>CM060394.1:184423997-185643997 GCA_030545235.1 Helianthus tuberosus
AACACAATACACAACAAACTAAAACACAATGAACAAAGATAATAAAAAAATTGAACAAATTATTAAAACACAATGGACAACATATTAAAACACAATGAATAACATATTAAACACAATGACCTGAAGTAATAACACAATTTATAGAAAACCCAAATATAACATCATCTTCATTGTGTCATATATTGTGTTATAGGTTCTTATAAAAACGCAATGGATAGAACCCAAATTAACATTATGTTATAGGTTTTGATAATAACACAATGAGCATGATGTAAAACACAACGTAAAGTAGATCAAAAACACAATCAACGACAACAGATAAAGACACAATGAACAACATACTAAAACACAATGACCATAACGTATAACACAATGGCGATAACATATAACACAATAAGTATCAGACTAAATAAAAACACAATTAATGACAACAGATAAAAGACACAATGAAAAACAAACTAAAAACACAATACACAACAAACTAAAACACAATGAACAAAGATAATAAAAAATTGAACAAATTATTAAAACACAATGGATAACATATTAAACACAATGAATAACATATTAAACACAATGACCTGAACTAATATCACAATTTATAGAAAACCCAGATATAACACCAACTTCATTGTGTCATATATTGTGTCATATGTTCTTATAAAAACGCAATGGATAGAACCCAAATTAACATTGTGTTATAGGTTTTGATAATAACACAATGTATAGAAACTTTTCTGACCAAAACCCAGTTGAAAGACACAATGACCTGAAAATTTTAACACAATGCAAAAAAACCCAGTAAAAATAATTTTTTTTTATTTTTTTTATATGATAATATGGTACTCATATTAAAGATAAAAAAACGCTCGTTATTATGGTGAAATTTTTTTTTTAAAAAAAATGTCGTATGAAAAAGTTATGGACGTTTTAAATCGATGGGGGAATTGGCATGTGCCTTGCATGTGGAGAGAAAAAATCCATAAATATAAGATTCCCTTTATGCCCTTCTATTATTTTCTTTTCCCTACAACTAATCTCAACCATCCAAATCTAAGATCAATGGACTAGAATCCTTCTTACCCTTCTTATTTATTTTATCCTTTGTATTTGATCCTAACCCTATAACTAGTAATTTAAATATATTAGTTTTATTAGTTTATTCATTGAATAATATAACTCTTAAAAAATAATATCTATAAACAAATAGAGGATCCTGTACATTAATCCAGAAGTGTGAGAAGTGTATTATAACACTATATAACACCATATAAACACTGTATAACACTATGTAACACCATATAACACTATATAACAAATATAACACTATATTTTGTCTGATAGCATGTCTATGATATATGTATAGTGTTATATATTGTTATATAGTGTTATATGGTGTTACATGGTGTTACATAGTGTTATACGATGTTTATATGGTGTTATATAGTGTTATAATACACTTACTTCTCACACTTCTGGATTAATGTACAGGATCTCTACCCTCTATAAACATATTTGATTAGGTACACATTTATAATTCAAATTAAAAAGAAGTCCCTCATGTATATATAATTTATGAGGTTGCCCCAATACTCAATATTCATTGAATTATACTTTGTTTTTATTATATTGTAAATCATTTCAAACTTTCAAGTCATCGGAAATTTTTGGTTTAGCGTGGAAGCCACCTACACTTGTTCGAACGTGGTGGGGAGAGGCATAATTCATTGGTTGCTAGAGTTCATGGGTTCAAATTTGGGATGTTTTCATCGTGTGTGGGAATGTCGGTGTTGTGATTTGGAATGATGGTTGTTTAAATGCATGGTGATGTTGGGGTAGACTGTGGTGGAGTAGGCGACCTCACAAACAAAACAAGATAGGGACTAAATTTTATTTATTTATTTATTATTTTATTTGGGGGGGGGGGGGGGGGTGTAACTTAGGTCTTATTTTCTAAGCTGTGAGTAGTATTATTAAGAGATTTTTTTAACCTTTGTTAGTAAAATAGATCATTTGTAATTGTACCTACAAGCAAACAATGCGGACCACATTTACAACTTTTTAAACCCACGGGGCCAAAACTGTAATATATTAAAGTATAAAATAAACCCTAAAAAGCAATGTTTTAAATACTGGTATGAATCGGCCGGTTAAACCGGATACCGGACACGTGCCCGGTACGATAAAGGCCGATAAAACTCAAATACGGTATGTCTTATGTGCCGTCGGTAAATCCGGTTCTACCGGTCCAAACCATTGAACCGGTTTGCATTATCTTAAAATTTGATTTTTTTTTTAATTATAAAAAATACGATATTAAGGTAATACCGACGTTCAATTGTTGGTAATTAACCTAGTGCCTTCCATTACAATATTTAATCGCTATTGAAACTGTTACTCACATCATCTAATGTAATATTGTTTATAAGTAATAAAAATACTCTTAAAAATTCATAACATTTTACAAGAAAAGAATTGTTTTTAGATAAAACCATAATCAGTTATATAAATCTTAATTGAGATTGAATTGTTTTTTTAGATTTATTTGTATTTTATGGAATTATTGTGTGAACTAGTGACCCGGTTAAACCGCCCGGTACAACCCGGTTCAACCGGTTGAACCTTTTCAGAGCCTAACACGGTATGGATAAAAAACCGGTTTTTAAAACATCGCTAAAAAGTATCACCCTAAAACATATACCTATTTATCCTAAGTATATACGAGATTTTTTTTTAATATCTAATCTTACTTTTTATTAACTCTAATCTAGTAATGGTTCATTCCAATAGTTTAACTACGTGAAAAACATTTTTTTTTCTCTTTTAGAATATGTATTTGATAATATTGTTTATATTTTTTACATAATATTATTTATATTTTTTACACAAGTATTCACTTATATTTTGAGATTGGGGAATTGGTCGGTAATAATCCCACCAAGACATTATTGGCCATTAATAATCCCATCTCAGAATATTCCCCCCACCAGTCCCACATTTCACCTATTTTTCCTACGATGGTCCCCCGTTAAAAAAACTTAACAGAGTTAAGTTTTTTTTTTCCAAATTACAAACAGATTTTTTAGGGCTTTTGATTAGAACGATGATACTAGTCCATTGATGTAAAACTTGCCTCGAAACGGTGCTCCAAACGATGAAAACGGCGCTTCAATTCGAGTGTTTAAATTTCCAATTAACCTAAATCAAGTCACTTGGAGCACCATTTCGAAGTAAGTTTTACATCAATAGACTCGTATCATCGTTCTGATCAAAAGCCCTAAAAATTTGTTTGTGATTTGGAAAAAAGCTTAACTCCGTTAAGTTTTTTTAACGAGGGACCATTGTAGGAAAAATAGGTGAAAGGTGTGACTAGTGGAGGGAATATTCTGAGGTGGGATTATTAATGGCCAATAATGTCTAGGTGGGATTACTACATGCCAATTCCCTTTTTGAAATTTATACTATCATGACTTTTACACATTATATATTTCAAACTTTTTATCTTAATAATGATATGTATGTAACTAATCATATTTTGGATCGTAATAATGATACGTATGTAACTAATCATATTTTGGTTTATAATTGTTGCTAAGGAAAAATAAGTGTTGTTAAGAACATAAAATTATATAAACATTAGAATAGTAGAAAAATATGAGTTTCAAAATCCTAACCGGTATCTTTTAAGAAACTAACGAGTATAACTCATACCCTCGGGTATTCCTTGATATCCAACGGATAGTAACCTGACATATATCCGACGAGTGTTATGTCGCGTATGTGATAAGGTTTTACAACTAGTATGAGACTAGGAATATCAATATCCGTCCCATTGTCATCCTTAACCAGAGAAATAAGAAATAAGTGGAGCTACAAACACCATATATTTGAGTCAAACTCATATTCTGTTGTTATCCAATTTGTGGTTTTGAATTGTAGAAGGTGATACTAACGCTGTAAATGGGAGTCAACAACATATTTTGGGAGCTACCGTTATCATAGAAGTAAATTATCTTGGTAGCTGAGTTGTTAGTTTGTTGACTAGAGAAGTACACACAGCTTATCCAGTTGTAGTTGATGATTGGCGAACTGTCGCATTAAGTTCTTGTTGATAGAAGAAAAACTGTCGCAACGTTTTAAAATCTGGTTTTTATACCGTACCGGATTAAGCTCAGAAGCGGTTTAACCGGATGTATAGGATGGTTCAATAGGATGTACCAGGCGGTTTAACCGGTTCTACCGGACGGTTCAACTGGTACTATCGGCCGGTTTGAACTGGTTTTTAAAACATTACTTCCTGAAGTTCTCTCCTTAACCGTTAAATTAACTTTTCTGTTATTATCGCAACTTGTACCGGAAAACCAATGGTTCAATGGCCCTTTTCAGTTCAAGTACATAATCAACCAATTTTTTTCTATAAATATAATTAAAGCTATTTTTCTTTCGAAAAGCGAAAATTGTTATTTTCTAAAAATAACAAAATATGATTTCCAAAAAAGTCAAATTTACAACATTGCTTTATTACAGGATTATTTGTTTAATTTTATTTTATTTTTCTATGAAATTAAAGGAGTCCACACACTTTTAGACAAATTTATGTTTGGATAAAAGTAGTAATGCAGACATACATCAATCAGTACTCGTAGGAAATGCATGTACGCATCAACCACGTGCACATAACTTTAAAAAATCTAGAACCATCTTGGACTTACGTTACTTGTTTTTAGAGAAAGGTTTAAAGGCATAATCTCCTAAATATTATTTAGGAAGTTGTAGAAATATTATAAAACGAACTCTTATTGAGCTCATTTTAGTGGTACTAAAACTGTCTTGTAAAACTCTACGATATTAGATTTTATGTTTTCGATTTTGGATTTTAAGTATCTTTTATTATTTGCGCCATTGAGCTTTTTTTACGATTTATTGTGTCATTTTTCCTCGGTATTGTGTTATATTTCTCGGTATTGTGTTATATTTTGCAATTTATTGTCTCTTTGTATGTTTCCTAAATTTAGAAGACTCTTTAGGATAACTTTACTCTTGTTTATAATTCTAGTCTTAATTTGATTTCATTGGAATAACTAAATATCGATTCTAATGATCTAAACTATGATTTAATGACCGATAGTAATTTATACTTACATTTTTTTAAGACACTTCTAACTTTGACTTTACTTCCTACACAAATAAAATAATCATCATAAATTTACACTTTACTATTAGTAACACATTTGTTGAAAAATAAGTTAAATTGATATGAAATTAATATATTCTCAGTTTAACTATAAATTAAATAAATAGTGTCACGGGTAATTCATGTGGTGTGTTTATATCATGGTTTGGTTCTTAGTTTAAAAAATTGCACATTTGTTCACTGTTCAAGTATTATATATATATTATATATATATTGTTGTTGAAGGAAGATGAATAGTAATTTTATTTTTAAAATAATTTATAGTTTTTTAATATTTTATTATTTAATATTATAATTTCTTATTATTATATTTACTTTTCACATATTTTCTTTTTTCTCTTCATTTACTTTTTGTTTTTTTATATTTTATTATTTAATATTATAATATCTTATTATTATATTTACTTTTAACATATTTTCTTTTTTCCCTTCATTTACTTTTTGTTTTTTATAATTTTTTTTCTTTTTTTAAATGATATTACCTTTATCAATTAATTTAATATTTATTTAATAACTTTCATTCGTTAATTAAAAAAAATACATAAGTACGCAGTTGTGCTTATTTCCCCCTGGAGATTCCGATATAAGTATTGTTAAAAATTAAGTGGTATTCAAAATAGAATATTTATTTGTTATCGTTTTACGACACGATGATAAACTAAATTGATTCTAATATTTAGCTTTCAAAACAGCATGCTTCATTTTCAAATATCGTTTGTCTAACATTATTATTTGCTTTATTTCGCCGCAACGCGCTGCGCCAATAAAAGCTATATATATTAATATAAAGTGGGCATGAACAGTGATTAATTTTTTCAAGTAATTCTTTTAATTTTTAAATATACATATGAATTAAGACTCCTCATGAATAGTAATTCATGTTTTTTTATATTTTATTTATTACTTAATTTGATTTTAGTAATAATTTGCATTTGTTAATATTTTAAAATTTATAAAATCACATCTATGTTTTATCATTTTTTTAACATTTCAAGTTATTTGCATGTGCATCGTGATGGTACGTTACCCTGAGCATTGAATTAGTATCGATTCGGTTCATTACAGTACTTGTACGATACTGCATGAACTCAATATAGAAATCAATACATGTTTAAATCGACCGAAAACGATAAAAACAAATATCAACACCGAAACTGTATCGATCGATTCATATTGTCCCAATATTGGTACCCATGTTGTTAGGTACAATATGGTAGTGATACTGGGTTAGTCTATAAAAAAACAATTAAAAATACCGGTAGCAAAACCGATGTTTTTTCGGTTTCGGTTCACTATGGTAGCGACACGATATCCTTTATAAAAGATGCAAACGGTCAGACAAAAACTGTACTGATGTTCGTTTCGGTTGGGTACGGTATGGTAACTATACGATGTTAGTTTATCAAAAGCAAAAACAATAAAAATATAACCGGTACAGCTGTTGTTAGTCAGTTTCAGTTCGGTTTGGTACGCTAGTGGCATATCATCCGTTTTCAGTAAATTTATATCACAATGTTAATAAAAATAAACATAGAACGTAAATGAACCTAACCGATATCAAATAAACAAATCGGTACCGATATCGATATTTATTCTTATGGTTTCAATCGATGTAAGGTTTTATATTTCGATTACTATAGCGAGTGCCGATACCATAATAAATCGAACCGGTACTGACCGAAATCCCGCCACGAAGCGCGGGGAAAATCTCACTAGTTAATATTATGACAAAGATGCCTCCCTTAGGTAGTGTTTGGTATGCAGGAATGAGAGGTGGAATAGAATGAACTATTACGAGGGAATGAAAAAAAATGTGTTTGGTTGGTCAACGTAATGGAATCACCCATTACATAAGTCATTCCATTCCCTTAAATTCATTTCATCCACTCCCCCTGTTTTTTTTCCATTCCATTCCATCTCTCAGCCTACGTCACAAACACCGCCCATCACATCGACCATCTACCACCACCACCTGCCGTCGTCACCACCCGCCACCAACTTCCGCAACCACAGTCCTCAGCCGCCCGCCGCCACCGCCATCGACTACCACCGCTGCCACCCGCCATCGCAAAACCACCGCCACCCCGACCACTACCGCCACCCTCTGCCGACCACCACCACCATCCTCCGCTGCCACCAACCGCTTCCGTCACCACCACCACCCATCGGCGTCGCCGCCCCCACCACCCGTCGCCACCACCATCGACCACCATCGTCGCCACCCGCCACCACCGACCACCGCCACCCCGACCACTACCACCACCCTCCGCCGGCCACCACCACCACCCTCCGCGACCACCTCCTGCTATCGTCGACCACCACCACCCACCGTTGTCGTCGCCACCACCATCGATCACCATCGCCGCCACCCGCAACCACCGAACACCGCCACCCTCCGCCGACCACCACCACCATCCTCCGCGCCCACCACCCGCTACTGTCGACCACCACCACCCATCGTCGCCGCCACCACCATTGCCTCGTCCATTCCATTCCCTCATGTATTCCATTACGCCATACCAAACAGACCCTTAATGAAAAAAGAAAAACGTTTAAAGATTTTTATATAACCCATCAAAGCTCACATTCGTGAGATTTTTCCATTTGTTTTCTTAAGATAAATTATCCTACAAATAATTGCATATACATACAATTATAACAATTAATATATAACATACGAGTGGAACCTTAGCCCGGTTGAGCTTGAGCTTAACAATTACCAAGGAATAGAACTTAGCTTTGGATGGATATAGAGATTTAAATAAGTTGATCTCAGACCCTGTTAAGCTAAATGAATCAAGTTCGAGCATAGACGAGCTCGACTTGTTTCGAGTGTTTACAATCCAACTTCAAATGAGGTATTTAGATACCTACACCACATTGATATTTACACTATAACTCAGACGTCATATTTGAGTATCAACCTCCACGTTGATGTTTACTTCTCTTATTAGTATGGGTGTTCAGTGAATCGAATTTGGAGTTACTCTGGTTATCTAAATCGGGTTATTCGAATATTTAACTTTTGATGCTGAATTATATATTAGATTTCGAAAAACCAATTTTAATTTGAAATTCTAATTCGTGTTGATTCGATTCATAATAAAATAAATAATTCAACTTAAAACGCTCACATGATTGAATCTATACATGACAAAAGTAATATATACATAGGGGACCGCTAAAATGAAAAACACCTCCAGTTATAAGAACCGCGAAAACCACTTTCTAGCCATTAGATCAACAAGATGTATGGATGAGATTAAAAGTAACTAAAATTAATATTAAATACTTTTTGTCTTATTATGTCTTTAATATTTTAATCCAAAAGAGTAGTTTAGTAAAAATACTCTATTTTGTCTTTTTGTCTTTTTGTCTTTATTGTTTTTTTATTACTTTTTTGTTTTATTATATTACTTTTTATTTTTTTAAAAGAATTTTTTTATTAAAAAAAAAATTTAAATTCAATTTTTTTTAAGAAGACAATTTTTTTTACGCTCCGGTTTTTGCACGCCGGGATTTTCAAGCGTCGTTTTTTTTACGCGCCGTTTTTACGTCGGGCTCTTTCAAGCGTCATTTTTTTAACGCGCCGTTTTTAAGCACCGTTTTTCAAGCGTCGTTTTTTACACGTTTTTTTAAAGCGCCGTTTTTACACGTTTTAACGCGCCGTTTTTTACACGTTTTTTTAACGCGCCATTTTTTACACTTTTTACGTTTTACGTTCAACTTTTTAAGTTTTACGTTAAACTTTTTATGTTTTACGTTTTATGTAAAAAAAATTACGTTTTACGTTAAAATCTTTACGTTTACGTTTTACGTAAAACTTTTTACATTTTACGTTTTTACGTTAAAAAGTTTACGGTTTAAGTTTTTTTTTTTACAAAAACTTTTTTACGCAAAACGAACGCACCCAGAAATCGCAAACTCAGGAGGTGTCTCAGATATATTGTTATCATCATCGACTATGGGGAAAAACATAAAAAACCAACAACATCAAAACAAAGTGTATCTAAAAAAACGGGGTTTGGCTCAGATTATCCGATAATCAAGAGGCTGCAAAAGTGGGGTTGCAGGTTCAAAAACCTACACTCCGCCGTCCTTGCCGCGCCATCGTCATCAAAATCTACGTTTTTTTTCATCATCGCCACCCAAATCGATCGTATCAAAACCCACAGATTCAAAGAACACAAATCAAACCCCCAACATATCAAAGCCCACTTCAACTACTATTTTATACAAACCCACCAAAATCATCAAAACCCACCAAACTTCAAGCAGAAAAAAACCCAAACTTTTTGAACACCAAAACCCACAGAACCTTCAACATATGTGCAACCAAACCCACCCTATGATGTGAACATTTTGAATAACAAAATCCAGCCCTGCACAAAACAGACTTCAAAAAATTCAAAATCAAAACTAGACTTCAAAATTTTCAAAATCAACACAAAACACACCTACAAAAATTCAATATCAAAACAAACCCACACCTGCAACAAACACAATCGTCGTGGGGTCACCATCTTCGGTCACCATCCTCGATCTCTCTCGTCGGAGCAAGAACGTGCCGGCTCAGTCGCCACCACCACAAACAACACCACCACAAACCGCAACACCACAAAACCGCGCTTCGCCGGTCGTCTCCGAAACAGTTGCAACCATTTAAGGCTAAAGGTGTCATTTAGCTTGCTTTAAATATGGAAATGACTGTCATACCATAAACACCCCACATTTCTCGCAAGTTTCTCTCTCTCTCCACCTTTTCTCCTTCGCGAAGAAACACAACGTCAAGAAAACACATCGTGAATAATACAAGAAAACATATCGTGAAGAAACCCAAGAAAACATATCATGAATCATACAATATAACACAACGTCATTTAATTTGTATGGTGTGTTATACAATATAACACATCGTGAAGAAACCCAAAAATTATAAAACACAACGTCAAGAAACCACAAAAGACATGTCATTTGTGAATCATAACTGGTATAACACATTGTGAATTAATCTGTAACTTGTAAAACACATCGTCAAGAAATTACAAATACATCTCCTTCCCAAAAACACGTCAATAATTACAAATACATCTCCTTCCTAAAACATAAACTGCTATAACACATATCATCAAGAATCTGTTCATAAAGAATTGCAGCTGGTAAAACACATCGTTAAGAAATTGTTAATGAAGAATTGTAGCAGGTAAAACACATCTATAAACACATATCCTTCCTGAAACATAAACTGCTATAACACATTGTGAATTAAACTGTAACTGGTAAAACACATCGTCAAGAAATTGTTCATGAACGATTGCAGCTGGTAAAACACATCGTCAAGAAATTGTTCATCAAGGATTGTAGCAGGTAAAACACATCTTCTTCCTAACACATAAACCGCAATCAACCATGGCATTGAAATCGTGATTTTTTATTAGTAATATGAATTGATCGGAAGAGATAAAATCTAATGGATTGTGTTTGTGAATTAGCGATAATCTTAAGTATAAAACTATAACTTCCAAATTTGAATTCAAAGAAGATATGCAGTTACCAAAAATATCTCCAATTGGTTTAATAGATAAAATTTTCCATAAATAAAATAATTATCCAATTACAAGTTTGCTCTTTTGCATAAAAATATTAAATGATAAATGGAGAATGCTTCTTACACTTTCTAGGAAAAGTTGGCTTTGTAGCCAACTCCTATATATATATATATATATATATATATATATATATATATATATATATATAAAATTCATATTAATTTCGATCGAAATTACAATAGTTTGTTGTTAATAGTAATAAAACCTAAAAAATAGAATTATGATTTAAATAAAGTCGGTTTTTCGAGTTTTTTCGTCCCATTTGAATATCAAACATCAATGATTTCTTTTGACACCAACCCCCATACTGATGGGTACTTGCCATTTCATATACACCATACCATATTGATGGGTACTTGCCATTTCATATACACCATATACAATATGCACGTTTTCTAATTGAAGAGATTATTCATGAGCCTGATATGAATTTATATATATTTCTTAAATTAAAAGTTGTGAGTACAAAATATGTGATCCTTAACCAACCTTTAATTTTTTTTATTTATTTTTTTTCCTCGTAAATTATCGTGTTATTAATTTACATTAAGATAGATGGTAAACGGGCAACAAGCTGCGCCGCTACCCTTTTTGAATAACAAAACTAAGTCTTTTAAAAACTACGTCCATAGATCTCGGGGTCATAACATTACTATGCATGACCATTTGAACTCGACTAAGAAGGTCCACAGCCTCTGGCGCCAGAAAACCAAAAGTAGCAAAAGCAAATGAGATAAACACGTGCTAGTTGTCAATGCACGTTTTCTCGTGTTTGGTCACTTTACCCGAAGCAGACTTTAAATCAGTCTGACCCACCGTGAAAGCACTACCCCCTAAGCCCACAAGCGGGGAAACCCCCATTAGATCCACACATGCATGTTTTCCTCCTACTCATCCAAAGACCAGAATGTCGGCTGGTCGAAGGGTAGATCTCTCTTCCAACGGGTCAGTTAAGAAATTAATGAGTGCCTCTTTCTTAGTAGAAATACCAGCGCGTCTGAATATGTCAAAAAGGACATCCCTAACCAAATCATGCCGTTGAACCCCGGAAGCTCTCGATCTACAATGAAGTACATTCACAAATTTTCTTAGTGTAATTCGTATATTCGTCTGAAATCTTAATTTGATCATGAATGTTTGCTTCAAATATGAGTCTCTAACTTAGATTTTCTGTTTAATGGAAAAAATTATACATTAATCTATGACCAAGGAAACTAATATTTTAGAATAGCTCCAACTTTAAATGGATGATGTTTAATGGAAAAAAATATACATTAATCTATGACCAAGGAAACTAATATTTTAGAATAGCTCCAACTTTAAATGGATATAATATTATTATTTTATTTACAAAATAAAGAAATAGTATCACAAATAGTTAGTTCATTTAGGGTGGACTGGTTGGTGCGTGATATCACCCTGTGATGTTGTGTAACACCGTGATACACCGTTGCAAAGGGTGTATGTGATGGAGGAAAATCGTGATGGTGGTTGCGACGTGATGGTTTATGTTGTGTGTGTGGGTTTGACTTTGATGTTAAAGTGTTAAGTTGTGATTGGGTGTCATTTATTTTGGAATGTGATAACTATTGCAAGTGTGATGGGTGAAATGTGATGAAATATGATAGAATGAGCTATCAAATAGTGACTGGGTGTGATGGGTGATGAAATTTGATGACCACCCTTTCCACCCGTAGTGGGTTTAGGTTTGAAAAATTACACATTAGATCTTCCTGTTTACTCGGGTAAAATGCCCCTTTATTAAGAAAATAAAATGAAATAAAAATAAACACCCGCCAATCAAATCACACAAATACACATTACACAATAGTCATTTAACTTCTATCTAAAATATGACGACCTCACAAACAAAACAAAACAGGACTAATAATTTTAGGTCTTATTTTTTATGTGACGAGTATAATAGTCATTTAACTTCTATCTAAAATATGATAATTTATTAACGTTTGTAAGTATTAGGATCATTTTTTAACTGCAAGCAAACAATGTGGATCAAATGTGTAATTTTTCAAACCTAGGGAACATAATATTAGTATGGATATATCATAGGAACTATCCATGCAATACTACACAAGAATAAATTATTTTTGTAAATTATCTAATTTTTTATTTATTTAAAGATTCCACATTCTTTTGACGAGCTCACCCGTTCTAATTTGTATCTAACTAGTGCTATTAAACCCTGATGTTTTGGGGGGACATAGTGGGAATTCAGTTGATATCGTGCTCTATGACTAACTGATAAAAAAACCCAAAAAGTAAAGTTGCAATATTAACTAAAATGATATCTACATTCGTTACATCCACGACTCAGCTCTAAACATCAAAATGCAACGACTATAAAGTACGACATAATTTAAATATATTGTTATCATACACCACTATCAACCATACGAATAAAATTAACGTCGAAATGCCAATAAAAATAAGCATGTTATTCATTTCGAATTATAAAATAATCCATGAACATGAGATATCACAATGTAAAATTATTTTAGCATCCCCGAAAGAACAATAAAATTTGGTGATTTTCAATATTGTAATTGGACCATACTAAAATTTGAGAATATAAGTTAAAACCAAAAAATATGGGTACATGGAAGTTAAAACTAAAAACTGCATAAATAAAAAAAAAAGTAGGAATATAAGTTAAAACTAAAAAGAAACATGGGTAAGGGTGGAGGGTATAGTCACCGATTTTTGGGTGTTTGAGTGAAATCCTAGCCAATAATATTATGCCATGTCAACTCCTCATTCTACTCCCCATTTTACACTCAATCACTAGGTATAGTCAGACACCCCTCAATTAAAAAAAAAAAAAAAAAACTTGATTGGTTGAGATATCCTCTCTCCTCTCCTCTCAATCACTCTCACCCATTTTCGGTAACCACTCACCGAATACAACACCCTCTCTCCAACTCAAACACCCAACTCAATCAAGGGGGTGGTCACCGATCGGTGACTCCCACTCAAACACCCAACTCAAACACCCTTATACCCTCCACCCTAAATACAGATTAAAAGTTGAAACCGCAGAAAAACAAAATAGTTGATGTCTTTGTATCTGTCGTTGGTAGAGGCATTATGACAACATGCCGGACACTATTAAACCTTCAACTCCTGATATAAACTATAAGCTATTATATATATGATAAAAGCATACGAAAGTAAAGAATAGTAAATGAGTAAAAAATAATCCACGAACACGAGATATCACAACGTAAAATTATTGTAGGAACTCCGTCAATATTTAACACTCCCGGAAGAACAATAAAATTGAGGATTTTCAATATTTTGATTGGACCATGCTAAATTCGCAGAATATAGTTTAAATTAAAAAATGGGTAAACATAAGTTAAAACTAAAACCTGAAAAAAAGGACATAGTGGGAATATAAGAAAACTGGGTATATATAAATTTAATATATTATATATATATAACTAAAACATATATAAATTTAATATATTATATATATAACTAAAACATATATATTATAATATATATGCTTTCTTGAATCGTGAATTTGTGCTATGAAATAAATCATTGGTTGTTAATAAGATCAAAATAAATAAATAAATAAATAAATAAATAAATAAAATAAAAGATAACGCCTATTAAGAAAAAGCTTCCTTTCTGAATTGCCTACGCCTGAAAATTAAAGCCTTGCCTGGAATCGATTTGTAAAATCTTCCATTTTTAACTTGATCCATAGGTGTTTTTAACTCCATTTATTTATAATCTAGTACCATGTGTATAGTGTTATTTTACAACCTTTATTCTACTTCTCTAATTTCTTTTTTTTTCGGCTCCCAAAAATTTGTGATTGCATTATCTGATTTGTTTGCACTTTCTCAGCAATTGAGTTTGATAAAAGCGGTTGATCATCTTGCAGCTGGCGATAAATTTAATATATTATAATCTATCATCTATCATATATAATAAATGAAAATTATTTGGGCCACGTGTCATTAAATTAGGGCATCGTTTTTTCCTTTTCCCGCCCAAGGTTCCGTCTCTTTCTAAAAACCCTATTTTTTCATCATAAACATTCAGGCTCACATATTTCCTCTTCTCAAATCGATTGTTTATCTAATCAGGTTCCCCCTCTACAATTCTTCCGATTTGAAAGCCGATCTGCTTAATCTCACGAAGGTAATTTTTTATTTTATGATTCATGTTTCATTCATAGATCTCTATAATCCAGATTTAGGGTTTCAAATATGTATACAGATCTTATATTTCTTGAAATCGTCTTCTGCTTCGCCGTCATCTTCTCCAGATTGAAGTTTCTTGAAATCGTCATCTTCTCCAATGCTTCCATCGATTCTTCTCTCGCTAAATCTGGTAACAATCCGTGACCTAATTTCTTTCATGATTCTATGAAATTTGTTTGATATGTTTGTAGCTTTTGATTTTGATTTTGTCTTTGATTTGTTATTGTTTATTCAGATGCTTGCATTGGTGTACCATGTGATTACGAGTAAATTGATTTTGATATGTTTGTAGTTTTTGTTTTTCACAATCTGTTTTGTTGGTTTATTCACCCATGTTTCATTCATAAATCTCTATAATCCATATTTAGGGTTTCAAATCAGTATACAGATCTTATATTTCTTGAAATCGTCTTCTGCTTCGCCGTCATCTTCTCCAGATTGAAGTTTCTTGAAATAGTCATCTTTTGCAATGCTTCCATCGATTCTTCTCTCGCTAAATCTGGTAACAATCCGTGACCTAATTTCTTTCATGATTCTATGAAATTTGTTTGATATGTTTGTAGCTTTTGATTTTGTCTTTGATTTGTTATTGTTTATTCAGATTCTTGCATTGTTGTACCATGTGATTACGAGTAATTGATTTTGATATGTTTGTAGTTTTTGTTTTTGACAATCTGTTTTGTTGGTTTATTCACCCATGTTAGTAATGTTGGATGCTCCTATGTTTCTTGATCCTCTGTTTTCATTCTAACTTTTACACTATTATTCTAGCAATCCAAGATGAATATATAGATTTTATGCTTTTTATTATTATTATTATTATTATTATTATTATTATTATTATTATTATTATTATTATTATTGAGATCAGTCGGACCCATGTACTTTTGATTCATTTGTGCATGATTGAGATCAGTCGGACCCATGTACTTTTGATTCATTTGTAATCCCTTGCAGATCACCCGTCATCTCAATTTGAGCAATTAAACGGAGCTTTCTTAATCAGCACCATAAGTTTCCTTCACTAATCTATCCATTGTTATTTCCACGTGTTTTTTTATTCTTAATCGTCGATTCTGTTTCAGGTACACTTTTTGCTGTTAGTTTCATGTGTTTTTTTTTTCAGATTAATTGTTGCTATATATATATATATTGGTTTTGTTTTGATGAAAAGGGAAAACGTTCGAGATGATTGATCCAAGAACGGAAGAAAAGATAGCGGATATTGCTGAAGGAGATAAAGATGATGTTGATTTGGCTGTTGAAGCTGCACGTGCCGCTTTTGATCATCGCCCCTGGTCTCGCATGTCCGGTTCCGTACGTCTTACATTTACTTTTTTTTGTTATTGAAAGGTTATATGCACATGAATGATTTTATGTTTTTGTAAAATTGAATGAATAGAATATGCTTGAATCTGGCGACCATGATCGAGGCATAAATCCGATGTGTTTCGTACTGAAGACTTATGAAACTGAACTTATATATTTTGTCTTTTTGCATATGTAGGGTATAATTTAGTAAGACAGTGGTATTAGATAGATTCTGATATGAAGTGTTTATGTTAACAGTGTTTCAACCAAACCGTAAAACTCTTTGTTTACCGTCGCAAGCTACAAGGTCAGTTATCCCTAATCATTTAATTCTCTTATTGTTGGTTGTTTGTTTTCGTGCTTGATGTCAAACCCTAGGTTCTTCCACTGCTGGGTCATCATCCTTAACACCACAATCATCCCCATGTTGATTCGTTTAATGGTATGTTATGTATACACAATCTCTCGAGAACTTGCCACCAAAATTAGACCTTGAGCTTTTGAATATCATCATAGCAAAGGTATAATTTAGCAAAGCTACAAGAAATAGCCAAGAGATTCATGAGCAGGCCTTCATCACCAAAGCACTGATGAATTGTGGTGATCAGACCCTGAAGAATAGATGACATGGAAAACCAAAACTGGATCCCAACAGTTGATCCACAATAAGCACTGCCCATCTAAGTTTACTCCAATGACAGTGGTTATAACAATTTAATAAGGCAAAGCACTGATCTGCCTAACAACTGTTGGATATAAAGATTGTTGTACAAAAAAACTGATGAAGATTATCCACTATTGAAGACCAAAGCACTGATAAAGACCAAAGCCCTGTTGAAGACAAGCACTGATGAACCAAAGGCCTGATCAATCAAAGGTGAACCACTGCCCAACAACAACAGTGGTTCAGCATCAACAGTAGATATTGCATCAGTGTTTATGTTAACAGTGTTTATATGTAACAGTATTTATCACATCAGTGTTTTATAGTCTGGACAATGAATTTGAATCTATTATATATAATAAATGAAAGTTATTTAGGCCACCTGTCATTAAATTATTTGTAATTTATAACGTGTTGGACCAGGTGATCAGACCCTGAAGAACAAATGATATGGAAAGCCAAAACTGGATCCCAACAGTTGATCCACAATAAGCACTGCCCATCTAAGTTTACTCCAATGTCAGTGGTTATAACAAGTTAATAAGTCAAAGTACTGATCTGCCTAACAACTGTTGGATATAAAGACTGTTGTACACAAAGACTGATGTAAATCATCCACTGTTAAAGACCAAAGCACGGAAGAAGACCAAAGCCCTGTTGAAGACAAGCACTGATGAACCAAAGGCCTAATCAACCAAAGGTGAACCACTGCCCAACAACAACAGTGGTTCAGCATCAACAGCAAATATTGCATCAGTGTTTATGTTAACAATGTTTATATGTAACAGTATTTATCACATCAGTGTTTTATAGTCTGGACAATGAATTTGAATCTATTATCTATTATATATAATAAATGAAAGTTATTTGGGCCACGTGTCATTAAATTATTTGTAATTTATAACGTGTTGGACCAGGTGATCAGACCCTGAAGAACAGATGATATGGAAAGTCAAAACTGGATCCGAACAGTTGATCCACAATAAGCACTGCCCATCTAAGTTTACTCCAATAATAGTGGTTATAACAAGTTAATAAGGCAAAGCACTAATCTGCCTAACAATTGTTGGATATAAAGACTGTTGTACACAAAGACTGATGAAGATCATCCACTATTGAAGACCAAACCACTGATGAAGACCAAAGCCCTGTTGAAGACAAGCACTGATGAACCAAAGGCCTGATCAACCAAAGGTGAACCACTGCCCAACAACAACAGTGGTTCAGCATCAACAACAGATATTGCATCAGTGTTTATGTTAACAGTGTTTATATGTAACAGTATTTATCACATCAGTGTTTTATAGTCTGGATAATGAATTTGAATCTATTATATATAATAAATGAAAGTGATTTGGGCCACGTGTCATTAAATTATTTGTAATTTATAACGTGTTGGACCAGGTGATCAGACCCTGATGAACAGATGATATGGAAAGCCAAAACTGAATCCCAACAGTTGATCCACAACAAACACTGCCCATCTAAGTTTACTCCAATAACAGTGGTTATAACAAGTTAATAAGGCAAAGCACTAATCTGCCTAACAACTGTTGGATATAAAGACTATTGTACACAAAGACTGATGAAGATCATCCACTGTTGAAGACCAAAGCACTGATGAAGAGCAAAGCCCTGTTGAAGACAAGCACTGATGAACCAAAGGCCTGATCAACCAAAGGTGAACCACTGCCCAACAACAACAGTGGATGTGGTTAATTAGTGATAGAATGAAATTATCAAATGAAAACTAGAATTACAATGAAATTACCATTTTACCTAATCGTTACATTCCAATGAGATAAGAGTTCCTCCAACATTGTTTTCATGATAAAAATTAAAGTTAAAATAAAAATAAAAAATAAACTCTTGATGACAATTTGTTGCAAATCAAATCAGTAATTAATGCTAATTTCTTGAGCTTTGGACATTGAAAATATGCAAAATGGGAATTTCAAATTGACGGTTATTATCTCTTAATTAAAGTTAAAATAAATATTAGAAAAGTGATGATGACAATTGCTTGCAAATCAAATCAGTAATTAATGATAATATGAATAACTTTTGAAATTCAAAATATGCAAAATGGTAATTTAAAATTGACGTTCTCTCTCTTTTTTTCCTACTTTGCATATTTTGTGAATAAAATATTTGTGAATAAGTATTTGTGAATAAAATATTATACCATCCTTTATTATCATATCATTTATAATATTTAATTACTTTTATAAAGATATGCATTACTTACCTTTCAAATCAAATTTTCCATTGCATTCAATCTAAATTGTGAATGGAAAATCGATAAGCTTGAATTCGAACCTTGATATTTTTTTATGAACATCCATGCTAATTGTATTATCATATTACATTTATCATTAGTATAAATTTTATTTATTCTTTTTTTATGTACGGTCTTCAAATGGAGGTTGCAAAGGTTAACATGATTAACGATCTTAATACATTCTCAAATAACTATTCGATCAGAGTGAAGATTGTTAGCAGGCCGAGGAAGATGATAAATCAAAACAAAAATGAAACATATCGCCTTGATATCATCTTCATGGATGAGATGGTACCGTATATATATGTCTTATAATTTTTTTGGACATTTGAATACACAAATGTTATATAAGACGTTTTTTATTTAATCGGATGTTTCATATTGTTAGGGAACTATGATACAAGCGAGCTGTCTGCATAAGATGCTAGAAAGATTCAAAGACTTCCTCAGCTGGATCAATGTCTTCTTATCACCAAACCGTCTCTTGCTGCTAATAAGTCCTCTGCTAAGTATACCAACAGAAATGACAAAATATCTCTGTATTTCTATACTTCTGTTGAGAAATGCCTTGACTGGTCTGGACCGAGATACAATTTTAATTTCGTTAACCTCAAGAATGTTGTTCAAAATAAAATTGAAGTTAATACATTTATTGGTATGTAAATCACTACATGATATATATGTACTGTTTTGTCTTATTGTTTTTTTTTTCATGTTATCGCTTCTTAATGTTGTTTTCTTTTAACAATACATTTTTGTTTATAGATTGGATTTGTTATGTGGAAGTGTGTTTCAATCTAGAGGATACAACAAAGAAGGATGGGAGCAAGGGCAAGAGACTTAATCTTAGAGTGGAAGACCTTGAGTGAGTTCTTTTTATTAAGTTTTTGCATTTTGATGTTTAAAGCATTACAAGGTTGCTTGATGTTATTATGTTTTATGTTAATATTTTAAAGGTCAAAAGTGTCCGGTTACTTTATGGGATGCTTTTTCTATTGACATTTTTGCTTACATGAATGATAAGAAATGAGAGAAACATGTTTTTATCCTTTGTCATTTTGGTATGGTCAACCTTTACAAAGGTACAATTTAAACTTAATTAGTTTAATTTTTATTTATTTAGTACTTTATATTAATATTTATTTATATGTTTTAATTTTGACGTTGTTTATATTGATCTACATTTGGTTTTATTTTTAAATTCAGGCAAACGTGGAGTTGCAAACGGCTTTGAGCTTAGCAGACTTTTATCGACACTGACATTGAAGAGATATCCTCTTTTAGGAAGAGGTATAGTTAGTAATATGCATATAAACATTAAACAATATTATTTTGATTTTACATTTACTTTTTACGTTTTAATTTGATCACATGAATCTGTTTAGGTATGTAGAGAAAATTTATGCTTCATCTTCATCAAATGAGCATGTTGGTTCTTACATTATCTCAAGTGTTGAAGATGAGTTCCTTAATAACCCTGATTTCATGCTTATTGGTTTCCTTGGAACCATATTAAAGGTGTGCGTATATTTTTTGCATTTTCTTATAAGTATTTTACATGCTAAGTTTTTTTATAGTCTTTTCTAAAGATTATTATTTTTGTTTGATATCAATAGACAAAGAAGGTTTTGGTTCTCGACACAATCACAACCATATGCACTGATAAGCTTTGGTATTACAATGGTTGTAACCACTATAAGTCCAGTGTGGAGGAAAGATTTGTAACGAAAGAGAATGTGGATGGTTCATGTGATGTTGATCATACAAAAGCTTTGGTGTGTACAAATAATAAATGTTAAGGAGTCGACATTTATTCTATTCCGCGGTTTGAGATTACAGTTTTATTTCCTTATACTAAATACTAATATGAACCACACTTCTGTTATTAGTAATACTAACGTTTTCATTGGTTTTTAACTTTGATAGCTTCAAGATACCTATCAGGGTGCAAGACTCTTCTGGTACTGTGTCTTTGACACTCTTTGATGTGACATTTGTGCCATTACGACCATCGTACAAATACAAACCCAATGAAATCTTGTGTTTCATTCTTGGTATTTGTACAAATACATGTGACAATTGCACATATCAATTCTTGTTCGATTTCAAGCCTTAAATCGCTTCCTGGAAAGTTTTACGCAAACTGATGCGTAAACATAATCAGTTTAACGCGAAAAACACTCCAGAACAGTGACATAGGCTTTACATACCTTAAATAACCTTTACATAACTTAGAAATAAGTTTTGAAGGGTTTGGTGTGTCAAAAACAAGTTTATTCGACTACAGGGACTATTTGCGACAAACTGTGAAAGTATGCCGATTCGTACAGTAACGTACACTCCGGAACTTGATCATAAGCTAAACATACCCTAAATATTCTTTACATAGCTTAGAAATAGGCTTTGAGGGGTTCGGTATGCGAAAATGCGCTTATTTGATCAATAGGGACTAAAAGCGTCGAAAAGTGCATAAGTTTGCATTTACGCGCATATCTTACGTTCTGAACATATCCGGACATCCAAAGAATTTTGTAATCATTAAAATATTTTATTTTAGTGATTAGAATGCAAAAATACCACTCGTCGCGTAATTTGGATCGTTTTCGCGTCCGTACGAGTTTTCGTCGTAGTTAACCGAATAACGTGACCGTACGGCCAAACGAACCGACATCCGAGATGTTTTCAAGCATATTTCATGTTCCCTATGGGTTAATATCATTTTAGAGCCTTGAAATGGGGTTAACGGGGGTTAAATGCATCAAAAACTAAGTTTTATGCATGCAGGGACCAAAACTGACAAATGTTGATAGTTGGTCAGGGGGCGCGAAGACCTGTGTCTCTGTCTACGCAGGGCACGACAACCTCATCTCGAAGAAACATTGAATCCAGCCAAACATCATGTTCCCATTGATTTTTACCATAGATTTAGCATACCTTGGGCTTGTTTATGGTTAGGATCATGCCTTGAACAACTCAAAAACGCATGGAATGATCCTAATGGATCATGATTTTCTATAAATAGCCATGGGGTTTTGCCATGTTCCTTGCTCATTTGATCTAATCTGCTCTTAGTGGAGGCATTCACTAGTTGAAAGCCACCTACCTGAGTATTTTTAGTTCAATTCTTCCTAGCTTGGACCCTTCGTAAGTTTCTTTCATGCTTGGTTATGTATTTCAAGCATGAAAGTCAAACAGTGTTTGACTTTCTGCTTTAACCATGATATGGTCAACACAAAGTTCGTTTGAACTTTGCAACGTGAGCGTAATCACGATGGTTATAGTCCCTTGTGACTATACCTACTGATTACCACGTTGATTAGGCGTAGTGACGAGTCAAAGTTTCGGTCAAAATGCGTATTTATGCGCATTTTGCAACGAAGCTATTTTCGGGTATCAAAACACTTTGTTTTGATATCAAACCTATTTTCCAACTTAGTTAAACATGTTTTAACATGTTTAACTCATCACTTTTAGTCTAGTGCTTATATAGGGTCGTAAGTCGAGCGGTCTAAACAATCGCTTAGACTTTCGAACCCGACCCGTTTGGTCGATCATTAGGATCCGACCAAACATATTTTGTGACCATAGTTGTACAGGGAATAACCTTCCAAGGTTATACCTTATGGTCACTTAGTTTAATTAGTTGTATGATAGGTAATTTATATACCTTAGGAAAATAACCAAAATGCCCTTTTTGTGCATAATTTCTATTTCCCGTGTTAGACTGTCTATTTCGCACGTTTTACTAAATCATTAATTTTATTGAATTTCAGGTACAAGATGGTGTTTGTTCCGTTCACTGGGATTGACAACCACTGTCGAAATGTAACCCCTGGAGCTGGGTTGTTGGCATCGGAGAGCATTGACTCTTATAAATGGCTTCCCAATTCATTCGTAAAGTCATTTGAACGACAGCCAAAGGTTGTAGTGACGGACCAAGACCATGCGATGAAACAGGCTATCGAGGGTATTTTTACTACCAGCAGACACAGATTGTGCATGTGGCACATAATGAAAAAAATGGCATATAAGGTATACTATGCTATATTGTCTTTCGTTAGCATTTTTTTTATACTATAGATTCGTTACAGGCTGATATGAAAACCATTTTTCAGTATAGGTTGGACACGAGTTGTGCAACAATGATGACTTTAAAAGGAAGATGTGCGATATTGTATGGACTGATTCCATTGAGCCAGAAGAATTTGAGAGACAATGGAAGTTGGTAGTGATTGAGTACGGTCTTACACAAAATAAATGGATTGATGATATGTTTGTGATGAGATACATGTGGATTCCGGCTTTTTATCGGCATGAGCCAATGTCTGGTCTTATGAGAACAACTTCGAGATCAGAGAGTGAGAACCATTTTTTTTTGCCAGGTGGCTAATTCACAACTCACTCTTGTAGAGTTTATGAATCATTTTGACGGCTCAATGGATGTCCAAAAGTTCAATCACAGAAAGAATGATCATATTTCAAGATATACTGAGCCAGATGATTGGAGCAAAACTACTTTGAAAAAAAGATGCTGCTATGATATACACCAGGTCTATATTCTTTGATCAGCAAACAGAGATATATGGAACTATTACCGAATGTTTGCCAATGGAACCAAAATCGAGGGTCCCCAGATAAGGATATCGTTGAAAGACTTTAAAGCTCACGGAGATGGGTTTTTAGAGGCAATACATAATATATTTTAAAACAAGCGATTTTTGAAACCCTCCATGCGAATTTAATATAGAACATGATTTACAGTATGCGATTTGGAGGAACACATGCGATTTTAAATTACTTTAAAAATGACTTTTTTTAGACATGCGATTTTGTTCATATACACATGCGATTTTTTTTTTGTTTTCTGTAGGTGTGTTTCAAGAATCTTGAAGATGATGTAACTGCACAATGTAGTTGTTTGCGTTTTGAACAGTATGGGCTGCTATGTAAACACATCTATTTTCTTTTCAAGATGTTTTGTGTTAAAGAAATACCAAACAAATATGTTATGAAGAGATGGACAAAGGATGTAGTTCCGAATGAATTAAACGCCACGTTTGATGTAAAGGTGGATGCTAAGGATGAGCAATACAAGGCTAAACAGATTGCTCGCGAAATCATCTACACAGGGGAGTATTTGGTTAGCAATTTGATTTCCGACCTTGATCAACTTGTTTTAGTCAGGGATCAAATGAAGCAGATGAAAGAAAAGTTGATCAGAGTCGTATAACCAAGTAGCTTGATCCAAAGTTTGACCGGTTTTCAAAGTTGATTGGTTATCAACAACCAGTAACTAATGCACCTCCTACTGTCCGTGTGCCAGCTGGTATAAGAAACAAAGGTCGTGGCTCGCATAAAAGGATTAAATCTAAGAAGGAACAAATGATCAGCCGCAAAGGAAAAAGGTTAAGGACATGTAGTGTATACAATGAAAAAGGTCATGATATTCGGACTTGCGAGATATTGAAAGGCAAACAAAAAAAGAAGATGAAGGGAGTCCAGATTGAAAAACATCCTAGGCACAAAGTCAAAGAGGTTGAAGACGATGAAGAGGAAGATGAGTTCGAAGATTTCAGTGGAGGGTGTGATGATGGCAGTGGAGAAGATGATTAGGAAGAGGTTTCAGATGAGGAAGAATAAAACTTATATCATGGAAGTTGTGATTATGACAAGAAGCGTGAGAATAAGTGAATGAAAGTGATAAGCGAGAGCTCGTATGTATGTGTGCGTATATTTGTAGGTGTATATGTTTGTATGTATGTAGGAATTAGGAATGTATACATGTGTGAATGTGAAATGTTATAAAGGCATGAAGGAATGTTTTCAACACATTTGGACATTGATGATTTCTAATGTTGTGCTTTGAGATTTGAAAGGTAATGAAGGTATGAGATCGTCATTAGTTTGAGGTTGTACATCTCGTCGAGGAGGCTTATTCTAAAAGAGCAAAGAAACAGCAGCGATTACCATGTAAGTACATCTCATTGATGATCACCATGTAAGTGCTCTTTTCTGGAATACGCTCGATGCAAACTCAACCTTTCGTTCGTTTGGGCATTGTACATGACGAAACGTGCTTTCGAGACACTCAAACCATCGTAAATGTGAGTGGCTTAGCTAAGTTGAACTGCTTGTAGTTGCACGGAGCATTGTTGTTATTGTTGTTTGCTTGGTTTACCTGGGTTATTAGGTTTGGGAGTACAACAGCGATTTGTTGAGTGATAATAGTTGCGAGTTCGGCGTTAGTTTGAGGTTGTGCATCTCGTTAAGGAGGCATATTCTAAAAGATCAAAGAAACACGAAAAGAAACGAGTGAGATGATATCGGATAGTAAGAATTAAATGCTTAAAAGAATATCGACAAAGCATGAAGATTGTGATCATTTGTTCGTTACCTAAAATAAACAAATGACACTGTGACTAATCAAAGTAAATGGGTCATACTAACGTATCGCGAAGACATGCTTTAGCCTATAACTGGACACTCACCCCAAGAGTTCCCAGGTAAGAGTGACTGGTCCGATTATGTGGATTTTTATGAACATTATAGCCTTAGACAGAAAACTCGAGGTACAGGCATCCACCCTTCCAGATTGCACGTGTTCACATTATTTAGACCCAAACTTTGACGAGATTTTGAAAACTTTGAAGGTTCAAAACCTTATAATAAATCATTTAAGAATAGATGATTGGTTTTCAAAAACGGATTTGTAAATTGGTGTTCTTGTTTTGGTTACCACCTAAAGATAGGCGATGGTATTGTTTTAAGACTAAACATAAGACAACTTGTGTTAGGGTCCTAGGAAGGTTATAGTCTAGGTCAAAGCATTACTAATAACCTAATTCCCTATAACCATGAGCTTTGATACAAACTTTTCTGTCACACCCCGACCGCGTAAAACAACAAACCGCGGCGGAAACGTGGGGGAGTGTCGTAACAGAATCATTGTTTCACAACACATAGATTAAAAAGTTTCGTTTTATTGAATTATTGAACTCATTGTTTTAGTACAAATCAGATAAATACAAATAGTTGTCTCTCAAGTTTTAAAGGCGCTAAGGCACAAGTCCATCCTATGTGTAGCATGCATCAACAATCATCACATAGTAGCACCTGAAACAAATGTAAAAATAGGTACGTCAGCATAAAAATGCATGTGAGTAACATAGGATTTGTGATTTAGTTTCATGGCTTTGGATAACACAAAGAAATGTTTTATGTTTTCAAAAATAGCCATGAGTCCTTGTAAAAGTTTTTGTTTCTAAAATGCGTCGTTTTGGTAAAATGTTTATAGTACATACAAAAATATACTTTGGTTTTGAGATAGGCGGATGGGTAGTATATCAAATACAGTTTAGTTTTGAAATTATAGATTTGGTAGTATATCACAAGTATACTTTGGTTTAAGAATGCAAGCATCGGTAGTATATCAAATTATACTTTGGTTCTGTAATATAACATATCAATTATGTTTTGGTTTGAAAATAGCATATCAACTATGCTTTGGTAGTATATCAACACATACTTTAGTAAATAATATCACGTTGGTAGTATGTCGGAACATACCTAAATCATGGTTTGGTAGTATATCAAATTATACTTTAGTAAACAATAGCATATCAACTATGCTTTAGCAAAACAGTATCACGTTGGTAGTATCTCGAAAAATACCATATATCGCGATTTGGTAATACATTCAAACCTTAGTGCATCAAACTACACTTTAGAGACTATAGAAATACCACAAAGGCAAATTCTATTTGGTTAAAATTTGGTTTCGACATTCCATACAACAAGAATGGGGTGTCTAGTCCTATAGCGCTATATCGTACTTACAATCGGCTTGATCTTTGTTAATGAATGTATAACAATATGAATGAACAAATAGTCTAACAAACTTTGAAAATCAATGTTTAAGTCATGGACAATAGTTTAATTCGTCAAAAGATAGTACTATGCATGTGTAATCATATAGTTGAATTCATGAAAATAGCGTATCGGCACATATGTATCACCCCAAAACATTTGAAAACGTAAAAGAGGGGACTATGTACTCACTCGAGATTGTAAGTATCCTTGATTAAGTGTCCTAACAAAGCTCGGAAATCAAGGAATCAAGTGGCACCTAGTATGGAATCACTACATTAAACAATCAATATCTAAATCGGAAGATCGGGTAGAATGAGGTCTCGTAAATCAAATGAATATTGGAACTCATCTGATATGGTTTAACAAAGCCTACATTCTAAATCGGAACCTATCCTAAGTGCTTACGACCCGTTACGACTCATTAAGGTAACTTACGCTACTGTAACGCGTCGTTCACGCGAATGCGCGTTCGAGACGCCTAACTAGTCCTATGACAAGTATTATATGCCCTAACATGTTTAAATATGTTGCATAATCAGTTTAAGTGACAAAAGTTAGGTTACATATGCTTAAAATCAAATTATGCATGAAAATGGTATATTGGTCATTTTCCTAAGGCATATAAACTAGCTATCATAAAACTAATTAAACTAAGTGACCATAAGGTGTAACCTCGGAAGGTTATTCCTTATACAACTATGGTCACAAAATATGCTTGGTCGGATCCTAACGATAGACCAAACGGGTCGGGTTTGAAAGTCTAAGCGGTTGTCAAGACCGCTTGACTTACGACCCTATACAAGCACTAGACTAAAAGTGACGAGTTAAACATGTTAAAACATGTTTAACTAAGTTAGAAAACAGGTTTGATATCAAAATAAAGTGTTTTGATACCCGAAAATAGCTTCAACACAAAATACGCATAAACACGTATTTTGATCGAAACTTTGACTCGTCACTTCTACTAACCAACATGGTAATCAGTAGGTATAGTCACAAGGGACTATAACCATCGTGATTACGATTACGTTGCAAAGTTCAAACGAACTTTGTGTTGACCAGTTCATGGTCAAAGCAGAAAGTCAAACACTGTTTGACTTTCGTGCTTGAAAAGCATAAGAGCATGAAAGAAGCTTACAAAAGGTCCAAGCAAGGAAGATTTGATTCAAATTGCTCAGGTATGAAGTATAAAACTCCAACTTAGAGCAGATTTAGAATCAAGTGTGAGGAATGAAGTGAAGAACCCACTTCTATTTATAGGAAGTTAGGATCAAGGAGATCATTCCAAGTGTTTTTGCAAGAATCAAGGTTCAATCCTAGCCATACACTTGTGGAACATGGTTTTATATACAATGGGAGCTACAAAACCAGTTCATAGTATTGAGAAATTGCATAAAAGACCCTCAAGTTCAAACTGATTGCTGAAAACTGATGTTTCTGTCAAAACAGGGTGGTCGCGTGCCACCACGGCACCACCCTGTTGCTGTGGTGCGACGCCACCCCCTATCTGAACCAGAAAGTTTCACAAATTGGCAGAAATGGTCCCTGCAGCATGTTTAAGCCATTTTCGACGCGTTTAAACCCCGTTAACCCATTTTCAAGGCTCTACAAGGATGTTAAAGCATAGGGGACTTGAAACATGCTTGAAATTATCTCGGATGTCGGTTCGTTTGGTCGTACAGTTGCGTTATTCGGTTAATTATGACGAAAACTCGAACGGACGCAAAAACGATCCAAATTTCACGACGAATGGTATTTTTGCATTCCAATCACTAAAATAAAATATTTTAATGATTACAAAAATTTTTTGGATGTCTGGATATGTTCAGAACGTAAGATATGCGCGAAAATGCAAACTTATGCACTTTTTGACGCTTTTAGTCCCTGTTGATCAAATAAGTTTATTTCCACATACCGAACCCCTCAAACCCTATTTCTAAGCTATGTAAAGGATATTTAGGGTATGTTTAACTTATGATTAAGTTCCGGAATGTCCGTTACTGTACAATTCGGCATAGTTTTGCAGTTTGATGCAAATAGTCCCTGCGATCGAATAAACTTGTTTTCGACACTCCAAACCCTTCAAAACTTATTGCTAAGTTATGTAAAGGTTATTTAAGGTATTTTAAGCCTATGTCACAATTCCGGAGTATTTTTCGCGTTAAACTGAGTATGTTTACACATCAGTTCGCGTATAACTTTCCAGAAAGCGATTTAAAGCTTGGAATTGAACTGGGATTGATATGTGCAAAAGTCACGTGAAATTGTACAAATTCCTAGAATGAAACACAAGATTTCATTGGATTTTCATTTGTATGATGGTTGTAGAGATACAAGTGTCACAGTCTCCCCTACTTTAGGAAATTTCGTCCCGAAATTTAAATTTTAGGGGAAACTAGTGAAAACAATTGTGATTGTTTCACTTTCGAACGAATCCTCCGTTCCCTAGGTAAAACTCTGGACAAGGTTTGGATTCTTAGCGAATTTGTTAATTGTCAAGGTGATGTCGTTGTTGTAATAAAAACATGATGCTTCGAATAATGAATAGGAGATTGTTTCCTATGAAAACTATTATAGGAAACTTGTGTGTGCTCGAAATCGGAGTTGGAGAGTGTAAGATAAAATAACATTCGTCAAAGTCCAGGACTTCTAGTAACTTAAATAACATTCTCAATGTAATAAGGAACACTTATATATAGGGAGTACCAGCGGCGTATCCACCATGCCCTTTTTACATTGTTCTTGTCTCGTTATTCTTATCACTATAGGTCTTAACACATGACAAAACTTGTTGTGGTTTCTGTGCACTGAATTTCATAGTTATGTATGCATCCATAATTACGTAATTCCTTGCACAGTCCGCACAGTTCATTTTATAATGCGTAGGGTAAAATCAATCGAACAAACATGTAATGACTTGACTAGACCACCAAAGGATCTTTTTAACTAGATCAACGAACGATCTTTTTTAACTAGACCAACACATGATCTTCTTAACTAGACCGTCGTACGATCTCTTTAAATAGACCACTAATGGGTCTTTTTAACTTTGAATCAAATAATCGTTTCGAAATAGCACTTTGGAATCCAAGGTTCTTACTATTTGCATAGAAAAGCCCCTTAAGGAATTTAAGATAGTACTTTGAGTATCCTTCTAAGAATGTAACATATGAAAATACGGAAGATTCTACTAGGACTTAGATAGCGAGCTTTAGAATTACACATAAACACATAATCGCATAGTTGTTAACTTAGTTATTAGCTCATTCATTAATTTGAATTAATGCATTTAAAGTACGCCAGAAATCCAATCGAGGACTTCCATTGGTACTTAAAACATCCCCAAGAATCTAACTATGAAGATAGGAAGATCTTATAAGGATTTGGCTTTGTCTTTGTCGTATCATAACATTTGTATTAAAGCACACAAGGAATCCAATTAAGGATTCATGAAAGTACCTTTAGGTATCAAATCAAGGATTTGAAATGGTATTTCAAGTATCTGTTTAAGAATTTGTAACTTGTACCTTGTACTTTGTTTCTTAAAAGAAACGAGTATTTAGGATTTTTGGGGAGATCATGAGTGATCATAAAATGAAAGAATCACACGAGTAGTTTTTTTGTAAGGAACATGGTTCCATAGTGTCGGCATCGTAGTGGTATGTCACACATACACACAATCGTATCAGTTTTGTAAATAAAAGTGAAACAACAAATTTATTTATATAACGACTGAATTGTTTAAAGCGTCAAAGATAACAACAAGGAAAATACAAAAGTCTAATTGTTCACTGCTGCATTGTCATTTGCGTTTGCCTCGTTTACGTTAAACACTCGTCCATGAGCTGGATTTACGTTAACAAGTCTTGGGCAATTGTTTCGGTAGTGAGTAAGATCACCACAGTTATAGCATGATCCAAGTGGAAACCGTGCTTGAGCAGCAGCAGTATTTGAAGCAGCTTGGATAGCATAACGGCAGGTATTGACCAAATGTCCCAATCGCCCACAGTGGGCACATTTGTGACTCTGTGTTTGTTCCAGATGATGACGGTTGCATTTGTTGCATAAAGGTGCGGTACCAACATAGTTTTTCCTAGTACGAGATTGTGCTGGCTGATTTGGTGCAACCTGATTGTTCTGAGCAACTACAACGAAGTTTTGAGAAGCCTTACGCTTCTTCGAATTTTTGGAGGACTTAGTCTGTTTATCCTTTGGTTTTTCTTGTGCAGACTCGTCAGATGGTTTCGGGCCGCCCTTTCGGAAAAGCTTCCCTTTCTTGATCTGGTATTCAGTCTGGGTAGCAGATAGTTCAATGGCCTGTCTGACGGTAGTAGGGTTGCTACCAGTAACAATGTCCTGAACTAGGTCAGGGAGACCATCAATGTACTTTTCGATTGCCTTGTCCAAAGGCGTAACCACGGTAGGACATAATAGGCTCAGTTCCTCATAACGATCAGTGTAGGCTCGATGTTCACCACTGTCTTGCTTTAGATCGTCGAATTCCCTTTCCAACGCCCTGATTTCATGACGAGGAGAGAACTCCTTCATCATTAGAGCTCGAAGCTCTTCCCAAGTTTGTGCCAATGCTACGTCGGCACCCCTATCCCTCATTACACCGTTCCACCATGTAAGTGCTCTTTTCTGGAATACGCTCGATGCAAACTCAACCTTCCGTTCGTTTGGGTATTGTACATGATGAAACGTGCTTTTGAGACTCTCAAACCATCGTAGGAGCCCAGTGGCCCCTTCAGACCCAGTAAATGTGAATGGCTTAGCTGAGTTGAACTACTTGTAGTTGCACAGAGCATTGTTGTTATTGTTGCTTGCTTGGTTTACCTGGGTTATTAGGGTTGGGAGTACAACAGCGATTTGTTGAGGGATAATAGCTGCGAGTTCGGCGTTAGTTTGAGGTTGTGCATCTCGTCGAGGAGGCATATTCTAAAAGAGCAAAGAAACACGAAAAGAAACGAGTGAGATGATATCGGATAGTAAGAATTGAATGCTTAAAAGAATATCGACAAAGCATGAAGATTGTGATCATTTGTTCGTTACCTAAAACAAACAAATGACACTGTGACTAATCAAAGTAAATGGGTCATACTAATGTATCGCGAAGACATGCTTTAGCCTATAACTGGAAACTCACCCCAAGAGTTCCAAGGTAAGAGTGACTGGTCCGATTATGTGGATTTGTACGAACACTCTAGCCTTAGACAGAAAACTCGAGGTACATGCATCCACCCTTCCAGATTGCACGTGTTCACATTATTTAGACCCAAACTTTGACGAGATTTTGAAAACTTTGAAGGTTCAAAACCTTATATTAAATCATTTAAGAATAGATGATTGGTTTTCAAAAATGGATTTGTAAATTGGTGTTCTTGTTTTGGTTGCCACCTAAAGATAGGCGACGGTATTGTTTTAAGACTAAACACAAGACAACTTGTGTTAGGGTCCTAGGAAGGTTATAGTCTAGGTCAAAGCATTACTAATAACCTAATTTCCTATAAACATGAGCTCTGATACCAACTTTTCTGTCACACCCCGACCGCGTAAAACAACAAACCATGGCGGAAACGTCGGGGAGTGTCGTAACAGAATCATTATTTCACAACACATGGATTAAAAAGTTTCGTTTTATTGAATTATTGAACTCATTGTTTTAGTACAAATCAGATAAATACAAATAATTGTCTCTCAAGTTTTAAAGTCGCTAAGGCATAAGTCCACCCTATGTGTAGCATGCATCAACAATCATCACATAGTAGCACCTGAAACATATGTAAAAATTGGTACGTCAGCATAAAAATGCCTGTGAGTAACATAGGATTTGTGATTTAGATTCATGGCTTTGGATAACACAAAGAAAGGTTTTATGTTTTCAAAAATAACCATGAATCCTTGTAAAAGTTTTTGTTTCTAAAATGCGTCATTCTGGTAAAATGTTTATAGTACATGCAAAAATATACTTTGGTTTTGAGATAGACGGATGAGTAGTATATCAAATACAGTTTAGTTTTGAAATTATAGATTTGGTAGTATATCACAAGTATACTTTGGTTTAAGAATGCAAGCATCGGAAGTATATCAAATTATACTTTGGTTCTGTAATATAACATATCAATTATGTTTTGGTTTGAAAATAGCATATCAACTATGATTTGGTAGTATATCAACACATACTTTAGTAAATAATATCACGTTGGTAGTATGTCGGAACAAACCTAAATCGTGGTTTGGTAGTAGATCAAATTATACTTTAGTAAACAATAGCATATCAACTATGCTTTAGCAAAACATTATCACGTTGGTAGTATATCGAAAAATACCATATATCTCGATTTGGTAATACATTCAAACCTTAGCGCATCAAACTACACTTTAGAGACTATAGAAATACGACAAAGGCAAATTCTGTTCGGTTAAAATTTGGTTTCTGACATTCCATACAACAGGAATGGGGTGTCCAGTCCTATAACGCTATATCGTACTACCAATCGGCTTGATCTTTGTTAATGAATGTATAACAATATGAACGAACAAATAGTCTAACAAACATTGAAAATCAGTGTTTAAGTCATGGACAATAGTTTAATTCATCAAAAGATAGTACTATGCATGTGTAATCATAAAGTCGAAATCATGAAAATAGCGTACCGGCACATATGTATCACCCCAAAACATTTGAAAACGTAAAAGAGGGGACTATGTACTCACTTGAGATTGTAAGTATCCTTGATTAAGTGTACTAACAAAGCTCAGAAATCAAGGAATCAAGTGGCACCTAGTATGGAATCACTACATTAAACAATCGGTATCTAAATCGGAAGATCGGGTAGAATGAGGTCTCGTAAACCAAACGAGTATTGGAACTCATGTGATATGGTTTAACAAAGCCTACATTCTAAATCGGAACCTAACCTAAGTGCTTACGACCCGTTACGACTCATTAAGGTAGCTTACGCTACTTTAACGCGTCGTTCGCGCGAATGCGCGTTCAAGACGCCTAACTAGTCCTATGACAAGTATTATATGCCCTAACATGTTTAAATATGTTGCATAATCAGTTTAAGTGACAAAAGTTAGGTTACATATGCTTAAAATCAAATTATGTATGAAAAGGGTATTTTGGTCATTTTCCTAAGGCATATAAACTACCTATCATAAAACTAATTAAACTAAGTGACCATAAGGTATAACCTCGGAAGGTTATTCCTTATACAAATATGGTCACAAAATATGCTTGGTCGGATTCTAACGATCGACCAAACGGGTCGGGTTCGAAAGTCTAAGCGGTTGTCAAGACAGCTTGACTTACGACCCTATAAAAGCACTAGACTAAAAGTGACGAGTTAAACATGTTAAAACATGTTTAACTAAGTTAGAAAACAGGGTTGATATCAAAACAAAGTGTTTTGATACCCGAAAATAGCTTCGACGGAAAATACGCATAAACACGTATTTTGACCGAAACTTTGACTCGTCACTTCGACTAATCGACGTGGTAATCAGTAGGTATAGTCACAAGGGACTATAACCATCGTGATTACGCTCACGTTGCAAAGTTCAAACGAACTTTGTGTTGACCAATTCATGGTCAAAGAAGAAAGTCAAACACTGTTTGACTTTTATGCTTGAAAAGCATAAAAGCATGAAAGAAGCTTACAAAAGGTCCAAGCAAGGAAGATTTGATTCAAATTGCTCAGGTATGAAGTATAAAACTCCAACTTAGAGCAGATTTAGAATCAAGTGTGAGGAATGAAGTGAAGAACCCACTTCTATTTATAGGAAGTTAGGATCAAGGAGATCATTCCAAGTGTTTTTGCAAGAATCAAGGTTCAATCCTAGCCATACACTTGTGGAACATGGTTTTATATACAATGGGAGCTCCAAAACCAGTTCATATTATTGAGAAATTGCATAAAAGACCCTCAAGTTCAAACTGATTGCTGAAAACTGATGTTTCTGTCAAAACAGCGATGTCGCGTGCCACCACGGCACCACCCTGTTGCTGTGGCGCGACGCCACCCCCTATCTGAACCAAAAATTTCACAAATTGGCAGAAATGGTCCCTGCAGCATGTTTAAGCCATTTTCAACGCGTTTAAACCCCGTTAACCCATTTTCAAGGCTCTACAAGGATGTTAAAGCATAGGGGACTTGAAACATGCTTGAAATTATCTCGGATGTCGGTTCGTTTGGTCGTACGGTTGCATTATTCGGTTAATTATGACGAAAACTCGAACGGACGCAAAAACGATCCAAATTTCACGACGAATGGTATTTTTGCATTCCAATCACTAAAATAAAATATTTTAATGATTACAAAATTTTTTTGGATGTCCGGATATGTTCAGAACGTAAGATATGCGCGAAAATGCAAGCTTATGCACTTTTTGACGCTTTTAGTCCCTGTTGATCAAATAAGTTTATTTTCGCATACCGAACCCCTCAAAGCCTATTTCTAAGCTATGTAAAGGATATTTAGGGTATGTTTAACTTATGATTAAGTTTCGGAATGTCCGTTACTGTACAATTCAGCATAGTTTTGCAGTTTGACGCAAATAGTCCCTGCGATCGAATAAACTTGTTTTCGACACACCAAACCCTCCAAAACTTATTGCTAAGTTATGTAAAGGTTATTTTAGGTATGTTAAGCCTATGTCATAATTCCGGGGTGTTTTTCACGTTAAACTGAGTATGTTTACGCATCAGTTCGCGTATAACTTTCCAGAAAGCGATTTAACGCTTGGAATTGAACTGGGATTGATATGTGCAAAAGTCACATGAAATTGTACGAATTTCTAGAATGAAACACTAGATTTCATTGGATTTGCATTTGTATGATGGTTGTAGAGACACAAGTGTCATACTAAAGGTAGAGGCGAATGTAAGTATGTACTTAAGTATGTATATGAAGAAAACTAACAGTGTGTTATGTGTAAGGTAAGCATAGTTGTTTGGAGAGGATGATCCACGAATGCGTACCAGGATTGACGCCAAGGAATGTAATAAGACAAAATGATCCCAGGTACGTAGATTCAATATGTGGGTACATGTAATGGTAAAACCTATAAAGGGAAGGAAAATTTTAAATGAAGGATAATAATGGTATGGTAATGAAGTTTTGAAAATGTTACACGTGCTGAAACCTAATTCTTCGGACATAAGGTGATGATTACACGAAGACATGAAACTAGTATGCAAATTGTGTACCTGGCCAGTACACAAGAAACATATGACGTTCGTGAGACCGTGATATTTGTTACAGGTATGTCCGTTAGAATTTGGTAGTAGGTGAACGTGAGGGTGAAGGGAAATGTAAGACTCTCAAGAAATTGAAAGTACCAAATACAAAAGAGAAGTATGAAGGATATGTTTGAATCCGCGAGACGGATTCAAAACATATAAGTAATGGAAAGTGTGAATGATATGTTCGAATTCGCGAGACGGATTCGAAACATAGAAGGAATAAAGGATATGAATGATATATTAGAATTCGCGAGATGGATTCGAAACATAGAAGGAATGAAGGATGTGAATGATATATTAGAATTCGCAAGACGGATTTGAAACATAGAAGGAATAAAGGATACTAATGATATGTTAGAATCCGTGAGACGGATTAAAGACATAGAGGAGAATGAAAAGTTTGAATTCGTAAGTAGGTACGAATCAAACAAGTAAGAATGAAAGGTTCGAATTCGTAAGTAAGTACGGACCAAACAAGTAATATTCTTTAAAGCGAATATGATTCAAGTTATGTTTTAAACCTTTATATATATATATATATATATATATATATATATATATATAAATTTATTTATGCAAATGCATTGTATGCAAGAATGGTTGAAAGGATAAATGGGTCATACGGGTCTGATGGCGATCGCCATTTGAACTCGGCATTTAATGTTATTATTTGTTAAGCTTCATACTTATAGGCGAGCTTGATAAATGGGCACGCAATGTCACTAATTGGAAAGAAATGACCATCGTAAGGTATTAATAACAAACCAATGGATTTTACTTTCGACAGGTATGTATAAAAAGGATTATACTTTTAATAGGAGCTTGTGACTCAACTAGAGATGGATGTGTTAGAATAGGATAATTAATATGCATATGTAAGAATGTATTTACAATTAGACTTCCGAAAGGTCAAACGGAGTAAAATGATAATTAATAAGAGAAGTAATAAATGCTTGTAAGAAAGTAATTATAGTTTGATTTTTGAAAAGCCGAATGAAGATGAATTGTTACTAACAAAGTAAGTAATAAAAGAATGGATAGAGCAGTTTGGTCCATTAAGTAAGTAAGTATAAAACATTGAAAACGGTTGGTGTGGCAAGAAGCTTTAGCTGTAAGAAATAAACCTTGGATAAGTTACATGCGTGAAATACGTTAGTACTCAACCCTTGAGGGTCAAAGTGAATGATGGGTTACGACCCGAACGGAAGACTTAAGTTTTAATGGAAAGGACAAGTGTTTGTAAGAAGCACTGAAACATGAAGCGATGAGACTGTATCATGCTTGAATTGATGAGAAGTACAAACGTGTACTTCGTTATGTGTATTTATAATAAGAAAGAAGTGGAAGTTTGACTTTGAAAAGTCAAACTACAGAAGTTGACAAATAAGCTAAAGAATTGCAAAAGAACGGTTATGTATTGACCCGTTGTGAACGGGTCAAACAACGAAAATGATATGTTAGGAAATGGTCACGTATTGACCTGGTTTGAACAGGTTAAACGCACTAGTGTTTTAAAGAGGAATCGAGAAAGGATTACTATGTAAATAAGGAGATGTAATAAACATCATGTCTGAATGAAAACGAATGAATTGTTTAAACCCCTAATCTTATAATGAGAATGGCAGGGATCATGATGTGATAAACCAATCAAGGACGGTGAAAGAATGCTCATTATCGGAAGCTCATTACACGGATGAATCAGGTCAATCCAGAGATGGTATGAATGGTAACGAAAAGGACCGGTTCGCTTTGCATGTCGAAGTACTGCACCAAAGTAGAAAGGTTAGCGAATTGTTTAATATCTGAATGTAAATATATAGCTATGGGTTGAAAAAGTATTTCCGTGCGAAATAAGGTAGCGCAGAATGTGTTATGAAAAGGAAGGCTTGGCCTTTAGAAGTTGATTAAGAATGAGTTTTAGTTCAGGCTTATGTAGTAAGCAGTGCGTGTATGAGTAAGAAGGTAGAAATAAAACTCCAGTTATAAGCGAAACTATTAGAACTAATACTAACGGTGAAGTGTATTAGTAAGTTCTTATGAACTTCAAATTGTTGTAATGTGAATCATGGTATTAGACTCTTTAGGTTGTTACTAATTTGCACACTTTAGTTAAGTACGATAATGTGATGAGTTGAAAATTTAAGAAGAAATTAATAAGGAATGGAAATGCAAGGTATGTGTAGTTGATCGGTTACGAAAGGGTCAATGTGATGTAGAAAGCATAACGAAGAAATTGTATAAGTAGTGACTCATTGTAACATGTCGCAAGGGATGAAATTATGATAATCATAAAAAGGTATGTATTGACCCGTTATGGACGATTCAATTAAGACAAACATGATGGACTATATGTTTGATGTTAAAGGAATGATACGAACAAATCTGGGTAGGCTGATTTGTTGGAAGAATGGAAAAAGGATTTCTAGAAATGATGTTCTTAAATTTATGACTTTACTAATGGATAAGCCGATATCGATGAAGTAGGTTTCGGGGACGAAACCTTCTTTAAGGGGGGTAGATTTGTAACACCCCAAAACTCGAATTATTAAATTCGTAGGTGTGTTACCATGTTAAATAAATGAAATACAATAACTAGGTTATTAAACTTAGTTAAATGCCTAGAAAATAAGTAAAGGAATGAAACTTGTGGCAACTATGACGGTGTGATAAACTTGAGGGACTAAGATTGCCAAAATGGAAACTGAATTTAATTAAAACAAAATTTCCACATACACACACTAGGTGTGTGCGTGAGATCGAGTAGGAGGAAGAGGGAAAGGGTGCAAACCCTAATTCACAAGTAATCTTCAAATTGACAAGGAAAATTAAGCTCAAATCCGATGCATGAACTAAGATTATGATCATCCAAGTGTTCTTCACAACAAGTAAGTCGAATTTTAAGTTTTGGTGATGTTTGATGACATGGGTTATGATTAATCCCGAATTGGTGCGAATTTAAGCATGAATATGTGTTATAATCCTCATATGGAACATGTGTTGTGAAAGATTTTGAGTAATAGGATGCTTAGAATTGAAACCCACTTCTAGTGGTGAAGATGATGACAAAAGTGATTCACCCATGTTAAAACCTTGCTTGAATCATTGATGTGTATGTTGTATGTAATGAATTATTGTTAGATAGGTTGATTATAGTATGTACTTACGCTGATTCTTGTTGTAATTGATGAATTATATATGAACTAGTAGGGTAACGCATAAAGTACTTGTACCATGTGCTTTATGAGTGGTATGCACACGAAGTGTATGATGAAATGTCTAAGTGATGTAGAGGTATGAGCTTTGTATGAAACTGGCTTGGCATTTATGAATGAATTGTGAAAATTGTGAGATTAGTAGTAAACTAACTTGAATAATACGCCTTAGATGGAATTCGTATGGGTATTCGGAGGAAAGTATGCTTTGACAAAATTATGCATTAGGGACTTGTACTTTGTGCTTAAATGATGTGATGCTCACCATGTATTTGGGTGATTGAATTATGGTGATTAAAAGTGAATGTGTATGAAATGTGAAACGTATGAATTTATTAGTAAGGGATAATGTTGGAATTATGTTGTATTGTTACTATAGATGGCATTGCAATTTGAAAAATCACAAAGCATTAACATGTGAAAGTATGTGTATGTGAATGAGTATGTGTATATAATTAGATGATCACGTGATTGTAAACACATTTCGTCATGGGTAGGAAATTGTATATAGTGTCGATTGTATAGCCTATTATGATGTCATGAGTATATGAGATTAAGCCGAAAGTTAAAATGATAAATCCTTGACTTCGGAAAGTCAACTACGCATAAGGAACATGGCAAGACTTGTTGTCGTAATTATAAGATTATAGATAATCATATGGTACATGGTATATAAATATGTGATATATGGAATGACATGATGGATTATATGGGTTTGAAAGGATGTGAAATTGGATATACGTTGTATGCTTGTTTGGATTGACTAATGCAAGTTGAATGTGAAATTATGCAAATGGTATGTTCGTTATCAAGTACAATGGTGTATGCTAATAAATGTGTGATGATGATAACATGAAAGTGTAGGAGCCATGTCAACATGGACACTAGCATGGAAGGGCAATGGGTTAAAGGTAAATATGGAAGCTATGTAAGAACTCAGACGCACGAGGTAAGTGACTTCCGAATCACTTATTAGTATGTGTATGGAGTTATTTAATACCTACGAACGTAAGGAGATCTTGTATGATTAAGTAATTATTGGGATTACTAAGGTAGGATCGATTGTTAGGGCTGAAAGAAGCTAGTTACATCGGAAATAAAATGGTGGAATCAAAAGGGTTGAATAATGGCATGAAGGATCTATAAGCTCTTTTTCTTATAATTCAGCTTTTGATGTAAGTTAGGATGATAAACGGGTCCTTAATTAAATTACGGACGCGTAGAAACAAGAATTACACAAACGGATGTCTAGATCAAAAGTTATGCAACTTTAAGTTATGAGACATTGAAAAGCCGGCTTTAATTAAATTACGGACGCGTAGAAACAAGGTTTGGTTAGAATACAAAGCTGGGCACTTAATGCAGCAACAAAAGGAAGCATCCTGTCGAAATAGGGTTGTCGCGCTACGCGAAAGCAATTCAGTTTCACCGTCGTGCAATGCGACAGCTGTCGCGCCCCGAGCTCCCGGGGTTGGGGCTGTCGCGCCCCGCGAGAGCCAGTCAGCTGGCAAATTTTGGTTTTCTTGTTTGATTTTGCATCCGGACTCGACGTTTTAATGATTTTCAATGTCTCATAACTTATATTAAAGCCGGTCTAGAACACAAGTGATGTTATGAGCCTCCGGATAGTGAAAGTATGGATTTTTCTTTCGTGATAGTGAAGGAAGCCTTTAAGTAATCGAGCCTAGGAACGAGTGGGTATGCAGGATGGTAAGTATAAAACTTATATTATGGAAGTTGTGATTATGACAAGAAGCATGGGAATAAGTTAATAAAAGTGGTAAGCGAGAGCTCGTATGTATGCGTGCGTATATATGTAGGTGTATATGTTTGTATGTATGTAGGAATTAGGAATGTATACATGTGTGAATGTGAGATGTTATAAAGGCATGAAGGAATGTTTTCAACACATTTGGACATTGATGATTACTAATGTTGTGCTTAGAGATTTGAAAGGCAATGAAGGTATGAGATCATCGGGTTATGAAGGATTGAAGCCGAATTTGGGATAAGAGAATTTAAGAGAATGCTTGAATGAACCTATGTTTACATCATAGATTGTTATACGACTCCCTATTATAAAGAATAATGTCGTATGGTGTGTTAATGAGTAATGGTTAAGTTGTATGTGATGTCCACAGGTATCACACAGATTTCCTCTACCACTATCGAAGATGAGCAAGTGTAGATCGAGTCAAGGAACAAGGGTTGTACGGAAGAATAGTCACATAGTTTAAATTATGTATCGCCTTGAAGTATTAATTTAAGTATGAATGTTGTAAATTCCTTTTATAAGACTTTTGATAGTTGTAATTTAGCCCTTACGTAAGCAATGTCGTTAATGAAGAAAGAGTTTTTTGAGCTCATATTTCCGCTGTGCAGTTTTTAAGTTATTACGTGTTTGGGCGTCACATTGACGGTGGTTCTTCAAGTAGTCTCTACCACATCCCTTGATTTTTCTTGATTTCTGCAAGAATATTCCCCTGCACATCAAGAATCAAATGAGAAGAGGTGAGATCGGTGCTTATTTCTTCAACGTGCGAGTTGACAATAGTTCCTTTATTGCAATGTTCTTTATTTTTTCTGAATCTTCAGATGACATTTTTGTGTGTGTTTGTGTTCGGTGTCTTAATATGGAAGGTTGTTATCCCTGTGTATTTTATATTAAAATAGTAAATTTATTATGTAGGTAGGGTGGTAAGTTCAGTAGTATTTATGTTAAAATTGATCATTACAAGTCACATTACACTCACATCGGTATTAAATTTATTTTTTATATAAAATAGTAAATTTATATTTATTTTAATTATCAATTCACAATTTCTTATTTGTGCATTTCAATCAACGTGGACAAAGTTACATGAAATCATCAGCAACATTTTTTTTTAAATCGCATGCGATTCGAAAAAGAATTCGCACACTATAACAAACCTCAAACAATATCACTTTTTTTAAAATCGCATATGTCTAAAACAAGAATTAGCCAACTATAACAAACCTCAAACAATATCACCTTTTTTAAAATCGCATGTATCTAAAACAAGAATTCGCACACTATAACAAACCTCAAACAATATCTCCTTTTTTTTTAAATCGCATGTGTCTAGAACAAGAATTTGCACACTATAACAAAACACACATTTCTTTTTGTTTTTCAATTTTTTTTCGCATGTTTAATATGTATTTCGCATATTATAATGTTCATACAGGATCATCTTCTTCGATAGACGGTCGATCGATGTTGTTACAGTTCAAAACTTCCAAAATCAGCAGATATGAAATCGCAGAAGGGAGAAGGAGGTTTGTGAATAAGAATCTTATGTTGTTATATTTGATTTAGGGTTCGATTTTTTATTCATGGTTGGATTTTTGAATACGATTTTTGAATATAAGATTCCAATCTCCGTCAGTTACAGAGATTAAGATATCGTAATGACGATTTTAACCTTTTTTATAAGATTTGAATACATTAATATGATTAATTTAATGATTTAAATAATTTTGATGGATTGAAGATCCTATGGCTGAGAATATCGCGTACGTAATGTAGGATAAATGGTATTGTACGTTAACCGGCCTCTATATATATAGGTAGAGGTTCTTGTAAAAAATAGGTTTTTTGTGAGAAATTTAAGAAAGAATCTACACCGTTAGATCTTTGATCTAATGGTTGAGATCATAATGGCAAAATTGTAAATAATGTTTACTATTAAACATATTAATTTTCTAGATTAAGGGTATACAGGTAAATTCAACATTTTTAAATTAAGAAACTAACACTAATGCACATGCAACTTTCCCCGGTCTTTTTTAAACGTCAATAACTTTTTATACGTAACTTTTCTTTTTAAAAAAAATTACACCATAATAACGAGCGTTTTTTATCTTTAATATGAGTACCATATTGCTATACTTATATAGAGAAAAAAATATGTTTCGATCAGATGTTTAGTCCATATTGGAATGTAGGTTTTAAAACACCATGGTGTTTTAACATATGGAATCTAGAACATCTACTAGCATGCAGATGTAAAACACCATGCATGCAGGTTTAAAACACCATGTACAATAACCATACTATGAACATTATACTAAGAACACATTCTGGAAATGGAGGTAGTGTCTTTAATAGTGTTATATACTTATTGAATGGTGTTATATACTTATTGAATGATGTTATATAATTATTGAATGATATTATATACTTATTGAATGGTGTTATATAATTATTGAATGGTGTTATATATGTGCTGAATAGTGATTTTGCAGTGTTATTCATAGTGTTTTTATAGAGATCTTTAAAATGTTGTTATATACTTATTGAATGGTGTTATATACTTATTGAATGATGTTATATAATTATTGAATAGTGTTATATACGTGTTGAATGGTGGTTGCAGTGTTATTCGTAGATTTTTTATAGAGACCTTTTAAAAAAATCATGTTCCTATAAATAAGGTGGCGGTTAGGGAATGTTTTGAATTAATTGAATCAATGATAAAATTACCTGTTTACCCTTTTGAATTAATTTAGATTGAGGACACATGTTATCTCCACAATATTTTTCACACTTCTCACACTTTTAACCTCTTTTTACAATAACCTTACCCTACATATATATATATATATATGTATATATATAGTGTGAGGTTCATTGGGGAACACTAAAAAAGTGGGGAACCGACTCAAACGAACTTCGATTGGACTCATTCCAGCGGCGTTGGAACCGTATCGTCGAACCCTAACTAGGATCTTTTAACCCTAAATCATAACCCCTAAACCCTAAATATATTAGGGTTTGACTTTTAGGGTTTAGCTTTAGGGTTTAGCCTTAGGGTTTAACATTAGAGTTTAGGGTTTAGCTTTAGGGTTTACCTTTAGGGTTTAACTTTAGGTTTAGCCTTTAGGGTTTAACTTTTAGGGTTTATAGTTTAGATTTTACGGGTTAGCTTAGGTTTTAGCCTTATTTTTTAGCTTTAGGGTTTAGAGTTTAGGAGTTAGGATTTAGGGGTTAGGGTTAAGAGATCTTAGTTAGGGTTCGACGAGCCGGTTCCAACGCAACTGGAATGAGTCCAATCGGAGTTCGTTTGAGTCGGTTTCCCGCTGTTCCCCACTTTTTTAGTGTTCCCCAATGAACTTCCCCTATATATACACACACACACACACATATAGGGAAAGATAAATTGAAAACCCATGTGAGTTGAGAAAACCCAAATAAACCCTATGTAACATTTTTATTTTTTTTCTAAAAAAAATATGGAATGTAATATAAATGTACACGAACATTTTTTTTAAAATGAAAAAAAAAAACGCCTACTAGTTTTTTTTTTAAAATATGTTGAAAACTTGTATGTTACATTTTTTGGACATATATATTATGTAACCTGAAATTTGTAACATTTAAAAAAAACTACTCGGTGTTTTTTGTGTTTCTTTTTTAAAAATGTTCAAATATATGTATATTACATTTCCTATTTTTTAGAAAGGTTTCTTGAGTTTACATGGGTTTTTTACAAAGGTTTCTTGAGTTTACACAACTCAAGTGGGTTTTCTCTATAACATTCCTCTATATATATATAAAACTAAAAATGGCTATAGTTTTTTAGAAAACTAATAAATAAGGTATGGATTAAAAAAATAAAAATTCGCTTAACAAAAACTAATTAAAAAGGTTATAATTTTGAAATGGGAAAGCTAATAAAAAAGTCATATTTTTTTTTGAAAAACCATAAAAAGATATACTTTATTAAAAGTGTTTTAATAAATAAATATATAACACGTTTTTACTTTATAAGCCTATATATTTGACCAAATTGCATTTTATAAATAAATAAATAACACGTTTTTACTTTATTTATAAGTATACTAGGTTAGTTACCCACGTGATACGATATAATATGTTATGTTAATAGGTGTTTTGAATTAAACTACATGACACATTGATTAAAAAAAATACAAAATTGTAATTAGAACTAATACCTACAAATAGAAAAAATGTAATAGTCATTCATAACCCTTTAAATACATCTATTTATACAACATTTGTTTTTTTACTCGTGACACTACAATCTTTATCCAGTATAAGTGGTTTACCTCCATTAACTTTTCATTCCACTTTCTTGTTGCTTGTTTTAAACCATATAAAGATTTAACCAATTTACAAACTTTTGTTTCATCCATAGAATAATATCCCTGAGGTAAAGATATAGAAATCCTCAAAGATAGACTCATACAAGAAAGCATTGTTATTATCAAGTTGAAACAGTTTCCAACCATGTTCAACTGCAAGGCTCACAACGGTTCTAACAGTAACCATTTTTGCAACTGTTGAAAAAGTGTCACCAAAGTCTATACCTTCTCTTTGGTTATAGGCTTTTGCTAAGCATTGCCTTAAACCTTTCAACCTCACCATTAGACTTATACTTTACCTTATATACCCATTTACAACCTATAGGCTTTTCTATCAGCATGTAAGTCAGTTAAGACCCATGTACTATTTCTAAGTAATGCATCCATCTCAGCATTCATGGCTTCAATCCATCTAGGATCTTTAACAGCCTCATAATAAGTGTTTAGCTCAACAGTTTTATTTAAGCTACTAACAAAACACAATTTTCCAGCAGATAAGCATTCATAATTAACAAATCTATCAATACCATAATTGACCTTTCCATCTAACACAAAACCATATAGTTTTTTATGAAGGGACATGTTTCTAGTAGTCCTTCTAAGACTAACATTATGTGCCTTAGATGGGTTAGTCTCAGCATTAGAATATTCTGTGTCCATATCCCTACCATACCCACATCCATTACTTCCTACTAAACTAGTTCCAGTTTGTTTACTACTTTCAACTTGACCAGTAGTGGTAGATGTAGAGGGGACCGGCTGCTGATCATCACAAGAATCTTCATGAGATTCAGTATTCCCCTCTTCATCAATGGGAACTTCAGAAACTATAGATATAGGTATTTCAAAACTATCAAAGAAATTTAAATGACTCAATTTTTCAAAAACAATTTTTTCTTCATTACTCTGATATTTAGACTTAAGAGGGTAAACAACATCATAAAATTTTACATCTCTTGAATAAAACTCCATTTTATTGTCTAAAGTTCACAACCTATAACCTTTTTTAAATTAGAGTAACCAATCAGAGCACATTTTTCAGCATTAAAAGTAAATTTTTCGGAATCATTAAGAATTGTACAGAAACACAAACATCCAAAATTTATAAGATGAGACAATGAGGATTCAAAACTAAACACTAAATCATAAGGACTTCTCCCTAATAACACAGATGATTGCGACCTGTTTTAAATAAACAGCTGTCAGAATGCAATCAGACCAAAACCTAAAAGGAAGACCACCATGAAACATCAAGTCCCTAGCCATATTCAAAAGATGTCTATGCTTCCTTTCTACAACACCATTTAGACGAAAAAGAAGTTTGATGTATTATTCCTCTAGTTTTACATAAAATATCCGTTTGATTATTAACAAACTCAGTCCCATTATCAGTTCTAAACATTTTAATTCTTTTCTTAAAATGTGTTACAATTAATTCATAAAAATTCTTAATTGTTTCAAACACTTCCATTTTGTTTTTTTAATAAAAAACACCAAATAGTTCTAGAACAGTCATTAACAACGGCCAGAAAGTATTTGAAACCATCTCTACTTGTGAGTTTATAAAGACCCCAAAGGTCTAAATGAATTAACTCACCTACATGTTTAGTTTTATGTTTACTTAGAGGTAATGAGACTCTAACTTGTTTGGACCTATGACAAACTTCACAAGGATGATTTTCAACATTATTAATATCTAAATTTCCATTTATTGTAGCTAGGACCTGATTAGAGGGTGTCCTAATCTGCTATGCCACAAATTATACTTGTTAATACTGTTAAAGCACAAATTCACAGAATCACCATTTTTATTCACAAAGTAAAGACCATTATCTTGTTTACCAGTCACTAGGATTTTCTTTGATTTCAAATCCTGTAAAATACATGTATTTTCAATAAACACCACATAAATCTTGTTATCTTTAGACAACTTATGAACAGATATCAGATTAACACTATAATCTGGAACAAAGCAAACATCTCTTAGAACGACACCCTCAACAAGTTTTATGTCACCAATTTTAGACACTTTAGCACCTTTACCATTAAGGTGACACACTTTCAAATTAAAACTAGACGTATCAATACAGTTAAACATGTCTTTATCTGTCCTGGCCATATACTGGTTTGCTCCAAAATCAACAATCCAATTATCAAAACCAAAAATAATACAACTAGAACAAATCACAAAAGTACTAACAACTCTAGACACATTAGAGGACTCACCTCTAATAATAGAACTTTGAGGATCAATTCTAGATTTTTCACCAACAAGACTCAGAAGTTTTGAAATCTGCTCAGAAGTAAAAGGAGAAACAAAAGACCGAACAAATACATTGGACTTATTATTACCAAAATTACTTTTACCAACTTGGCTATTATTACCTCTTTTTTAAACTCTGGTGGATATCCTACTAACTCAAAACACCCATCAATTGTATGACCTAACATATTGCAATGTGTGCATTTCAAGTTTGGACTAGGTCCTCTAGACATTCTTCTTTTTGACTCGAAAGACTGATTTGTTTTAGACATAAAAGAATCATTTTGTCCTTTTGAGACATAACTAGTATTCCTATGTGACTCTTCCCTAGCAACAATAGAAAAAGCGACTTTAACAAAATGGAATGGTTTTCTTGTTAACAAGTTAGTCCGCACGGGTTGATACACATCATCAAGACCCATGGGGAACTACATCAATTTAATTAAAGTGGTGAAATCATTATAATCTTTTGCAGCTTGACATGAACAGGAAGGTAGATGAAGCATAGCATCAAACTGCTTCCACATTGTCGTTAATTTATTATAATACTCTGGAGTTAATTACACAGATGGACCTTGTGGTTTATAACTAGTTTCGCCTTTGGGTACTAACTTATTTTTTAACAGGTTTAGGGCTTTTGATTATCAGTTTCTAACGAGTTTGGGTATTAACACCAACTTCTGTTAATTTTCTATTAAATTTGAGTAGAATGACTAAGATACCCTTTTGTAACTACATGGACCATTTATGTAATAAATCATTGTTAATTACAGGGACCATTTGTGTAAATTCTTAATAAATATAAAAACAAAACAATCCCAAACCCACATAAATCAGATCTACGTCTTGTAAATTCTTAAGAAATACTTGTTTACATCACAAAAGTCTTTCTTGTATTCAATTACACACAAGATCAATACTTGGTTCAAGTATTGGTTCGTCTCTTTTGCCATGATAAATAACCAAAACTTTTAGGTGAGTAGATCATGGGGTTCACGTCGCGACCACCGGTTTCAATTCATATTCAGAATTTTATAACTACTGCTCATATTTATAATTTAATCTAGTAGGTAACAATTCAATCTTTTGGCTTATGAACTAAAAGGTTACTTGTATTGAGATAGTACTGTTTTCTGGTCGGCTGCTCTGGAAGAAAAGAAAGGAGCCTGTTTGTTTTACTAAATTATTAATTAAGTTTCATTTACTTGATTGAAGATGGAGACTTGTATTGAGATACTATTGTTTTCTTGCCATCATGATGGTGATACGTGGTTTGATTTTCATTATATGCATTCAGTTCTACCATGTGAACAAGACGCAGATCGGATTTATGTGGGGTTGGGGATTGTTTTGTTTTTTTATTTATTAAGAATTTACACAAATGGTCCCTTTAATTAACAATGATTTATTACATAAATGGTCCCTATAGTTACAAAAGGGTATTTTAGTCATTCTACTCAAATTTAACAGAAAAATTAACAGAAGTTAGTGTTAATACCCAAACTCATTACAAACTGATAATCACAAGTCCCAAACCTGTTAAAAAATAAGTTAGTACCCAAAGGCGATACTAGCTATAAACCACAGGGCCCATCTGTGTAATTCACTCAATACTCTGCAACAGAATTACCATTTTGAGATATAGTATTTATTTTCTTGAAAAGATCATAAACAACAGAACCATCCACTTTATCATATGTTTCTTTCAGGTTAACCCAAAATTCAGATTCTAGTTTTGAAAAAACCTGACCCAAATATAACTCTTCAGACACTGAGTTTAATAACCATGTTTACACAACTGAATTACACCTATCCTATCGACTGGCTAACACATCATCATCTTTAGACTTTTCACATTTTCCATCTATAAGACCACACTTGTTTTAGCTTCTAATGCAAGTTTCATGGCACTAGCCCAACATAATAGTTTTCAGTTCCTTTAAGTTTAATACTAACAATGGTTAAAGCGCTTGAATCACTAGGGTGTAAATACAAGGTGTCCCCAATGTCAAGTTTACTAATAAGAGTCACATAAGAACTAGGAACACCATCCATATTAACACAGCAAAGAACACAACCAACAAATAGAAGATAACTAAATAGAATAAAACGGTAAAGGAATCACACAAGGCGAAACTGTGTCAGGGGCCAGATTCCATGTTCATCACTCAGAGGTTCCTGGACAAGTCTTAACACATAAGCCGAACCCTAAGAAACAACTAACAATAGATCAACAATTAGTACAAGTAATCAATCAACAGAGAACAAGATGCAACAAACAACACCAAGACTCAATCAACCATCGGTCCAACTACACCAGCAACAATGAATGCCTAGACACACTTAATGTAATGTAACTGAAAAATAAAAGAGAGAGGGAAAAATCTCATAGTAAGCGTTTAACTCCAAAGCAGATAAGAGATGTAACCTTCTAGGGTTATAAGTTACAGATCAAAAGAAAACCACCAAGAGATACTAGTTAGTTTGCTCTGTAATCTTCTAAGGTTACAGAGACTAACACAGATCTAGAATGAACTCCAAGATTCATAGAAGATCTTGGATTTACAAACCCTAAATTAGGGTTTCACTTCCTAGATCTTCGATCAAGCACAGTTCCCAAGATACTCCAGATTAATACCAATATTACCCAAGCAAGGTTCCTGAGTTGAGAAACCCTAAAAACTCAATATCAACTACGAATCAAAGACAAATACAAGCGGAGGATGACGATCAAGAGCTTTGTGGCTCTGATACCATGTCAAAAAATGCGAATGAACTATGAACAAATCACAACACCAGATTTAGTGACAAACACGACGACTAAAACTTTATTGATTAACCAACCCAGAAAAACTCCCCAACCCTAGATCTTACAAAATGTAAGATCTGTAAAGAACAACAATACAACTAGGATCAACTGATGGAGAATCAGTTGATCATTAACAATCTCATAAGAATAATACAAGATCACTATCGATCAACAACACTAACAAACCCTAACAGATTTGGGAGAGAAGACAATTCTCGGAGAGGTGTTAGAGTTGATCTGAAACCCTAACATCTCCTTTATACCAGCATCTCAACAACTTACACTGAACACCCTTGTACTTTCCTAAAACCAGCCACGCAATCCTCAAGCTTTAGCATATTTACCATCTGACCCCTCCAACATATAACATTTGCACAATGATCAACAAACATATCAAAATGGAAATTCTAGCATCCATTATAGCATATGAATTAACCATATATCTCAACAGAATGAAATGAGGAAAAATCGGTGATATGACACTTATGTAAGTCAAAAAGAGTTGAAGTATACCCCAAGGCCTAAGGCCAAAACCGTAATATGGTTTTATCATAATTACTGTTTATTAATACTTTCAAAGTTAAAGAAATAAATAAACCCTAACCACCTCATTTCTCCTTTAAATCTTCTTCTTTTTTGTTATATGCCTCGAGAAACACATTTCTGCATCCAAGTTCTCTGCCCAAAAGAAGCAATAGCTACGATCGGACTCTGATGAGCTTGTCGATCGGAGACATAATGGAGCTACAAACATCATCTATTTGAGTCAACCTTCAGTATTATATATTTTGAATCGGAGAAGTACGTAAATGGAGCTACTAACTTCGTAGATGCAGGTCAACAACATATTACGGGAGCTGTTGTTGTCGTAGATGCCCATTTCCTTTTATGTACGTATATACTTAACAAAGTTAGTTAAAGTAAGATATTTATTTAAGGGGACATTGTTTTAACAAAATTTAAGAGAAAAATGCCCGGATAGTCCCTGTGGTTTGCCGATTTTCACCTTTAGTCCCTAACTTTCCAAAATTACAGCTATAGTCCCCAACTTTTGCAATTTCGTTCCCGGATAGTCCCTGACACAGATGGGGGGTTAGTCTTTGGTGTTAGTTGGGTGCGGAATGACTAAAATACCCTTATTATTAAAAACAAGAATTAAAACATTAAAATCAAAACAGCACCTTCTTCATCTTCTCCGTGACCACACCCACCTGCACCACTTTATCTTCTCCGTGACCATCATGTTTCACCAGAACTTCACTGGCCCATTTGGCAGTATTCTTTCTCAGAGACCGCTTTGGCTCCAATTTGGCAGTATTTTTTCAATGGCCAACTGTTGCAATTAGGGACATACTGCGCAAGGGATTATTCTCGGGTTGCTGACGGCTTCTGTCGGAAGTCGAGGCCAGTTTGGTGGAAGATCTAGGGATTGCAGCAGCTGGGGTGCGAGGTAGTGGCGTTTTACCTTTAATGTTTCTCGAAACAGCAAAACCAGATGAATCTGCATCATCTTGTAGTGGCCCAAAATCTAGCGGCTGCCATCAAACAAAGTAAAGCATCATGTTTTAAGCAACTAAAATTATAAATACAAGGAAATTGATGATGATACATACCTCTATCACTTCGTTCTCCGGCCAACCCCTATAATTCGAGCACCTCCGGCAACCCACCACCAACCTTCGCTCATCACCATACACTAGGGATGAGCAAAGCGGTATCCGATACCGAACCGATACCGATACCGCCTAATACCGATCCCGAATTTCACCCAAACTAGGTACCGATACCGATACCGAAACATGTCGGTTCGGTATCGGTACGGTATTTTGAGGGTCGGTATCGGTTTTATACCGATACCGTACCATACCGATACCGAAAACGCCTAAAAGTGGATATCGTATGGGATACCGAAAAAAATCGGTATCGGTATTTCGGGATCGGTATTCGATGGCATATGCTCATCCCTACCATACACCACTAATCACCAACCTCCGAGCACCTATTGTTTTTGTTTAGAAGGTAGAAGCATATGGCACAGCGTGCAAATCTTTTTATGGTTTGAAAGATTTGTTATGGTGGTGGGGATTTGGAAATTAATGGTGCAGACAAGGATGAGAAACAAAGAAAAGGGAAGATGAGTGGGGGTAGGGTGGAGTGGGTTGGTAAGTAAAAGATCAATTTTAATTTATTTTGCTTAATATTTAGGGTATTTTAGTCATATGACATCCACTTAACACCAAAAGCTAACCCTCATCCACGCCAGGGACTATCCGGGAACGAAATTGCAAAAGTTGAGGACTATAGCTATAATTTTAGAAAGTTATGGACTAAAGGTGAAAAATGGGCAAACCAAATGGACTATCTGGGTACTTTTCTCTAAATTTAATGTATAATTTCACTTGTAATTTCTGGTAGTTTAAATAACAAAATATGTTATTGATGAGTTACAATACGAAATGCATATTTAATTTCTGGAAAAGTCAAATTTATAATATTGCCTTATTTGTGATTTACTCTTCTTTATTTTTTTTCTTTTTATGAAGTTAAAAGGGATTCTTTAGAGGGGACGGGGCGTCCTGTGATCCCCAGTTGTTCACTCGTGGAATGTAATGGAACACCACCGCCAGTGGCTTTTATAACTCGTGGTGAAGAATAAGTGTGATGGCCATGACACGTGGAGTGATGGGCATTTCAGTTGTTTTGTTTTTTGTTTTTTTTTTGAATGATTTTGATAGTTTATGGTGAGTGATGATCATTTACACTAAAATCCATCAGTAGTGATGGAATAATGCTCGATAAAATAGCTGAAATTGATTGGATGTTGTGACTGATGAGCAGTGGCGGAACTAGAAGAAAAATTCAGAGATATCCTAAACTTACTTTTTAAGGTACATCCATAAAATAGAGATTTTTTTTACCATATATTCAAGGGCTATGATGGAACTGAAAATCTTAATCCTAAGGATCACGGTATAACTTATTTTAGTCTTCATTGGCGTATATCAACAAAAAATTTACCTACATAAAAATAAAATAAGAGACTCTATATTAAAGTGACATATTTGCAATCTTTTTATCATTTATAATTAACATTTTAACACCCAGTAAAAAAAATTATATATATAAAACAATAAAAAGAAATTTTCGGTGTTAAATAAAAAAAAGTAACGTAAAGTAAACTAAAAGAGATGACTATCATTTTAACCTAAAGAAATAAGTTTAGAAATTAAAATATATGTTAGAGTAAATTGTCATTTTAGTCCCTGAGTTTTTGTTCAAATTGTCAATCTAGTCCAAATAGTTTTTTTTTTCTTCTCTGGGTCCCTGACTTTTCATTTTTCTTGCCATTTTGATCACATTGCCTAACTTAGTCTAAAAACCAGGTTATAATCAGGGGTATTTTTGGTATTAAATTATTATGAGGTTTATAAATTATGTTGTAAACTACCCCTGGTTATCACTACACAACAGTTATGCCAAAAATGCCCCTGGTTATAACCAGATTTTTAGACTGAGTTAGGCAATGTGATCAAAATGACAAGAAAATGGAAAAGTAAGGGACCCAGAGGAGAAAAAAAACTATTTAGACTAAAATGACAATTTAGACCAAACTTCAGGGACTAAAATGACAATTTTCTTTTTTTTGAAGGGTGACTTTCTATGTACAGGACCTATAGGTCACCGGGTTCTTGTCAAAGACAATCCCCCGTCAGTCCCGTGTTACGGACGCGATGTTCTATCGGGCCCCGACCGCGTACGGAGACTGACCTTCTCCCGGAAACCATACTGCCCCCACACGGGCAAAACCGCTGGGGTAACAGCTGGGTGAAAACCGGGTTGCCCTCCGGATCGAACCATGCATCGGTAGGAACGATCCGTCATACAGATAGGATAAGACAGAAAGTAGGATGAAGTGTGTTTACTTTCACCTACTTTTAACTTTTCTCTACTTCATAATCTATTAATTCTCATCTTCTTTACTTTTTATTGATCTTCTTCTTCCTTAATAAGGTTATGTATTACAGGGCTTAGTTGAGGAAAAAGTGATGTCAGATCAGATAACTTAATAAGTAAAAAATACAGGTAACATAAAAGGTTACTATATGATTTTTTTATGTTATCATCGTGTAATTTAAAATTTTCATATAAAAGTAAAAAATAAAGGGTTACTATATGATTTTTATGTTATCATCGGTTAAATTTAAAATCTATACATATGTAAAAAAGTCAAATAGGAAAGGGCAAGAAAGAAGACCCTCCACAACTCACACGTACATGTGCACTGCTTTATTTATCAATTGTCAAAAATGCCCCTACTTAACTAACAAAATTACAAAATACCCATAATCTTCTTCCTATGGTTTCTCAAATTGTCGCTGCAACAACGATCCTCGCCGGAAAAAAAAAACAGTTAACAGAGCAGCTTCGTCCCAGTTGTTTTTTGGCCGGAAAATTTTCCGGTGATGTAACTTCGCGCTGCTTTTCTTGCTGGAACTACTCTACACTACCGATAAGAAGTTGAGCCATAGCCCGTGCTACGGCTCGTTTAATGCTAGCTCCGCCCCTGAGTAATGAGCGTGTGGTGAGTAATGGGTGTCCCTACCCCTTAAATTAAATAATAATAGGATAAGTAGTACGTAAAATGCATACATCAACCACGTTTATAAAACTAAAAGAATCTAGGGCCCTAGAAAATTCGCCTTGTCTTTATCAAACATTATCTTCATTTACTTCATTGGAATAAATCTCTATAATTATAAATAAAAATAAGTAGGGCTGTAAACGAACCGAACGAACACGAACGAGGCCTTGTTCGTGTTCGTTCGTTAAGGAAATAAATGTGTTCACGAACGGTTCATGAACACTTACCGAACGAGATTTTATGTTCGTGTTCGTTCATTAAGGAAATGAGTGTGTTCACGAACGGTTCACGAACACAAGCGAACACAAATAAATTTGGCGAACGCGATAAAGGATAAAGGTGGATGGCCCAGAGAGTAGCACTAGAACTTGAATCCCTTATTGTGGAATGGAGGTAGATCATATTCGTCGATGTAAATAATGAGAAAAGAAAGGGAAATGGTGCATAAACAAGGTGAAAGAGGGTTTCCTAGTTTAATTGTTAGGGTAATGATATAAATAAAAGTTTAATAGTATAAAAAGTATAGATAAAATATATGAAAGTATAAAAATCTTTAATTAAAACACGAACATACGAATATAAACGAACACAAATGAACGAATGTTCACGAACACTTTACCGAACGTTCACGAACACAATTGAACGAACGAGACCTTTGTTCATGTTCGTTCATTTAACTAATCGAACGAAATTTCTTGTTCATGTTCGTTCGTTTATTAAACAAACGAACATAAGCGAACTTCCCGCCAAACGGTTAACGAACTGTTCGTTGAACGTTCGGTTCGTTTACAGCCCTAAAAATAAGTGTACACTTGGCTCATTCCTAGAGTATCAAACTAAAATTTTACCACCTGTCAACTCTATATTATTTTTCACTATTTTTTATTATTTATGGTAAAAAGCTAGAAATATTTTTTATATGTTTTTTAAATAGTAAACTAATACATCCATATTTATGGTATCTTTTAAAATTTTGTTACAATTATTTGTAACATGTTTTATATTATTTAAAAAGATCTTTAATTTAAGTATAGTATTGCTATACATTAAAATATCAACTATTTATAAAATAAAATAAAGTAGTTGTTATGTTGTGTATATAACATGTTTAATTATCATTGTTGCGTAATAATGTTTATAAGTTACTTTATTGTGTATGTACAATGTACATAATTGTAGCATGAGTCGCATAATTATCATTATAAGTTGTGTGATTACGAGATATAAACAAATTATTTTCACATTATATATATGCTACCCGTGTAGTACACGGGTTGCTAACCTTGTAAAATTATATATTAAAAGTTTAGTTTAAAGTATGATTTATCGGTTGATGGTGATCAATACTGACATTTTAACTGATGGGTAATAAAATTTATTTTCATTGCCAAAGACAATACCACACATAATGATCATAGATTTACACTAGGATACCCTTAATTTTCACTTGATTTCATTCATAGGGAAGGAACGTTTCCCATTTACCTCATAAACATCTGTGTGAGCTGAACTAAATCGAAATTAACTGTAAGTCTATAATGACTATGCGAGTTAGATTGTCGTTAGCAACGTAAGTTAAATCATATGAATCATTAACTATCCGTCATAGTATGGATTTTTATGTCTATTTAAAAAAATAATATATTTTTTTTTAAAATTTCATCATGCTGCCTATATAAGTACCAATGCATGCCTCATCTCCTTCACCACAAATCTAGCACAAACAGAAGACTTGTTGTATAACAACAATGGCTTCACATCTGACCACCGTGGTTCTCCTATCGGTTCTGCTCTTCGGATTTACCTACGCCGTTGATTTTGATTACTTCACGTTGGTTCTTCAATGGCCTGCAACTGCCTGCGAAATAAATTCCAAAACATGCTGTCCTTACAATGGTTGTTGCCCAGGGTAAATAATCTATGTTTGAAGCACATAAATTTGTCATTAACTCAAGCAGATAGATATTTTTATTTATTTTCACTAAGTTGCATACTTGCATTCTGAAAATGATGATTAAAAACTTGTATTTTCTTATGTTTTCCAGAGGAAGTCCTCCACCAGGATTCACAATCAGTAAGTTTTCTGTACAAACATTCCACACTCTTTTAGACAATTAACACGCGTTTAACCTCTATGCCGTGCTACGTAGGATCACTATGGCCCGATTACAATGACGGAACATATCCAGAATGTTGTGAAGGTGCTCCTTATAGTGAGAACGCGGTATATATTCTATTACTGTGATACGTGCAATATTTTCGAGTTTTCTGTTATCATCTATCAACCTGTTTTCTTTACAAACTTTCCAATTTGTAGCTTTCATCATTGAGTGATGCTATGACCAAGTATTGGACAATACTGAATTGCAAAATGTCATCATCATGCACCCAAAAGAGACCGTTTTGGGCTCATCAGGTGGATTTTAGCTATGATTTTGTTTTATTTTACCAACTGATCATAACTAAACTAAGAAACTAACAACACTTCCCCTTGTTTTTTCGTGCTCGGATTTGGTTCGTGTCGATTATCAGTGGGGTATGCATCTTTGCTTCAGCTGCAGTATTCATTTCTACATATGACATTTGTTCTCTAAGTATTATTCACTTTAATTGCAGAGAAACATGGTACATGTGCCACCTCAGTAGTAGGCGACCAACAAGGGTATTTCCTGACAACCCTTCAATTGTATTTGAAGTATAATGTCACGGTAAGTTATTTTTTTAGTTTTTGTCTTTGTATACTGTGAATTTTAACTGCTTCTCAGGCGAGAATTTAATAATATAAAGCATCCAAAAATCAGCCTATCATTTATTTTCACATGTCTATTATTAGAGGATATTATTTTTCTTCCCATTTATTAACACATCTTAAGTATCTCCTGTTTTCAGGACGTTCTTATACAAGCAAAAATTAAACCTTCAAATTCAAAGACATACCCATCAGCTACCATTATTTCTACTATTGAAAATGCTTTCAATACAACACCTCAGTTGACCTGCAACGATGATACTGTATACCAAGTCCGTTTGTGTTTTACCAAGACATTTGAGGTTTGTCACTATCTTCTTCTTTCCTTCTTTTTGTGTGTAATAGATTTTTATAATAAACCCATAATCTGTAGATTGTTATACACTATTTTTATTTATTATTATTTTATGTATAGTTTATTGAATTTTAAGGCCTGCTTCATCGTAATGACTTCCAATTATGGTGTATAAATATTTTTGCAGGTTCGAGAGTGTGTAGGAGAAAGTAACAAATGTCCTCAATATGTCAAATTACCAAAATTTGCATTCAGAAGTAAGCTTACTCTTATGTGCTCATATAAGCTTTTCTTGGACAATATATATGTGAACAAATATAAAAGATCATTAAATGCATCATAAAAGTATAAATTGCTACCCTAAGGGAGGCAAAATGGATGGGTCACACGGGTTGGGTAATACGTCAAAAAAGTGTAACATTTTGGTTCGGGTAGGTGCGTCGGGGCATGTCTCATAAGGGTGATTAGAAACACCTTTCATAAATAATTTGTTTTGTGTTAAATATGATTACAGAAGTTATATATATACCCATAATATGGTTAATGATGTTAGCTTAATATGTATGTTCTTATATATCATATATATGTTTTTTTACTAATCCCGCCTTTTGTTTTCCATTTGTAGATGTCACCACGAGTACTGAGGATTGGTTGATGTCTACTATTAAGTCAGTTGTTTGATGAATGCATTTCAAACCCTTACCTTTGTATGGCTGATTTCCTATGTTTAAATAAGTCAAGGAGGCAGTGAGAGTACCTCGATTGATGTACCTTTGTGTGTCTTGGTGTTCTGTTTAGTGGTAGTAGAATGCCATTTTAGCATTTCCGTTGAATCAAGGAGGCAGTGAGAGTACCTCGATTGATGTACCTTTGTGTGTCTTGGTGTTCTGTTTAGTGGTAGTAGAATGCCATTTTAGCATTTCCGTTGAATAATAAGTCAATGAGATAGTGAGAGTACCTCCATTGATGTACTTTGTATTTGTTGGTGTTCTATTTTTCTAATTATATTCCAAGTTACTCATACAAAATTTATAACAAGATGGTTATTAGTATAGACTAGTATTATGACCCGCGGGCGATGCACCGCGGGCCTGTTTTAAACACTAAGTGGATTAATTTAAGTGTTATGTGAAGCGATAAATATGAAAGCGCGTATTTTGACGTATTCGGTCAAACTCAGTGTAACCTATATAAGCTTTACGGTTGGATCAAAAAGTAAAGTAAATTGAATAAATATCGTACAAAAGAAACGGAATCGAATCTGGGTTGGTCCGTTTATTGGGGTTTCACCTAACCACTACACCACTCTTACCTTTGCATCAACATTTAGTATCGTCAAAATGTGTAGTAACTCAAATTTATATTGTCGAATGAAATGTATTACAATTGACCCGACTCGTTTTTAAACAAAATTTACGTCAAACATATACCAACTGCAAACGTATATAAAAATAAGTATGAAAACATATTATATTTGACCATACTCGTTTTCGGGAAAAATATGTCGAAAACTGAATTTATACCATTTACGTTGAAACGTGAATTTATACTGAAATGTACATAAAAATAAGCACGTGAGAAAAATAAATGTTTTTTTAAATTTACATCAAAACATAAACCAACTAAATATGTACATAAAAATAAGAATGAAAACGCATTATATCTGGCCTAGTACGTTTCCCAGAAAAACATTTACGTGAATTTGTCTATTTTCGTCGAAATGTGAATTTATACTGACACGTAAATGTTATGTTTGGCCTAGTACATTTCCCAAAAATAACTTTAAGACACATACATAAAGATAACCACGCAAGAAAATAATGTTTCTTAAATTGGGTGTTTGTTAAAATGACATTTTATAAAGTCTTTAGAAAATGTATCAGTTTTAATAGTGTAGGGCCTGTTTTGGCCGTTGGCAAAGAACACCGACTTTAGTTTATAAGATATATAGTAATGGTTGAAATGTATATAAAAAGTAAGCATGGAAACGTACTCGTTTACAAATAAAACTTACATCGAAACATAGGCTAACTCGAAACAAACCAACACGTACATACAAATAAGTACGGAACATATTAGATTTTTTTTTTTTTAAGTTAACGAACGAAAGTTATTAAGGAAAATCAGATTATGTATACTCTTGAAGGGATCAAAGTGACATTTTACTAACTTCATAGGAAGTTAAAAGGAGTGAAAATAATATTTTCTAAACTTAAGATGCATAAAGGGGTGAAAATAATCTTTATTTAACAAAGAATGGGAATTAGTATGGTTGGAGGGGCTAAAAGTGTGATTTAACAAAGAATGAGTTTGTACTGTCAGAAACATAATATGCATACATGGGCTAAAAGTGAGGTTTAACAAAGAATGGGGTTAACATGGTTGGAAGGGCCAAAAGTGTGAATTAATCAAAGAATAGGGGTTGGTATTGTCGGTGGCAAAGGCCACCGACATTGTGTTTTAAGATAAAGATAATATGCGCCTTCAATATTTCCACACCCCTAAAATCTTATTTTGTACCATTAGGTCTATACGACCCGTATAGTGTTAAACGGGTCGTATAGACAAATGATGAACAAATCCAAATGTCAGGGAATGTTTCCTTTATCTTTACCCATACGGGTCGTATAACATTATAAATGTCATATAACATTATACGGGTTATATTGATAATAAAAAAAATTCAGGCCAACATATATCGTATAAGATCATAGGGGTCGTATTTGGGTTAGAAGTGTAATATTTTCAATTTTTCGTCCAAAAATGTTAAAATTATATAGGTCCGCCCACGCCAATTATTTTGCCTAATCGGGCAAGTGTTCATAGGCTTCGGCCCTAGGTGAGAGTTTCCCTGCTTCGAAGACGAGTGTATACCAATGTAATGAATTTTACTAGTAACCCATTTAGAGGATTCGTTGGCTTTTTTTTTAAGAATGTAGGCATAGATAGGAACAGGCACCATAAATCGCTTTAAATTTTGGTTTAAAAAACAAAATTAAATTACAAAAAGTGAAGACGGCGAGACTTGAATCCGCGATCCACCATCAATAAGTTGGAGCCTTAGCCCATGGAACAATTCCTAATTCTTGCTTTTGTTTCATCTTTTTTTTTTTTTTTATGGTCCATATAATCTCTATTAAAATTTCGAAATACAATAAGTTGGTGTGACCCCGGACCTTAGGCTATGGGGTGTGGATGGAGCCCTATGGGGCTTTATAGGTGCCACATAGGATCCACGTCAGCGCCATGTCAGCGTTGGGGCTTTATCATGCCCCCCTTTAATTTGTAGGGTGTGGATGGAACCCCGTGTCATGATTACCTAATTATTTTTTTATTTAAATATTTAAAAAAAAACACTACATAATTTCATTAAAAAAAAATAAAAAACAGTAGATAATTTCATTTAAAAAAATAAAAACACTACATAATTTCATTAAAAAAAATAAAAAACACTACATAATTTCATTTAAAAAAAACACAACATAATTTCATTAAAAAAAAATAAAAAACACTAGATAATTTCATTTAAAAAAAACACTACATAACTTCATTTAAAAAATAAAACCACTAGTCGTCGTCTGTGTCGAGTCCTCCTTGTTCACGATAAAACCATAGGTGCTCTGTCAGATCGGCTCGAAGGTTTTGGTGTGTGTGCCTAGCCCGTATCATTGCTCGGATATCTTCTTTCTCCGCGTATGTTAGTATTGGGTTCATCGGTTGGATACTTTCATCATAGCTTTCTCCACAAAATGCTCTAACAGAGTCCTCCAATATCATGTTATGCAAAATGATACACGTATACATAATGTTTCTCATTTTACTTTTTTCAAGTATCCTTGAAGGCTGGGAGATGATAGACCATCTTTTCTTTAACACACCGAAAGCCCGCTCAATATCTTTTCTTGCTGACTCTTGTTTCTTCTTGAAATACATTCTTTTTTTGTCATCTGGACATGAAAGAGTTTTCACCAACGTCGCCCACTCCGGATAAATACCATCTGTGAGATAGTACCCGTACTTATACTCCACGTTGTTTGCATAGAATGAAGTATCTGGTGCAACACCGTCTATGACATCGTCGAATAGATTTGAGGACATTAAAACTGTAATGTCATTGTTCGTACCAGCCATGCCGAAGTACGCATGCCAAATCCATAAATCTTGAGAAGCGACCGCTTGTAATACTACCGTTGGACCATCATGGTCACCACGATGATGTTGCCCTTTCCAAGCGGTTGGGCATGCCGCCCATTCCCAGTGCATGCAATCAAGACTTCCCAACATTCCAGGAAACCCATGTAAGCGCTGATGGGCCTCGTATAGAATTGGAACGTCGGCTGCGGTTGGCATCCTCAAATATCGTCTCCCGTACAGAGAGATTACACCTGATAAATTATTGTTAATTTAAAAATAATAACGACGTAAAATAATAATAAATACTAGTGTTAATAAAAGTTACCTTCACAAAAATTTTCAAGAGACTCACGACACATTCTTGACGACATCCTTATATACTCATCCCACGCATCACTCGATGTACCGTAGGCTAGTTGCCTAATTGCTGCCGTACACTTTTGTAGTCCAGAGAAACCAACCTTGCCAGTTGCACTTACCCTTTGCGTGAAAAAAGGGGATTCACCCGCAAGATCATTGGAAATTTTAACGAATAGTCGTCGGCTCATACGAAACCTACGCTTAAACTGATCATCATTGTACACGGGAGTTTCACAAAAATAATCTTGCACTAGACGTTCATGAGCAGCTACCCGATTTCATTCAATAGGCGGTTGTCTGGTACGCGATGCAGAGGATTCGGCTTCTTGCAAATAATTAATCATCTCCTGCGCCATGACGATAACCATATCATCAAGAACACCGTCGGATGACGAGCTCGAAGAAGACATTTTTAAGTTGTGATTGGTGTGTGTTTAAGTTGTGATTGGTGTGTTTTTTGGTTGTGATTGATGAGTTTTTTAGTTTAGAATAGGTTATATATATATAATAAAATTAAGTTTTTTTTTTTTTTAATTTTCGACCGTTTCACAACGGTCATTTTGACCATTTCAAAATCGTTCAACGCGTTGCCACTCGTAATCACGATGGCGGATGAGCTATGGCGCCCCGGCTATGGCGCCGGGAGTGTGGGCGATGGCGGAGGGGGCGCTATGGTGGTCCAGGTGGCCGAAGGGTGGCGCCCCACACCCTCCAGCCTTACTATGTAGCTCCGCCTTAAATTTAACAAAGTCGTAGCAAAATCAAGAAATACATATTTTATAAGGGGGGAGGGGGCCGTGCGTTATAGCATCACGGAAACAATGTTCAACGCGTTATTTCCCACCGCCACCATAAACATCAACGCGTGATACATTAACGAAAACCCGTTTCCGTGATTTTTTCAACGCCGTGATGATATTATTTTGTGAGGGTAGTTGTTGGTTGGGGGGAAATTGTTGGGTGTGGTGGTGAGTGATGACCACCCCCGCTAAAAAAAGTTGTGAGTGATGGAAAAATGGTTGATGACATGGCGGATTGGTGCTTGTGAGTGATAGAATTCTATCACTAGTGACCACCCCTCCTCTAAGGTCAAATTTTGAAGTTCAAATTGACCAACCACAGTCAAGCTTGGTAAAGGGTTAGTTAACAACATAGTTAATCAAATTTAATACATCAATACCAAATATTACCCTAGCTAAAGAGGTCCGTCATAACCTATTAAAAGGTATAATACAACTACACAATTAATACGTTTGATTAAGACATATATAACTCATCCTTTCTTATTTTTCTTCCTCACAAACACCTCTCTTGCCTTACTTTTGTAGATAAGAAGCATCTTAGCAAACAGTGGCGAAGCTTGAGATTTCCGACCGGGAGGTCGGAAGTCACCGGACCTAAAATTATACCTTAGAAATTATAAAATCGGGGGGTCGAAAACATGTATACCTAAAAAATTCTATACGAAAACTACATACCAGACACTACTGAGCGAAAAGTTCGGGGGGTCGGGCGCCCCCCCCCCCCCCACTAAGCTACGCCCTTGTTAGCAAAAAAAAAAAACAGAATTCTTAAGCCATGTTGCACGTAGGTATGGCAGGCTTAGGTCAGGTATGGGTAATCCAAAATCCATACTCGGTTATAAAACTGTCTCTGATAGGGGCCCAATACCCATGGGGTATATGTCAGTAATTACCCGTCGGGTATCGAGTATATCCATTTCTTTAAAATACTTGTAGAATTTTCAAATATATTTTTTACTTACCAAATACTCTAATACTATATATATATAAACGGGATCAGGAGAAAATGCTCAAAATTGTGAGAACAGTGAGAACGCTTCCTGGCCTAACACGTGTCACGCCGCTTGGAGAAGGGCGGAGGGGTTTTTTTGTCCTTTCATCTTCTGCTTTTCCAGTTCCGCTTTTCCGAATATTGTTTGAATTTTTGGGGTTTAAGATTTTTGGCGTTAACCAAATTCAATAATTAATGGCGTTTAATGGTTTCATCGTATTAACATTTTGGCGTTTATGACGTTTATTCAAATTGTATGCCATTGTAACCCAGGGGTCAGGAAATCTATTTGAATGGCGTTTTTCAAGCCGTTTTAAACAAGTTGGCCCATTGTTCTATTATTTTTTATAAACATTTTGGTGTTTGGGTTATCTTGGCGTTTTACAATTGTTGGATTATATTTCAGCCACAGTAAAAAAAAATACAAGCGAAGAATATAAATTAAAAATCCTAATCGGATCTCTCTTCACAATATTCACTGTCATCAGTCTCTCTGTTCTTTAATACTACAAGAACTGACACAAAAAATAAGGCGTTTTATGTAAAACTTAACAAACCCATCTGTTTGATTATTTTGCATGCTCGTATGTTGAAGTGGCTTTTTTTGTGGATGTTTGGGGACATAGATCTATAACGTGTGGGTGGGTTTTTCGCTTTTTCTTCATGTTGATCTTCATCTTTATAATCATCCCACTCTTTAGTGTCATTGATCTCTTCTCCTCATCCAAGCCTTCTTCAAGAACAAAAAAATACAAAATGCCATATGACTTGCATCAGTATCTTTTTCTTGAATTTTTGTCCATCTCATGCAGCAAAATCTTATTGAGTTACTCGCCTCCGCTAACAATTCATTCAGTGAAACTTGACGAATAACAATACTGAATATCCAAGAAAGCATATTAGCCATCTTTGTTTTTTTTGGCGTTTTACAGTGAGTGATATTTAGTAGTATTGGCGTTTGTTTTTTTGGTTTGATCAAATGGAAGTTGCTGAGACGTATCATTTTATAGGATCTCTTTTTGGCGCCTAAGTTAGGCGGTGCGTTATTATAATAAAGTATTCGTCTTTTCAATTACTGTTTGTAATTATTGTTTTTGACAAGCTTTATCTCTGAAGTCTGTAACAGGTCCCATCTTTCAAGTTTGGCGTTTTAGATTCTAATATAATAAATTTTCCCTATCTTCAGTTTTTCTGATTTGAAGTTACTGTTTCTAGTTACATTTTCAAGTTTGTTTTTTATTTTTTATTTATTTTTTTTGGGTTATTTATAATACTTTTTCAAACTAATTTTATTATAGTTTGGGAGTTTTTGGGGGCGTTTTAACGGGATGCTATCGTTTAAACAAGCATTTTGGCTGTTTGGCGTTTTTATTATATATGGCGTTTTTATTATACAACAATCAACTGAAAAGGAAAAAAAAAGAATACATAAAAAAAGTTTTTTTATAATACTTGTCTAAAGTAATTTTATGATGGTTTGATAAACGCCAAAGGTGTAAGACATTTGTCTTTTTTGGCGTTTTTATTAGATATGACGTTGTTTATTAAATAACAATCAACTGAAAAAGAAAATTAAATAAAATAAATTTTGATCTTCCAAATCTTCACTGTCACCAGTCTCTTTCTTCTTTTGAAGCATCTTCACTGGCTGTTTCGACTTTCGTATGAAATCAGCCTCTTTTTCTATAATTTTTGTTCATCTCATGCAGCAAAATGTTATTGAGTTTACACCCTTTCAGCCAAAATGTTATCTTTTTTGGCGTTTTACCTAGAAAAAGAACGCTACCAATTAATAAACCATCTTAAAACTGTAAATTTGGTCATGCTAAAATCAATAAAGTGTTGCTGTATGGTGATGGATAACATTGTTAATCCTCAGTTAAGAAAGATAACTGACAATGTTGTCCACACCATACAGCTACACTTTATTGATAGCAATATATTTGATGTTTAGGTTTTCTGGCATTTATCAGTCGAATGGTATATATTAAATATGGCGTTTGGGGTTTTTGTGTGTGTTTTTTAATTGAAGGTCTGAGTTGTTGTATATATAGGATTTTTTTTGGCGGTTTTTTTAGGCGGGATTTTACTATAATTAAGTTTGGCGTTTTATATCTAATGACGTTTTTAGCAGAGTGCTGTGCGATTTTTGTTTTGGCGTTTTATTTTCATGAGATGGCGTTTTGTTTGGAGTAGTCAAAAGACGCTTTTACCCTTAATGAAGCGCGTCCACGTAATAAAACTGATGTTATTTACGAAAATACCACCACGCTAATCTAGTCCATAGATTGTTTGATCGGACGATCCATAAGCGTTCTCACACTTTCTACCGTTTTCACTAAATCCCGACCCTATACACACACACATATGGTCAGGATTTAGAGAAAACGGGGGAAAGTGTGAGAACGGTGAGAACGCTTATGGATCGTCAGATCAAAACAATCCATAGACTAGATTGCGCGATGACGTTTTCGTAAATAACATCAATTTTATTATGAGGGACGCGCTTCATTAAGGGTAAAAGGGTCTTTTACCGCTCAAATTCAAAACGCCAACAAATGATAACACACCATTAAAAAAAAACGCCATTAAAAACAAAACGCCAAAAAATTAGTGATAAAACGCGTTGGATATTACAGGAAGAGGAAACAACACAGTAACTGAATTTCAGTTATTAACATTTATTAGAATAAATTCCCTCCTAAATTACGCGCACCAAAAACATCATTATATAAAGACGTAAAACATCCCTTCCATAATCACTTCAATCTATCATTTCTGCAAAATCATCATTAACCAAAAACGCCAATTTAACCAAAATGCCAAAAATGGCGACAATCGTTTGGTGGAGATACATTCTGGCAATCAGGCGATTCGTCCTGCGTTTTGACAACAGAAGGAGGGTGTATGTTAGGACGATCAAGGAAATTTTGAAGATGGAAGAAGAGGTACAGAGGGGTATCCTATCTGTTGGCAACGCTCTGGATAACAAATGCCATGAAACGCATATGCTTATGAAAGCATTAACAAGGAAATTTGGACCAATCAAAGCAGATGTAAAGTCGGACCCCGTCATGACATCATGGCGTTTTGATGATGAAATAGACAAGGTGACCGTTATATACGACAGCGGAGAGCAGGAAGACTACTGGCTTGGAAACATCATGAAAAAGCAGGGGCTTGGGTTCATGGAAGAATTGCATAACGCCACTTGTTTGAACACAGAAATCGACTCAAAATTGGCGTTAATGCAAGACATGTTCAAATGGAGGCTTCAGAATCTTCAGGAACAAGAAGCCGATGAAGATGAATGTGATGACATGGATGAAGATCCAGATGAAGACTCCGAGGAAGAAGATGACACAAGTGATGGATACTTTTCGGATAAAGTATCTTCTGACGAAGGGTTTTAATTTTTTTTCTTCTGTGTAATCTCCTTTTTTTAAGATAATTAAATGATACATTTCTCTATTTATTTGCAAAACGCGAAAAAAATACTACAAAAGGTTATTGCTTACAAAACGCCAGAAATAACAAAAAATATTTTTCCTGCTTAATATTTTATTTTCTCCGTTATTGTATTTTCTCATCTTAGTCTGCATAACGCCATTTAAAAAAATGCCAAACTTGGAAGATGGGACGTCTATCACCCTAGAAACTGATAAAAGCTGATCAAAACAGTAAATACAAATAGTAACTGAAAAGACGGTTACTTTATTACTATCACTTATTATAATAAAAAAATCCCGCCTAAACTACGCGCCAAAAAACTCCTATAAGTGATGGGTCTACACACAATGAATTGATCACACCCAGAAAAACAAACGCCATGTTCTCTAGAAACCACTCACTTTAAAACACCAAAAAAGGTTAGTTAAAATAACCACAGATGGCAAAGCTTTCACTGAATGGATTCTTCTCTGAGGGGGTTATCTCTATAATTTTTTGCTAAATGAGATGGACATATATTTAAGTAAAAGAGACTGATGATAGTGATATGTCATCATATGAGCTTTGTTCTTGATGAATATAGGCATGACATAAAGGGATCAACACAAGTGTAAAATGCTATTTTGGACTCCATTATTATAAATATCATCAAGCAAAAGTTGATCTTCAATGACATGCCACCAAACAAGAATATCACACCAAAAAACAGGATGCCACTAAGAAGCTTCGTCTAAAAAAGACGGGGTTTATCTAGGAAAGTTGGCATCTAGCTAAGGTATTCAAAGGTTCAAAACGCCAAAACAAATTCAAGAAGAAGAGGCTGATGACAGTGAAGATTCGGATGAGAAATTAGATTATCATTTTTTATTTTTTTTTCTTTTTCACTTTATATTGTTCTGTTATCAAATTATCTTTTGTTTTTTTATCTAATTCTCTACAAATAAAATACATTATTATATAAAACGCAAAAAACTAAAAACACCAAAACGCTAGTAGTATGGAAATTGTGAGAATGGGTGCTGGCAAAACACCTTGTCAATGTATTAAACACCAGAAAAATTGACTAAACGCCATAAAAAACATTTGGACTTATTGCAATCTTATGAAAATATTAATAACTCGTAGTGAATTATTATACAACGCCACAAAACGCCAAAAAATTGAACAGAAAACGCTATAACGCCAAAAAATTATCTATGTGACACAAAAATAATTAATTCAACGCCAAAAATTTTAAAGAATACGATTAACGCCAAAATAATCTTAGACGCCAGAAAATGTTATAGCGCGTTGGGAAAATAAAAGAAAATTGAAAAGACAAAAAAACCCCTCACCCCCTGATCATATCCCGCGCCACGTGTTGGGCCAGGGTTGGGTATTACCTAATCTCATACCCCATGAAACATATTTTTTCCACTCCGATACCCATCGGATTTCGAGTATACATGGCCTGAATGTTTCGGGTTTCGGGTATACCTGTCACATCCCGACCCTGGTGGATTATCAGTCGGAGTGCAATGACTGTCCAAAACATATGACACTATTTATTGTTTCAATATTTATTCATGTCACCGATTAAGATGATTAAGATGTCACATCAACATAACAATTTTCAAATAATCCAACATGATTCAAAACATTAAACATAGAAAAATAATCCCATTTATTTAGTCTAAGGTAATCATACATGTCTTCCGTCTTGCTTCACCGGACCTCGTTTCTTATACCATGCGTAAAATATTTCGGTCAACTAAAAGAAATCGGTGAGTAAATCTAAGTTAAAATAAAATAACTTATTAGAAAGTTAACATGCCAATCATGTGTAATAAGATAACCACAAGCAATAGACAACAACAATAAATAAAACAAACCCATGCGATATGCGAGTCTCAAGCCCTAAAGAGCGAGACTGGATGATGACGGCGATACCTATTCACCCATGGCTGTGGGGAACCGATCAGCTAGTGCATCCATAATGTGATGGTTGCTTGCACACGATTAACTGAGACAACGTATAAAATAAACAAAACAACAACAATTACATATAATACATAAACTACACATTAATTTCGCATGCTTGATAATTGAAATAAATATATGATTTTTGCGTGACACATGATGCACCCCTAAACATTTAATGTAAAAGGGGAAAAAAGATATACTCATTGTTTATGTAGCTTGATCCACGAGAAATATTGCATGAATGAATGATTCCTAAAGACAAAAATTACCCTAAAATATAAAATAACAAAATTTTGAACAAAACCGAACAACATAAACAAGACTATAAAATTGAGTTCTCCTCTTTGGGGACTTTTGTATTATTAAAATATATAAACAAATTTTCCATCGTGGATAATAAATTAGTATTTGTATTATTAAATATAGAGTAAAGTACAGTTTCAGTCCCTCCCTGGGGTTTACACCCAATCTTAGGTTCAGCCCTCATTTGAAAAATTCAATAGTCTAGTCTCTGTGGTTGTCAATTGCTCACAATCAGGACCTTGGACCAAACTAACCGTTTGTATTTCAGTGAAAAGACTAAAACATCCCCAAAGTTTACTTACAATTTCAGTCCCTGAACGTTCTTCTACATGAATTCCCTCTATATTCAAAACAATTCCTAAGATAGCAACTAAACCTGATTAACCATACTTAATCTGCAATATGAACATATTAACAACAACAACGATAGCCAATAATAACAAAGTTAACCAGATTTGAAACATACTTTGTTGGTTTTGACATCTATGTTAGTCAAGCATGTTGGTTCTCATTTTGACCTTTGTTTTCTTGCTCGTGTCTGAATATCAAAAGACCTCACCTTAGCCAAAGAGAGAGTTTGAACCGAATCGAGTGGGCTTCGGGTTTGTTGTTTGGGAAGATGATGATGCAAGTGGATGTCGTTTGGGTGTGTGGGTGATGTCGTTTATATTGTGTCGCTTGGAGGTGGGTGTGTCAATTGAATGTTTCTCGTGTTCCGGATTCTCACGATAAGGAGGAGGAGGTTGTGTCTTGCATTCATTTTAATCAAAACAGACCATTGCTAATTAAATGAGCCTCCTCTGTTGATGAACCATCTTATCCGACATTACAAGGGTATCCAGATTACGGATACGGGTGTCAAGACTATCTAGATGGCAGAGGATACGCCGGTAAACCATATTTGCACGTGCAACAAGACTATTGTATGGCAGAGGATACGCCGGTGGACCGCCTTTGTAATGCAACAAGACTAACCAGATGAAGAAGAATAAGATGGTGAACCTCTGAACACACCAACATATTATGATGAGCAACCCCCTAACCCGGGAAATCTGTATGAAACTAATAAGGTATCACATTCATTTTGTTACATGAGACAATGATATAAGAATTTTTCTTAGTTAAATGTTATAAATTAAAATTAATAAATACATAAAAAGGATTAAATAAGATTAATAAATATAAAGGTAGGTTAACCATATCAGTGTTTCAGCTTTTCATGTCCTTAAAATAACTAAAGGCATGGGCACAAAGAAGGGCACATGAAAATGGTTATGTTATTGTGACCTGGTGATCGAAGAAACTTGGCGGAAGGATCAGGAAGGTATGGCTTGAATGCGACCGTGGTGGTGAGCATCTTACCACAACCATGATTAGAAAAGCTGGGAGCAAAAAAATTGGTTGCCCGTTTCTACCGATAATGTTGCGGCACGCGACATTTAGATATTAGAAGTGTCCGAACCGGAACAAAACCACGAATCTATTGAGCATCTAGAGGACACACGTTTGTACGAAGACTTTATCCCAACAAACACAAATTGGTGGAGCAGCTGATAGCTCAAAACATGGAGCCACGCAACATTTGTCAAACACTAAGGAAGCAGGACCCGGAGAGCGTCCATATTCGGAAAGACGTACAAAATGCAATGCAGAAGATTAGAGCCACACAAAAAGTAGGAAAGACTCCAGTTCGTACATCGGAAAGCCTACCGTTATCTAAAAATTTCATTTACAACACCTGGGAGGAACCCGAAACAGATGTCATACTATAGATTTTCTTTGGTCATCCCTAAACTTATGATATGTGGTGTGCATTCTCGCATGTTGTTAATCGACGCAACGTACGAAACAAACATGTAGAACATGACATTAGTCCAGGTTTGACTAGTGGTTTTAATTTACCAGTCGAATAATGGTTGGTTGAGTAAAACAAGGAATAATTATTATTGGATAATAATTATTGAGAAATTATTGAGAGTTACTTTTAGAGTTAACTTCCATTTTGCTCCCTGTGATTTGGTCATTTTAACGGTTTTACCCAAATAGTTTAAAAATAGTCATTTTCCTCCCTGATTTTCTAACTTATCGTCATTTTGCTCGCCACATCTAACTACATCCAAAAAATACATTAACTAGAAAGGTATTTTGGTAATTTTATAGATAAAAGCAAGGGCATTTAAGTCTTTTCACCTAAATAAACATATAACTTATTTATTTACATGTATACAAGTAATTTTTTTCTGATCCCCCCTTTTTCCAACCACTATTTCTACCGGCCACCACCATCCACAACCATCCACCACCACCTGCAACTACCACCTGCCGACCACGACTACCGCGACTTTTAACTAAATGTTTTAGTTGAGTTAGAGCCAGGGAGTAAACTACCGAAATACCCCTACTTTTAATTGAACGTTTTAACTGAGTTAGAGCCAGGGAGCAAACTGGTGAAAAACTCAAAAGACTAGGGAGGAAAATGGCTAATTTTTAAAGTATTGGAGCAAAACCGTTAAAATGACCAAACCACAGGGAGCAAAACGAAGGTTAACTCTTTTATTATATTATAATAAAACAAACTCAAATGGTTGACTTGACAAAAGTAATTAGTCAAATGTTAATTACTTGAACGAAAAGACAATTATGTATGTGCTAAAATGTAATTATGGTTTCTTTAAATAGGAGCTTAGGCCTAAACCCTAATTAATTACAGAGCAGTGACAGAAAACCTGAACACACAAAGAAACCTGACACCTTCCCTCTCCCTCTCTTATTGCATCCGCCGGGAACACCACCATCGTAGCGCCAACAAGTCTAGAGGTTGTTTGTACCTCTAAACTTGTGAGAATCGTCCCCAACAAGTCCCATAACCATTGAGGGGTTTAGAAGGTCTAGGTACAAGATTCAAGTAAGAAAAGTTATGTTTTATAAAAGTTTAACCAAGTTTCTTCACAACATAAAGTTTGTGCCTAAAAATGGTGATGTTCCACCTTAGATTACCTTGGTAATCTTGTGGAAACGCTCCAATAGGTATTCCAAGCTTTATAGAAGAAGAAATAATGAAGAAAGTATGTACAAATGAAGTTTACATGAACATAAACAAAATCAGAAAATTACTCACACTTTGGAACTCAAAAATGGTGAAAACCTTCCTAGAGGTTATCCAAGTGTTAAAGAAGAAGAAACAAGAAGAAAATAGATGATGAGGTGAGTTAGAACTCACTTTGAAAGCCTTAAACTTTCTACTCAAAGCTGAAAGTTTTTGAGTGATTTAGAGTATATTTGAGAGTGTTTAGAGGGTTTGGAAAGTGGTAATGAATGGGGGAAATGTTGTTTATATAGGGATGGATTAGGGTTAGTATTAAAGAGTGTATTAAATGTAAGTTGGTGGGAGTTGAACAACAGAAAATGGAGCCAAAAAAAAAAATAACCAATGGCTGATCCAATAGAAGCTGGCAAGGATCACAATCTGGTCGCACATGTTACTGGCCTTGGCCAGCTGAAAATCTTTCATTTAAGTTCATTTTGGTCCCTAATGTTTCGTTAAAGTTGTTTTAATTATTAATATTTCAAGTGGGATAAATTGGAGCCAGAAGTGGGCCACACTCAGCTGAGTCTCGAGTGGGCTGATAAGCCATGTTGGTTGTGGGCTGTGATCGCAAGTTTGGATCGGCTTATTTTATTTTATTTTTTCTTTTTTATCAATCTTAAGCTTGATATATAATCTAGATTAATATTTGATTAAATTATTTATTAAGCATACATATATATTAATGCTATTTTAATGTTTAATTAACAATATTTCAAGGTATATTATGCATAATAACATATAAGTAGGTGACAATTATGTATATACATGACATATTTTAAGTACTAATAAAAGATAAGAAGTGAGTAAATTTATGAACCAAGTATGTACGTATGGATTGTAAAATGTATAGCAATGTAACTACATGTATAACACGTTTAAGGTCATGCATTCGTGATAATCGTGTGTAAATTAAACGCGTATTTACGAGAAGCATGAATATGCATGGAATGAATGTATGTATCAAATGTATAAACGGATTTAAATTTACAAGAATGAATAAATGAACAAGGCATAATTGGTATGAAATAGTTAATTTTATTACGATCGAAGTCTCGGGTTACACTGATATGAAACGAAATACGATTAAAAGAAATACCAGTTTATAGAAATAAACGACAACCTTTCTAAATACGAAAAAGTTTACAAACGCGAGGCGTTACAGTCTCCCCTCTTTTAGGAAATTTCTTCCTGAAATTTATTCAAGAGGAAGACTTTGAAAAAAGGGATTTTGGCTAAAATGATTGACTAAAATCTAGATTTCAAAGTTTTGAAGTGTGTTGAAAATGTATGTAAAATTTGATGAACGAAAGATTATATTTGTAAAGGAGTTCGTTTAACTAAGGTGATTCGAGGCATTAATCATAAGTAAAACGTGCATGTGCGTGTATAGGCAACGTGAGCTTAAACAAGTTTGAATAACTCAATGGAGAGGTATTTTAAAATATGTTACCTAAGAAGGAAAGTTTTCGTACAAAACGGTTTGTATTTTGATGAAAAGTCTGCCCCCCATAATAGATTGTAAGAAAGTTTTATCGGTTTTAAGGAAGATTAGTAAAGTCAGATGTTTTGTAACACCCCGAAAATATAAAACTTTATATTAGAATTATAAAGTATAAATAAACGAGAATTTACTAACTAGGATTTTGAACCTAGTTAGTTACAAGTTTAGAAATAACTTATATTAGGGTTAAAAACAACCAAACTATATGTTGAACAAAGTGGAGGGGCCTAAGTTGTTAAAATTGAAACTTATTTTGATAAAACAAATAAAAAACAAACCAAACACCCCAAAAGAGGTGCCTGGTCGATCAGAGGCAGAAAGAGGTCGACCCCCCATGCTCCAAACCCTAAAAATTCACTAAAACTCTCAAATTGGAGGTGCAAATCTGGTCCAAAACGAAATCCGAGCTTAGAATTGTGATCCTCATCGCAAGAGGATTATAAGGTATGTAAAATTTGATGAGAATTCTCTACTTGAAATTCTCATGAATTTAGGAAATCTGAAAATTTATGATGCATGTTTGTTACTTGGGTAGATTAGAAAAGATAAAGTGTCTAGGAGCAAAACCTAGACAACAATATGTGAAATCATGATAAAATTCTGGAAATTTCATAAAAACAATGAAGGTGATTCATGGGTTTTGTGAGACAATGATAAACACTAGGATAATAGTGGTTGTTCTAGTAATGTTTGACATGTATGATGTGATTTCAGAATTTAGAAGATAAAGTTCATGTAAAATAGTGGATTGATCAAAAATTTAGGCTATATGATAAGTTGAGAACTTGATAATATATAGTGTAAATTTCTGCCCTTAAAGTGTTCGCATAAATGCCTCAAAGAAGGCTTAAATCTGAAAATTTAAATTAAACCGCATGATATTGATGTTTGGGCAAAATATGCGAATTTTGAATTGAAAAGAGTTCTAAACATGTATTGGTTGAACTCAATAGGAAATGATACCGGGGCTTCAAGCGGACAAGCCGGTGGCAACTTGCGTTTGAAGGGCGTGCACTAAAGGTATGTAACTTGACCCGTTACATTGGATGAATTGTTGTTAAACTATGCGTTGTTGATTAAAAGTTGTGTTGATTGTAGCGACCTTGTTCATTACTTAATCCGTATGTTAAGAATTGGTTTGTAGTCGTTTGGTAGTCATCAAAATGGAGGATTTCCGAAGATGAACCAAATGGGTCAAATAATGTTACATTGTAATGATAATATTGTAAGTAAATAGAGATGGCGAAAATGGTCACAAGAGCACGAAGCCATAGGTTTGGTGATGAAGTGCCGGTGATAATAAGCCCCGGAAGTTGGGTAATAAGCGCCTTAGGTTTACTAGTTAAATGGTAGTAAAATGGTTAAGTTAGAATGGGTCGAATAATTTCATATGGATATATAGTCTTTCGGTCCGTAAACAAATTTTTTGGTATGAAATTTGTAATAGACATGTTGGTAATGAATTTACAGACGCATAGGAAAAAGAATCACCTAAAACGGACTTACGAGTCCAAAGTTATGGTCATTTTAAGTTGGAAATCGATTAAACCTTGAACTGGGTATGTACAGCATCAACTGAAACAAGAGTCTGTGAAAACAAGGGCTAGGCGTGACGCCTAGGCCCTTGGCGTCACGCGACGCCTCCCTAATCCGGGAAAAATTAATTTTTTTTACTTTTTGACTCTTGGAACTTGTTTATATCAATTCTAACTTTATCAAAACTAACATTTGTTGTGGTTTTGATCTTAGGTGATGTTGGAAACTAACCGGAAGATGATCGAGCAAGCTTCCGCAATGTTTTAATCTCTAATAGACTATGTTTTTGGGTTGTAAACGATTTGTTAAACAACTTTTGAATGTTCTAACTTAGTCGTTAGTTGACTAAGGTTTATGCTACTTATGAACATGACTTATGAAATCTATGTTAACTAGCCATCTTTTGGTATAAAATGGTTTGAACTACTATTAAATTCAAGTAAATTAGACGGGTGTTACATGTTTGTAGAAAATTGTTTATTGGTGAGAAGCGGGATGATTAGGCATTTAATAAAAGTTTTGGGGTAACGGCCGACTAAGTATGTTTGTGCGTAAACAAAGAATGAAAAATGGTTTTAATAAGTAAAGAGGTATTTTAGGGTTTGAATGGTAAACCAATTTTTTTTTGTAAACAGGGTTTGTATAAAAGTCAAAAGGATAATTAGGAATAATCGTGGTATAAGAGTGAACGAACGATCTAGTAGATGAATACAAGGATAAGAATGGTATGATCATTTGGATACAATGTGAATATGAGTGTTGAGGATGAGGTCTCGTCATGGATAATCGGATATCACGCGTTTAGCAGTGCGTTTGTGAGTTGTTAAAGTTTGTGTAGCGTGTCTAAGTAAGGTTTGCAAACACCGAATTTCTCATGGCACGTTTTATGAAAGTTTGGTAGCATGGTAAAAAGACTTATATATAGGACGTACTAGCGGCATATCCACCATGTTTTAACCATGTTACGTCTGTTTCATTATTCGGTGTCATGTTACGTTCCGTGTCTTACCATACACAGTAGAACACCCTATGATTTTCATGCGCCTACCCTTATAATCCCGTGTGCACCCGTGATTATATAGGTCGTCGCATGATCCGCATAGTTTGTACTAGTTGTGTATGAGTCAGAGTATGTAGTAACTTTGAATGTGAGAATATGTGCGTATGATAGCGTATGAAAATCAAGTAGATGAGTATGATTATGTTTAAGTATGTATGCGACCAACGTAAATGAACCACTCGGGTTACCCTCACGTATAGGTACGAATGTATGAATATGAGTATAAGTATGTATGTAAGTATATGTATGAATGATAACGATTGCGTATATAGTATAAATTGAAACAAAACAAATTTAAGAATATAAAATGATCAAGAAGTTTTGAGTATGTAAAAACGAATGACATGTGTGAGATTATCATTAAGTATTGACTAAAATGTGTACGATGATATGCATGTATAGTTGTTCGAGTAAATCGTTGCGTTTATTGGATCAAAATAGATCGAGTTTGATGGAAATGTAGAATCAAGTTTGTGAATGTCAAAAGAATGTAAAGTATCTAATGGTTAAGCGAGATGTATTTTGAAAAGATAAGGATATGCTATCGAGTTTAAGGTAATTAGTTCACGACCGTCCTCCCTGGTACGGTGTGAGGGTGCCAAACCTAATAGTGCTATCAACTAATAACCTCGTTGCCTCCCTGACAACCAATTCGGTATATGATGGGACTTAATGATAGATATGAGTGTATTAACCAACATCCCAAGCTTAACATTCCAGTCAAACCCAATTACCCGACATTCCTCCCCGTAATGTTTACCAGATGTCCCTCCCCGGGACGCATGCTTGGAAAAAGAGCAGTGAACTCACCTTAGATTTGCTCGGTATTTATCAAGTTACTCGTTCCAGTTAATCAACCAACCCTACCGTGGTTACCAATCATGATCAGTTTCATAATCAACCAAGTCACGTATATCACACAGATTACATTCAGTCACAAAGGCCATGTTTCACATGTATCAAGTGCTCAGTTCTCATGCAAGTCCACATTCCATGTGCATGTTACATATTGTCACTTAGCTAGCAAGTGTGCAAATCACAAAGTCAATTCAGATCCCTCGTTCCTATTCAACATTATAATCATGCAACCAACAGAATCTTATAAACACATAATCCATTACCAAATACATTGCTACTGTTTGACTGTTTATCTAACGGCGAAGGTTCCTTATCGACGAAGAACCCTCAGCGACAAAGATTACTAACGGCAAAGATCATTCTTCGTCGAGTGCATGGGTGACGAAGAAGCCCTTGGAGAAGGTTTAACCTTCGTCAGGTTTAAGTGTGACGAAGGATCCCGAGTTTCGTCAAAAGGCATGTTGACGAAGAATGAGATCCTTCGTCGACTTTGATTGTTCGACTGACGCTATTCGTCGCTAAACCCTAACAGACGGCCATACACCCAAAACAGATCAAACTTTATAATTAAATCAGTTACTGTTCATGCTCATGACAGCCCTAATCAACATTCTAACAGTTAATGGTATCAATGATTCTATCAGGTAACCAAGCAATTGCATCAAACGTATTTAGTGTGTTACGCTAACTCATCAAGTCCTAATCATCAAAACTACCAATATGCCAATACTAGTTCATCGACTAACATCATGAGTGATTTCAGTGTCTCAACAACATAACAATCCATAACTGGTTCGACACATAACTACGTCAAAAGTAGGCTACGGCCACACTTTTGTCAAAACCGCCCAGTCACACATTTGAAAAATTGTGTGGCTAAAGGTTATTCATAACATTTTAAAACACTTTTAGCCACACATTATATTATTAGTGTGGCAATTGTATACCAGTTCAGAACATTTAGCCACACTTTTAGAAAATTATGTGACATGTAATAGCCACAACTCGAAATGTGTGGGCAAAGGTGATCTATAGCCACATATTTTTTTTTCATGTGACCAAAAGTACATGTATTTGACACTTTTAGCCACACTTTAAGAAAAAAATTGTGACAATTATTAGCCACGCTAGCAAAGTGTGGCCAAATGTGATCTACGACCACAATATTTGTTTTCATGTGACCAATAACACATGTATTCAAAACATTTAGCCACACTTTAAGAAAGAAACAATGACTTTTATTAGCCACACTAGCAACGTGTGGCCAAATATGATCTACAACCACAATATTTGTTTCATGTGACTAAAAACAGATATATTCGAGACCTTTAGCCATACGTTAAGAAAAAACAGTCACACTAGAAAGTGTGGCCAAATATGATCTACGACCACATTACATGTTTGAAAACGTTGTTAAAAGTTAATACAAATGACCACGTATGTTATTTTGTATGACCAAAGATAGACAATAGCCACACTTAAAATTACAAAATTTCATGTGGCTTTACATAGATATTCGTCACACCATAATCACTTTGTTTATTATGTGTGACGAAATGGTATCAAATGTCACGGAAAAAAAAGTATGACCAAATGTTAAACTTACCACATCTTTAAAAATTCCCCCCCAAAATATTTCATCCTAAAATTTAAACTTCCCCCTAAAATATTTTATCCTAAAAATTCCACAAAATATTTCATACTAAAATTTCCCCCCAAAATATCTCATACTAAAACTTCCCTCTCAAATAATATTCTCATTTAAAAAATTAAATTATTTAGTATTAAAAAACAAAAAAAATCTTACTAAGTATTTAAAAATTCAAACTATTATTAAATATTATATATTTTAAACCAACTTTTTTATTACTCATTCTCTTCTAAATAATACGTTAATATGCATATTAGTACCCGTACCGAATTTCCCCTACAAAATTGTTTTCGGTACCGATTCAGTACCCACTTTTTGGTGTTTTCGGTACGAGTAGTTTTAGTTCGATATGGTACCGGTATTTTACGGAATTTTACTTTCAAATACTCGTACCATCTCGGTACCTGTACCGTATCGAACATTTTCGGTACAGGTACCGAGCGTATCCCTAATCATATATGTGTTGATGTACCATATTAGGCCTTAATGGATATGGGCAATAGTGAATCATATATTTCTAATGAACTAGATTGGGTCTTAATGGATCATAGTGGACAATATTAGATCATACATCTGTTAATGGATCTCGATGAATTATAGTAGATCATACATGTGTTAATGGAGCATATTGGGCCTTAATGGATCACAATGACAAATAGTGGATCATATGTGTTAATGGACCAAATTGGGCCTTAATGGATCACGATGAACAATAGTAGATCATATATGTGTTAATGGGACATATTGGGCCAAAATGGATCACAATGGCCAATTGTGGATCATACATATCTTAATGGACTATATTGGGCCTACATGAATCACATGAACAATAGTAGATCATACATGTTTTAATGGACCACATTGGACCTTAATGGATCACAATGGACTATAGTAGATCACACACGTGTAAATGCACCATATTGGGCCTTAATGGATCACAATGAATAATCGTAGATCAAAATATTTTAATGGACCATATTAGCCTTAATGGATCACAATGGACAATGTTAGATCATACATATCTTAATGGACCACAATGAACAATAATAGATCATACATGTCTTAATGGAGAAAATTGGGCCTTAATGGATAACGTTGAACAATACTAGATCATATATGTGTTAATGGACCATATTGGGCCTTAATAGATCACAATGAACAATAGTAGATCAAAATATATCAATAGACCATATTGGGACTTAATGGATCACGATGGACAATGGTTCAGACTTCTTACTATTTCAACACTTAATGATTCAGACATTTGCCTCTAAACGATTAAGCGTTATAATAAATTTTATTTATAATTTTTAAGTTATGTATTTCCTACATATCCAAGGTACCCCAATGAATTAATAGCTTAATACACTTTAGAGATCTGATCTCCTATCGATAATCTTATTTTAAATCACTGTCACAATGATTTGGTCTTTTCTTCAAGTCAGCGTTAAATGTTGATGAAGTCATTTTAATAAAGTTTTTTTTAGTTTTTTTGAACGACAAGTTTTTTTAGTGTAAATAGTAATCAATGTTTAATTAATATAAATATTTATTTTATTTGACTCTAGGGGTGCAAACAAGTCGAGCCGCGCCCGAGCTCGATTAACTTATGAGAGCTCGGGCTCGAGCTCGTTTATATTTTCTCAAGCTCAAACTCAACTCGGGCTCGGCTCGTTTATTATCTATTAATTAATATATGGATAACACAGTACTGGTAAAATCATTGTCAAGTGCTACTATCATATTTTGTATAAAGTTAATCCAAAATTAAGTTGTATTCGTACATATATTCGTTTTTATCTATTTCGGCTGTTATACTAAATGCTCGTATGTTATCAGTACCATAATGAACCGAACCAATGTCGGCGAAAAACGTCGCGAAGCATGAAAAACCTAGTAGTTTGTTAAAATTTTAGAATTAGAAAATGGATTCCCTCCTAACATTTTCACACCTAAAAAACTCCCTCTAACCCAATTCCGCTTCCAAATTTCAAACTCCCCCCAAAATTTTTAGTATTCCTCTCCAATTATTTTCTTCCCTAAATTTGTTTGGCAAACCTAAAATAACTTTTTAAAATGACTTTTTTTTTTTTTTTGTAAAAAAAGCTATTAAGGAGAAACTTCTTTTGTTCTTCCAAACAAACTATCGTGGAACAACCAAAGCTTTCGCTTTCGTCAATGGCGAAGATACCTTCAGCTTCCGCTACTGCCACAACAGCTCACAGGTATCTTCAATTTAATATTCTCTATTTCAATTTCAGTTTTTATAACTCTCAAATTTTGAAATCAAAACCTAGTGATTTCAAACGCTAAATTCACATGAATGTGTTAGGTTTTGATATGATTAATACAGCGATTACACGTATGATAGTTGGAACCAGAGTTTGATGGATGAATATGTAACTTTGAATTTGTTATTACTCTCGCTTTCAAAATCTAATGTAGTGATTATATAACGCTAAATTTACATGAATGTTTTAGGTTTTGATATGATTTATACAGCGATTATAACTGATAGCGAGGTTGAAGTTAGTCGAAACTAGTTTGACAGTTGAGAATCTGTTCTTCAATTGTAGTTATCACTTTTCGCCTTTTGAAATCGAACCTAGTGATTATCAAACGCTAAACTCACATACATGTGTTAGTTTTTTTTATCTGATTCAAACAACGCTACTTCAATTGCGGTTATCACTCTTGATTCACCAAATCAAACATGGTGATTTTCAAACGTTAAAGTCACGTGAAGTGTTGGTTTTCAATCTGATTCCCCCTACGATTACAGCTAATATCGAGGTTGAAGTAAGTATAAACTCGCATTACAGTTGATAATCTCTTCTAAAATTGCAGTTATCGTTCTCGCCTTTCGAAATTAAACCTAATGATTTTTTTTCTGATTCATACGACGGTTACAACAAACATTACTCTTAGGTATATCATATGTTAGGTCTTTTCGTAGCGTTTTTCATGACCTGAAGTTAGGATGTTGACTTTTTTTTTGTATATTTCAGTTGGAACAAATGTGGGAAGATATCGGATTATGGGAAGTAGGCTCACGCGAAAAGCTGGTTCTAAAAAATTTCAAAGTTTGGAATCTTAGTGCATGTTCAATGCCTTTTCAAGTATGTAACAAAATATTCGACTTGAATTTCATAATCACATATGAAAGTAATTAATCCTTTTACATGAATGCAGGCTGCTCTAGTAAAAGATCCAGCTATCTCGGTGAACCGTGTAATCTGGAGTCCGGATGGTTCACTGTTCGGTAAGTCCAAATAACGTAGTATTTGATAAATAATCAATTATACTAATTTATTATTATACGTACAGGAGTTGCATATTCAAGGCACATTGTACAAATATATTCATATCATGGAGGTGATGACGTGAGACAAAACGTAGAGGTACACTTAGTTTCTTTCTGAAACATGTATAAATTATTAAAATGTTAAAATGACACATGTTTAATTTGTTTCGTTTGTTTGAAGATTGATGCTCATGTGGGTGGAGCAAACGATCTTGCATTCTCTAATCCAAACAAGCAACTTTGTGTGATAACTTGTGGGGATGACAAAACAATCAAGGTTTGTTTTGTATAACGTCTCATCAATTTATAACCAATAATTTTTTTATTATGATAATAAACATTTTTTGATTCTACTAATAGGTTTGGGATGCAACAACTGGTGTAAAAAAGTACACTTTTGAAGGCCATGAAGCTCCGGTTTACTCTGTAAGTCTGTATGCCCTCACTATAAAGAGAATATTCAGTTTATATTTTCAACGGCTCTTGATGGAAAGATAAAAGCATGGTTATACGATAACATGGGATCGCGCGTCGATTATGAAGCACCCAGTCGTTGGTGCACTACGATGGCATACAGTGCTGACGTAACAAGGTTCATCAACACGTTCTTGCTGTTCTTAAAGGTTTTTTTTTAACGACTTTTTGAGTTTTAACGTTTTGGAATCATTTCTGATGGTTCTGCCTCAAGAACTCCTGAAGCTGCAAAGGTAGATGTTATATTTTTCTAGATGTTTGTTATGTTTATTATATAACTATTTATTCTCTAATTATGTTATTTTAAATTGCAGCCTACAATAAACACGTTATCTGCTGCGGCTCCTAGTAGTGCGGCATTAGCAGAACGGGTTGCATCTGTTGGATCCATCTCTGCAGTGGTTAGTGCTCGTGTTTGACTTTGACTAGATATTCGTACTTCATAGTCTGAGTGTCAGTTTAGTAATTAAAGTACGGTGGATGTAGAACGGGGATGCGAGAAGCTTGCCGGGTGTGGAACCTAGGATTGTGGAAGAATCTAACGACAAATCAAAGATTTGGAAACTATCGGAGATTAACGAAGCTTCGCAATGTCGATCGCTGAAGCTCCCCGAGAACATGAGAGTAACGAAGGTGTAATTATATTATTATATAATGACACAGCTCTTTTTTTATAGTGTCGGAACTAATGGTGGGGTTCGTTTGTTGAATCTACATATATCAAGATTGATATATACAAATTCGGGAAATGCTCTTTTAGCGTTAGCATCAAACGCTATTCATGTGCTATGGAAATGGCAGCGTAACGAGCGTAATTCAAGTGGCAAGGTGAATAGTGATTAAAATATTGTTAAACCAAAAGTTTGTAGCGCGATAGATTTTATATGTGGGGTTTTTACTGCAGGCGACAACTGGCGTTTCACCGCAATTATAGCAACCTTCAAGTGGGATTTTGATGACAAATGATGTGGCGGGGACTAACCCTGAAGAATCCGTTGCGTGCTTTGCTTTGTCTAAAAACGATTCGTATGTTATGTCTGCATCTGGAGGAAAGGTATCCTTGTTCAATATGATGACATTCAAGGTGACGTTTTCTTATTGTTTGACATTTGAGGTCAGACAGACCAACAGTCCTCTTAGATTTTGACTTTTGTGTTGAATTTTCGCCTCAACAATTCGATTTATATTACGAATACCATTTTTGTTGTGAAGGTTAAAAGCAAGCTTAAAGGACAAACGTATATCTGGTCTCTCCTTTTCTCATGTGCTAAATGTGCTTGTCTCATCTGGCGTTAATGCTCAGGTTAGTAAAGTTCATGAAAAATTCGTTTCCATTTTCGATTGTTTAAACTCATGTACATTTATGATATTTTTGTTTATCAACTAGATTTGCGTATGGAGTTCGGATGGATGGGAAAAACAAAAGACACGATACGTTCAACTCCCACCAGGGAGAACACCGTCACCACAATCCGACACACGTGTGCAGTTTCATCATGATCAGACCTATTTTCTTCTTGTTCACGAGACTCAACTCGCCATCTATGAAACGACAAAAATAGAATGCGTAAAACAGGTAATATTTTTATTCATTTTCTTTATAATATATGATAAATGTAACAGTGTGGTAAGATATTAAATTGATCTTTTGTTTTTCAGTGGATTCAACGTGAAAATTCAGCCATGATATCGCATGCGACCTTTTCATGCGATAGTGAACTGATATACGCAAGTTTCTTCGATGCAACCGTTTGCGTGTTCACTGCTTCTCACCTTCGCCTTCGATGCAAGATTAACCCCTTTGCGTATCTTACAAGGTATAATAAGTTATAATTTAATAACCGAAACATATATGTCAGTTTGGTTCTTTTGAGAAATCTTGATTTTCGATGTTTGACAAAAACTCATGTATTGTCAGTAACCTTAACGTGCACCCCATGGTGATTGCGGCTCATCCACAAGAACCAAATCAATTTGCATTAGGGCTTTCTGATGGAACCGTTACTTGAATCTGATGGCAGATGGGGCGTGCCACCATCGGCTGACAACGGGTCCACAAGAACAGTACCGGCTACACCACCAACGGCTGGTTCAGGATCGGAACAACGGCATAGAGGTGACCCGGTTGTTTCCGGTTGACTAAACACTTGTTTACTGTGCAGTTCCAGCTTAGTAGTTATGTTCCTGCTTCTAGTGCTACTGTTATTATTGTGGATTATTTTGTTAAAATGTATTTTAGTTGGTGAATTGACTTGATTTAACTTGTTATGTAAGATGATGTGAAGGGTGAATGCTAATTGTCTCATTTTAGTTTTCAATCTTTTAAAACGAAACCAAAAACTGGCTTTTATGATAGAAACAACCACACTTACAGTAAATTCATGTGACTATATAATAAAAAGAACCACACTTACATTAAATTCGTGTGGCCACTAATACCATTTAGCCACACTTAATGGACCATTTGGTTGATTACAATAAGCTTTTTGCCACAGTTTGTTTTAATTGATGTGTCTAATACAAAGTTTATAGTGACTCTATAATTGGAATGGTCACACTTACAACAAGTTCATGTGACCAAAGGTTATACAATTGCCACATTTAAAATTACAAAAGTGTTTTGTGTGACTAGTAAAAGTTTTTAGCCACCCGTACAATAAACTCATGTGACTAAATAATAGAATCGGCTACACTTACAAGAAATTCATGTGACCATTACTACCTTTTAGCCATACTTAATAGAAAAAATGTTTGATTACAAAAACCCTTTTGCCACACTTTTGTTTAATTGATGTGGCTAAAATATATTTTTTAGTAAATATATGTGACTATACAATAGAAACAGTCACACTTAAAATAAATTCATGTGGCTGTTGCAACCCTTTAGCCACACTTAATGGAGGAACTACTAGATTTTAACAAAAAAATGTTGGTACATTTTAGCCACACTTTTAAGTTCTACGGCCACTAAAAAGTGTGTGTGGCCGTATGATACCTACGATGACTCGAGCTTTGGTCACACTTGACATAAAAAAAATATGTGTGGCAAAAGACATATAGTCACACTTTTTTTGTGTGGCTGTATCCCTATTTTGGCGTAGTGTCAACAATCAATCAAGATATAACACTAGTACGAATTTACTAACCAAGGGAGAATGAAGTCGTGCGTTAGAATAGTGTCGGATACCTGCTTAGAGAAATTAAACCGAGAAGATGATGCCTTGAAGGAGTTTTCTGCCGTCGCTAGGTTTAGAGAGGGTCTAGTGTAACACCCTTATTATTATTTAAAGGTTTTCGTATAATTTACGAAAATAAACGGGTAATTATGATTTCAAATACATTGAAAATACGGGTTCATTAAAACTTTTACAGAATTAGAACTATACAACATAACATGTGTGAGTTTTGTCATTTAACATAACAATGATACATAGTGCGGAAGCTTGTAACTTAATCGTGTTCGGTTCTTCGTTGAGCTTGATCATCCTCCGGTACTGTAAATATACCTACAATCCATAAAACATGAATTGAATCAGTCATACGTAGTTTAAAACGTGTCAAAACGAGTCCAGGAAGCTGAACTGATTGAAATACAAAATTTTCAACAAAAAGGGGTTCTTTCGCGCCATGTTGCTCCCTCGCGTGGCGCGGGGGAGGCACTTTTCCAGCAGGCCTGCAGCTCAGTTTCAGCTATGCCAGTTTTCACGGAAACGGCCATAACTTCTTCGTTATTGATCCGTTTTACCCGATTCTTTTTCCTACGCATCCGTAATTTAATCCTCCATCTTATGGAGTTAAAAATCCTACATCCAACATAAGAAATTTTGAGACTTCTAAGCCTTCGACTCGTTACCTTTTTACCGAATTTTAACCCGTTTATGCATTTTATCAAACAAATGTATTTGTTTGATTCCTATATCTCATACACTTCTTCAAATTAATGTTACCTACCATATTAGGTTCTAATCATAGGTTTATTACACAATTTAAACCCGTTTTCGCTCGTATGCTTATTTTGACCCGTTATGGGTATTTTAAGCACTTTAAAGCATGAAATCGCTTTCATTCATTTCTAGCATCTTATTCCTACATTTCTTATCAAGTAATCTTCCACTACAACTATATGTGTGTTGGGTTTAATGTGGATATCTATATATTCCGAGTTTTACCCCTCGGATTATCATTTTACTGCAAAGATTCATATAAAGTCTTTCGAACCAAGAATTTACATCTTTCACTACCCATACTCATTCTAAGCATTTATTTAATCCTAAAACTCGTTTCCAAACCACCTTTAAAGGTCGTTCGTTCGAATTAGCTTACAAGGGCAATTTGGTCAATTTTCACCCTTCTTTTACTACAAGGACCTTTAAATACTTGTTTGACTCAAAATCCGACCTTTAACTATAATACTTGTTTGTAAACCCATGTGCTTCTAAAACACTATAATCTTAACTCAATTTATTCGGTTTACCTAAAAGATAACCGAATATCTATATTTAACCTTGTCTAACTCTTATAGAACACCAAATTCTACATGATGAGTTGTGTTATTATACATACCTAGCTCGGATCAATATATTGACCCGTTTCAATACCTTGCCTTAGTGGCGGCTAAAAGATAGCGCCGTAAACATCCATGTGCTATTTATTCCCTAAAATCATACCACTCGACAACCCGTTAGTCGATATTGTCAAAGGGTGATAATTTCACCTTTTGACCCATTTGGTCTAAATGACCGATTATATTAGCGAGACGACATGTATTTTCATCTCGACTATATGACTCGCTCCGATTCACATCGTGCGGTCATTTTACCTAAAATTCATTTCTTAACACCTTTTGGCCTATTAAGGCTTACTTCATAAGTGTCCTTTAAAACCAATAGTTATGGTCAATGCGTGACCAATTTACCGTTTTACCCTTATTGTTTTTTTTGGTTTACCCTATAAGGTAACCATTTAAAAGTTCATTTTCCATTTGTCATAAAATGATCGAATTACCGATTTAACTCCTTTTAAACCATCAACATGGTTTCTTGTCATGCTCGACTATCTTGTTTCGTACGTCTACTCGCCGGAACATCATACCTCAACTATGTATTTATCTTATTCGTAACTAAAACGATAAGAGAATATTCTAAAACATAAGACTAGTGTAAGCCGTACTTACCTTACTTCCAAATTATGCCTTTCCGTCATTCCTGCTTCGTTTGACCCGCTTCGTTTCCAAGCTTTCACCTAGCTTGTTAATCGTCAAACTATCATTGTAAATTGTAGGGATGGTTAGATTAGTCATAATTATTCACGACTATTCCATCTCACTTATTTCATATGTCGAAACTACTATTCGACTTCATGATTAGTTAACTTAGCTTATTAAGGTTAACTACTTTAAATCACAAGGTTTACAACATTAAGTCTAAATCAACACAATATTTAGAACCCTTATCACTTCATATTACGCGTAATCACCATATCATTCAAATACGCGTTTTCGCTCTAATTTCAACACTTTAGTTTTCATTTAGGCATTTTAACAAACACCTAGTGTGCATAATTTTACATATTTACTAACTAGTTCATAACTAGTTATCTTTACCATGGTTAACATCAACACATTCAAACCTCAAAGTCTAGTGTTCATGAATTACATCTAGAACTTATATCATAACCTCAATACTTATCAATCTTACATTCTAATCTGAGTGTTCATCATATTAACATAAAAACCACTTAGCACATAATAGGGTAATTACCAAATGCCTAGTTTTGACAACAATTCATCAAATTTTCTACTAGGGTTTGTTTCTAAACCAAGATATAATCACAATAACACTCATAGATTCAACATTCATTCCAGAATTTTGATTATGATTGTTCATCATAATTTCAAAGTATCACCAAATCATAAAATTCAACATACCTTGTAATCCCCATGACTAGGTGATCACAAATTTGTAAACATGCAGACGATTTGGGTTTGATATGAGCTTCAATTTGAGAGATTTGTTGGATTTAGGGCTAGAGCTCCATGGGAGCTTTCTCCTGGCCATCCTACGCACGCACACACACACTTTTTAGTGTGTGTTATGTTATTTTTTTTTAAAAACCATTTTCAAGATATATCAGTTTGGTCCCTCATATTTGGTTAGTTATTAAGTAGGCCACAATCTAACTATTTCTAACACTACTCCCACTTATTAACTAGGTTAAATATTCCTAGTTAACTTAGTGGGTTCGGGGAATTATGACTCAGTTTATTTTAAGTCCCGTTAATTCAGGCTTCTTATAAACTTTATTTCCTTAAAAGCATTTACTCTCGTTTTATTGAATATTAGGTTTATTTATTTTAAATCCTAATATTTACCGGGTTACCTTTACCGCTAACGGTATTTTACCCGTGTTTTAGAATTAACAGAGTTTGATTACCAAACCCATTTTCGGGGTGTTACATCTAGGGTTTGCAATGCGTTAGATAATGATATATTAGAACCCTTACATAATATATAATCGAATAAGTGAGCTGGGCCTGGGCCTGGGCCGACGAAGATCCCCACTGGCGACGAACTCATCCTTCGTCGAAATTGGTAACGATGAAGATTCATTCTTTGTCGACTTGTTGTGTGGAGAAGAGTCCATTCTTCGTCAAAAGGGGTTGTGACGAAGGAGTTCTTTGTCATTTGTTTACATCACACACTAATCATTAATCATGAACATTACACATTAAATCAACTAATCACCAGAATACTCTAATCTTTCAAACAATAACACCTTACATAACATAAAACAAATTGCCAAAACAGGATTACAAAACAAGTGGTACATAAAGGAAAGAACTTGGAATCCCGGGTTGTCACATCATCACCAACTTGAAAGAAATTTTGTCCCAAAGTTTGATAAGCAATCCAAAGCAGCACGGTGTTAGATCAGGATGACTGTGGATTTTCCCCAGGTGCCACATCATCCCCAACTTGAAAGGGAATTTCGTCCCGAAATTCACCAGTTTTATCAGAATGAGATTTGTCAGTTGGGAAGAGATGAGGATACTTGAGGTTCATTTGATCTTCGCGTTCCCATGTGAACTCCGGTCATGTCTTCAGTTCCAACGAACTCTCTGATTTCGACTATGCTTACGGACCTTGACTTCCCGGTCCGTAATTTCGATAGGTTCTTCGACAAACTACAACTTGTCATCAATTTTCAGCTCTTGAAACGATACCACAAGTGTTTCATCGGACAAACACTTCTTTAGTTGCGACACGTGGAAGACGTCATGAACATTACCCAACTCAGCAGGTAACTCTAGCTTGTAGGCCACTTTACCAATTCGCTCCAGAATTTTGAATGGCCTGACATAACGCGGATTAAGCTTACCGCGTTTCCCAAACCGTACCACACCCTTCCAGGGTGAGACTTTCAACACGACACGGTCGCCTACCGCAAACTCCAAAGGTTTCCTACGCTTGTCAGCGTAGCTTTTCTGACGGTCGCGCGCAGCCGCCATACGATTTCTAATCTGGACAAAATTTTCTGAAGTTTCGAGTACGAGTTCCGGACCCGTGATCTGGCTGTCACCCACCTCTGCCTAACAAAGAGGTGAACCGCATCTTCGTCCATACAAAGCTTCGAATGGGGCTGCCTGGATACTGGTATAGTAACTATTGTTATAAGAAAACTCTATCAAAGGCAAGTGTTTCTCCCAACCCTTGCCAAAATCAATCACGCACGCTCGCAGCATGTCTTCAAGTGTCTGGATGGTTCGTTCACTTTAACCATCCATTTGCGGGTGATAAGCAGTGCTCATGTCGAGATGTGAGCCGAATGATTTGTGAATCGACTGCCACAAATCTGAAATGAAGCGCGGGTCACGATCAGAAATAATAGAGGTTGGCACCCCATGCCTAGAAACCACTTCTTTAAGATAAACAGCTGCGAGATGTGAGAATTTATCCGTCTCCTTGATTGCTAGAAAGTGTGCTGACCTCGTGAGACGGTCAACGATCACACAGATGGTATCGTTCCCGCTTTGAGTTCTAGGTAAACCTGTGACAAAATCCATCGCAATTTGCTCCCACTTCCACATGGGTATTTCTGGTTGTTGAAGTAGGCCCGAGGGTTTCTGATACTCCCCCTTAACCTTCGCACAAGTCAAACATTTACTCACGTACGTCGCAATATGAGCTTTCATCTTCGGCCACCAATACATAACCTTGAGATCTTGATACATCTTATCCTAACCCGGGTGGACAGAGTATCGAGACTTGTGCGCTTCGTCCATTACAAGCTCTCGAAGATTACCATACAAAGGGACCCATATACGTTCCATGAAATAGGGAATACCATCAGATCTCTCTATAAGTCATTTCTCCATGCCCCGCAAATACTCGGCTTTAAGGTTTTCTTCCTTCAGTGCTTTAGTTTGAGCCGAACGTATCTGGTCAGGGAGATTCGAGTGAATTGTCAGTTGTAAGGCTCACACATGTTTGGGTTTCGTTTCCTTCTGACTAAGGGCATCAGCCACGACGTTGGCTTTGTCGGGATGATATTTGATGGCACAATCGTAATCATTTAGGAGTTCCACCCAGCGACGCTGTCGCATGTTTAACTCTTTTTGATCGAATATATGCTGAAGGCTCCTGTGATCGGTATAGATCGTGCATTTAGTACCGTACAAGTAATGCCTCCAGATTTTAAGTGCAAATACCACAGCTCCCAACTCTAAGTCGTGAGTCGTGTAATTCTTCTCGTGAACCTTCAACTGTCGAGAGGCGTAAGCTATCACCTTCTCGCGTTGCATCAACACGCAACCGAGACCCTGAGTAGAAGCATAACAGTATACCACAAAATCTTCAGTACCTTCAGGTAGAGACAAGATTGGTGCACTGCAGAGTTTTTGTTTTAACAACTAGAAAGCATCTTCTTGCTTCGTTCACCAAGAGTATACAACTCCCTTCTGTGTTAGTGCGGTGAGAGGTTGAGTGATCTTCGAAAAGTCTTTAATAAATCTGCGATAATACCCAGCGAGACCAAGAAATTGTCGCACCTCTGAAGGATTCTTCGGTGCTGCCCAACTTCTGATAGCATCAATCTTTGCAGGATCCACGTGTATGCCCGATTCGTTCACAATGTGGCCAAGGAAGTGTACCTCTCGAATCCAGAAGTCACACTTAGAGAATTTCGCGTAAAGTTGCTCCTTCCTCAGAAGCTCCAAAATAAGACGCAGGTGTCGCTCTTGATCCTCCTTGCTCTTCGAGTAAATCAGAATGTCATCGATGAACACGATAACGAAATCGTCGAGATACTGTTTGCACACATGGTTCATGAGGTCCATGAAAACCGCTGGTGCATTCGTCAACCCAAATGGCATAACCAGACACTCATAATGCCCATACCGCATTCGAAAAGCCGTTTTAGGGACGTCCTCCTCTCGGACTCTCATCTGGTGATAGCCCGATATTAAATCGATTTTTGAGTAAAAACTTGACCCTTGCAACTGGTCAAACAGATCATCGATGCACGGCAAAGGATAACGGTTCTTGACGGTCACCTTGTTGAGTTCCCGATAATCAATGCACATACGAAAGGATCCGTCTTTCTTCTTCACAAACCGGACTGGGGCTCCCCAAGGCGAAGAACTGGGTCGGATAAAACCTCTATCCAACAGTTCCTGAAGTTGATTGGATAACTCTTGCAACTCCCCTGGTGCAAGACGATAAGGAGCTCGAGCAATTCGGGCCGCTCCTGGTGTAATATCAATTTGAAATTCCACTTGAAGGTGAGGAGGTAAACCAGGAAGTTCCTCAGGAAACACATCAGAAAATTCACGAACAACTGGCAGGTCTTCGATCTTCCTCTCTTCAGGCTGAGGATCAGTAACAAGTGCTAAAATGGCAGGATACCCTTTTCGTAGACACTTCTGAGCTTTCATAGCTGAGATGATACCAACCATCGCACCACTGCGATGCCCCTGAACCGATAGAGATTCTCCACTGGGAGAGGAATACGTACGATTTTCTCTTTACAAAGGATGTCAGCACGGTGCTTGGACAACCAGTCCATACCAACCACTACGTCAAAGCTACCGAGGGAAACAGGAAGGAGGTCAACATCAAACACTTGACCAACAAGATCAAGTTTACATCCCATTAAAATGTGTGTGGCTTCAATTGTTTTACCATCTGCTAATTCTACTACATGCTTAGCTTCTAAATGTGTTGGAGTTAACCCTAGTCGTCGACTGAACTCTAAGGACACATAACTCCAATCTGCACCGGGTTCAAATAACACAGAAGTAAAGAGATGGTTCACAGAAAACGTACCAGTCACGACATTGTCGTCGTTCCTAGCATCACCAGCTCCAATCGTAAACACCCTTCTACAAGCACCATTACCCCCATTGTTGCCATTATTGTTATTCCCAGCATTGTGATTGTTATTATGACGGTTGTTGTTATCATTGGCGTTCGGATTCAGCTGAGGGCAATCCCGTTTATTGTGGCCCTCGTCCCAGCACTGGAAACACCCCTTTCTATTGCCTTGGTTCTGATGGGGCTGCCGCCTTTGCTGTTGCTGATGTTGTTGTTGCTTTGGGAATGGAGCTCTACAGTCTTTTGCCATGTGGCCCACCTTATTACACCTATGGCAAGCTCGGACACATGGTCCATGATGATGATAACCACACTTGTTGCACTTTGGCTTCCTACCAACGTAGGAGCCTTGGCTCTGATTGCTGCTCTGGCCTTGGTTGACGGAGGACGACTGACTGAAGCTACGATTATTGCTGTTGTCTAGCCTTTTCTGTGATTGGCTTGCACTGGTCGCTTTGTCAGCATCGTTCCATTTACGCTTGTTGTCACCAGCAGGTGTAGCAGTAACAGTAGGGGTAGCAGAAACACGAGGCGGTAGCGAACCACACTCGACCTCCTGATCAGTAATCTTGTGTGCTAAACAAATGATCTGAGGTAGATTGTGAAGGTTTGCAGCAGTGACCAAACTCTTTACTGATGGTGCTAGGCCCTTGATGTACAATTCAATTCTTCTAGGTGGAGGTCGAGATAAGTTAGGGCACATGTTTGCTAGCTCATGTGACCTCTTCGTGTACGCTTCAATTTCGGATCCTTTCATCTTCAAATTGTAGTACTCGTTCTCGAGCTTCTGAATCTCGTCACGAGGACAATACTCCTCCTGCATCAACTCCTTGAAATCATCCCAAGTAGTTGCATTAGCCATCTCGATGCCCAACATTTGCACCTGGGCATTCCACCAAGTTAAGGCACCATCCTCCAAAGTGCCTATAGCATACTTCACCCGGTCCCTCACGGGACAGTTACACATAGCAAATAATGATTCAGCTTTCTCAAACCAACGAAGTAGCCCCACAGCTCCTTCAGTCCCACTGAATGTCTGTGGCTTACAATCCATGAACGTCTTAAACGTACAACCAGGCGGATTGTTTTGATTCTGATTCGCTTGTTAACCTAAGGACGAAATAAAATACAACACACGGGTAAGAGTTGAGTACGCGACACAAGAATAAAGAGTATTTGGCACATTTCGTACCAGCTTGATAGGCTGCCAAAGCCTCAGCCACACGTGTGTTAATCAAGTTTGTCAACTAGGCCTGAGTCATCGCAATGTGACCACGTCCATGGCCTCGTCCGCTCATGATTCTATATAAGAAAAGGGAAAAGGTTAAGGGTCGAGATAGGGTAGGAGTCAAACCTCACAATGACTTCTACAGACTACTGAGTTCACATCAGACAACAGAGCAGAACCCCTTTCACACTCGTTAAGCCTCACTGAGACTCACATGCACCCCATATTATTATTATGTGTGCACCCATAATAACAATGCAATTTTCATGTTTATCTCAGCTCCTCCCAACTTGTGCTAAAAGGTTCCTCACATTCAAGTAGCAAGACAAAAGACATCACAAAACATGAATTATGAAATTCTAGAGAAATATCGCATTGTGGCTCTATCTATCTACTTAATATAGGCAAGTAACACAATGAATTCAGTCTGTAGTGCTAAGTATGCAATCGCATGCAACATCATACACACGTGTACACTAGATATGCTATACAATAAATAAACGAGATACGAACCTTGCAATCTTGAGCTGAGTGTCATGATCGATTTCGAAGCTATTCGGTTATAGTCTGGTTTTATAAAAGCGTTTTAAAACCTAGTTCACTATAACCAGTGGCTCTGATACCAAACTGTCACACCCCCAAAATACCACATGCGGAAACACCGCGGGACATGTGACGTACCAGGATCCAGCCACCAATCACATTGAACCATAACATAGTATTAAATAAAAGTTACCATTTATTTCCTAAAGTAATTCCAAAACACAATAAAAAAACAAATACGTTCAGCGGAAGCATAATGTAAATAGTTATTCAAGTATTTCAAAACAATTGTGCAAAACCAATAAACATGTATCCAAGAGCTACGACCCATGACCACACCAGCACTCCCAGATAGCAAGTTCCATCCATGAATCTAACGACCTGCAAGCATGCAGACAAGTGTGTCAGACGACGCTGGTGAGTTCAAAGTTTGCTAACACGTTTTAGTTACCAGAGATAAGTATAAAACATTTCAGAGATTTGATGTTGTTAATAACTCGATTACCGCAGATGGCTCCAGATTATTTGCCCTTCCCCAATGCTCTATCAAACATTGGTAAAGTAGTTAAGGTAATTAGTTCATGACCGTCCTCCCCGGTACGGTGTGAGGGTGCCAAACCTAATAGCGCTATCAACTAATAACCCCGTTGCCTCCCCCGCAACCAATTCGGTATATGATGGGACTTAATGATATATATGAGTGTATTAACCAACATCCCAAGCTTAACATTCTAGTCAAACCCAATTACCCGACATTCCTCCCCGGAATGTTTACCAGATGTCCTTCCCCGGGACGCATGCTTGGAAAAAGAGCAGTGAACTCACCTTAGATTTGCTCGATACTTATCAAGTTACCCGTTCCAGTTAATCAACTAACCCTACCGTGGTTACCAATCAAGATCAGTTTCATAATCAACTAAGTCACATATATCACACAGATTACATTCAGTCACAAAGTTCATGTTTCACATGTATCAAGTGCTCAATTCTCATGCAAGTCCACATTACATGTGCATGTTACATATTATCACTTAGCTAGCAAGTGTGCAAATCACATAGTCAATTCAAACCCCTGTTCCTATTCAGAATTATAATCGTGCAACCAATAGAATCTTATAAACACATAATCCATTACCAAACACGTTGCTACTGTTTGACTGTTTATTTAATGGTGAAGGTTCCTTATCGATGAAGAACCCTCAGCGATGAAGATTACTAATGGCGAAGATCATTCTTCGTCGAGTGCATGGGTGACGAAGAAGCCCCTGGCGAAGGTATAACCTTCGTCTGGTTTAAGTGTGATGAAGTATCCCGAGTTTCGTCGAAAGGCATGTCGACGAAGAATGAAATCCTTTGTCGACTTTGATTGTTCGACTGACGCTATTCATCGCTAAACCCTAACAGACGGCCATACACCCAAAACGGATCAAACTTTATAATTAAATCAGTTACAGTTCATGCTCATGACGGCCCTAATCAACATTCAATGATTCTATCAGGTAACCAAGCAATTGCATTAAACGTATTCAGTGTGTTACGCTAACTCATCAAGTCCTAATCATCAAAACTACCAATATGCCAATACTAGTTCATCGACTAACATCATGAGCGATTTCAGTTTCTCAACAACATAACAATCCATAACTGGTTCGACACATATCAACAATCAATCAAGAGATAACACTAGTATGAATTCACTAACCAAGGGAGAATGAAGTCGCGCGTTAGAATAGTGTCGGATACGTGCTTAGAGAAATTAAACCGAGAAGATGATGCCTTGAAGGGGTTTTCTGCCGTCGCTAGGTTTAGAGAGGGTCTAGGGTTTGCAATGCGTTAGATATGTGATATATTAGAACCCTTACATAATATATAATCGAATAAGTGAGCTGGGCCTGGGCCGGCGAAGATCCCCACTGGCGACGAACTCATCCTTCGTCGAGATGGGTAACGACGAAGATTCATTCTTCGTCGACTTGTTTTGTGGCGAAGAGTCCATTCTTCGTCAAAAGGGGTTGTGACGAAGGAGTTCTTTTTCATTTGTTTACATCACACACTAATCATTAATCATGAACATTACACATTAAATTAACTAATCACCAGAATACTCTAATCTTTCAAACAATAACACCTTACATAACATAAAACAAATTGCCAAAATAGGATTACAAAACAAGTGGTACGTAAAGGAAAGAACTTGGAATCCCGGGTTGTCACAGTAAATCATGTTGGCAACGTTTTTGAAATCACGCATGTGAATAATGTATAATTGTATGAAAAGACTTAGTATGATGTGTGTTTAAAAATCTTGAAAATAATTTGAATTTTGAAAAGAAGAGGTTCTATCGTGTTAAGCATAAGATTGATAATATCAAAATGGAGGTTTGATTAAAACTTGGATTGTTCCAAAACGGAACTTTTGACTAAACAAAAGTGGTTGAAAGTTCTCTTAAATTTGGGAAATATGCTTTGGCCTAATAGGTGGAATACTCTCACCGAAATTTCGGTTAACGGTATTCATCCTTCCGGTTACTACATGTTCCAAATCAATTGAAAATTCGAGACTTGACAGGATTTTTGAAAATCATGGAGTGGGACTAGTTGTCAAGGTGCGGGTTTCACCCCTAACTTGACAACGTCGTACTCTAAATGTGGTTAGTACTCGTCGGGTCAAGAAAGTTAATTCCGACTCATTGACGTGGGTCCACTAGATGTAAAATGGAAATTCTCCATCAAGGTGAGGATTTCACTCCTAACTTGATGGCGAATTTGTGTAAAAAGAATAAGCGGATTGAGAATCGTTCACCAAAATTGTGGGTTTCATGCCTACTTTGGTGAAGTAGTCTCCTTTGTGAAATACGAGTGTTTTTTAGTTTAACATAATCATGTAAAATGGCCTTAGGAAAGGCGTATGTTTTGAAATTGTAATACAAGTATGAGCATAAAAGGCATTTCAAGAATTTAGCACATAAAAGATGTTTCAAGAAATTAGCACATAAATCAAGTATGGTCGAGTATGGTACTTAACTATAGGCTAGGTTAAAAAGCATGGCAATTTTCCTAATTCCCTATAGTTATGGCTCTGATACCAACCTGTCACACCCCAACCGATGGCGGAAACATCAAAATGAGACGAAAACGAGATTGCAAGAGACTTCATAACACTAATGGGACAAGTATTTAATGATAAATTTCATTTCATTGCTAAAGAATCAAATTACATTGTTTGAAATAGAAATACAACAAGTTGAAACAAATGAATTACAATACAACAAGTATTAAAGTTTAAAATGCCTTTCTAGGCACCCTACTATGTTCCATGCATCATCATCATAATCCTTCAATCATGTTTAAAAGTATATGTATACAAGTTTGAGTACTAGCATTTAAGTATAAAAATGAACAATCCACATGGCAAACCTAGTTATCAAGATTAACGTATAAACTGGCATGCGATTTACAAGTCAACACTCCGATTACCGCAAGTATAAAGAATGAATAAACTTAACATGACCTCACGTTCACGGGCGGTGCATTACTCCTATAGCGCTATACATGTTAAGTGGAGGCTCATACGAAGTTAATGACAAGTTCATCACATAAGAATTACCCAGAAGACACGAATCAAGCATAACAAATTGGTAAGCATGTATTGGATTGTTTGTATAATTGAATAGAAGTATGTATGTTGAGTGTGTTTTGTATATGTAAACATGATGCACCCAAAAAGTGTAAAAATGGTAAAAAGGGCGTCGAGTATACTCACAATATTGCACAAGCTTTCCGATTATCCGTGAGTGACGAGTTGTTCGTAAATAAAGAATCAATGGGATGACGTTTAGGGAGTGGTAAGATTCGGGATTTAGAAATCAAAGTACAAAAGTATATTTACAAAATTATTATCTAGTTTCAAGTACTCATTTATCACACTATGTTATGTGTGGTTTCATGGGTCCCAAATTGACCATTAGAATCAACAACGAGAATCATAGAATCGGAGATAAGTTAGCCCTAGTTCATGATGAATAACCATTAACCGATTATTATCATAGACTTGGCCAAGTGTATATATATATTTATGTATACTTATATAGCTATATTAGTATCCTACAACTAAGTCCAATCATAGATATCATGTAGTATCATGTAAGTCAAGCATGGAGGTTAAAACCTCTTTATATGACTCACCACTACACAAAATCATCACAAGGATGATTTGAAGGGTCATGAATTACAAGAAATAAAGAACTACCTATTATATTAACCATGTAAATCATCAAGTGAGGTGCGGAATCAAGTTTGAAATGCCAAGGCATCCAAGTTCACACTTGCATCTAACATAAGTCTCACCATATGAACTATGGCAAACTTATGGGATTACAACACTTGTGGGTTGTATTGATCCCTAACAAATCAGAAAGTTTAGAGGTTTTTTGTACCTCTAAACTTGTGAGAATCGTCCCCAACAAGTCCCATAACCATCGAGGGGTTTAGGAGGTTGCTAGGTACAAGATTCAAGTAAGAAAAGTTATGTTTTATAAAAGTTTAACCAAGTTTCTTCACAACAGAAATTTTGGGCCTAAAAATGGTGATGTTCCACCTTAGATTACCTTGGTAATCTTGTGGAAACGCTCCAATAGGAATTCCAAGCTTTGTAGAAGTAGAAATGGTGAAGAAAGTATGTAAAAATGAAGTTTACATGAACATAAACAAAATCAGAAAATTACTCACACTTTGGACCTCAAATATGGTGAGGTTTCACCTTAGATTACCATGGTAATATTGTGAAAACCTTCCTAGAGGTTATCCTAGTGTTAAGGAAGAAGAAATAGAAGAAAATAGATGATGAGGTGAGTTAGAACTCACTTTGAAACCCTTAAACTTTCTACTCAAAGCTGAAAGTTTTTGAGTGATTTAGAGTTTATTTGAGAGTGTTTAGAGGGTTTGGAAAGTGGTAATGAATGGGGGAAATGTTGTTTATACAGGGAAGGATTAGGGTTAGTATTAAAGAGTGTATTAAATGTAAGTTGATGGGAGTTGAACAACAGAAAATGGAGCCAAAAAAATAACCAATGGCTGATCCAATAGAAGCTGGCAAGGATCACAATCTGGCGGCACATGTTGCTGGCCTTGGCCAGTTGAAAATCTTTCATTTAACTTCATTTTGGTCCCTAATGTGTCATTAAATTTGTTTTAATTATTAGTACTTCAAGTGGGATAAATTGGAGCCAAAAGTGGACCAAACTCAGCTGAGTCTCGAGTGGGTTGATAAGCCATGTTGGTTGTGGGCTGTGATCGCAAGTTTGGATCAGCTTATTTTATTATTATTTTTTTGTCAATCTTAAGCTTGATATATAATGTAGATTAATATTTGATTAAATTATTTATTAAGCATACATATATATATTAATGTTATTTTAATGTTTAATTAACAATATTTCAAGGTATATTATGAATAATAACATATAATTAGGTAACAAATATGTATTTACATGACATATTTTAAGTATTAATCAAAGATAAGAAGTGAGTAAATGTATGAACCAAGTATGTACGTATGGATTGTAAAATGTATAGCAATGTAACTACATGTATAGCATGTTTAAGGTCATGCATTCGTGATAAGTTTAAAATAAACACGTCTTTACAAGAAGCATGAATATACATCGAATTAATGTATGGACTCATAGTGGTTGATAGACCAACACTTTTAGGGTTTTGGGTAGTGATTACAGATGGTCCCTGGGACCGCACACTGTCCAATGGGAGGGCTTCAGCTATTATTGACCCGAGCCACAGATACGTACATTTAAATATTATTAATATTATTATTATTATTATTATTATTATTATTTATATATTTATTCTTATTACTGACCCTTGTTAGGAAACTTTTTATGTAAGTATTGAAGAAAAAGATAATCAGCCTGATCAATAGGAAAAGTTAAAGTCCTGAAGGTCAAAACAGCAAGAAGAAACAAGATAGGACACCAGAAATAAACAATACATCTTCCTCTTTGAATCAGAAGTTGGTCAAGAACAAGAGAAGACTATCAGAAAAGGCTATTCTGATGGATTTGATGATATTTCTGATGAATATCATCAGATTCTGGTATAATCTGATCATTCAATTTTCTGATGATGTGTTCATCAGATTTTCTGATGAAGTGGTCATCAGAAATTCTGATAAAATCCACTTGTCTGAACAAACACTATCCTGCCACAATTGACGAAGCAAGTTGACACAAATGGATTCAATGAATATGTTAAAAGTTACTTTTTGCAGGACAAGTATATGAATAAACAAATGTTTATTCATGCCCAAGACTTTCTATAAATAGAAAGCTCTCCAGCAAAGGAAAATGAGCTAAGCCTAGCATTAAATACATACTACAAAACTCCATTGCCCTTTCACCTCATAATTTCACAAGTATTCGTTTGTATTAGTTAATAACCTTACAATCACCTTGTAAACCATTTTGTTTCAAAGTGATATAAACTTGAAAATTATGTAGGTCTTGTTTCTTGAAAGTTTGATTTCTATTTACGCACACTATTTTCATATCTATTGAAATCATTTGCCATATTACGAGAAAAGAAAGTTTTCAGTCCAACTGGGACCAACAATTGGTATCAGACGAAATTGAACAAATTATTTTCAAACGATCAATTGCTCATTCATTTTTCTAAATATGGCAAACTTTTAAACCTGGAACAATGCTTTCAACATTGGGTATATGTCAAAGCCTCCGACTTTGGTCAGAGAGGAGTACCCCCAATGGAAAATCAGGATGATCAATTTTCTTAATGGACATGATCGAGCTCTATTTCAATCCATTGTGAGTGGCCCACATATACCCATGGTTGAGATACCAGGCACAACAGGAACTAATGATTCACTTGAAGTACCATCATCTTGGGCCCCAAAAGCTGAAAAATTTTGGGGTGAAGATGATATGAAAAGGGTGGAAGCAGATGAAAGGGACAAATCACTTTTGATTATGGCACTTCCTAATGACATATTCTCTCAAGTGGATGCATGTGCATCAGCTAAAGAGATATGGGATCAGTTAGAAAATCTTTGTGAAGGAAGAGAAAGCATGAAGAGAAACAAGAGAACAAATTATGTTTCCTCTTATGAGAGATTTAAAAGTTTACCAAAAGAAACCCTTTGTGAAACTTATAATAGATTTGAAAAACTTTTAAATGAGCTAAAGAAATTTGGAATTGAAAAATCAAACGATGAAAGAAATTGAAATTCCTAGATGCTCTACCGAGAGAATGGAGAAGTCTAACCATGACTTTAGCCTCCACATTAGAGCTAGGAAATATGAGTCTACATGACTTGTATAGCATTCTTGACCCCAGAGAAGAAGAACTATATGAAGAATCAAACCAAAGAGGGGGATCTATAGCTCTCATCTCAAATTCACAAAGAACACCCACTTGTGATCCACAAACCTCAAATTGCCAAAATGTGGAAATTTCTGATACATCATCAGAGTTCTCTGCATTTGCTGAGGCAATTGCATTGCTCACCAAAACTTTTGAGCAGGGGTTAAGGGGAGGTAGCCACAAGTACCAGAAAAGTGACAAAGGGAGGATGGAAGGAAAATCAAAGGATAAAGGAAAAGCAAAAGTTGTTTGTTACAAGTGTAAGCAAAAGGGTCACTATGCATCAGAGTGCAAGAATAAAAGACTGAAGGATGTTGCTTACTATGAAAAGAAGTTGGAAGAAGCCAAAAAGTAGCAACAAGTTAGTTTGATAGCTGGGACAGATACATGGTTATCAGATGACTCTTCTGATGAGAAGAAGAAGAGATGGCAAATTTCTGTCTCATGGCACTTTCTGGTGAAGAACCTGAAAAATCAGAACAAAAGGTAAACTTAGATAATCTTGATCTTGAGCATAAATTAAACAGGCTTATGTCAGATTTTCTAAACCTGCAAGAAAAACAGAAATCAGAGAACAAAAAATCTGATGAGTTGCAAAGAACCTTGAATAAAGTTATAATTGAAAACCAGTTACTAATCGAAGAAAGCTTAAACAACAGAGCAAAAATTGAATTTTATGAAACAGAAAGGAAGGATTAGTACAAAAAAATTCATGACAAAGAAATAAATGTAAAAGGTTTTCAGCAAGCAAAAGAATTTATTAACTTTATTGAAACCACATCCAAGAACAAAGGTGAAGGTTTAGGGTATGTAAAAACAAATGTTAAGAAACCTACCATCTTTGTAAAGGCAACAGATAAGATATCTGATAAATTAACATCAGAATCTGATACAGAATCTTGCAGATCAATAAGTTTTGATAACTCTTTTGAAGCTTCAAAAATCAACTTTAAAGGAAAAAGAAATGAATCTAAACAAGAATTTTCAAAAACTCAATAAGAGATTCATTCAAAATTTCAAAACTATCCAAAACTTTCATCACAAGAAGACAAATCAGAAAATTCTGATAAAGAGACTTGTATGTGTGTTGACGTACTGAAGCTAGTTCAACACCATCTCCAAACAAAAATTAAACAATCTGTTCATGGCTCAGCATGTAACAGATATTCGGATGAAATTCCATCCAAAGAAGAAAGTCTGATTAAGAATTCATCAGAAAAAGTACCCAAGCAAGTCTGGGTACCAAAAACCCTCTAACTTTACCATTTCAGGACCATCATGTGTAGCAGATCTGGTACTGCGATTCTGGTAGCTCCAAGCACATGACTGGAGTTAGGAGCTTGCTCAGTAATTTTGTTCCAAAATTGGGTAAACAAGTCAACTTTGGAATGGAGTAAAGGGGAGGACATCGGGTATGGTTGTATAAAGTATGGACCATTGATCATCGGAAAAGTAGCCTATGTAGAAGGCTTAAAGTACAATTTGCTAAGTTGTGGTCAATTTTGTGACAAAAGATTTCAGGTAACCTTCTTACCAGAAAAATGTTTGCTAATTGGTCTAGATGACAACAAAATCTACCTAAGTGGAAAAAGAGTAAGAAAGTCTATCTATTACTTTGATTATAAAGAGGATAATGAACATCCTCAGTTGTGCTTATTTTCAAAAAAATAACACAGGCAATAGTTGGTTGTGGCACAAAAGGTTAGCCCACTTAAATTTCAAAAATCTAACTAAATTTGCAAACAAAGGACTGGTGAAAGGATTACCTTTCATATCCTCAAAGAAGGATAAGATATGTGAGGCTTGTGAAATGGGAAAATAAAAAAGAAGCTCTCATAAAACAATTTCTGAATCATCAATTTCACAAAATTTAGAACTTTTGCTTATGGATCTTTGTGGACCAATAAACACAGAAATTTTTTTTGGAAAGAAATACATTTAGTCATTGTAGATGACTATTCCAGGTACATTTGGGTAGAATTCTTGAGAAAGAAAAGTGAAACTCCAGATCTGATCATAAATTTTATTAGAAAAATTGAAAATCTTTTAAAATTATCAGCCAGAAGGATCGGAACAGATAATGGAACAGAATTTAAAAATTCAAAACTTGAGAACTTCCTAGTAAGCAAAGGAATCTCTCGTGATTTTTCTGCTCCAAGATCTCCACAGCAAAATGGAGTGGTAAAAAGAAGAAACAGAACCTTGGTTGAAGCAGCCAGAACAATGTTTGCTCATGCAAAATTGCCCACTCATTTTTGGGCAGAAGCAATAGCAAATGCTTGTTTTACTCAAAACAGATCCATAATTAACAAGAGACTTCATAAAACACCCTACAACATCATAAATGGAAGAATACCAAATGTGAAATTTTTACACACATTTGCTTGTAGGTGTTTTGTTTTCAATGATTTTGAGGGTCTTGAAAAATTTGACAGAAAAGCAGAGAAAGAAATTTTTCTTAGTTATTCTATGTCCTCAAAATCTTATAGGATTTTTTATCTTAAACACAAGGACAATCAGAGAAAGTTTGTATGTATCTTTTGATGATTCAACAGAAACAAAAGTTTCTGAAAAATACATGAAGGAAGTAAATCTTTCTAATAAACAAGAAAATCTTGAACATCTTTTTGAAACACTAACAGAAGAATTCCTAGGACATGATCAACACCTCACAGAAAAATCAATAGAATAATCATGTACTAACCCTGCAGGACAAATGGAAGATGTATCAGAAATTCTAAATCAGAACAATGCAAACACATCTGATAATCAAACTTCTGATACATTCCATACAAATGAGGCAAATGATCAGGGGAAACTTCACATCCATCAGAATCAATAACTTTTCACAATAATTTCAGACGGATAAAAGGAAATGTTCAATCAAACATCATTGGGAATCTAGAAGATGGTATGAAAACAAGATCTGCTACAACACATAAATGTCCATTTACTGGTTTCTTGAGCATGATGGAACCTAAGTCTGTCAAAGAAGCTTTGAATGACTCAGACTGGATTCAAGCAATGCAAGAAGAGCTTGATCAGTTTGAAAAGAGTCAAGTATGGAATCTGGTGCCAAAGCCAAATGACAAGTCTGTCATCGGCTCAAAATGGGTATTTAGAAACAAATGATCAGATGAACATGCCACAATAACAAGGAATAAAGAAAGGCTAGTGGTAAAAGGCTATTGTCAACAAGAAGGGGTAGACTATGATGAAACCTTTGCACCAATGGCCACGTTAGAAGCAGTAAGAATTTTCCTTTCTTATGTAGCATCCAAATATTTCAAGGTACACCAAATGGATGTAAAATCTGCATTCCTAAATGGTAAGATTGAAGAAGAAGTGTATGTGCATCAACCAGAAGGGTTTGTTGATCCCGAATTTCAAAATCATGTTTATAAATTAAACAAAGCCTTGTGTGGTTTGAAGCAAGCTCCTAGAGCACGGTATGAAACTCTCTCAAACTTCTTACTCAATTCTTGCTTCATAAAAGGTACTATTGACACAACTCTCTTTCTTAAGACTCATAAAGGTCACACTTTGTTAGTCCAAATCTATGTTGATGACATTATATTTGGATCAACAAATGAAAAATTTTGCAAAAGGTTTGAAAAATTAATCACCAGCCACTTTGAAATGAGCATGATGGGTGAGTTAACTTTTTTCTTAGGTTTACAAGTCAAACAAAGAAATGATGGAATATTTCTGAGTCAATCTAAGTATGTAAAAACTATACTTAACAAATACTCACTTGAAAACTGCTCAATTTCAAAAACTCCCATGGCAACAGGAAATAAACTTGATTCTGATAAAGAAGGTAAAAGTGTGGATATTAAAACCTATAGAGGAATGATAGGTTCATTGTTGTACTTAACTACAAGCAGACCAGATATTATGTTTGCTACATGTTTTCTGTCAAGAAACCAATGTAATCCTAAAGAGTCCCATCGAAAAGCAGTAAAAAGGGTTTTTAAATATCTAAAAGGCACATTAGAACTTGGTCCCTGGTATCCAAACGATACAAATCTGGAACTAATAGCATACACAGATGCAGATTATGCAGGATGCAAGATTGACAGAAAAAGCACATCTGGTGCATGTCAAATACTGGGAGAAAAATTGGTGTGTTGGGCAAGCAAGAAACAAAATTGTGTTGCAACATCAACAGATGAATCTGAATATGTAGTTGCAGCAACTTGCTGTTCACAAGTGCTATGGATGCAAACACAGCTGAAAGATTATGGAGTAAATCTGACAAAGATTCCAATCCTATGTGACTCAAAGAGTGCTATTGCAATAGCTGAAAATCCAGTTCATCACTCTAGAACCAAACACATAGATGTCAGATATCACTTCATCAAGGATCAAATTGAAAAAGGTAACATAGAAATGTACTTTGTTCCAACAGAAAACCAAATTGCTGATATTTTCACAAAACCTCTTGATGAAAAGAGACATAATTTTCTGGTCAGTAAACTAGGTATGGTTAACATAAAGGATGAAGAAGTTACACAAAACACTCTGTCACAAAAAGAAAATGAAATATATGATCCAAATGAGAAAATCAGAATGTGAACAAAAATTCGGATGACCTCAAGAAAGATACATAGGTACAACAGAATTTCTGATAAAATTTGTCAGAAAATCTGGTGAAACATCAGAAAATCTGATGAATCACCAGAAAGTCTGATAACTTATCAGAATATCTGATGAATCACCAGAAAATCTGATATCTTATCAGAAAATTTGATGAATCATCAGATACATTACTGGTCATCAGAAAATCTGATGTATTTCATATTTTTAAATTCACACATCATACTTGTATGGCTAGATACACGTAGATAATTGTTTTTGTATTTTTTTCTTAGTTTGTTTGAAATAAGTATAAATAAAAATAAAAAAAGGGGAAAACCACTTGCATTAACAAGTTCTAAGCCATAGGGAAAATCAATCGTCACAGACAATATTTTCTGAGCAAAATTCATTTCACTTCTACTTCCAAAGCATGCTTAGTCATCTTTCTTAGAGAAGTATAATGAGACACATGGGCACAAAAATGATTAGTGGCTATAAAAAGTAACCGCCTAGTTAATAAATGCACAAACACTTCATCTCACAAACCGGGGCACAAACCCTACAACATGCCTCTGATGGAAGATCTAAAGTATTAATGAAGAGAAAGAGTAAAAAGATAAGGAAATCTTGAGTTGGTTAATGCCATTTATGGCAAAACTATCATTTTCACCTGTATAAATTAACAAACTCCTGAAGACTTTCCTCATAACAACTACCACTTTAAACTTTTTAGAAATCTCAAAATCTCTTTTCAAAACCCTAAAAATGGCAGCAAAAATGAGGAGCCAAGACTTTCTACTTATTCTCTACCCCACTCACAATATGAGAGTAAGATCCAAACTCGATGGCCTTGCATGGGAAGGATGCAAGGTGGTGTATAATATGCTGATGCAAAGTCCTTTTGGCTATGCTTTGTCAGCATATATCTGGATACACCCCACACTACTCCAGACATTCTGGTGGAACGCATGAACTATCTTCTCCGGGACAAAGGTGTGGATAAGCAGTATGTTGCTGGGGAGGGAAATCATCTTAAGTGAGGAAACTCTTAGAGCTACCCTCCAACCTAACGATGACACCGATATCACCTTCTTCACTAGAGGAACACTGGATCAAACCCTTACGGAGATGGGTTATCAAACACCTAACCGTTCTAGGCAGATCAGCAGATCGGGCTTCATTCCACCGTGGCAGTATCGGGTGACATAGCATGGTGTGTGCTTTTCAAGAAAGCATGGTCACTTCAACGAGCTGTCATACAAGCTGATGGAAGTTATCCATGCAGTTGTACAGGAAACTCCCTACAACTTCTCCAAATATCTCATGAGATATTTGGAGGCAAATATGCATAATAATCAACCCTACCTGATTTACCCTCGTTTTGTAACGAAGGTGATCACTAATCAACTGGGCTTTGGAGGTGTACCAAGCTGGTATCCAAGGGCCCAAGTCATTCTACAAGAAGATATAAATATTGCCTCCTTGGTGCCAACAAACCAACATACTGGTCGTACAACTTATTTGTGGATTTATGCAACTCTTTTCTTTTGTGATTAGTTTTTTTCTTTCTCTTTTCCGTAAGTTTTCCTTTCTTTTTAATGGTAAATGGTTGCTTTGTTCAAGAGAAAGACTGTTTGTTAGATCTAGGGGGAAGAAAAGATCAAATCTGATAATTTTCTGATGAAATTATGACATATCTAATGAAATTTCTGAAAATCTGGTAAAACATCAGAAAATCTGATGAATCACCAGAAAGTCTGATAACTTATCAGAAAAATCTAATGGATCATCAGATACACTACTCAGAACCAGAATTGAAACAATGTCAAGTAAACATTTATCAGAAAAGAAATAGAAATATTTTGTTCCATAAAAGTTTCTGATAAATTTAAAACTCAATATAACTTCAGATTCAGGTTAGTTAATCTTCAAAAGAGAGGAACAAAAATTGAAATGATGTGAAATTTAAAAAAAAATATAAATATAAAACTCATGACTATCATTATTTTAAAGTTTTCACAAAACACTCCTCGAAGATGAGAACAAAGAATTGGACTTAAGAAATGCTATGTAAGTGATGTCTCTAAAACTCTACTAATTCCCTTTCATCTAAAAAAAAATGTACTACCATTTCTGATAAAGATCTAATACTTTCTGATGAAATATGAAGAAGAATCCTAGACTCAAAGATATAACCGAAATTTTCTAATAAAAGTCACCAGAAAGACTATTTGCTTTAAAAAATGGGGAAAGAATGTCAGTTTCGAAAAGGGATTCTATTGGACCTTTCTATGACAAAGGGGTCCCACTGGAAGAAAATGTGCAACTTGGTTGTTAGTATTCACCAATCAAAACTTTTTGACCTCTCCGTTTTTATTAAAAGATATATATCAAAAATTTCGGAGATATTTCCAAAGTTTTATTGACGGTTGTTTTTATCAAAGGATTAAAACATCATTTAACTGACATTAACCTCTTAAATACTAACCACCCATGATTTAAACTCCAAAATTCCTGTCTCACAAACCCAATATATACAACTTTTGAAAGACAAAAGAAAACCACCTTCAACTTCAAATTTTAAACTCAAGAACCCTAGAAACCTCTCTCCAAATAAAAATCAATCACCATGGCCGCAGTCAACACCGTTAATCTCAACAACCCACCTGTTGAACACTCCGTTCAATTCATAAGTGATGAAGAATTCCTACAAATGAAGAGCAACAATGAAAAGATGAACACAAAGATTGAAGACTACGATGTGAAGTGTCAAATTTTGATAGAATTCTTAACAAAATCCCCTATTGCTCAAGCTTTAATCAAAACCAAAGAAGTGCGGAGAAGATCTTACAGCAATTAGTCAAAACACTCTACATAACAGGTACAAACGAGTTAACATCAAATTTATGGGAGGACATCTACATTGTTATTACACCAGAAAATATTAGGGAGTGTTTGGAATTACCTATAAGTCATCGCTATGATCTTGTACCTACAAAAGAAGACATGTTTGAACAACTTGATGTTGTAATGGGTTACAAGATGAAGATTTCAAAAATTGGTGATTTCAAGAGGAACAAATTACCTTCCTTTTAGCAAGAAATGATGGAAATCTTGAACAAGTGTATATCATCAAAGATAGGAGGAACATATCAATATTCTAACAATCATGTTCTGTCTCATCACTGGGATAAATATTTACTATGGAACAGAGATATTCAAGCTAATGAGAATATTAGTTTTGACAAAGACTGGGAGAATCGATTCTCACCTACCTTTTCCCAGATTCTGGTGAATACTGATTTCTGATGCTTTCGCTGAAAGGAATGTGGAACTTCCTTCATCGGAAAACATGTGGAAGACTGAAGTCATGAAACCATGGTTTGCAACTGCTTTCTCGAAATCAGACTATGATGTACAGGCTTTGCCGGAGAGCATGATGAATCTGATACCAGAGGAATCACCCTTCAAGGCAGAATATTTGGTAATCCTGAAAAAAGAACCAGAAAGCGTTGAAGTTTATGACATCATATCCCCAATAGAGCATGATGACCAACAGTCAAAGGCACCACCAACAGAGGAAGAAGATCAAACAGAACCTGAGGAGGGTGATGAACAGAATCAACGGAGTCCAAGGGCTGAACAGCATCATGCAGAAGCATCTTTCATGGCAGAAACAGGTGCACAAAATACTAACCTTAATGAAAACATTGTTGAAAATTATGATTTTGATGAATCCATTGAGGGAAGTTATGTTGTAGGACCCAGAAAACCTGTTTCTGCTAGTCAAAATGTAAGTATTTCCAAAGATCCATTCTCTGAATCAGATAATGAGGAGGAGAATGTGATGGCAACAGGTGGAGATCAGTTTGTTGATCAAGGAAACCTGGCTGAGAAAAATCTGAGTTTCTCAACAACTCATGGAGAACCTTTCATAGAAAAGGTTCAAGGATATGAGGAAAACCCGAATGTGAATTTGTTTCAATATTCTGGTAAAGATGTGCAGGTTTGGGCTTATGACCAACCTCACAACTTTAAAACAGCAGCAAGTTGTCTTCTGCTGGAGTTAGAGGGGGAACATCTGTTGTTCCTCCTGTTACCAATCAACCAGCCATGTCAACTGAGCAACTACGTGAAGAACTAGACAACATAACCAAAGCATGCACTGGAAAGACACCTACAGAAGAAAAGCTTGATCTGCTGTTGGAAGAGATCAAAGGTCAAAGATCTGATATAAAGACTCTATTAGAAACTGTTGACGCTATCAGAAAACAGACAGAAAACAACACCATGATTTTGAACAAGCTGCAGTAGCCATCAGAAAGCAAAGAAGCAACAGCAGAGTTTGAAAAAACTTTTAAGGAAATTCAAGAAATGAAGTCAAAGGTAGCAGAAGCTGTAGCTGCAAAGGATAATACAAGTGTGGGAAAAATTCTGGAAGAAATTCATATTTTAAGAGCAAACAACAACAGCATGGCAGAAGCTCTTGAGAAGATGGTGAAGGAATGGTCTACACAACATAATTAGCACAAGCAGGAGTTCCAAAGGATGCATGAACAAGAGAAGATTAATGCTCAAACTTTATCTAATGTTCAATCATTAATAAAGAGGTTGCAGCTGAATGTTTCCAGATTGGCAAAGATAGATGTGCAAGAACTTAGAACTCCTATTCCACAAGAAACACCATCAAAAGTTCCAGAAACCACCCATCAAACTCAAACCAAACAAACAGAAGCATCAACTCAATACAAACCAACACCTATGGGTCCCCCACCAGCAGTGCCAAGGTCAAAAAGACAAAAAATGTTGACACTGACACCTGCAAAAATCTCAACTGAGAGCTCTTCCATCTCAAGAGGCCAACCAAAAGTAACCTTTTCTGGTGAAACTGATTTAAGTGAACAAATGGTTCATTTTGAGAAGAGGAAATGGGAAGGGGAAGTAACATCATCAAAGAAACCAAGAACAGAGGTCAGAGAAGATCTTGAGGGAAAGCTGAAAGAGTACACTGTACTGGATGCTGATCAAGACACCATGATGTTTCCTGAACATCACCTAAAGGACTACTATTGGAATAATGAGGAAGACTAACTTGAAAGGCCTCTCTCTCCTATAAGTACAAGAATACCTGATGCAAGACTAAGAAGAGACAGGACCATTCTACACACGCCCCTCACAAATCCAATAGTTGAAATTGACAAAGTAAGCAGTCAGACTCATGCAGGTAAGGTCATGGGAACATGTGAACAGAATAAGTACTCTCTGATCAGAAAAGATGGTAGTATACCAACTGTTGTGGATAGTGAATTGGCTGATGATCTTCATCCCTTAGACATTGTAAAGATGAAACAGCTTGTTGATAAAGATAAGGGAAATACAAAGTTCAATAGAAAGGCCATCAACAGCATCACTGAAGCAGGAAGAAAGTGTACCAAAGAGCAGCTCTTGCAGATTTTCACCTGAGTATCTCATTTGAATACATCATGAAAGTGCACACACCTCCTCCTAACACAACTGTTCCAGCTGAACTCACGTTTAAAGCAAGAATAGGAACCATCTTTGAAACACCTGAACTATATGTGGCATTCAAAGGTGTTAAGGATAACAGGGCCTTGTTCAGAGTTGATGACATTTCAGGTACTCAAATTAGACCTTAAACTACATCAAGCACTATATGAACAAGAAACAAGATCAACTCAAGGAGAAAGAAAGAAACAATGAACAACTGAGAAAGAAAATTGAAGACAAAATCGACGAACGGAAGACTGCTAGGGGATGGTTTAAAGATCTATACAGAGCAACACACAAGATCATTGAGCACAAGAAGCAGTTGAAAAAGGGTGATGTTTACAAGAGTGGTTTGAAGATAAACTAAGGAAACTTATTTAGTTTTATGTTTTGTTTGAAAAACAATGTTTGTTTTGAACTTGTTTGGCTTTTCGTATTTGGTTGTTTAAAGTTCTTTTGAAGTTTGTTTCTGTTTGACATGAGTTGTCATTTTTCTTACAATACTTAGGGGGAAACTGTTAGGAAACTTTTTATGTAAGTATTGAAGAAAAAGATAATCAGCCTGATCAATAGGAGAAGATAAAGTCCTGAAGGTCAAAACAGCAAGAAGAAACAAGACAGGACACCAGAATGAACAACACATCTTCCTCTTTGAATCAGAAATTGGTCAAGAATAAGTGAAGACTATCAGAAAAGGCTATTCTGATGGATCGGATGATATTTCTGATGAATATCATTATATTCTGGTATAATCTGATCATCAGATTTTCAGATGATGTGTTCATCAGATTTTCTGATGAAGTGGTCATCAAAAATTCTTATAAAAGCCACTTGTCTGAACAAACACTATCCTGCCACAATTGACGAAGCAAGTTGACACAAATGGATTCAATGAATATGTTAAAAGCTACTTTTTGCAGGACAAGTGCATGAATAAACAAATGTTTATTCATGCCCAAGACTTTCTATAAATAGAAAGCACTCCAGCAAAGGAAAATGAGTTAAGCCTAGCATTAATTACATACTACAAAACTCTATTGCCCTTTCACCTTAGAATTTCACAAGTATTCGTTTGTATTAGTTAATAACCTTACAATCACCTTGTAAACCATTTTGTTTCAAAGTGATATAAACTTGAAAATTTTGTAGTTCTTGTTTCTTGAAAGTTTGATTTCTATTTCTGCACACTATTTTCATATCTGTTGAAATCATTTGCCATATTACGAGAAAAGAAAGTTTTCAGTCCAACTGGGACCAACAACCCTCTCTGCAAGTATCTACATAGGTTGATTGCCAATTCCATCGTGGCTCATGGGAAGAGCCGGGAGTGATGTATAAGCAACGACATGTTTTTCTTGTACGGTCTGTCGTACAAAAGGTTGTGCACTATTGCTTATAGTTTGGCGCAGTACTTCACCTTCAAATTTCATTGCTAGGAGTGGGGTTTGTTGTATGACGGCGCATACGTCATTATTATTGCCCATGGGATGTGACTTTTCCTGGATGGTGATGAGCATTTTCGGCTGCCGATAAAGCCGTCGAGGTTGGGTATGAGCACGATGTAGGGGTTGAAACTTGTTAAAAAGTTCCCCTGACTCGGTGAATGGTTCCGCACTAGGGGCCATCGTCTTTTCGTGTCGCGACAGTTGCATGCAACCTTCCCACTCATGTTTCCGCCAGCCTAGGCCAGGTCGGCGGAACAACGGGCCGATCATGATATTCCACCGCATCCACAACTGCTACTATCACCCGGGTCGCATCAGTTTCCATGACACGTTGTTCCAGGTGTTGGCCCGGGAGCGATGGTTGATCATGAGTTACGAGCCCTAGTCAACATGCTTAGTGATCTGATGCCATGGGTGGCTGAGGAGTTGCAGCTTTGGTGAGAGCGTGACGATTTACTTGAGCGAACGCTACCACCGCCTCGACAGAAATAGGAGCAGGTATAACAGAAGTAGCAGCAGGATCCACTGGTTAGGATCCACCGCCATAGACTAGTCGGTTGTTCTTATTTTTGTATTTTGTATCCAGATGTAGTTTATCTTTTGTTATATATACAAACTTATGTTATATATAACATATCCAGTTGTATTTCAGTTGTTTGGTTAGGTAATGTTTGAAACGGTAGATATTGAAACAGTATAACAATCAAAGGATATTATTGAAACGGTAAATATTGAAACGGTATAATATTGAAATAGTAATGTTGAAATGGTTTAATGTACAATTGTATAATGTTGAAGGGGTAATATTGAAACGGTATAATATTGAAATAAAAATATTGAAATGGTATATTTTTGAAATGATAATATTGAAATGGTAAATATTGAAATGGTATAATATTGAAATGATATAACGTGATATATTGAATGTTCGCACCGGACCAGATCTTATATAACTAAAAAATACGCTGCATGTAGGCCTCGTATAAAATGTACACAACCTATAGGCATCAAGAAACACAAAATTAGCACTCAAAAATCCAGTTGCTGCGTATAGGTCTCGTATAAGCCGATACGCAGCGTATATGGCACCTCAAAAATTGTGTCTGACACCAATCAGGCACTCAGTTTGTTGTAACTCTATATGCTGCGTATAGGCCTATACGCAGCACAATGTGCAAATAGATAGGTTGGGTGTGTGGATAGTTTTACCCATATTTAATCCTCTCACTATATATAGAGAGAGAGGTGAGTTCATTAGAGAACTATAAAAAAGTGGGTAACTGAAAAACCATGTTAAACATATAAAAAATCTCGTAAAATATTCTTTTTCACATATAATAAAAGTTAATAAAGCAGCTTTAGAAGAAGTAAGGATTTTTTTTTTTGAAAAAGCTAATTTTTTTATTGAGTAAACTGCCATTTTGGTCCCTGTGGTTTGGCCAGTTTTGCCATTTTAGTTCAAATCTCAAACTTTTTACATCTGGGTCCCTGTGGTTTGCATTTTGTTGCCATTTTGGTCCAAAAGTTATATTTGACCAGAATCACCAAATTAAAACCTCATGTTTTGTCCTTACCCTTAGGGGTATTTTTGTCATTTTAAATTATTATAACTAAATAAAAGCATTGTTGGTGCAGTCATCTGTCGACTACATCTTAATATCGAGTCTTGATCTCGTTGCGGGTCCGATCGGGTATGACATCACGAGTGACATCACCAAGGTGACATCACAAGTGATGTCATGATACAAGAAATGGCCGTTTACATTATCTTACACAAAAGACAAATACATGTGTTGGTTTTGATTGGACCACTAGGAGGTCCAATGAGAAGCATTGGTTTGAAGGTCCAATGAGGTTCATTATGGAGGTTCACTTTAAAGACATTATGGAGGATCGCTTATTTGGAATCAAAATGGATCGCTTATACGGCAATTTTGTCAGTTCGCTTTTACAGCATCCATGTGGTTCGCTTTTATGGTGATGCCCTATGAGCGGACCAGAATTAGTATAAATAGGCTAATTGTCAATTCATTTTGTAACGTTGTTCAGATCTGATACCGAGGTATTGCCGGTGTTCCTTGTCAATGTAAATGCTGTAAAATCAATATATAAGAGATTTAAAGTGTGATTCTAGCTGTGTACACGTCCGTTTTTTTGTTTCCGCCTCTGAAACGGATTTGAGCTCTTCCGAACGACTCGTTTAGGTCGAAATTCGATCCTACAATTGGTATCAGAGCCAAGGAGGAGGAGATCTCGCATATACAGCTCGTTTTCATCATTTTTTCTGCTTCTACACCTTTCTTTTTTGAAAAAAACAGAACTTTTTACGGTCAAAATCGCTTAAAATTCACACAGTGTGTGCGTAATCATGAATTAACAAAACCTGGAAGTTTTCAGAACTTAAATCGGCCTAAAATTGGTTCAAATTGAGTTTTCGCTTGCATTCGGTTCGTGTTTTGCTGACGTCACATAGATCCGCTCCAAAAATTACTTAGATTCGATAATAAAAATCAGGTCCGCTCGAAAAATAGTAAGGTTCGCTCAAAAACAATCTCAGGTCCGCTCCAAAAATTAACATTAGGTTCGCTCAAATGGTAAAAGTTTTGGTCCGCTTTAAGTGACATGCTTGGTCCGCTTTTTCGAACATCAATTGAGATTCGCTCTTTGTGACACTTGAGATCCGCGTTTAGTGCAATTTGTGGTCCGCTTATAAGACTAGTGAGTTCGCTTTTTGAGGACAATTGAAAAATTATCATATTCACCGTTTGAAAAAAAAAATTATTACTTCGATAAGTACATTGTGTTGTTTGATAAATGTATTGTCAGGTTACATGTGATTAGTATTGAAGTTGTCGTCTATTTTGAAAAAGTTGCATGTGAGAAAAAGTTTGATAAATGTATAGTCGACAGAAAACAGCACCGCCTCCTTGAATATCATTGGCCCAAGTCGTCGGCCCAATCACAGCAAACTATGTTGTTAGCCCACTTGATCACTTGACCACCGCCCCACTATTTGTCAAAGGTCCTGATCTCACAGTTTGAAATTCAAAGTGTTCAAGAGTCCGTCAGATTGATTGGAAGTCAGGCAAGGTCATTTGAAAGTCAGTCAGTTTACACGAAAAAGGGTCACGCCATTCGTATTTGATCCAAGTTATATCAGTCTGCATAGTTTGTCAATCTTCAGTCCGCACAGAAATTTCACCAGTTCAAGTACCAGTTCGTTTCCATTAATTGATAAATTTTTAAACTGATTGTGTTTTTTGTTTGTGTGTTATCAGGTATTTCCCGAAGCATCATCTGCGTTTTGAGACATGGCTGAAGAGTTCTATAATGCGTTCGCGACACCCGTTGCCCCTGTAACTCCTGCTGAAGCGTTGTATAATGAGAATGAGACAGGCACTCATAAAAAACCGCCGAAACTCATGTATATTGAAGATTTTCAGGGTTGGAAGAACCGATTCGAGAACTGGGTTCAAGCTTTCAGATTCGAAGCATGGTGTTCTTTACTGAAAGATTACGAGAAGCCAAAGAATGAACGTGGTTTGGAAAAGGGTTTCAATGATTTTACAGAAGCTGATAAGTTGAAGTACACTAGTGAGAAGATGATGATCAGCATCCTTCAGCAAGCTGTTAAAGAAGACATCTTTGTCTTACTTCAACATAACGGAACTGCTAGATCCATCTGGGAAGCTTTGATTCAGAAATTCAGAGGGAGTGCTGATATGATCAAAAACAAGAAAGCATTATTGAAGAAATCATTTGACATGTTTACTGCATTTGATCATGAAACAACCAAACAGACTATAGATAGATACTGTCATTTAGTTTTGGAAATGGGTAGGTTAGATATCAAGAAAGAGGACGATGAGTGGGTTGACAAACTAGCTGAGGCGTTACCACAGCACAAGTGGGGAACATATTTGATGGTTGTGAAACTTATGAGAAAGTCTGAGAGTATGAATTTGGCTCAGTTTATTCAGAAAATCGAAGAGCAGGAGCTGGATATTCAAAAGACAGCTATCATGACCAATCCAAATGCAAAGCAAGATGTCAGTCTGTACTATCGAGGAAACAAGTTTGAGACCACTCCTAATCAAAGTCCAAAGATTAGTACCGCATTCAGTGCTGATGGTTCTGCAAGTCCAAATGCAAGTATTACAACTCAAAGTGGTGGATCTACTTCATCATTCTCAAGCTTTGATCCAAACAACAATACACCTAGCCCTCAAAATCAAAATTCTACAAATCTGCAGTGCAATGTGACACTGAACATCCAGAATGGTCAAGCTCTTTCTCCTGAGGTGGCAAAGCAACACATGGCATCTCTTGTCGCCATGTTAGAGTCGTATGAAAGCCTGATTGCCGGAAGAATTGGTAATCCGATGCTTACAAATGAAGATTACGACCAAATTGATGCAGAAGAGCTTGAGCTGATGGATGTGAAGTGGTGTTTAGCAAGTGCCTGCAGGAGAGCTGAAAAATTTCAACAAATTACTGGCAGAGACGAGTTCCGAGGAATGGCTGCTTCTCCACTTGGTTTTGACTAGTCAAAAGTTACCTGTTTCCGATGTAAAGGAAAAGGTCACTTTAAACGAGAATGTAAAAACCAAGAGTCAACTGGAAGTCAAGAAAAGAGCAATTATTATCAGAAATCAATCTTTCATCAAATCGATCAAAAACCTCAACAAAAGGAACCACAAACTGCTCATGGGAGAATGATTGAAGAAGCCAATAGGAAAGCTTATTATGGGATAATTGATCAGAATGATGAGGTTGTTGAAAAGGGATTTAGCTGGGACAAGTATATACCTAGTGAAACTAAATCTAATGTGGCATTTGTTACCAGGATTCTGGATCAAAATAAAGATTGTCAGAAAAGAATTCCGATATTTCCAGATCTTGGAAGTGATGTTGATACGGATGATGAGGAAGAGTATCTTAACAAATGTAGAAAAAGCATTGATCCTGACAGTTTTAATTTTTTCTATGCAGATAAAGTTGAGATACTGAATCAGAAGAAGATTGCTCGATTGCAGAGAGAGCTAGAAGCAGCAAAGCTACTCGCTGATGAAAAGGCGAAGACTGAAGCTGTAGAAACAAAAGATGAAGCAACTGCTGAGATTGCAATAGAGAAGATTGTTGAAGTAGAGAAAGTAGTGGAGAAAATTGTCGAAGTCGAGAAACTTGTGGAAGTTGAGAAAATTGTTGAAAAGATAGTAGAAGTTGAAAAGACTGTCGAAGTCGAAAAGATAATTGAAAAAGTAGTTGAAGTTACAAAGCCTTGTGAGAAATGTTCAGAATTTTGCAAAGTTTGTGAAGAAAAAGACAAAAAGATTGCTGAGCTTGAGAAAATGAAAGAAGATTTATTGTTTGATGTGAAGTATGTGAAAGAGTCATACGACGTATTGAACAGGACAGTTGACAGTTTAAAAAGAGCAAATGCAGAATTTGAAAAGGCAAATGACAAGATGAGTGCAACTTTAATGACAAAGCAAAGCGTCATCAATGACTATATTGAAGACTGTGCTAACTTGAAGAAGGAGTTGGAACTTGAGAAAATTGAGAGTGAAAGGATCAACAGATTACTTTTGAGTTATACTACTTGTGATTATCTGATTGATCGTGTTTATCCTACTGTTGCGGGTCTTGAAGCGTTCAAGAAGAAAGAAAAAGAAGAGGATACTGGTAAGAAACCAAGTGTCAAGTATAACAGATGTCCGCCTCCTATCTTTGAGAGTTATTCCCCCAGGAAACCAAACGAGGAACAAGTAGATAAGGCTCTAAACATCAAATTAAAGTCTGAAATCACTGATGAATTACCAGACAATATTGATGTTACATTCACAGCGTCTGACACTGATCATGAGTCCGAGTTAGTTAAAAGAGTTGTCGATCAGGTGTTGGATATGGATGAAGAGTCAAAATCGGAGTCTAAGTCTGATAGTTTGAGTTCGTCTGAGAAAAGTCCGAGTTCGCCGGTTAAGAGGGTTTACAATAAAGAATTCTTGTTATCAAAATCTAATTTGAATGACGAATCAATCAAAGTAGCGTATACATTGAATGATTCAGACAAATTATATTCTGATGAGGAATTTCCAATAAGAAGTGTCAAAACTGAAATGATCAAACAGGTTTTCAAATTAACAGAAATTAATATTTCTGAAATAAAAGATTTAAATCTTGCTGAAAAACCTAAAAAGTACACTTCAAGAGTTCAACAGAGATTGAACAAGAAAAAGGGTTACAGTTATGGTTCAGGTTATCGAAAGAAATCAAACCACAACCGTAATTTCAAAAAACAAGGTCTTGGTTTTAATTCTTCAGAAAATTATAAAAATCAGAAAACTTATAAACCAAAAACAAAATTTGTTTCAGGAGGAAGTTCAGAGGATGAACAGAAGAAACCGTTCTGGAAGCAGTCAAACCAGGAGTTTCTTGCTGAAGTGAAGAAGAATGTGAGAAGGTTTGCTGAAAAAGTTGATAGAAGAACATGTTTTAAATGTCAGGAAGTTGGACACATAGCTTGGAATTGCCCCAAGACCAACTACCAAAAACAGGAAGTTTCTTCTAACTCTGTTTTGAGAAAGACTTGTGTTGATAAGAAAGAACAACCTGTAAAAATTGTTAAAAAGTTTGAAAATTCTACTTCTGAGGAAGGAGAAAGTTCAAAACGGTTTTACAAAAGAAAAGGTGATTTGAGTAAACAAAAGTGGGTGGTTAAATCTGAGGGTAATTCTGACAATGAATCTGATTCCATAAAATCAGAGGAGTCATCTGTTGAGAAAAAGATTGTGAATTCCGTTCCAGAAGTGAACGATGAGAATTTTCCTAAATTGTCAAAAGAAAATTTGATGAAGAAAGTGGGAAAGGTAGAGATCTCAAATCAATTCTTCGCTGATGAGGGAGAATTTGATGTTGAGAAGGCTTTCAACGGGAAAGTCAAACATATTTTTGGTAAGATGGTAGACAGGAAGGTAAAGGATGCTAAAGAGTTTTACAAATCAAAGTGTTGGTGGGATAGATGTGTTCCAAAATCACCCAAGGCTGGTGAGGCCTGGGTGGACATAATGTTTGAGTAAAAACCGGACTTGCCGGAGCTCCCAGGTTGGTAAGAGTGGAGCAGGAATCGGCATCTTTCTTAGCAAATGATCCTACAATTGGTACAATTGGTAAAGTACAGGTGGTATTTTTGATTTGTTATATTTTGATGTGCAAGTGGTTATGGTTGGTAAAGTGAACCTGCTAGTAGTTGTTGAAGGTTTTCACTGACAAGTGGTTAATCAAGGTCATTTAGTTGAACTTGATTGGACCATATTTACAAATGATTGTTTGGAAAAACAACATGATGAACCCCTAACTTTACAAGTGGTAAAATCAACAAAACTAATTTTCCGGAAAAACCATTTGATTAAAACAAACTTAATTGTTTTGAAATCACAATGGGAAAATAGTTTGTTGTAAGGGGGAGTTCTGATTGTTTATGCCAAGTGGATGGCGATTTGAAGTGATTTGATATCAGTTGTCACTTTATTGTACAGTTTATTTTCAAATTTCCTAAAATGTGTTTGCATTTTAGGGGGAGTAAAAATTTTCAGAAAATCCAAAAACATTTGAAAATTTGAAAAAGCCAAAAACATGATAAAATCAAAAATGAGTTTTGTTGACAAAAAGAGGAAATGATAGTACATCAGTGGACGATCACGGCATGCTAAAGAAATGGAAAGTTAAATAGTGATAAACTGTCTCACTGATGATGTGTCAGTAGGTTTTTGCACATTTAGTAGATTGTGACGAGATATAAACCTAAATTTCAAACTTGCTTGTTCTGTGGGTTAACACAAACTTGGATATATAGGTAACCCCTGAAATCTTGTTTGAAAGGTCCCTTATTCTGAGATACTAGGTCTTTATGCTCAGTGATATCTGGGGTATTATCCCGGGACTTCTGCTGAAAGAAATTTCTGACCTAGTCCCCGGATAATGCTTTCTGCAAATGCTTGGAACATAGCATCGCCCTCAGCAAGCTGATGAAACAATAAAATTGATAGTCGCTGCTGTTGTAATGCAAAAGATCCTCTAAAGGGGACCCACCAAAAGTCGAAGCCGTCATCTCTCTGCGTATCGAAAGATCGACCTGAGCTCTCACGGCCCTCGCACTATAATTTATTTCCTTACATATATCATCTGTGGTATACTCACCTGTAAGACTGAATATTGGGATCTGGATACGGCAGTATATTCAAGTAGTGGGACACACGAATAAGTTCAAGAGATTAAAACATTAACCTCGTATCTCGGATCAATTGAACTTTGTGTGAAAATTTAAGTGGATCAATATACTGACAATCTAGGTGAATCGTTTAGAGCTTAAAATGAAATGAAGCTTAACGGTGTTGGTGATTTGTCTCAAAAACTGATATGATCCTCTAACGCAAACTCACAAAAATATTGTATGTAAATATTTTATTTCTGCATTTCATTTCTCTTATGTCAAAAATCCAAAAAGATTTTCAGTGTGTTTTAGCATAAATTTTTTTTGAAAAAAAAAAAAAAAAATTCGACAACTTGTCTTGAAAAGTTGATGTTCAAAATTCCGAGTGCTAAACATGACGAACAGATGGTTTGGGAGAGTGTGTTGGTTTTTGAAAACAAAAATGATATATATCTTCAAGTGGTTCTTCAATTTGTAAAATCAATTTTTGTTGGTGTACTGTCTGCAAATGATTCCTTAGATCTTTACATGTTATCATCAGAAAATTTATATTTGGGTAGAGAATGTACAGGTTTTGAAGATCAGGTTCCGATACCTGAAGTCTTTATGATTACAACATGCCAGACTGCGATCCCAGCATATCAAAAGGGGGAGTCTGAAGACATCCAAGTAAAGATTGTTCATGGAGAGTTTATTGGTGATGATGTAAAGAGAAGAGAAAGATTTGAGGATGCTTACACTGTTAAAGACTGAAGTCGTTGAAGACTCGACACTTAAGACTCGTCAACATCTGAGGGGGAGTCTGTTGGTGCAGTCATCTGTCGACTACATCTTAATATCGAGTCTTGATCTCGTTGCGGGTCCGATCGGGTATGACATCACGAGTGACATCACCAAGGTGACATCACAAGTGATGTCATGATACAAGAAATGGCCGCTTACATTATCTTACACAAAAGACAAATACATGTGTTGGTTTTGATTGGACCACTAGGAGGTCCAATGAGAAGCATTGGTTTGAAGGTCCAATGAGGTTCATTATGGAGGTTCACTTTAAAGACATTATGGAGGATCGCTTATTTGGAATCAAAATGGATCGCTTATACGGCAATTTTGTCAGTTCGCTTTTACAGCATCCATGTGGTTCGCTTTTATGGTGATGCCCTATGAGCGGACCAGAATTAGTATAAATAGGCTTATTGTTAATTCATTTTGTAACGTTGTTCAGATCTGATACCGAGGTATTGCCGGTGTTCCTTGTCAATGTAAATGCTGTAAAATCAATATATAAGAGATTTAAAGTGTGATTCTAGCTGTGTACACGTCCGTTTTTTTGTTTCCGCCTCTGAAACGGATTTGAGCTCTTCCGAACGACTCGTTTAGGTCGAAATTCGATCCTACAAGCATCTTCATCTTTCATCTTTCCCCAGATTAAAACCTCCTCTCTCTCTCTCTCTCTCTAAAGTCTCCCACACCTCTCTCTCTCTCTCTCTCTCTGTCTAAATATAAATCTAGTTCGGATGCTTGCTTCTCCTTCCCCATATTGTCAAAATTAAGGATCTTAACAGGTGTCGGCACTTCAACAGACATTGAATTTGTTGTGCACGGAGATTTAGAGGGTGTAGAACAAGAAACAGGGGGGATTATACCTGGGTCATCTGTTGAAGACCATCATGCTCCTCACCTAAAACAATTTCAATAATCACACATTTACATAGACAAAAAACAAAACCATTCAAAACAACCACCGATCAGAAACATCTAGCAACCAAACAACACAATGTACCCACAATCAACGCATGCAATCAGTCAAACAAGAAAACAACACAAACCCACCTCAAAACCCCTGAAAAATCAAGATTTAAACAAAACCCAAAAACAAAAAGCCACATAATCTGCAGATGAGAGAGAGAGAGAGAGATGAAAGAGAAAGAGAGGCGGTGGCATCCGGCGGAGGAACGACGATGATGAAGATGATGACGCCGGTGGTTGGGCGACCGGTGGTGGTGGTGGTGGCGGGGTAGCCGGTGACTAGTCGCCTGAGTTTCTTTCTAGTTAGGGTTTTATTTGGGGATGATGATGATTTATTTGGGGAAACTCGAACCTCCTTCATCAGCATCAATCAACGCTGCCGTTTTCCGATGTCGGTTCTCATCGGTGTCGTTTTCTGATGTCGGTTCTCATCACGGTGGTGGTGGTGGTGGTGGTGGTGTTCGATAGAGATGATAGAGAGAAGAAAGAGATGGGTGTTTGGAGAGAGAAAGAGAGAGTGTGTGTGTGTGCAGGTTTTAGAGAGAGTTCACGGGGATGGTGGTGTTGGCGGCAGTGGGATGGTGGTGGTGGGGATGATGCGGTGGTGGGGGTGGTGGTGGTGGTGTGGTGGTAGTTCAGAGAAGAGAGAGAGAGCTGAAGTCGATGATGAAGATGAACTGATTGTATATGTATGTGTGTATATTAATATATATATATATATATATATATATATATATTAATTTTTGAATTTAGAAAATGTTAAATGAAAATAAAAATGATCAAAATGCCCCTGAACTAAAAGACAAAATAGGAGGTTGCAACAGTAAAAAAAATAGGGTTTTTAAATTTTTGACTAAAATAGCAACAAAATGCAAACCACAGGGACCCAGATGTAAAAAGTTTGAGATTTGGACTGAAATGGCAAAAGTGCCCAAACCACAAAGACCAAAATGGCAGTTTACTCTTTTTTATTAGAACGTCTTCTACATATGTTTATATGTAAAAGCTCTGAGAAAACTATGTGAAAATGATTTTTTATTTAAAATTGATTTTAATAACCTTTTTACATGTAAAACCATTGGTTCATGGGTTCCTACTTTTTTGGGATCCTTATCAAACCTCACATTACACACACACTAGCAATTGTGCCCGTGCTGTAGGGTTTGCTAGATTTTGACATGATCATCATCTGAAAGTGATCCGACCAATACGTATTATTTTATACTAAACGTATTATTATAATAAAAATGAATAAAAAATTAATTAGAATATTAAATACAAATAAATTATAAATAATATATATATTATATTACATGTTCGAACCTGAAAGACCCGAACTTGTTTTGACTCGAACTAATATAATCGTATTTAGTTTATATGTGGTCAGTTCTGATGTGACATGTCTTCCGACCTAACCCAAGCAATACGTATTATGAGATACCAAATATTCATCAACATAGTCAAAACAATATCATACTAGTAATATTTCACTATCTTTCATATTTATGTAAACTTTATGTTCAAGTTTCTTGTTTAAACCCATTAGTGTTCTTATGATTTCAACATAATATATTCCTTAACTACTAAAAATATGAAGTAACAAGTGTTAAAAGAAGCTTACTACTAGCTTCAAGCTAGGGATGATTCAATGAAGAATATGGAGTGGATAAAAGCACACAAGAGAGGTCCTTCAAGTTCCAAGAGTTCCACAACTCCTTAAACCCCTTGCTACACCTTGGAGTGAACTTGGAATAGATGAACTTGCAATGAAAATGGTGGTGGTGGGGGGGGGGGGGGGGGGGGTTACCTACGGTCGTGAGAGGGAGAGAGAGTAGAAGAGTTGTGGTGGAGTGATGTGAAGGTGGTGGAGTATTATGATCTCTAGATATTTCATATCTCACCTATAGCCATACTTACATATATTATGTCCACAAGATCAAGAAAGGATCTAGAGAAGATCATGGGAAGATTGTGCAAAATTTGGTGGATCAAAGGTGGGGCCATCTCATGACCGTAAGTAGGAAGGGGGGAAGGGGGTCTTGTGTAAGTTTTCACCATATCTAACAATATCAAATAAAATCCAAGGAAAAATCTAAGCAATATCTTTATAAATCTAGGTGAATCAAATAATATCTAGGAAAGATTTAGTTAGAGATTTTGAAGATTTAGGATATCTTGGAGGATTTTTAGGTGGGGCCATGCTATGAGCAGTGAATCATACATGGGGGGGGGGGGGTTAATTGTAATTTTGATGGTAAATAAGTTAATTAATGGAAGTTAAGATGTAAAAGTCTAGTGCTTTAGTGTAGGATGCTTTATGTAATATGTTAAAGTGTTCGGGAACCATATCTAGCTCAGAAAAATAAAAACAATGCTTTTAGCAATATTTTAGTGTTCCGGGTAATGTCCGGTTGTTCGGTTAGATACCAGTTCGCTAAAGTGTCAATTTATTTCGTATAGTGTCCTTTATGTCTCTTTTTGTAATACTTTTAATTCCCGGCGCTTAGGAAAGCGTACAGGACCATTCTGCCATATTTTTGGCACATTACTAGCATATTAAATGCTGAATTTCTGATAAATAATGCAGAATTTTGCATTATTAGTGGGTTTTAGGCACTTTCCGGCACTTAAACTATCACCTAGTGACGCAGTTTTATGGTCCTTACTTCCCTACACTCCATACTTAGTGTAGTACCTTGTCTCTGGCCCATACTGGGTCTTTAAACACTGTCTGTCTTTGTACTGGGCATCGTCAGCATTTTATGAGTTATCCGCCTATTGTGCTAACCGTGCTTTGTGCATCGTTTATGTCACTAAAGTCTGTATGTGATAAATGGTGTGACAGTATGAAATGTGATGCACGTGTATGTATGATACAGAAATCAGAAAGCAGTTTAAGTCAATAATTGTAATTCAGCACAGTAATTAAGCCCTAATCATTATTAATTAAACGTACGGATGCATGCAAATTTGACGGTTGTCACATTCTCCCCCTGTTAAAAAAATTTCGTCCTCGAAATTTGTACTACCTTAACTCCCTAGGGTTCCATTATGCGTGTATGTATATGAATAATACCGAGGTAGATAATCACCAAACCGAATCAAACCTTTTTCATATTAGGTGAATCCAAGAATGTATAACAACCCGAATCCAATGGTTAGAAGGTATGTGCTTTTAGCATTTGATGTCAAAGGTATAAGACGTATTGACGTATAGTCTAGTGTAATCCAGTTACAGGGGTTCCACAAAAGAGGAGTTTTGTCCAATAGGATTCTCAAACAATCGGTCACAATATGCAAACGAGTTTTTACAAACCATAGCCTCCGCTATATGAACTCAAAATCAATGATTTGAATGCGATAGTATCATGAAAATGATCTGTCAACTTTCGAACAGATACATGGGTAAAATAGTGCGTTGACATTCTTGAATTACGAGAATACACCGAATGAAGCTCAAGTGAATATAGTGTATCATTGTCTTAATTCGTAGTTGCATCAGAAATGTTTAAATGACAAGTCAAACAAAAGTATATGTAGTTTTGTGAGAAACAGTTGATCATGATTAGCACAAGCTAATGACACCACAAGGTGTCGTAATGACGAGATTCAATAATAGTGGTGACTGAGTAAGTTCACCGTGCCTGAAATCAAATGAAAGTGTACTGAGACAATCTGAAGATTTGATTTACACAATGTCATATAGTTTTGAGTTAAATACGGAACATCAAAGAGCCACTGTTTTTGATCGAAGGTGAAAAAGTATTAAGTACCGCAAGGTATTTGATAGACAATGAAAGAATCGTTAGGAGGTACATTGTGTTATGAAATGAATATATGTACCATTGCCTTAACACACAACTGTGTTGAGACCGCTTTAATCGTGATAAACAAGACGGATTTAGAGCAAATAAATAATTTAAATCCGTGTATGAAGTGAGTAACCAAATTAGCGCAAGCTCAATTTTGTGAAATCATCTCCACAAGGTATTGAAACCAACAAACGATTTAGTGGAGTCGTAGACCAATCAAATCTACTTGACTCGAAACGAAAGAACCTTTGCAAAAATATTTGAATATGATGTTCCCAATACATCATATGGCGTCTTAAATTGAATGTGCGAAGCGGATAAGTTCAAGCAATTGAACTTGGTTTCAGCGTAACTTGACAATAAACGTATGTATTAACAAAGGAATCTCGGCATGGTTGCAAAGATAAACCCTGAATGTAACTCGAAATAAAAAGGATTTTCGAGTAAGTGTGTTGACTTGATAACAACAAAGCCAATAATTACAATAATGTAGGTCATTCGAATCACAAACTAGTGATTAGATTTAGCAACATAATATTCGAACTTCAATGAAGCGTTTGAAATGAAACCGCATGCATAGCAAATAGTGCATGCGTAACATATGACTTTTCAAGTAATGAAACAATGAGTATGAGGTAATGACCAAGTATCGATGCAAATGTGTGTTCGCTCTCAGTGAAGAGAATTGACGTAATGCAACTACCATTCAGGGGAGTAGATATGCAAACATCTACTCGCTAGAAGCAAAAGTGAAGATTTCAACAAAAGAAATTTAAGTATTTTCTGTTTTGTTAACTGAAATGGCCTATATGTCAGGTTAATGGTGTTTGATTGGGTTAACAGATATGGTTCCTGTAAGGACTCTCAAAAATATCCTAATTTGACCCATAAATGAAAACCTGGACCCCTGAAACCTTACCCTACATCAAAAATCAAGAAAAACAAAACTTATAGGTTTCAGGAGGGCCGCGTAAGAGACAAGCTTGTCTTACGCGGGAGGCGTCAAACATGGGTTGACTAGATAAGCGTAACCGGGCCACGTATCAACCACCTGTCAAGCCTAAGCCCATGACCATGCAAAGCTATACGTAGACTGGGCGGCCATGCGGGCCGCGTAAGGTTAGGCTAAGGATTTACGCGGGCCGCGTAAGGCCTCAATTTCACCTATAAATAGCTTGTTGCATGCGCAGTCCGTTGGTGTCGATCAAAACTTTCAAAAACGAAAGTATGTCACTCTGAAGTCGAAATTTCATATATAATTAGCGAGGCGCTGCTCCGATACCGGGTATTAACTCGATCGCTGCTACGATTCAATGTCCGATCGATTAAACTATCCAATGGATGTTTAAGTGCTGCCCACATTAGGGTTTATGCTTTGTCATTCGTCGTAAATACGATGGATGTTTAAGTATCGCACTTTGTCATTCGTTGTGAAGGTTTTAATCTCGTGAGTTATCGTAAATGCTGTATTAGTTACTAACCGAGTTTGTGTGCATGTTATTAAATTTAGGTTAAAAGGCTAATCAGTAGGCTAAGCTCTGCTCATATAAATCTGCAATGTGAGTCATTCTCTTTTTATTAACAATGTTTTACAATACTCCAATTATTTTCAAAGTTATAATTACAGGGATTAAGTCGTGGTTATCTTGAATCACTGGCTAGTGGGGTATTGTGCACATTATTAATTTCTCACGGGTTAGGCTAATAAGCCCTAACACGGGTTAGGCTAATAAGCCGTAACAGTGATAATCATCACTACTTGGGTGACAGGACCCAATAGTGGTATGACCATCGTCACGCAATGTGACACGGCGCCAGATAAAAATAAGATAGAAGCCATTGTAATCGCTCTTATGCTGTAATTCATAACTACGTGTCATTTTGTTAAAATGAATGATTCACCAGTATTTCCCCGCTGACAAAAATATTTTTAAAACATGTTTCAGGCGACCTGCTGTAAATCAAGGAAAACGTGCTATGGAGCACTAACAAGCTTGAAGAGGTGGCTCAGTTAAAATAAATAAACATGTTTTAATAAATCAGGGAATTTCCTAGTAAAATTCCTCTATTGTAAAATTACGGGATTTATCCCGAATTATGAAATAAAATAATCAAGCATTTCAAGCTTTTAAAAGATCCTGTTTAAAATACTTCCGCTGTCGCATAAATCAAATACCACAGGTTCCTGTCCCGCGGCTCCTGACCGGGTCAAACCGGGGTTGGGGCCGTGACAGGAAAAGGTGGTATCAGAGCCACGGATCAAGCCACTGATTTAAGCCAATTAAGTACTTAATTTTACTAATTGCTATTCTGTGATTATGTGTTTTATTATTTGAATATTTGTGTACAGTATGGGTAAGCAAAAGCTTTCAAACATCTATCTTAAATTAGATAGGTCATCAAACGAGAAGGGAAGTTCATCCCAAACAAATTCCTCAAAACCCTATGTAAATCCTGAAGAAGGAATATTTGTCCGTAAGGCACAATATGAGGAACCACTTTCTCCTAATAAAAGAAGTTTGATTATTAGGAAAAGTCAAGAGAAACTAAAGAAATCCAAATGAGGGAGAGTTAATCAGAAAACCCAAGAACTAGGCAGTAACCCTCCATGGGAGAACAAGTTAGATGAAAAATGGGCAGATCTTTATATGCTAGCCACTGTAGCAGTTAATGCAAATCTCTAAATACTCTGACTTAAGTTTTAGCACCCTTGTCACCTACAATCCAGAAACCTTATCCAGTAAATTAGTTTACAATAAACCCTGGTGTGTTTTAATTTTCAGTTGTTTTTGTATTTAATTAGTTCCACGGTATGCAATAATAATCTATGAAATTTTGTTATAAAATTTTAACTTAACATTTTGTGTGTATTTTGCATATATGCTATATAGCATGAATGATTTGTCTGAAGCCCTACAAAATCTAAATCTCTATCCGGTGAAAATAGAGGTTTCAAGAGATTTTAATAGGTATATACCTGATATAGAAGAACCTATGGAATTCAACGCTCCACCTCCGGAGAAACCCAAGCCTAAGAAAAGGAGAAGATTTATGGGATGGAGGCGTGTGCGTAGAAGGAAACCCGCCAATAGAAAGATTCCCAAAATAGAAAATCCCTTAGATAAAGGAAAGGGGATTGAAGTCGTGGAAAGTTCTAAGCAGATAGAAATGGAGATTGGAGAAGGTTCTAGACAAACCAAGATGGAAATTGGGGAGAGCTCTAGACAAATTAAGGAGTTACCATTTCAGGAGGAACTGGATCGTGCATTGGCGAGCTGTGATATCGTCAGGCCTATCAATAATAATCTCTACCCTTATCCTGCTGAAACTCAATTACCAATGAACTTGGAACCAGCAATCCCAGAACCTATAATTCACACCCAACCTCTAGGAATGGACGAGTGGTGGACCAATGATTGGCAGTTCCAAAACCTTCTCAACAGTCCTTATTCCTTTCTCCCTCAGTTTGACCCGAAACCTATACCAAACCCACCTATGAGTAATGAGAATTTAGCTGAACTCCACCACTTTGGCGAGGAATTGGTGGATGCAGGAAATAGGATCAGGGAAGTAGGAGAACAGATCTCCTGGAAATACAACGAGAGGGAACGTCGTTACTAAAATACCAACTGACGAAGGATAAAGGGTTTGTGAAACTGTGGTTGTATAATAAATACTAAAAATATAATCTTGTGAAATAACTACAAATAAAACTTTGTAAGATAATGATGTGTAATGATGCATAATATATATAAAAATGGGAATCGAAAAATCGATAGTTTTGGCTATGTGTGTGTTGTAAAATTTGTATGATTATTTTGTGTATAATTATTATTTATTCGCTACTAATAAATTATATATATTAATTATCAGATGGAAAACGCTAATAATGAACCAGTTAATGAGGTTAACCAATCGGAGCAACATCCGGAGGATCAATTTATGACTAGACAAGATATAGAAAATATCGTTGCTCAAGGAATAGCCAATGCTATTCCAGCAATTCTTGCTGCTGCCTAGAAACCTGTCGAACCTCAACAAATCGTTCCTAGCAAACATATTTCTGAAGATAACTTCAGTAATAGTGTAAACGGAGGCGGTAATCATACTGATCACAATAATGATCCACTGCAAGCTCCGCTCCCTAAGAAAATGAAAGCTGCAACGCCTGGTTGCACTTACAAAGAATTTCTTGCTTGTAAACCCGCTGAATTTGCAGGCAATGAAGGAGCAACTGCAGCACTGCGTTGGTTAGAGAAAACCGAGGCAGTGATTACCATAAGTAAATGTGACAAAGACGACAAGGTCATGTACGCGTCAAATCTTTTCAAAGAAGGGGCGCTAGAATGGTGGAATACAGTAATTCAAGCCAAAGGAAGAACTAGGGCCTATGCCATGAACTGGGAAGAATTTAAGAGTCTTGTAGAAAGAAAATTGTGTCCCGAGTATGAAAAGGAACAAATGGCGAATAAGTTCCTGAACCATCGGATGATTGGTGTAGATTGTCACGGGTATACTTCGACCTTCTTCGAATATGCGAGAGTAGTACCAACCCTGGCTTCGCCAGAACCAGTACTTATTTCCCGCTATATTTGGGGACTGATTGGTGAAATTCGTAATATTGTCAAGGCTGCCAAACCCCGCACGATTGATGATGCGGTAGATTTAGCTAACACACTGACAGACGAGCTAGTACGTACAAGAGATGAAAATAGAAAAATAGAATTGGCCCAAAAGATTACCCAAGGATTCCGTATTTGTAACCGTAACAATTTCAAAAGAAGAGGGACTGGGCAATCTTCCACTGGTCCATTTTGCAATAATTGCAAAAGAAAGCATTTTGGGAAATGTAAGGGATATTGCAGTTTTTTGCAAAATTCCGGGGCATCAAGAGGAAGAATGCAGGAAGAAGAAATTCACAGTTTGCTACAACTATGGAGAAGCTGGACATTTCAGACCAGATTGTCCAAAATTAGTTAAACCAGCCTACAACAAAGCTAAACCTGCAGAAGGAGCTACAAAGAAGAACGTACGAGCTTTCCAACTGACTACGCAGGAAGCCGAACTAATTCCTGACGTAATAGCTGGTACGTTCCTAGTCCACAACATTTATGCAAAAGTATTATTTGACTCTGGTGCAAACCAAAGTTTTATAAATACTTCATTCTGCCAAGCTCTTAAATTACCCTTAACCAACCTTAGGCAGATTTTTACAGTCGAAACTGCAGATGGGAATTTTATTATCATAGATAAGGTTTTGCAAAAAGAAAATATAGAACTTTCAGGTCATAAATTTCATGCAAACCTATTACCAATGAATTTAGCTGGATTCGATGTTATGTTAGGAATGGATTGGTTAGTAGCCAACCATGCTCGAATCCTTTGTGATAAAAATTCTATAGAAATTCAGGCACCTACTGGGGAGGTAATCATGATTACAGGAGATAAACCACGTAAACCCATGAAGTTCATATCAGTAATGAAAGTTGCTAATTATGAACGAAAGCAAGGAATAGTGTATATGATTTCTGTAATTATTAGCACTAAGAGTAAGGAACTTAAGGACATTCCTGTAGTCTCAGAATACCCAGATGTATTTCCGAAAGAACTCCCAGGATTACCACCCGACAGGGAAGTAGAGTTTAGAATTCATCTAATTCCCGGAACTACACCGATAGCCAAGGCACCTTATCGGTTAGCACCCACAGAAATGTTAGAACTGAAAAAGCAATTAGATGAATTACTAAGTAAAGGTTTCATACAACCTAGTTAATCCCCGTGGGGAGCACCAGTGTTGTTTGTAAAGAAAAAGGATGGTTCGATGAGAATGTGTATTGATTATAGAGAATTGAATAAGGTTACAATTAAGAATCGATACCCATTACCTAGGATTGATGATCTATTCGATCAACTTCAAGGAGCTAGATATTTTTCTAAGATCGACTTACGCTCCGGATACCATTAATTGAAAGTACAAGAAGAAGACATACCTAAAACTGCTTTCAGAACTAGGTATGATCATTACGAGTTTACAGTCATGCCCTTCGGATTAACGAATGCACCTGCTGCATTCATGGACATGATGAATAGGATCTGTAAACCGTACTTGGATAAATTTGTAATTGTTTTTGTCGAGGATATACTTATTTATTCCAAAAGTCAGGACGAGCATTGTCAGCACCTGCATGCACTCTTAACTTTGTTAAGAAAAGAAAAGCTTTACGCCAAATTCTCGAAATGTGAATTTTGGCTGCAAGAAGTGCAATTCTTAGGATACATGCTAAATCACGAAGGTATTCATGTAGATCCTGCTAAGATAGAGGCAATTACCAAATGGAAGGTTCCGCAATCCGCAATGGAAATTAGAAGTTTTATAGGTTTAGCCGGGTATTATAGACGGTTTATTAAGGATTTTTCCAAAATAGTTGTACCATTAACTAAGCTAACCTGTAAATCAGTTAAGTTTGAATGGGGACCTAAGCAAGAAGAAGCTTTTAGGATTCTAAAGCAATGGTTAACAAATGCCCCAATCCTAGCTTTACCAGAAGGAACTGAAGATTTTGAAGTTTACTGTGATGCTTCAAAACTAGGATTAGGATGCGTGCTAATGCAACGCAAGAAGGTAATTGTGTATGCTTCAAGGCAATTGAAAAAGCACGAAGAAAACTATACAACTCATGACTTAGAGTTAGGCGCCATAATTTTTGCTCTTAAAATTTGGAGACATTATCTGTATGGAAGTAAGTTTACTGTCTATACAGATCACAAAAGTTTAAGATATATATTTGGGCAAAAAGAGTTAAATATGAGACAAAGGAGATGGATGGAAATCTTAAGTGACTACGACTGTGATATTCAATATCACGAAGGAAAGGCAAATGTAGTTGCAGATGCCTTAAGTCGTAAGTACCATGAGAAACAACGACGAGTTCGTGCTCTTAGATTAAATCTACAGTTAGATTTAATGAAACAATTGAAGAATGTACAAGAAACAGCAATCAAGGATGATGCTGAAGGAATGAAAGGACGAATAAAAGAAATAGAACAAGGAATTGATGGAATTTGGAGATTCCACAAAAGCAGAATTTGTGTACCTAAGCAGGGAGAGTTAAGAAATAAGATTTTAGAAGAAGCCCATAAATCTAGGTATACCATGCACCCTGGAAACAATAAAATGTATCAAGATTTAAGAAATAATTTCTGGTGGATAGGAATGAAAAAGGACATAGCTAAATATGTTTCCAAGTGTCTTACTTGTTCACAAGTTAAGGCAGAACATCAGAAACCTTCAGGTCTACTACAACAATTAGAAATGCCTGTATGGAAATGGGAACTCATAACAATGGATTTTGTTACTAAGTTGCCCAAAACCAGAAAAGGTAATGACGCGATTTGGGTAATTGTGGATCGATTAACCAAATCAGCTCATTTTCTACCTATGAAAGAAACCTTTAGCATTTAAAAGTTGGCAAAGTTGTATGTAGATGAAGTAGTATCCTTACATGGAGTTCCACTCTCCATTGTATCAGATAGGGATAGTCGTTTCACTTTCCATTTTTGGACAAGTTTCCAAGAAGCAATGGGAACTCGACTAAATATGAGTACTGCATATCATCCACAAACAGATGGGCAAAGTGAAAGGACGATACAAACTCTAGAAGACATGCTCAGAGCATGTGTAATAGATTTTGGTGGAAATTGGGATGATCACTTACCATTAATTGAATTCTCCTATAACAGTAGTTATCATGCAAGCATTGAAACTGCCCCATTCGAAGCATTGTATGGAAGAAAGTGCAGAACTCCAGTTTGTTGGGCAGAAATAGGAGAAAGTCAATTGTCAGGTCCTGAAATAGTGCAAGAGACAACCGACAAAATTTCCCAAATCAAAGAAAGACTGAAGACGGCTCGAGATCGCCAGAAGAGTTATGCCGACAATAGACGAAAGCCGTTGGAATTCTAAGTAGGAGACAAAGTACTATTAAAAGTTTCACTTTGGAAATGAGTAGTTCGATTCGGTAAGAAAGGAAAGCTAAGTCCATGATACGTCGGACCATTTTCAGTGATCCAACGTATAGGACCAGTGTCTTATCGTTTACAACTACCGAAAGAGTTAGCCGGAGTACATGATGTATTTCATGTATCCAACATCAAGAAATGCCTATCAGACGAATCTTTGATAGTACCTCTCCAAGATATAGAGGTAAACGAAAAATTAAAATTTGTTGAGAAACCTCTTCAAATAGAAGACAGAAAGGTGAAATTTCTCAAGCACAAGAGGCTAGTACTAGTCAAGGTCAAGTGGGATTCAAAGAGAGGACCAGAATACACTTGGGAGCTAAAATCAGAAATGAAGCGAAACTATCCTCACTTATTCCAATGAATCTCGAGGACGAGATTTTAAATAAGGTGGGGAGGATGTAAGGACTCTAAAAAATATCCTAATTTGACCCATAAATGAAAACCTGGACCCCTGAAACCTTACCCTACATCAAAAATCAAGAAAAACAAAACTTATAGGTTTCAGGCGGGCCGCGTAAGAGACAAGCTTGTCTTACGTGGGCCACGTCAAACATGGGTTGACTAGATAAGCGTAACCGGGCCACGTATCAACCACCTGTCAAGCCTAAGCCCATGACCATGCAAACCTATACGTAGACTGAAGGCCACGCGGGCCGCGTAAGGTTAGGCTAAGGATTTACGCGGGCCGCGTAAGGCCTCAATTTCACATATAAATAGCTTGTTGCATGCACAGTCTGTTGGTGTCGATCAAAACTTTCAAAAACGAAAGTATATCACTCTGAAGTCGAAATTTCATATATAATTAGCGAGGTGCTGCTCCGATACCGGGTATTAACTCGATCGCTGCTACGATTCAATGTCCGATCGATTAAACTATCCAATGGATGTTTAAGTGCTGCCCACATTAGGGTTTATGCTTTGTCATTCGTCGTAAATACGATGGATGTTTAAGTATCGCACTTTGTCATTCGTTGTGAAGGTTTAATCTCGTGAGTTATAGTAAATGTTGTATTAGTTACTAACCGAGTTCGTGTGCATGTTATAAATTTAGGTTAAAAGGCTAATCAGTAGGCTAAGCTCTGCTCATATAAATCTGCAATGTGAGTCATTCTCTTTTTATTAACAATGTTTTACAATACTCCAATTATTTTCAAAGTTATAATTACAGGGATTAAGTCCTGGTTATCTTGAATCACTGGCTAGTGGGGTATTGTGCACATTACTAATTTCTCACGGGTTAGGCTAATAAGCCCTAACAGTGATAATCATCACTACTTGGGTGACAGGACCCAATAGTGGTATGACCATCGTCACGCAATGTGACACGGCGCCAGATAAAAATAAGATAGAAGCCATTGTAATCGTTCTTATGCTGTAATTCATAACTACGTGTCATTTTGTTAAAATGAATGATTCACCAGTATTTCCCCGCTGACAAAAATATTATAAAACATGTTTCAGGCGACCTGCTGTAAATCAAGGAAAACGTGCTACGGAGCACTAACAAGCTTGAAGAGGTGGCTCAGTTAAAATAAATAAACATGTTTTAATAAATCAGGGAATTTCCTACTAAAATTCCTCTATTGTAAAATTACAGGATTTATCCCGAATTATGAAATAAAATAATCAAGCATTTCAAGCTTTTAAAAGATCCTGTTTAAAATACTTCTGCTGTCGCATAAATCAAATACCACGGGTTCCTGTCCCGCGGCTCCTGACCGGGTCAAACCGGGGTTGGGGCCGTGACAGTTCCTAAATAACAACCTTTACGAGTTTGGACCTGGGTTCCCACATGTCCTAAATATATGTTTTCTAGATCCTCAAGGTTTCGTATTCTGTGTAAATCTGTTTTGTGAATTGGATAGGAAACACCATTTTGTGTATGTTTAAAAACAAATTATCGTCCCACAATTTCCCCGATATACTTTATTCCTGAATTTACAGCTAATGACACTCGATCATCGATCAGTTGTGAAATAGTAGTTTGACCCTCACAGTTAGTTTAATAAGAAATTCCTTGATCCTTAGCAGGAGTTATCGACTCTTGTTGGTTAGCTCGTTCGGCTCCTGGTAGTCGATGCTCATTTGAAAATCATCGTCCTTCTTTGATGAGCAGAACTGGGGTTACCCAAATGGGAATCTTGGTCTGTTATCTTCCTTTTCTATCAACCACTGAGGTTACACTGATAATCCTTGCATCTAAGATGGTGTAAGTCGCTAAGGTGCATTGACTGCAGGTGCGACGCCTGGAATCATATCAATGCAAAATTCGACTTGTCGTTGAGGAGATAATTCTGGCAAGTCTTCGGGAAAAACTTCAGGGTATTTCCTTATCATAGGAATATCTTCGAGTTTTGGTTCTTCGGCTCCCTTGTCCCCGACATGAGCCAAGAAAACAACACATCCTATTCGCAACAATTTTCGTGCCTTCAAGCTATTGGTAAATTGTAGAGGCGTATCCTGCTTCATGAGTCACGATCGTTCCCTCATTCACCGTCGGGATGCGGATATAAATCTCCGCTCGATCGCTTGGCAACTAATCCATCCCAATTACCTCGTCGAAGCTTCCCAACTCAACTGGTAGTAGAGCAACCGTAATCTTACGCTATCTGGGTTCTATCTTGCCGTTTATAGTTACTGCGTTGGCTTCCACTAGCTTTACCTAGCTAGTTCCATCGAGTGCGAGTTATCTAACTTACTTGCTACAAACCCAAGTATACTCTCAAACTCTAGAGATGCGTAGTTTAGAATTTGCAACAATATCTGGCAACACAGATGCATAACGTTGAGTAATATGGAACGTATCGATACTTGAATTCCTGGCGTGTCTCCCTAGCTCCGGTGTTGGGCTTTTCATCCTTATGCCTGGTTCTTCTTAGGACAGTATTTTCTGAAATGCTTTTTGCTTCCACAGTTAAGACAACCTTGAGCACGTTTTTGTTTGTCACTCGTCCTGCCTGGATAGTTGTCATTGCCATTGTTTCCTCTGTGATTCCCTCTACCGTCTTGGTTTCTATTACTATGTTCCGTATCTTGCCTACAAGTTTCTTTAGGATGCCCCCTCTTGCCACAATTATCACATTTTCCATATTTACATCGCCCGACCTGATATCGCAGACAATTGTCGCACTTAGGTAGGATACCCATGTAGTCTTTTCCCTTTTTGGCCTTCTTCTTGCTACTCGCCCGAGTAACCATCTTGGAATTTGCGAGCTTTCTCTTGTTATCCCCATATGTGTGACAACTGGCACAAACCGGTAATTTCCGTACACTTTAATTAGTGCTTAATGACTGCAATTACGTGCTTAATTGTCAGCCATGTCTAATTACATACTAAACAAGTGAATTCATGCATGTTGTATACTACAAAATATTGCTTTATGCACAAACGAGAGCGTTGCGTCAAAAATACTAAGTAAACTCACCGGTAAGACACACTGTGTCAACGGAACTGCAGAAAGCAGCCAGACAATAAAATTGGAGCCTAGGTGTAGGTCCGACAACAAGAACGTATTAAAACCCAAGAGTACATACAAGGGTTTAATATATATACATTGCGAAAGCAAAAATAAGCACTAAAAAGCACCCGAAACGCACTTTAAGTGCAAAATTTATATAATTCAGCATTTAAACATATGAATATTATGCTGAAATGTCGTTTTATTATCCAGAATATTTCCCCAAGTATTGGGAATCGAAAGGGATACAAAAAGGTACTTAAAAGACACTAAAAAGTGTGATTTAGCACTTTAACGAACCGGTGTCTAACCGAACAACCGGATTTAACCCGGAACATAAAAATATTGACATGACATTGTTTATATTTTTCTGAGCTAGTTAGGGTCCCCGAATACCCTAACACCCGTTATTATTACACTACACTCTAGTAACTAGATTAACCACCTATTAACATAACTAGTGCTTAATTATATAATTGAAATGGAACCATAATGCCCCACCCCCAACTAATTCGGTCCCTAGGGAACACACCCACTCTTACACTTTGATTATTTTAGTAACCCATGTTTCATATCTAGCCTACATTTTGCTTAATGGATAATAGTGGAGCATGGGTAATATAATTACCTACAATACAACATTTCTCATTCACTTCCACACTACACAAAAAAAAAAAAGTGATCACTTTTCCTCCTTTGATAACCTACGGCCGAGAGCCAAGTCACAACCACCCACCCACTTTCAAATTCCATATTAATAAACCACATACACTCAAGTGTGTAAGGGTCACATATTAGGAAGCTTGGAGCAAACGGAACGCGAAGGACCTCCTTCTCTAGCTTTTATCCACCTCTTTTGCGCATAGATTCTTCCCTAGCCTCGAGCTAGAGGTATAATGCTTAAAACTCATATTTGAACTAATCTAAAGTGGTTAAAAGGATTTTTATCGGATAAAGCTCGTTAACTTACAAGATGATACTTTAAAGCTACTAAAAATGCTATAAGTGTTGGATAAAAGCTCATATGTTGTGTAAATGTTGTAGTAATTGAAATTTGTGATTATTTAGACCCGATCTATGTTGTGGTAGCTCGGATCATCATTTAACCCGGTTTGGTCATGATCATGAATCATGACATAAGGTTATGTTAGAAGATATAAGGGTTAAAAGGTGAAACTCTACCACACATGAAACATGAACTTGTGTAAAAGTATTTTTACTTGCAAAATATTGTTCAAAACTAGTAGATCTAAAGATCTACAAGTGGTTTTCCGGAAGAACCAAGCAAAACTATTAGTCTTGTTTAAAACCCGGATCTTATCCGAACTAAAAGCATTTTTAGTAAATAAACAAGTGTGTAGACACTTGTGTCACAAGAAAATTTAACAAAGAAGTATTTTTGCGAATCTTGACTAGAAGTTGTGAAACTTCATATTCTTTAAAAATAAAGTTTTTAAGAAACTAAAATTATTTTTAAAGATGGAAAGATTTACTAAATGTGCTAGTAAGATACTACACAATTTTGGTAAATATCCAAGTTCATGAAGTGGGGAAAAGTAGTGATTATTGTTGATAATTGTTGTTGATGATTATTGATGATTGATGATGATTTAAAAGAAAATAAACACACGTTTTGAAAACGTGGGAAACCTCCATTTTTAGGGGAAACTCTGTCAAAATTTTTATAAATTTTGACACTTAGAAAAATATAAGTTTTGAGAAACTTATTCCCTAAAAATGTGTTTAAAAGTATTACTAATGTTTCCCTAATTTTTGGTGATAAGAAATGAGGATTTCTTCAAGAATAAAATGGATATTAAGTATATATTTTTGAAAGAAAAATATATATTATTTGATCACCAACTTTTGTGCTAAGTGTATATAGTATGTGTTATACGTGCTAGTGTATTAAGACTTAAAAATACACTAATTACTCATGAGGAGTAGAAATATGAAAAAAAATATACATACAACATACAAGATACATAATTCGGGTGCAAAGTGCAAAACACAAAAGACTTATATTTATTTTTGGAGAAAATAATATAAGTAAGATACGTAGTTAAAAATATAGAATATTTTTAACACAAGAATATATACAAAAGAGAGTGACTGTACTTGTGCGACGCAAGTCTAGTGACTAACGTTAAGAAAACGCGTATAGGTTACGACGTTAATTAAGCAAATCCGGTGGAGTTTACGACGCTAGGAACGCAAAGTTGTGAGTTCATGCTCCCCCTTTTCTCTTTAACTGTTTTCAGTTTTTATAACTTCGGGGGTGAAATACATGTACAAATGTACAAAATTTATAATTGGTATGATATAAATACAAGAAGAACACTTGGTGAGAACGAGAACCAAGTGTGACGAAATATAAGAATACAAGAAGTACACTTGGTGAGAACGAGAACCAAGTGTGACGAAATATAAGAATATGAGAAGCGCACTTGGTGAGAACGAGAACCAAGTATGAGGCGCTATGAGAAATGATAACAAGAGACGCGCTTGGTGAGAACGAGAACCAAGTAGGATGCGTTATGAGAAATAGTGTCACGAATAGGGTACAGAAGCACCATTAATCGTGTACATACTTAGACCGCAGAACAAAAGGTTAGATCTAACGGGTGCCTGGCAGCCACACTCCCGGTCGGGGCGAGAACCGAGGAGTGCTTTTGTGTCTCAGAATATACCAATTAAATGCCTTAGGTTTGGTGACTTCCTATGTCGTGCCACATGTTAATGGCTTTGCAACCCATTAACAATCTGATAATTACAGAAATACTGTATTTACATAAAATTCATACCATACTAAAATTGATATATAACTTGAAGTACGTGGGGTACTCAAGAGGATTGATATATAACTTGAAGTACGTGGGGTACTCAAGAAAAGATTGAATTATACATGGGTACGTGGGGTACACATGAAACTGGATTTATATATGAAAACTTGATTTACTCACAAACTATGTTTTCATACAAAGTATACAAACATGAAATACAAAACTGCATGAATTCACACCAACTTTATGTTGACGTTTTTCCAAAAACTCACATGTATTTCAGGTAACTAGGGTGGATGTGCGCGTGGTCTTGCTTATGCTCGTGGATGTCGCTTGTGTTTAACTTTAAATAAAGTTGTAAACTCTTGAGACAATGTTTTAAGCTGTCTAGCGATGTAAACGCTAAACTTATGTTTTCAAATTATGGTATTTGATGTTATTTTACGACCATGTAGCATGTTTACTCTTCGTATGCAATGAGAACCTTTCATGATCACACCTCGTGCTTCCGCCGTAGAAAGGGGTGTGACAGATTGGTATCAGAGCTGCGATTGTAGTGAACCAGGATTCATTCTCGAGTCTAGTCTACAATCTCTAGGATCCATTCACGAAAACAATTTTCAAAGAGTTTTCATTGCATAAAACGTCCCGCGACATCCACTGCCTGAAACTGTCTACATGAGTCTAGAAAAGACACTACGAGACTTAGAGTGCACTTGAGTAGCACTTGTCGTTGACTAGAAATTACTTGCAATTATGTGTGATAATTAGCATGTACTAGAAGTAGAATGTCACAAGTATACGTGACTCTACCTAAAAGCAATGGCCTATCTGAAGGAAGAGGTACGAGGATGAAACGAACTGTGCTGACTGTGCAAGGAGTTACGTAATTATGGATGCATACATAATTATGGAATTCAGTGCACAGAAACCACAGCAAGTCTTGTCACGTATAGATTCCCTCAGTGCAAGCCTATTAAGTACTCTGCTAGAGTAGTAATTGTTTGATGTCACTTATGTGGTATATATACCTGTGAATATATATGATACTACTGTCTAGGGTGACGATATCAAACAAATACCTAACCCTGCTGTGTTATGTTCTGTCAGAACATGGCACCCAGGAAAGCTGTGAATGCTCGCAATGACGATCAACCTCCACCTCCCCTACTGCCCAGAACTGCTGATGAGCTGAACGCCCTGCTGGAGGAAAGGATCTCCGCTGCTATCGCCCAGTACGAGGCGAACCGAACTCAAGACAGTGGTGGACCAAGCAACGCTAGGCATAATGGGAATGGAGATTCGTCTGGAGGCAATGCAGCCCAAGGTAACCTTAAGACACTGTGCTAAGCATGAGGAAATTTATGAACGGTCTTTGTTTCATCATTTCTTCGATTGCTCACATGTGAATTGGTTGAATCAATTCCAGGCTGCACATTCAAGCAGTTCCTCGACTGCAAGCCGATGAACTATGACGGCACAGGAGGTGCAGTAGCATTTGTGCGCTGGACGGAGAAGACTGAAGCTACTTTCCGCATGAGCAAGTGTACCGCGGATCAACAAGTCACTTTTGCTACTGGGTTATTCGTCGATGAAGCTCTGACTTGGTGGAACCTGCAAGCCCAAACTTTGGGTGATAACGCCGCTTATGGCCTAACTTGGGAGGAACTGAAGGAAAGGATGAGAGAGAAGTACTGCTCTCGTGCGGAACTCCAAAGGCTGGAAACAGAGTTCTGGCACTTGACTATGGAAGGTGCTGACATCAATGGTTACACTCGAAGGTTCCACGACCTGTCGAGAGTGCTTCCCTACATGGTGACTCCCGAATTCAAGCGCGTTGAACGCTACATTTGGGGACTGGCCTCAGAGTTTCGTGGCATGGTGACGTCGGCCAAACCACAAACAATCACCGAGGCTGTAACTCTGGCTGTCAGCCTGACTGAAGATTGTGTTCGTATGAAGAAGCTATCACTGAACCCAACAGAAAGGACCGAGACACATACTGAGTCGTCCGGTGACAGAAAGAGAAAGCATACAAGTTTGAACCAAGCTACTCGCAACAACAAGGGTTTCAACAAGAAGCGCGACACCAATCCGCCTCAGGAGACAAAAACCCATGCAACCAAAGCATACCAAGGCTCCATGCCTAGATGCCAAAAATGTAAGTATCATCATGATGGAGCTTGTCGCATTCCAAGGTGCGACAAATGTGGTAAATTGGGTCATCAAACAGAAGACTGTTGGGGAAAAGGAAAGAACCGAAATGGGAACGGTGCTGGTAACAAGAATGGTAACGGGAAAGGGCAAGGATGCTTCAAGTGTGGAAGCAATGACCATTTCATGAAGAACTGCCCAGAGAGAAACAACGCTCCGGCTCGAGCATTTGTGATTGGAGCAAGAGACGCACGCGAGGACCCTAACGTGGTCACCGGTACGTTTCTCATTAACAATCACTTTGCATCCATATTATTCGACACTGGCGCCGATTATAGCTTCATGTCTGTGGAATTTAAACGCATACTCGGAATAGAATCTAGTAGATTAGAAATTCCTTATTCCATAGAACTAGCCAATGGTAAACTTGTTGAATCGGGCGAAGTTGTCAGAGGCTGCACACTAGAACTTGGCGAACGAAATTTTAGCATCGACCTCTTACCTATTCAATTGGGTAGCTTCGATGTAGTAGTCGGGATGGACTGGTTGTCCAAGAACAAAGCTGAAGTTATTTGTCATGAGAAAATCATTCGCATCCCTTTAGCGAATGGTGAAACTCTCATCGTGCATGGAGAAAAACGAGACGCGCCTCTTCGAATCATCAGTTGCATGAAGGCACAGAAGTGCTTGAGGAAAGGATGTGTCGCTTTCCTAGCACACGTTATAGACAAGAAGGCTGTGGAGCCAAAACTCGAAGACATTCCTGTGGTGAAGGAATTTCCTGATGTATTCCCTGAAGATCTGCCAGGACTACCTCCGCAACGACAAGTCGAATTCCACATAGACTTGGTTCCAGGAGCCGCTCCTGTAGCCAAGGCTCCATATCGACTTGCGCCATCCGAAATGCAAGAATTATCTACACAACTCCAGGAGTTGTTGGATAAAGGATTCATAAGGCCAAGCTTCTCACCCTGGGGAGCTCCAGTATTGTTCGTGAAGAAGAAGGATGGAACACTGCGGATGTGTATCGATTACAGGGAACTGAACAAGCTCACAATCAAGAATCGGTATCCGCTACCGAGGATTGATGACTTGTTTGATCAACTGCAAGGATCAAGCTACTATTCCAAGATCGACCTTCGATCTGGATACCATCAGCTGAGAATCCAAGATGAAAGTGTGCCAAAGACTGCATTCAGAACGCGATATGGGCACTACGAATTTCTTGTGATGCCATTTGGATTTACGAACGCGCCAGCGGTCTTTATGGACCTAATGAACCGCGTATGCAAACCATATCTCGATAAATTCGTGATTGTATTTATCGATGATATCCTGATTTACTCGCGAACGAAAGAAGAACATGAGCAACATCTCAGAACCATCTTGGAGCTACTGAAGAAAGAGAAACTTTATGCAAAGTTCTCGAAATGCGAATTCTGGATTCGCGAAGTACAATTTCTTGGTCACGTGGTGAATGAGAAGGGCATTCATGTAGACCCGTCCAAGATTGAAGCAATAAAGAATTGGGAAGCTCCCAAGACCCCAACCGAAGTTCGTCAATTTTTGGGCTTAGCGGGCTACTATCGGCGATTCATTGAGAATTTCTCGAAGATAGCTCAACCGCTAACGACCCTTACTCAGAAAGACAAGAAGTACGACTGGGGTCACAAACAAGAAGAAGCCTTCCAGTTACTTAAGAGCAAGCTATGCGATGCACTGATACTATCATTACCCGAAGGCACTGAAGACTTCGTGGTATACTGCGACGCCTCACGACAAGGCTTGGGTTGCGTGCTCATGCAACGCCAAAAAGTCATCGCTTATGCTTCAAGACAACTGAAGGATCACGAGAGAAATTATACCACTCACGACCTGGAGCTGGGTGCAGTGGTATTCGCCTTGAAGATTTGGCGACATTATCTATATGGTACTCGATGTACAATCTTCACAGATTACAAAAGCTTGCAACACATATTTGATCAGAAGGAATTGAATATGCGCCAGCGACGTTGGGTCGAGCTGCTGAATGATTATGACTGTGAGATTAAGTACCATCCTGGAAAGGCGAACGTTGTAGCGGACGCGTTGAGCCGAAAAGAAAGGGTTAAGACCCTGAGGGTTCGAGCACTGGAAATGACGATTCGAACGAACCTCACAGCACGCATTCGAGATGCACAACAAGAAGCTCTTAAAGAAGAAAACCGTAAAGCTGAATACCTACGGGGTATGCTGAAATACATGGTGCCAAACGAAGAGGGAGCCTTGTACTTTAAGAAGCGTATTTGGGTTCCACTCTATGGTGGCCTACGAGAAGTCATCCTTGATGAAGCCCACAAATCGAGATATTCGATCCATCCAGGATCGGACAAGATGTATCAAGACTTGAAGGAATATTACTGGTGGCCGAGACTTAAAAGCGACGTTGCTGTCTATGTTGGAAAATGCCTAACCTGTGCTAAGGTTAAGGCCGAATATCAGAAGCCGTCCGGCCTACTACAACAACCAGAGATTCCCGTGTGGAAGTGGGAACAAATCTCGATGGACTTCATAACGAAATTACCCAGGACCCCGAGAGGGCACGATATGATATGGGTAATAGTTGATCGATTGACGAAGTCTGCGCATTTCCTACCAATCCGAGAGAAGGATAGCACTGGAAAGCTGGCAGAGATATACTTAAGAGAAATTGTGGCACGTCATGGAGTGCCAATCTCAATCATTTCAGACAGAGATGGACGCTTTGTCTCAAGAATCTGGCAATCATTTCAGGAAGCCTTTGGATCTCAGTTAGATCTGAGCACGGCATTCCATCCGCAAACAGACGGCCAGAGCGAACGGACAATACAAACGTTAGAAGATATGCTTCGCGCATGTGTCATGGACCTAGGCGGCAGCTGGGATACTCATCTACCTTTAGTTGAGTTTTCCTACAATAACAGCTATCATACGAGCATAAAAGCCGCGCCGTTCGAAGCTCTGTATGGCCGCAAATGCCGATCGCCCTTATGTTGGGCAGATGCCGGAGATAAACGTATGGTTGGTCCTGAACTTGTACAAGAGACAACCGACAAGATTGCGCAGATCCGAGAGCGCATTAAGGCGGCTCGAGAGCGACAAAAGAGCTACGCTGATCCGAATAGAAAATCGGTAGAATTCAAGGTGGGAGACAAAGTGTTGTTAAAAGTCTCACCATGGAAGGGCGTAGTCAGATTTGGAAAGCGTGGAAAGCTGAATCCACGATATATCGGACCATTCAGAATACTGAAGAGAATTGGTACCGTGGCATACAAGTTGGAGTTACCGGAAGAACTTAATGGAGTACATGATACGTTTCATGTATCCAACCTGAAGAAGAGTCCAACACAAGAAAACGTGACCATCCCGATGGATGAAGTGCATATTGATGAAGCCCTCCGATTTACAGAGCAACCCGTTGAGGTTACTGACTGGAAAGTCAACAAGACCAGGAGGAGCAGTGTGAAGCTTGTCAAAGTACGTTGGAGCTCTAAGCACGGACCCGAGTACACATGGGAACGTGAAGACCAGTTCAAGAAAAAGTATCCCCACCTACTCGAGAAGACTCCAGCGAGAGTGAGTTCAGTCTGAATTTCGGGACGAAATTCTTTTAACGGGGGGAGACTGTGACAACTGGCACAAACCGGTAATTTCCGTACACTTTAATTAGTGCTTAATGACTGCAATTACGTGCTTAATTGTCAGCCATGTCTAATTACATACTAAACAAGTGAATTCATGCATGTTGTATACTACAAAATATTGCTTTATGCACAAACGAGAGCGTTGCGTCAAAAATACTAAGTAAACTCACCGGTAAGACACACTGTGTCAACGGAACTGCAGAAAGCAGCCAGACAATAAAATTGGAGCCTAGGTGTAGGTCCGACAACAAGAACGTATTAAAACCCAAGAGTACATACAAGGGTTTAATATATATACATTGCGAAAGCAAAAATAAGCACTAAAAAGCACCCGAAACGCACTTTAAGTGCAAAATTTATATAATTCAGCAATAATTCAGCATTTAAACATATGAATATTATGCTGAAATGTCGTTTTATTATCCAGAATATTTCCCCAAGTATTGGGAATCGAAAGGGATACAAAAAGGTACTTAAAAGACACTAAAAAGTGTGATTTAGCACTTTAACGAACCGGTGTCTAACCGAACAACCGGATTTAACCCGGAACATAAAAATATTGACATGACATTGTTTATATTTTTCTGAGCTAGTTAGGGTCCCCGAATACCCTAACACCCGTTATTATTACACTACACTCTAGTAACTAGATTAACCACCTATTAACATAACTAGTGCTTAATTATATAATTGAAATGGAACCATAATGCCCCACCCCCAACTAATTCGGTCCCTAGGGAACACACCCACTCTTACACTTTGATTATTTTAGTAACCCATGTTTCATATCTAGCCTACATTTTGCTTAATGGATAATAGTGGAGCATGGGTAATATAATTACCTACAATACAACATTTCTCATTCACTTCCACACTACACAAAAAAAAAAAGTGATCACTTTTCCTCCTTTGATAACCTACGGCCGAGAGCCAAGTCACAACCACCCACCCACTTTCAAATTCCATATTAATAAACCACATACACTCAAGTGTGTAAGGGTCACATATTAGGAAGCTTGGAGCAAACGGAACGCGAAGGACCTCCTTCTCTAGCTTTTATCCACCTCTTTTGCGCATAGATTCTTCCCTAGCCTCGAGCTAGAGGTATAATGCTTAAAACTCATATTTGAACTAATCTAAAGTGGTTAAAAGGATTTTTATCGGATAAAGCTCGTTAACTTACAAGATGATACTTTAAAGCTACTAAAAATGCTATAAGTGTTGGATAAAAGCTCATATGTTGTGTAAATGTTGTAGTAATTGAAATTTGTGATTATTTAGACCCGATCTATGTTGTGGTAGCTCGGATCATCATTTAACCCGGTTTGGTCATGATCATGAATCATGACATAAGGTTATGTTAGAAGATATAAGGGTTAAAAGGTGAAACTCTACCACACATGAAACATGAACTTGTGTAAAAGTATTTTTACTTGCAAAATATTGTTCAAAACTAGTAGATCTAAAGATCTACAAGTGGTTTTTCGGAAGAACCAAGCAAAACTATTAGTCTTGTTTAAAACCCGGATCTTATCCGAACTAAAAGCATTTTTAGTAAATAAACAAGTGTGTAGACACTTGTGTCACAAGAAAATTTAACAAAGAAGTATTTTTGCGAATCTTGACTAGAAGTTGTGAAACTTCATATTCTTTAAAAATAAAGTTTTTAAGAAACTAAAATTATTTTTAAAGATGGAAAGATTTACTAAATGTGCTAATAAGATACTACACAATTTTGGTAAATATCCAAGTTCATGAAGTGGGGAAAAGTAGTGATTATTGTTGATAATTGTTGTTGATGATTATTGATGATTGATGATGATTTAAAAGAAAATAAACACACGTTTTGAAAACGTGGGAAACCTCCATTTTTAGGGGAAACTCTGTCAAAATTTTTATAAATTTTGACACTTAGAAAAATATAAGTTTTGAGAAACTTATTCCCTAAAAATGTGTTTAAAAGTATTACTAAGGTTTCCCTAATTTTTGGTGATAAGAAATGAGGATTTCTTCAAGAATAAAATGGATATTAAGTATATATTTTTGAAAGAAAAATATATATTATTTGATCACCAACTTTTGTGCTAAGTGTATATAGTATGTGTTATACGTGCTAGTGTATTAAGACTTAAAAATACACTAATTACTCATGAGGAGTAGAAATATGAAAAAAAATATACATACAACATACAAGATACATAATTCGGGTGCAAAGTGCAAAACACAAAAGACTTATATTTATTTTTGGAGAAAATAATATAAGTAAGATACGTAGTTAAAAATATAGAATATTTTTAACACAAGAATATATACAAAAGAGAGTGACTGTACTTGTGCGACGCAAGTCTAGTGACTAACGTTAAGAAAACGCGTATAGGTTACGACGTTAATTAAGCAAATCCGGTGGAGTTTACGACGCTAGGAACGCAAAGTTGTGAGTTCATGCTCCCCCTTTTCTCTTTAACTGTTTTCAGTTTTTATAACTTCGGGGGTGAAATACATGTACAAATGTACAAAATTTATAATTGGTATGATATAAATACAAGAAGAACACTTGGTGAGAACGAGAACCAAGTGTGACGAAATATAAGAATACAAGAAGTACACTTGGTGAGAACGAGAACCAAGTGTGACGAAATATAAGAATATGAGAAGCGCACTTGGTGAGAACGAGAACCAAGTATGAGGCGCTATGAGAAATGATAACAAGAGACGCGCTTGGTGAGAACGAGAACCAAGTAGGATGCGTTATGAGAAATAGTGTCACGAATAGGGTACAGAAGCACCATTAATCGTGTACATACTTAGACCGCAGAACAAAAGGTTAGATCTAACGGGTGCCTGGCAGCCACACTCCCGGTCGGGGCGAGAACCGAGGAGTGCTTTTGTGTCTCAGAATATACCAATTAAATGCCTTAGGTTTGGTGACTTCCTATGTCGTGCCACATGTTAATGGCTTTGCAACCCATTAACAATCTGATAATTACAGAAATATTGTATTTACATAAAATTCATACCATACTAAAATTGATATATAACTTGAAGTACGTGGGGTACTCAAGAGGATTGATATATAACTTGAAGTACGTGGGGTACTCAAGAAAAGATTGAATTATACATGGGTACGTGGGGTACACATGAAACTGGATTTATATATGAAAACTTGATTTACTCACAAACTATGTTTTCATACAAAGTATACAAACATGAAATACAAAACTGCATGAATTCACACCAACTTTATGTTGACGTTTTTCCAAAAACTCACATGTATTTCAGGTAACTAGGGTGGATGTGCGCGTGGTCTTGCTTATGCTCGTGGATGTCGCTTGTGTTTAACTTTAAATAAAGTTGTAAACTCTTGAGACAATGTTTTAAGCTGTCTAGCGATGTAAACGCTAAACTTATGTTTTCAAATTATGGTATTTGATGTTATTTTACGACCATGTAGCATGTTTACTCTTCGTATGCAATGAGAACCTTTCATGATCACACCTCGTGCTTCCGCCGTAGAAAGGGGTGTGACAATATGACTCTACAGGAGTCTCCTTTTTCTCGTCCGTAGTGGAGAATTTTCCTAGTCTAACTGCTTCTTCAGTGAGCGCCACGCTTATGTCGATAGCTTCGGTGATCGTTGAAGGTTTAGATGTGGTTACCAGACTTAGAATCTGAGGTGCCAATCCCCCTATGAAACGTTCGACTCTCTTAAACTCTGGTCCCACCAGGAGCGTAGAAACTTGTGATAAATCATTAAATCTCTCCACATACTCAGCTATCTTTGGTCCTTCCATTTTCAAGTTCCACGGTTCAGTTCCCAATTTCTGGACTTCTGCCCTCGAGCAATATCTCTTACGCATCAGTTCTTTCAGTTCGTCCCACGTCAAAGCATACGCAGCGGTCTTGCCCATTGTCTGAAGATGAAGGTTCCACCATGACAAAGCCCCATTTACAAATAGTCCAGCTATGTACATGACCTGCTGTTCTGGGGCACATTTTCTCAATCGTAATACAGAATCCGTCTTCTCAACCCAGCGCACGAAGGCTAAGGCACCCCCGGTGCCGTCGAATTCTCGAGGTTTGTGGTCTAAGAACTGCTTGTAGGTGCAGCCGTTGGGTGGGTTATTTCCTGAGGTACCTCCGCTACGATTGGGGTGAAGGACCTCGAGCTGTGCAATGGCCTGTGAGATGCGCTCTTGTAGTTCTGCCGCTGTTATCGGCGGAGGGTTGTTGGTAGCGATGTTTCCTTGTATCGACATCTTCTAAGAAGAAGACTGGTTAGGTCATGTTATATTTGTTCAGGGGATGCATATAGTTGTTTCGAGGTCATATGTACATACATGTATTTTATATTAACCAATCAAGCAATAGCATAATCATAGCATAACCAAGTAATTTTGGTAATTATGTTTAATGAGAGCATAGTAAGCAAGCACGTAGCATTATAATTACAGCACACATATATGGATCAACAATCGTGCTTAACGAAGACATAGCGACGGAGCTTTCGTTGGTCATTGGCCACAAAGTATTGTCGCATGTTTTATGATGATTGGGCTCTCATTATTCCCTGACCACAATTGTATTGTCTCCCAAAATGTATCACATCAATAGGGACACAGGGTCACCCTTCCCTTGTCCATTAAGTATATTAGTGTATCAAAATTACGTAATCAGATGTGGTCTCCCAAAGTCTCCATAATCCCGGCTTATCATTAGTGTCTTTACCCCAAATGTAATGCAATCCGCAAAATCCAGAAACCACTATACCGGTGTCTGAGGTGGAGGAGGAAAGAAAAGTAAACTGTTAACATGCGTGGACTTCCTCCTCGGGCTTGTGTACACGTCGAAGTAATTATCTGTTCTGCCGCTTGACAGTAAAGAAATGAGCATCAGAACCCTGGGAAAAGTGTAATAGTAACGGTTGATAGCGCAAAGGAACCTTGATAAATGTGGAGGATCAAAGTATGTTGGCAATAGACAGGGTGGAGAACGTGGTGTCAGCTCAAGCTCCAACATTCTGCGATTCATATTCTCAAACTGTAGCTGATGTTATAGGAGCAATTCATCCCTGGTGTAGCCTCCATAGTGTAAGGTTCTAAAATTAGCGTAGTGTATGATAAGAACCATCAAAATGGCTCATCCAGCGACGTAGAGGTGAAAGTAGCAAACGGTGCGTCCTGTGAGGTCGGGGAAAAGGCGGCTGTAGCAAAAGGATCGTCATGCTGGTGCTGACCTGGAGTACCTTTCCAGGGTGCGGTTAGGTCCTGAAAGAAGGCGATAGGCATGTCGGTGTAATGGACGTCGGTCTTCACAAGGGCAACTGTAGGAACAAACGTCTCAACTGATAGGAAGTTCATTAGGTGCAGGTACTGGGTCGGGTATAAGGGATGCAATGCCTGGTAACCCAAAAGAAACAGGGTCATGATCAAGTAAAGGTGCAGGTTTAGCAGGTGCAACATCAAGCTGACCTAAAAGGTGCAGAAGCTAGCTCAGAAGCAGGCTCTGGGTCGTGTAACGGTGTGGTGCCTTGAGCAGGTGATAGTGCAGCAGCCATGTCATCGTCGTCTGCGTCAGTAGTAGAAAGCTGTAATCCAGCTGTCTGTAAGGCTGTATATGTCACAGACTCAAAGGAGACTGAAATCGAGTGTATTCTAGGCGCAGAGGATAGCCTGATAACAGAGGTCTCAGATGTGAAATTTGTAATAACGTTCTCGTCTAACTTTCCATCACCATGGATATCGTCAGGAGGACCATCAATAGTCATGTCAACGTCATCGACTATTCGTCGAGTAGCCACCCTTTGGAAGGAAAGGTCCACATGAGGCGTATTGTCAAGGATCGGAGCCATGGTGTGTTCACTGTCGGAATGACCTGTGATGAAGTGGTCATGGACCGGAACAAGAGTAACAGGAGGATTCTTGTCAGAGAAACCTTCAGCAAGGATAAATCATCCCCAAAATCTGGTAGCGCGGACTGTTGTAAGTTGTCCTTGTCCTTGGTCAGCATATCAGGATCACTCTTAGTGTCTGACGTAAATATCTTCGGCGCAAGTGCAGTTCTCATTAACTGGGGTGGGGGTCATAGGGTCATCATGTCTGACAATTTGCTTTCTATTCAAAGCGACAGGTGTGCCAGTACATATTAGTCATAACACGTATATCCATAATAATCACTAGCAACTAGCGTATGCAAATAATCACCACATGTGCACGTTTATCAATAATCAGCAATTAAGCATGTATGTGATAACAATGTAAGCAAGTAATCTTCCTAGTCTTCCCCAGACTATCCCACCCAGCCTCTCAGACTGAACTTCCTAGTCTCTCAGACTAACTCCCTGGTCTCTAAGACCAACTCCCTGGTCTCTAAGACCAACTACCCAGCCTCTAAGACTAACTTCCTAGTTTCTAAGACCAACTCCCCAGTCTCTAAGACTAACTTCCTGGTCTCTAAGACCAACTCCCCAGTCTCTAAGACTAAATCCCTGGTCTCTAAGACCAAACTTTCCCAGTCTCTAAGACTAAATCCCCGGTCTCTAAGACCAAACTTTCCCAGTCTCTAAGACTGATCCTCCCTCAGTCCCTAAGACTGATCCTCCCTGAGTCTCTAAGACTGAATTATAAACATAGCCCTTTGAAATGTGTAATTGTGCCTTTTGTTTGTAAAAATGTTTGTTCCCTGGATCTGGACGTTTTGTGTATGCAATGAAAACATGTTTGTAAAAGCGTTTTCGTGAGAGCCTTATTGATCATAGTCTAGACTCAAGAAAGAATCCTAGTTTGCTACGATCGAAGCTCTGATACCAAGCTGTCACACCCTGACTTTTGCGAAAGCGTGGTTATTTGGTGTGACTTCTTAATACCATAGCAATCAATCATAACAACGCTATATGATAAAGCCAAAAGATTTTCATCCATAAATAAAGTTTAGAAAATACCACAATACCATTGTCTTGAAAACATTGACGCCAATTAGTTACAAACCATAACATGTTCAAATGAGTTCCCATGGACTCAACAAAAGACTTTAAATAATCCTGAGTTTAGAAACATGTATCCCGTCCAGGAATAGGATACATCTTTTAAACTCTACGACCACGGATGACATCCTTTATTTAAAACGCAGCTTGTAGACACATGGATACACCTGCCAGATCCGTAAAGTTCCCTGAAATACATGTGGTTTGAAAAATCAACAAAAGTTGAGCGAGTTCATGTGTTCGTTTGTGTATATGTATAAGCCTTTGAAACATTGTAAGTATGCATGTAAGTCCCTGGTATGTAGCAATAAGGAAAAAGAGATCACCAATGGTTTGCAAGGCCATTGATATGTATGAAGTGATGCAGGAAGATTCAAACCTAGCAGATTTTGTCGGTAAGACATAGTCACCTCATGGTCCACTCAGCGGACTCAGGAGTGGGGCTCGCTACACCCGAATACATCTATCACTCATTTCCCTCGGTCCTACGACGAGGATTAATAGCCTTAAGTATCCGCCTACCCACTCACATGATCTAAGTAGTATGCCCTCCTTAAGCTAACCATACCATGTATAAAAATGTCTGTAATAATTGTAACATGTATTTCACCCCCGAAGTTATAAAACTGAAAACAGTTAAGAGAAAAGGGGGACATGAACTCACAGTAGTGCGTCTTCTATACCGTAACTCAAACTTGATCAGCTACACGACAACCTACAACGTACTAATGTCTATTAGACGAACGGGCTGTGCCTTAGTTTAGTATCAATGTTTTTGGAGTTACGTTTCTTCGGAATTATTCCAAGTTATAACTTCTTGTTAAAATAATAATAATTATTTTAACTTACAATATATTTTTAGGTCTTGAAATAATAGTTAGACAACTATTTCGTATTCATACTTCTCAAGTATTTTATGTGCGTATTTCCTTCCCAATGATGGGGGTATTTTATACATGTATTTTTGTGTTCGTATAACTTGCCATGTATTGGCGTCGTATTCCGGTGTATTATTCTAAATAAAGATATGTCAAAATATTCCCAATATATATTTCTAAAACACATATATTTTCAAGTCCCACTTTAGAAAATATATAATAACTTATTTTGTCCCAAAAATAATGTATTCCAAAATATATATTTTTCCCAAAAATAATATATTTTCACTTGTATCCAAAACAATATTTGCCCAAAAATATATTCGTAAAAGTATTTTCCGGAATATTTCACAGGTTACGTTTTTGCGTTCGGTTTCACAATGTCTAGTGTCTAACTTAAATGTTTATTCCGCGAGACTTTTGGTATTATTTTGGAGTTGTAATTTCATGGTATTGTAAGTTATATTATTTTACCCTAAAATAATATAACTACTTCACAAATCATGCAAATATTCATACAAGCGTCTTGGTATGAAATATATACTCTAAATATATATTTATCCGCATTTATTTATGAAAACCAACCTCCGATTCTTGTATTTTGTTACAAAAATTATGGCGAGGTTTCTATTCGAAAAACATAGTGTAAAATACACAAGTAAACTCTTGTCTAGAAAATATTTTCTAAGTGTTTAAATTTTTAAAAAATTTCGCCATAGTTTCCTTTGTAAATGGAGGTGTCCATGCTAATTAGCATATCGTTTTCTTTTCAAAATAATCACAATAATCATCAACAATCAACCTTTAAACAACTTTACATCACCAAGAGCAAAAACTATATGCGTTACATATTAATCATGAACTTGATATTTCACAAATACGCGTAGTAATTTGGTAAAACGTTTAGTGGACTTAGTCACCTCCCAAAGTGTATTTACTTCCTTAAAAATCATTTTCTTAAAAGAGTTAAGTGTTTACAACTTGTAAACAATTTTTACAAAAATTAATCTTTTGAACTCTTCTTGTAAATAAAGTGTTTTTACGCTTATTTCATTTCCAAAAATGGTGTAAGTATATGTAATAGTCATGATTTCAAAGATCGATTCTTGAACTTGGTTTATTTAGAAAAGTCTTTTGTAAAACTCGGATCTACATGATCACCAACTTACTTTGTTTACTTATATTTCAAGAAAATCATTTTCTTTCAAGTTCATGTTTACTAGAAGATGATTATTTCATGTATTGCACAATCACCTCCTAATCTTGTTAAATCATGTTTCTAAACATCATTTAACAAGTTCCATATGGTGGTTAACATCACATAACCATGAATCAACAAGTATTCATCAACATAGTCAAAACAATATCATACTAGTAATATTTCACTATTTTTCATATTTATGTAAACTTTATGTTCAAGTTTCTTGTTTAATCCCTTTAGTGTTCTTATGATTTCAACATAATATATCCTTCAACTACTAAAAATATGAAGTAACAAGTGTTAAAAGAAGCTTACTACTAGCTTCAAGCTAGGGATGATTCAATGAAGAATATGGAGTGGATAAAAGCACACAAGAGAGGTCCTTCATGTTCCAAGAGTTCCACACCTCCATAAACCCCTTGCTACACCTTGGAGTGAACTTGGAATAGATGAACTTGCAATGAAAATGGTGGTGGTGGTGGGGGTTACCTACGGCCGTGAGAGGGAGAGAGAGTAGAAGAGTTGTGGTGGAGTGTTGTGAAGGTGGTGGAGTATTATGATCTCTAGATATTTCATATCTCACCTATAGCCATACTTACATATATTATGTCCACAAGATCAAGAAAGGATCTAGAGAAGATCATGGGAAGATTGTGCAAAATTTGGTGGATCAAAGGTGGGGCCATCTCATGACCGTAAGTAGGAAGGGGGGAAGGGGGTCTTGTGTAAGTTTTCACCATATCTAACAATATCAAATAAAATCCAAGGAAAAATCTAAGCAATATCTTTATAAATCTAGGTGAATCAAATAATATCTAGGAAAGATTTAGTTAGAGATTTTGAAGATTTAGGATATCTTGGAGGATTTTTAGGTGGGGCCATGCTATGAGTAGTGAATCATACATGGGGGGGGGGGGGGTTAATTGTAATTTTGATGGTAAATAAGTTAATTAATGGAAGTTAAGATGTAAAAGTCTAGTGCTTTAGTGTAGGATGCTTTATGTAATATGTTAAAGTGTTCGTGAACCATATCTAGCTCAGAAAAATAAAAACAATGCTTTTAGCAATATTTTAGTGTTCCGCGTAATGTCCGGTTCTTAGGTTAGATACCGGTTCGCTAAAGTGTCAATTTATTCCGTATAGTGTCCTTTATGTCTCTTTTTGTAATACTTTTAATTCCCGGCACTTAGGAAAGCGTACAGGACCATTCTGCCATAATTTTGGCACATTACTAGCATATTAAATGCTGAATTTCTGATAAATAATGCATAATTCTGCATTATTAGTGGGTTTTAGGCACTTTCCGGCACTTAAACTATCACCTAGTGACGCAGTTTTATGGTCCTTACTTCCCTACACTCCATACTTAGTGTAGTACCTTGTCTCTGGCCCATACTGGGTCTTTAAACACTGTCTGTCTATGTACTGGGCATCGTCAGCATTTTCTGAGTTATCCGCCTATTGTGCTAACAGTGCTTTGTGCATCGTTTATGTCACTAATGTCTGTATGTGGTAAATGGTGTGACAGACTGAAATGTGATGCACATGTATGTATGATACAGAAATCAGAAAGCAGTTTAAGTCAATAATTGTAATTCAACACAGTAATTAAGCACTAATCATTATTAATTAAATGTACGGATGCATGCAAATTTGACGGTTGCCACATACTCAATGTAGCAGAATCGAGGTTCTGCATCTGTGGCTTTTTTAACTATTATTTTTGGTGTTTTTAAAGTGAATGGTTTCTAGGAAATATGGCGTTTTGTTTCTGGGGTTGTGATCAGTTGATTGTGTAGAGACGTCTCTCTTATAGGATGTTTTTGGCGCGTAGTTTAGGCGGGATTTTATTTATAATATATGATATTAATAAAGTAGCCGTCTTTTCAGTTACTGTGTATTTTTACTGTATTAATATATGATATTAATAGACTTTCCATCTCCCAAGTTTGGTGTTTTTGAATTGGTTTAAGTAGTTTTTGGCGTTTTTACTCCATTTATGGCGTTTCATATGCATTATGACTGTTTGGTGTTTTATTAACATGATGTATTTTTTTTATTCTAAGTTGAAAAATATATAGCAAACAACAGAAAAAGAAAATTAAAAAAATAAAAATAAAAATAAAAACAATTCATCTTCCAAATCTTCACTGTCATCGGTCTCTTTCTTCTTTTGAATCATGTTCGCTGGTGGTTTGGCTTAGCCATGCTTGTGTTTTTGTGGCCGTTTGGAAAGACAAAATGACATGAGTTTTTTGTTTGAATATGTATGTTCAAACAACTCATTAGTGTCATTCATCTTTTCATGCCATTAAAATATTCATCAAGAACAAAACACAGAAAATGACATAAGTCTGACCCCAGCATTTTTTTGTTTATGATTTGTCCATCTCATGCAACAAAATGTTATTTGAGTCACAGCACCTTAGGGAAGAATGCATTATCCAAAACTTTGGCTTAGAACAATATTTGAATATACAAGAAACGATATTGGGCATTTTACTGAGGAAATAGTTTATCTGAAAGAACTGTCGATTTTTTGGAATCTTTGATGTTTGAGTGTTTTGGCGTTTTCTAAGATGAATTGTATATAGTAGAAAATATGGCCTTTTTTGAGTAGTTGTGTTTGATATTTTGGGGATTTTGGCGTTTGTAAGATGAATGGTATAGTAGAAAATATGCGTTTCAGGTTCTGGGGGGTGTGTTTTTATGTCTGGGGTGTTTTTGTTTATATAGCGACGTGTTTTGGTCCGTAATGGCGTTTTATTCATCAGTATGGCGTTTTGGTATAGAGATGTAAAGACGCTTTTACCCTTAATGAGGCGCATCCACGTAATAAAATTGATGTTATTTACGAAAACGCCACCGCACCAATCTAGTCCATATATTGTTTTAATCGGACGATCGATAAACGTTCTCACCGTTCTCACACTTTCTACTGTTTTCTCTAAATCCCGATCCTATATATATATATATATATATTAATTCTTATACCCTACATTTACGAGGGATATACACAGTAAAATACAAAAGATCAAAGCTAAAATACAACTTGAATTGTATTACTTGCAACATGTGTCAATTAATATTATAGAAAAACCTATTATTTACTAAAATGTCATTAAGAAGACTATTAACAACTAAACTTTCATTATATAAATATCCTATGTGGGTGTAGCTTTTCTTTACTATTCTTTAATATTTTTAGAATATTTTCATAACATTATTACTTTTAAATATATTATATTTTCTTTTATAACTATTAAGATACGATGTTTAATAAAATTTGATGTATGTCATTGTGACATGTTTATTTTTATATATGTATAGACATAAAGTTTACTTAAAACTGAGTTGTAAATAGTAATGTACAAATGATCAAAACACAAAATGCATGTCATCAAAGTTACATTGTGGTTTAGATTTTTTAAGTGACATGTTTACCCTTTTCTTTTTTTAGTAATAGAAAATAGTGTTTAATAAATTTTGAATATAGTTGTATTGATAATAGAGTTTTTTAGTACCATATCACCGTATGTTATAGTGAGTGACACTGACTGAACTAATGCTCGCCCGAATAACACGTGACATTTGTTATTAATTATACATATATTAAAAAACAAAGCTAATGAATAGTAGTTGTCAGATCATAATCAATAGTAAATTTTCCTTATCGGTTGTCTTTGTTGACTTTTTTTCCCCTATACCCTTTTTAAGTGTGTATATATATCCATTTTCTTCAAAGTTAGTTAGATTATTCATCATGGTGGAGTGGTTTTGTGGTTGTATGTGTTTTAAAGAGACTCAAGTTCAATTCATGGGGTCTTTTTTTTCCATTTTATGCTTACATAACTTCACGTCATCTTCCTTTTTCTCCTCTTTCACACGTTTTTCTGATTGTATTTATACAATTCGTATTCCTTATTTGTTGGGTTAGTGGATGCTTAGACATCGCAATAGTCGCCATCGCTAGGAGTTACTAACTCGCTTGCTACCAACGGTTCTGTTGTATGAAAACTCCACTTGTCAACTTAAAAATAAGACACTAAATAGCACAGCTTTAATAACAACCAAGTATTTAGTCGCAATAAATAGTTTTACAATGACTTAGTTTTGTCGCGCCGCAAGGCGGCGCGCAGCATTAAAACCTAGTTCAAATAATAATAAAAATTATAATTATAATTTAAATAAAATAGAATTTCGAGTTTTTGCGTCCCATTTTTTGAAATTAAACATCAATGATTTACTTTCCATTTTATGCTTACATAACTTCACGTCATCTTCCTTTTTCTCCTCTTTCACACGTTTTTCTGATTGTATTTATACAATTCGTATTCCTTATTTGTTGGGTTAGTGGATGCTTAGACATCGCAATAGTCGCCATCGCTAGGAGTTACTAACTCGCTTGCTATCAACGGCTCTGTTGTATGAAAACTCCACTTGTCAACTTAAAAATAAGACACTAAATAGCACAGCTTTAATAAGAACCAAGTATTTAGTCGCAATAAATAGTTTTACAATGACTTAGTTTTGTCGCGCCGCAAGGCGGCGCGCAGCATTAAAACCTAGTTCAAATAATAATAAAAATTATAATTATAATTTAAATAAAATAGAATTTCGAGTTTTTGCGTCCCATTTTTTGAAATTAAACATCAATGATTTACTTTGACACCTACCTCCCGCATTGATGGGTACCTGCCTTTTTATATACACCACATATATAATATGCACGTTTTCTAATTCAAGATATTTTTTTAGCCTAAACTAAAGTTATATATGTATATTTTTTTTATTTTTTTATGTGAAGATAATGAAAACTTTATTGATAGTTTACATCTAGAAATATTCCTAGGTGATTCATAAAATTTGTCTCCAATCTTAATTTGATCATGGATGTTTGCTTCAAATATGAAGTTTTAATCTTGAATTTTGCTTCGTATATGAAATTTCGAAATGACACTAGACTCTCGAAATTTAGTTGCGTATTTAAGAAGATTCTCTGTTTATGTGAAAAACCAATAAATACCGCTATTGAATCGGTAACGACATTTGACGATTTCGGTACTGGTATGGTACGATACCGGGGTTGACCTGTTTCTACCTTCAAATACCGGTCCGTACACCGGTACCCGATACCATTTGCTCACCCTACTCATGTTAATGTTTATAAAATAACTAAAACGCCTTTATATTAAAAGTGATAAAAACTCAGAAATAAGAAAACCAATCAAACCACACGATCATGAGTTTGTATTCATTTGTTATAGACAAAATTGAACAAATCAACCTTTATGTTTTACCTAAACTGCACTTCTTACATTTCACTATGAAATCGGTCAAACTCAACCTTTATATTCATATTATTTTGTTACATTCTATAACCTTTACAAATAATGTCGTCCAAAAACTTAGTTAAGTTACCTCACATGCTGCTTTGTATGTGAGGGTACTATGGTCTTTTACAACATAAAAGTGGATTTGTGCAAAAATATTATTTATAACATTTGTGCAAAAATATTATTTATAACATTTGTGCAAAAATATTTTTATTTGTTAATAGTTATATATTTATATATATAAACATATGTAAAATATTAGTTTTAAATTTATTTTATAAAAATTCTAATTTTAGTATTTTTATAAAGTAAATAATAATGACAAGATAAATTACTTTTTACATAAAATATAAATAAAACACAAATTCTTAAAGTAAAGTTATTGTAATATCCGGAATATTTTTATAACTATATATAATTCAAACGAACGTTTTAAAACTACCCAAACTAAAAAGTATTTTTTATGTATATGTAAGTACGTGTTTATAAAAACAAAAATATTAGACAAATTTATATCGATCAAAGAAACTAATAAATTAATTTGACGTTTAAAAAACGTTCGTTATAATTATAAAAAGATTCCGGATATTACAATAACTTTATTTTATAAGACATTGTGTTATTAATATTTTATATAATAAGTAACTTATCTTGTCATTATTGTTTACTTTATAAAAATATGAGTTAATTACATAGTTAGTCCCTGTGGTTTGCACAAAATAACATACTTAGGTACTAATAGTTTAAAATCTCCTTCTAGGGTATTAACTTTTCATTTTGTAACGTTAGGAGGTATTAACTTCTAGGGTATTTGTAACACCCCGAAAATTTGCGTCCTATAATGTGTTGACACGTGTCATAGGTTTGAACGTGTGAAAGAATGTTCTTGAAGGACTAAAGTTGACAAACAATGAAACTGTGTAAATATAAGGGTTCAAAAAGTCAACAATGAATAATTAGACTTTACAATAACCCTACATGATGTTTATAACCTTAAACGAATGGATCATGGATCATACGATGAGAATTGTGAAAGAAAGTGAGAGATTACAAACTACAGGGGTTAAATGTGTCAACATGTTTAACTTATACCTCTGGGTGACCTTTTGACAAGCCCGAAGCTTTGTAACGATTAATTATGCTCACAAGAATGCACCATAAAAATTTCACCAAGTTTCGTTACCGTATGAGAAAGTTATGATAAAATTCGTGTGTGAGGGTTAGAATCGTTAACGTTGAAATTTAGGGCTTTTCGGGTGATCACAAAGTTACCCGAGGACTTGACAAAGTGGGTATAAGTATTAAAGCCCCCGTATGTCAAATATAAAGCCTCTTAATGCAAGAAACAACTCGAAAACGACCTTTCGGGGGACCAAGGACCAAAGTGCAATTAAAGAAAACATGTTAACCTGATCCGGACATCAAGGCGGGCCGCGTAAGATCCTTAAGATCCTTACGCGGGCCGCGTGACAGCTACCAGCGACAGAATCGTTGACAGGTGCCTGTTTTCATCTTGTAATCGACTTAAAACATGGATTTCGATTCTATGGGCTGGTCTATAATGGTTTATAGCCTATAGAAGCCATATACATGCATCTTGGATCATCTTACACTCATTTGGAATCAATTTATGAAAGATCAAAGTTCTTATTCAAAGTCATAAGTTGCCAACTTTCTTCCATTCATATTCTGATCAACCTCAGGAGCTTACGGACCATTCTCAAGCTTTCAAATCATCCATTAGACGTGTGTAAGTGCTCTTGACCCTTCTCGATTGGGTTATGCTTAGTTTATAGCCTAGAAGTCAAACCGTCGTAATTACGGTTTGACTTGGCGATAAATCATAAACGGTCCAGAGTTTTGTCGAAACGAGAGTTGTTACAAGTTGGTAATATTGTGGGAAATTAACCCTTAAAAGGGCACCCTTTGATTCCCGATCTAACTATGTCGTTCGTCGAGTCAAACTTCTTCCGAAAAAGTCAACAGAATCATTAAACCTAAAATTAACGATCCAGAAGGCGTGTAATCTGTTTTAACATACATATAACCTGCAAATAAGTATAAAAACTTGTCTAAGCTTGTTTGGTTCGACAACTTTCTGTTTTGAACCGATTCGGAGCCGAAAGTCGCGTAGTTTGACTTTCTGCTTCGACTTCGATTCTGACCCGATTTAGATAGGTTTAGACATGCCTTAAAGTTCCATTAGGACCTAGTTACATGTTGGTATAACCCTCTGCGTTTATACCACTTGAAACCTCGATCGTCCGACGTTTCCGTTAAATGCCTAAATAATGACCATAATGCCCTTATGTTTATAAAACGAGATTTTTGAAGATGTGAAAGTATAAAAGTCTTTGTTACTGATTATTGAACATGTCTGTAAATTTTCACGTCAATCGGAAGTCTAGATTAGGAGTTACGCTTAATGACGTAATTATAAACACTTTTATTAATTAAACGGCGTCATTAGCGTAAAGCCTATCTAAACCCAATTTTTGACACCAAACCTTTTACCCACTGATGTAATATAATATTTTGGGATTTTTGAAGATTTTTAATTATTTTTAAACTGATCATAAGCTAGGATTAGCGCCTTAATTCGGTTAATACCGAATATACCCTTTTCGGGTATAAAATGAGTTTTATAAACCATTTTGATACCAATCAAATTGCTACTGATTTTAAATAATAAATGAAGTGTTTTAAGCCTGTCTAAATGACCAGAAAACTCAGAATCCTATTTTTAACCGTACATCGCTTAAAACGACTTTATACGCGTATTATACGCATAGTTAGGGTTTAAAACTATTTTGGCATATAAGACTTATAACCAAATGTTTTAACCTGTTAAAATAAGTTATTTTACTGATTTATTCAGACCCGGATCACAGAAGCTTAATTGATCCCTTTTATAATCTTTAAAATGACCAAAATACCCCTAAGGGGCTTAATAAGAGATTAAACTCGTTTTGGGCATAACGGAAGGTATCCTACTGATATCACAACATATTTAAGGCATGTTAACTTGGGAAATCTGTTTAGGACTTTTACAGTTACCCGTTACGCTTTTTACGCGTTCGGTTCGGTTTATGTAACTAGTTTACATAAATTAGCCGAAACGGGTCAAACCTTATCAGTTTTATCTCAAAATCCAGAATGTGTATGAAATACCCATATTATACAAGTCTTCAAACTTGTCGGGTCTAAATCACATTCTATTCCGGTCTTCGCTTTATCATGCGTTTGAACCGTACCTACCTCTTGAAAACTAATCGGTCTAAGTCAAGGCTTAATTAAAGACCTGTTAGGATTCTAATAGATTATTAAAAACCTTCATTCCAGATTTAGGAGCCCAGTAAAAGCTATCTGTACTTGCTGATTTGATACGGCTGGGATTGAATTTATATTTAGCTCAGGTAAATACTTTTAACTTATTTTCCCTATACGGGCTTGGGGTACGGTATATAAAATACCGCTTGGTCCAGCATTGAATCTTTAATCGAATAGAGGTTAAATCATTGATATGCTCTGTTTTGAAATGTTTTGTTTGCTTAAAGCCTTTGGGGGGTTAATGACCATGTCCCGGATATCCCTGGCATCATTTTACGAAATGGCCACGACCTCATCACTCAGGTGTAGGCGTACACATGTCAGTGTCTCATTATATAAAGTGGTGTGTCCATTGATCTTTAACCCGGTCTACGGATCGGGCTACTGAACGCATAAGAAACATGTAATTCGTTTACAAGTATTATATATTTACATAATTATCCCAAGTTATAAAATATTATTTGTGCCTTGTGCCTTAAATCCATTTTCTTAAACTCTTTTCAAAATGAGTCGGTTGATTGTATTTCCCAGTGTAAACTGACGTATTTTCCCAAAAAGGCTAAGTGCAGGTACTTATCGGAATTGGCTGGCTACTCCTAGCATAAATAAAGAGTCTCGCAAGCTTAGATGCCTAAAGTCTGTTGAACAGTGTTATTTTATTTATGATCCGTCTGTGGATCCTTTACTTCCGTTGTAATACTGTGATGTTACATTATTTCGGATTGTAATATATTTATCCTTTTGCTTCCGCTGTGCATTTATATATTGTGTTGTTTGACTATGATGTTGCCAACCACGTCACGTTACTCCCCTACCGGGCCCACCGGTAATACGTGGAAATTTGGGGTGTGACAGTATTAACATAGATAGTCCCTGTGGTTTGCACAAAATAACATACTTAGGTACTAATAAAATTTGATTTTAAACCTACAAATAACGTTAATACCTCCAAATATTACAAAATGAAAAGTTAATACCATAGAATGTGATTTTAAACTATTAGTACCTAAGTATGTTACTTTGTGCAAACCACAGGGACTAACTATGTAATTAACTCTAAAAATATTAAAATCAGAATTTTTTTATAATATAAATTTAAAAGTAATTTTATATATAAGTATATATATATATATATATATATGTATATATATATATAATTATTAACAAATAATAGTGTTTTTTGCAAAAGAAAAATATTCTACTATGTATATAATAATATTTTTACAAAATTTAACCTTTATGTATAGTTAATATTTTTACACAAATCAACCTTTATGTTATAAAAGACCATAGTACCCTCACATGCAAAACTTAACTGAGTTTTTGGACGACGTTAGTTGTTAAGATTATAGAATATAACAAAACATGAACTTAAATGGCTATTTAAAGATATGAAGTGCGGTTTAGGTATAACATAAAGATTGATTTGTGCAAATTTTTCTTTATTATAAGATTTTGTTGATTTATTGATATTTGATTTGTTGATTTGCTATAAGATTTTGTTGATTTATTGATGTTTGATTTGTTGATTTGTTATAAGATTTTGTTGATTTACTGATATTTGATTTGTTGATTGAGATGGAAGAGATGATTATTTCTCAAGGATTTAATTATACAACTTGTGGGTTATCATCCACGCTCCGCAGAGGGTTCGAAATGTAGATAAAAATAAGGAAATTGTGACGGGCCAGTCTACGCTAGTAATTGCCACATTATTTATTGAAAGTGTAGCAAAGGTTTCGAAGAAATGTGTTTTCATCACATTAATCAAGAAATCAAACAAAGTGGCAATGTGTTACGTAGGGCTGACAATTCTGACACGAAAACGATAACATGACACGGAGTTATCATGTTTCGTGTTTAACCTTAACAGGATTTGTGTCTAAAACAGGTCGACACGATAAGACCTTAACAGGTTTCGTATCTAAACAGGTTAAAACCCGTTAACCTGTTAAGACCCCTTAAGTACATGTTAATAATTAAAAATTAAAAAATATTATATGTGGGTGTGGACATGGAGTCATCAGTCGTGAGACTTGGGATGAATTATACACAAACACACACGGTTCTTTTCCACAATCCAATCCCTAATTTTTAGATCTCTCTCCCAAAAACCACCATTCTCAATTCCGCCGTGTTGGTGTCTTAAATAGGTCGTGTTTATGTCTTAAAAGGTCGTGTTCGTGTCTTAAACAGGTCGTATGACACATTGGTATTTTTTTCATGTCTTAACAGGTCGTTTCGTGTAACCTGTTTATTAACATGTTCGTGTTTGTGTTTCAAAAATCTGACATGATAAGATTTCGTGTCGTGTTCATGTTTATGTGTTTCGGGTTCGTGTCTTATCGTGTTCGTGTCTTAACAGATCGGTTTGACCCGTTATGTCAGCCCGAGTGTTACGTTTGGCCACACTTTTCTAATTGTGGCTAGTAAATGTCACTGTTTTTTTCTAAATTTGTGGCTAATGGTTTTGATCTGTTATACAATGACCACATTAATAATAAAATGCGTGGCTCATGCTATACAACTGTCACGTAATAATAAAATGTGTGGCTAAAAGTGTTTTAAATCATTATAAATGGCATTTAGCCACACATTTATTCAAATGTGTAGCATGCCGGTTTTGGGGAAAATGTGGGTAAAGCCCAGTTTTGATGTAGTGTAAAATCTTAACTATGAACTCTAAAAGCTAAACCCTAATGGGTAAAACCTAAGCTAAACCCTAAATCTAAACTCAAAATATTAATGCTAAACTTTAAAGTTAAAACTAAAGCTTTCCCTCAAACATAAATTTACAATACTTATGTATCAATTTTAAACATGTATATACATACATGTAGAGTTAAAGATTCACAATCTACACATATGTATATATATATTGGGAAAAAAAAACCAAGGTTTTTCCGATTTTTTTCTTCAGTTTTTCATATTTTTTCTTAGGATAAATTTGCATTTTTCGAATGGTTGCTAGTTCGTATAAGAACTTTGGAAGTAGAGTTCGAATTAAAATCTAATTTAATTTCGAGTTTTCGCATCCGGTCTGACTACGAACTTTGGCAGTAGAGTTCGAATTAAAATCTAAGCTAATTTCGAGTTTTCGCATCCGGTCTGAATATTAAGCATCATCCTTCAGAATATGCTTTAGGTACCTACCTCCACATTGATGGTTACCTCTCATTTCATATACACCATACATTATATGCACGTTTTTAATTCATGGTACTTTTCTTGAGCCTACTAGAAAATTAGATATATTTTTAGCAAATAGTAATTATAGAATATGCGTTCCTTAAGTTTTCCACCCTTTGATTTTTAGTTTTTAAGATTTGAAAATAATAAAATCTCTAATGATAGTTTCCATCCAAGAGTATTCATATTCTTAGGGTGATTTATTAATTCATCTCTAACCTTTTTTGGAATTGAATCAATTTTCCTTTGTATTTAAAGAGATTCCTTGTTATTGAGATTAATAGTCACCAATGACTAACTAAATCTATACTTCAAAATGGCTAATTGATATAAAATTAATACGTTACTAGTGGAAGTTTCCGTGGTGGTCAGGAGGGAGTTTGGTTGACATTAGTTAGTTTATTATGGTATCGGTATGGTACCGATAATTAGTATAGCAATCGAAAGATAAAACCTAAATAATAAAGTGGTGATATTTCTAAAAGGCTATTGACATGTGTTTTTTTAGATAGATTGAAAACCATAAAAATGAATATTAGTAACAACTCTAATAGTACGGATACCAGTATCAATGTTGTTCAGTCAGAATCGACGTGGTACTGATATTGTTGGAATGGTATCAGTTAGTTCGTCACGGTAGCGGTATGGTACCAACACTATTGTGAATATATATCTTCATTTTCAACAAACTTCTACCGGAAAATCATAAAAATGAATATTGGTACCGCTTCCGATGTTGTTTGGGTTGTTACAGAGCCGGCACAAGCATTTTGGAGGCCCAAAGCAAAGTGAAAATCCGAGGCCATTTCTATATTTTTTTTGGGTTCGTAAGTTGGATTTCTATTGACATGAAAAGTAATAAGAAAAAACCTATGTAGTCATCTAATATTAATAAAAGAATACATTTAATGCCACATGGCATTCTTTTCATTGATTTAGGAATAATAATACCACATGTCATTTGCTACTCCAATTTTAAAATTTTTATTTATATTTTTTAATTTAATCATTTTATTAATATTAGATGTTGCATAGGATTCTTTTATTAATATTAGATATATATTATTGATTAGTTTTATTTACATACTCAAAATATTTTAGATTTTCGCAATGAACGAATAACAAAATATTCTAGTATTAGCGATAAAAACATTAATATAAATTATATTATTGTAAATGTAATATATTTAAATATTATAAATATTAATTATATAATTTTTCTTTCTTCAAATTTTATGCGAATAACATTCTCTCCTTTAATTAAATAAAAATTAGTTAAATGTAATTAATATAATAATTAGTTCTACAATCATTCTAATAGGTATCTAATATATTATAATTAATAACCATAGTTTATTTTTGTAAGATGTGTTATGAATTATATTAATTTACTAATAGTATTATTAATATATTATTTAATATATTAATGTATTGTATTGTATTGTAAACAACTTCAATATTTAAATGATATAAAGATAAATAGGTTCTCAACGGGTTCGGTCTATCTAATCAGAGAACATCTCCACGTTTGCATTTATGACTCTAATTTCTAGATCTATTATCAAAATGCATATCAGGATTTCAAAATTAAAAAAAAAAATTAATCTCAAGCTATCCATGTTCATTAAATGACAATCTATAAACATCACCGTTAATAACAGTTTTAACTTTATCAAAGCATAGATGTTTACCTTTTCTATTAACATACCATAAAATACCATACCACCACTATTATTCTTCAATATTAAAAAAAATCTGAATATTTTCATAATAGAGTTATACTTGTTATGAACGAAGTTGTACAGAAAGTAAATGATCACCTACTTTCATTGCTTCCCGACAGAGAAAAAGAATAACTGAGTTATGTAAATTGGGGCACGTATAAAAATATTCACTTGTGTAAATTTGTGCAGATACTGTAAAGTTACATGATTTCTATCTTTAGATCTATGTAATACATAGACTTATAATCAATAATAATTTAATGCAAGTCTATGCTCACTAGATGTCCTAAATGGAGTTATATTTTTAGGCTTGCAAACCATTGATAATTACTAAAGGTTAGTGTTTCAGTGACGTTATCAAGTGATGGAAATAACGGTTTATGTAATGGAACTCGACTTTAGATCCTATCACTGTTTGCTTAGGTTATTGAGGCATCATATTATCCGGAAGTAATACTGACACTCGAAAGTTTATCCCTAGATTTCGTTTAATACTGCCAAATATAAGAATTCCATCTAAATTGAAAAGAAAACAGTTTCCTCTCACCCTATGTTTTGCCATGTAAAGTTGGTTTGTTTCTAAAAGAATCGGTTTTTACCAATGAACAACTGTTGCGTCATCTATGGTAAAATAAATCACTTACGTAAATTTATGAAGACAATATAAAATTAAATAATTTATAATTTTATATCCTTAAACCCGTGTAGTACACAGGTCTAATAATCTAGTTAATCAAATAAAGGTGATTATATTAAACACAAATCAACTCAAAATCTATTAGATTATACTGTTGGGCCGCCCTGGCTTGTTACGATTTTCAATAAAACATCTATTAAATTTAAGGCTCATTCTATACGCACCCCCTATTTCCTGATTACACCCCCCTTGTGAGAGGAAAACTGTCGGTCCCACGCAGGCCCCACCTGTAAGTATGTGAGAGGAGGGGGGTGAAAAAAGTAAATAGGGGGGTGCGTATAGTAGCACCCAAATTTAATCCATTTGATTTTGAACAACCACATCATGATCAAAATTTTGCTAAACATTAAATTATATTATTCGAATAACGAAACCGGAAAATGAGGTATATTAAAAATTTAAATGTGAGGTGATCTTGATAACAACTTCAATTACTTATATATTATTACTCACAACATGGTTTTGAAAAAAAAATATATATTGAGATGTAGATAAAAATAGACACATCGTATCAACAAACTTAAATTTCTTTAAAATATTGTAAATTAAAATTACAACAGAAAAACAAAATATGCTAAAAATCAATTATAATAATAAAATAATAAAATAATCTGAATTAATAAGTTTACTCTTTCCTTTGTTATATTATATAATAAAATATAGCTAGTGGGTTTCCCTGTGTTTCGCGGCGGGTTTTCTGTGAATATTAGTTTGGTTCATTACAAAACTGATACGATACGGACACTCGATATAGCAATCAAAAGAAACAAAAACGATTACATGGGCGAATTCAACCCCGTCTTTGACTAAACTTATACCAGTTATGAATACAAAAATCAGCAACGGTTTTACCGGTACCGATGTTATTCGGTCAGAGCCGAATTTGTTCGTCAAGATACCCGTAGAACATCTAGAAAAGCATAAAGCAAATACAAGTATCTATCTTGTTCATTTGGTGTCAGTTCTATTCAACATAATAAAGAAAATATCAATTATATATAAAACTTATTTATATAATTGAACTAAAATGAAAATATTTAGTTTAAAGTATGTTTCTTTTTTAACGTATTATTTGTGTTTTAAGTTGAGTTTTCAATCCTTTCAAAGTCTGATTATTCCCTAAACAATTTTATCACATCTGATGTTCTTCATTTTATATGCGGTAAAATTATATCTTATAATATGTTCATTTTATATACCGTAAAATTATATCTTATAATATGTTTCTTTTTTAATTACAAATGTGACACTGATAATGCGTGGCCTACTATTTAAAAGACTTTGAATGTTGATGGGTTTAGGGCCAATGAAAGTTATGGGCTCCATGTGAACTCCATTTATTTTTATCATCTTCTTTACACGTCTTCAAGAGACCTGGGAGGAAGACAATTCAAATAATATAGCCAGTTAGTAAAAAATCAATTCACTGTAGCAAAGAAGATACATGAAATATTATTATAATAGTTTTAAGCCTCCACGTTATGGGACGGGGACGGGGACGTAAGACTATGCTACCAATTATCAAAACTAGGAAAAAGCGTAAAAGAAAAACATGAACTTATAAGTATAAGTAACTCACGTGACGTAAAAGGTAAACGAACTCCTAATTATACCGACACGTATTAGAAAATTGATGAGTCAAAAAGTTTATAGAAAATGAGGGGCAAAGGTGAAAATTTTTAAAACTCAAGAGAGAGAAACAAACTTCAACAAAAAAAAAACTTATCAGCTAGATGGTAATGTGCAGCGGCGGGGTAGCCCCTGCTACCCCTTAACTCTCCGGCGGTAGTGTAAAAAAAATAAAATTTGACCTTTTTTATTCGATTTCGCTACCTCTATAGATTTTTTTTTAAAACGTCGCTCCTATAATTATTTTCTAGATCCGCCACTTAATGTGGTTGTTGATAAATAAAGGCTTGGTGTCAGAATTGTAATTAACATCACATTGTTATCTATTTGGTAGAGTGTAGCTAAGAGCTACCATAATTGTTATATTTAGTAATATAACTAGGATTTCCCCATCGCGTGTTGTGGTGGAAAATCCATGTACGAACCAAACGATAAAAATCAGTTATAGTACATTACAATATGTATTCAAAACCAATTTGTTCTAATTAATAATGACCGTTTAAAATATCAATTTTAGATTACGTAAAAGTAAGTATATAAATTTTTCCGGTGGGTACCGGATTGGTATGTTTTTTTTAATATTTTATTGCGAAATTAGTTTTAAAAAAATAACGAATGAAAGTTATAAGAGGAAAATAAAACTATTGCATTAAAGGCCTACATTATTTAAAGAGTAAAAGATTAATTTGAAACTTAAAAAAAAATTGTAAGCACTATATGTAAAAAAAAAGCGATACAAACTTTATTTATGTTCGGTGGACACTTAACAAATTTAGTTAAAATTCAAATGGTAGAAATGTAAGTTGTTTAAAAAAAACTAACAAAAGTTGAGGGGACACCAAATAAATTTAGTTAAAATTCAAGGGGTAGGAATGTAAGCTATTTAAGAAAACTAACAAAAGTTAAGGAGAAACTTAATAAATTAGTTATAATTTAAGGGATATGAATGTAAATTGTTTTAAAAAAATAACTAACAAAAGTTGAGGGGATACTTAATAAATTAGTTAAAATTTAAGGGGTAGAAATGTAAGTTGTTTTAAAAAAAAAAGAGTAAATTGCTAAAATCGTCCCTGGGAAATTTAAGGGGTAGGAATGTAACGAGTGTCGTCTACTTGAGCAAGGGCGGCTCAATCTTTTTGGGAGCCCAACAAGAAATGATGTGTTTGACTGTCAATTTTAATTAAATTTTCAATTGAGCAAGGGCGGCTCAATCTTTTTGGGAGCCCAACAAGAAATGATGTGTTTGACTGTCAATTTTAATTAATTTTTCAATGACAGATAACAAACAATGGTAGCATACATATAAGGCTTGCTTTCATTCATTCATCAGATTTACTTTGTTCTTCAGAAGAGAGAAACACTTGCACAACCAACTCAACCAATTCTTCAACACTTTCTTCTAGTCGCGCCTCAAGATTCTCAACCAAGGGGTAAATTTCGACAGACGAAGACGGTCTAATGTTGACGATGTTAATGATCTCAAACTTTGTAAGCTTGTATGGTTTAAAAAATGAATTCTCCCAAGAACTTGCATATCAAGTTATTTAACTAACCTATTAAAAAAGGGTAAATTAAATAAATTAAGACAATGACTAAAGTACCCCTCTATCAAGTTAGTTTTGTTAGAGTGTTAGTCATTTTGGATGTATTTAGCAACTTTTTTGAAACCTGAGTGGTTCCTATGAGAAAAAAACCTTTTTTGGATGGATCTAGCAAATGTGAACAAACGTCAGGGACGATTTTAGCAATTTACTCTAAAAAAATAACAAAAGTTGAGGGGATGGTATAAACCAAAACCTTGGTGGTCAAAACATAAAAATAAAAAGAATTATTGTGAGATAGTTACAAATGCCACTAAAAGAGGAGTTAATTACAAAAATGTCATGAAGAAGAAAAAGTTAAGTATGTGAGTGGATGACATTCTTGTAATTAAAACAAAAAAAAAGATAATGAGTAATGCAGTTAAGGATGTAATTTAATATATAGTATAGTGAAGGGTTCAAATGAAAAGAAATTTTTTGTAAGAATAAAAAAGAACAAAATTCAACCAATAATAATGCTTCATTTTACTTCATTTAATTTTTGTATTTAATATGGGTGTAAGGGTATATTGGTAAAATTAGATAGATCATTAATTGTTAGTCTTCCTCTTTAATAGCTAACTAAATTAAATTTGTAACTTATTTTAAAAAAATATATATATTTTCAAAGAAGATAAAAATTAATTTAAAGTGTAGGATAAATTATGAGGTGTGTAGGATGAATTACGAGTTGTGTAGGATAAATTTCAGTATATGTAGGATAAAATTTCAAAAATGTGTAGGATAAATTTTGATGTGTCTAGGCAAAATTTTTAGTGTGTAGGATGATACTCTTTATGACTAATTAATTAGTCAAAATAATAATAAATGAGATAAGAGAAAAACTATTTAATGTTTTACAATTGTACCGTTTATTCTTTCTGTTCTCAATTTAATTTTCTTCTCAAATGAACCTCCCCATATAGTATAATATTATATAATTGGTTTATTTATAAAATAATGATATATTGTCATGGATAGTCTAGGTTTATTATGTAGGTTTTGTTATCAAGTTTGATGAATTACACATTTGATGTTCACTGTTACTCACAAACAAGTAACACATGTGATTATTAGTGTTAACAAATATTAAGGTTAATGTGTGTGTTTTTTTTATAACTTCTAATTTTCTTGTACGGTTTTTTTTTTCTAATTCAAATAAGGGTGTCCGGGGCGCTTTGCGGGGAGGGATGCGGGGTGTCAAGTCCCCGAGCTGGAACATCGCCGCCATCAACTCGGGGAGGCTAAGCGGTGAGTGGGGGCGGTGTGTATTCACCGATGAGAGTGGCAATTTTTTTTGAGTTTTTTTTTTTGGTTTTTCCTCGTGATTTTTGAGTTTTTCCTTGTGATTCTTGAAGAACAAAGTGGAGAAAAAGAAGAAGAAGAAGGGGAGGAGGAAGAAAGAAGGAGTAGAAAATGATTTTTGAGTTTTTTTTTTTTCATTGTGATTTTTAATTTAAAAAAACACTTAAATTTTTTTATTACTTTTAAAAATACCACTCAAACTTGTTTTTAATTAAATGAAATGTTCTATTTTTTATTTAGTTTTAATTTATTTAAATTATGTTTTACTTTTATAAAAATATTTATATAAAAAAAATAAAACCAAGTCCCCCAAGAGAGGAGTGCCGCCATCAAATTGAGGGTGTGGGGGGAGTTAAGAGGGGAGTTGACGTGACGCGTGCTAATTGGGGGGAGTTAAGAGAGGTCACTCCCCTAAGAGAGGAGTGCCCCTCTCACCCTAAGTCGAATAAACCTGAATACAATTCGAATTTCAGTAAGTTGATTTTGAGGCAAATTCAAATCAAATTCAAATACTAATTATATAAGGGTGTAAGGTGGATGCCCATTTAGATTAGACAAACTTTCTTCCCATCCAATCATGTTATGTCATGCAATTCTCCTCTTTTTCTTGCCTAATGCCCAAAAAACATAAAGGGTGCATACCTAAAATGAGATTAGGCAAACTAATTTTTTTTCTTTTTTTAACTACCTAATTAATAAATGAAACTTAATTTTAACAAAATAAAAATAAAATTAAATAAATTAAAAAAAAGACATTACATAAAATAAAACAATAAAAAAATTTAGAAACTACATATCCATCCATATTCTTTTGCGATCTCGAGTTTTCGAGCTAGTGTGATTTCCAACGTCTCCGGAGGAACATTGTCATATGGCCTGTTAAACGTCTCCCAGATCCTTATCAAACTGAATCGATTTCAACGCCTCTCGATGTTCATCCGCCATCTCGATATATTTTTCCTCTCGTTTCTTTTTAATTTCCACCAACTCTTGTTTCATATATTTGTATTCTTGGAGCTTGTCGAACATACAAACTGACTTTTCACTCGACGTTGCGGGTCCTTTATCTTTTTGGCTTTCTTTTTTTTTCCTTGTTGGTGAGGGGTCTACGTTTATGTCGGGTATATCACTACCCTCTTGATAGTTAGCGGAATTGGATGACTTTCTTTTTTGCCCCGAACCACCACTATCCTCACCCACCAATGGCATTGAGGCCCATTTCTCATGCTTTCTAACCACCTCCCACACCTCAATATGAGGAAAGCCACCCACATGTCGTTTTTGCTAATATTTAAGCGCTTGTTTCATAACATGAGTATCGTCCCCCTAGGACGTAAACGATCCTATAATAAAAATATAAATTATATTAATGTAAAAAATAACAATATATTTTATTGTAAAAAATAATAAATATGTAAACGTTAAAAGTTATACCGCTTGATGCCAAAAACCGTTGAATTCGTTCAACTTTGATTGCATATTTTTCCATTTCGGACAGACTTGATGAATGGTTGTGAGCTTCCTCCAACAGTTGCATTGTAGTGTGAGAGAACATTCTTCCAAAAACTTTCCACTTTTTGTGCATTTCCTTTTTTTCTTGTTAAGAGTATAATGCATGTACGCCATCGCTAAAGCCTCTTCTTACTTCTTCGTCCATCTTTGCGGATCCGCCCTATTCTCTTTTCCTTTCCCTTTCCCTTCATATTCGGCTTCTACTTCACCTTGAACATCTTCCTCTTCGTCGACTTCTTCATCTTCATCTAAGTGTTGAGTATCGGGTACAAATTTATCATCTTCGTTGTCATCGTATATGGGAAGTACACTGTCGCCGAGGTTCTTTTCCGCGTGGATAATTGCCAAATCGGGGAGAACATGCCGCATGGGGGAGGGTGATGTGAACGTTGGAAAGTGACCGTTAAGGTGTTTTTTTTTAACGTTGGGGCTTATTTTTGTGACCGTTAGTTTATAAAAAAACACATATTAAGTGTTAATCATTATGAAAATATATCATCAACAATTACCTACACATATACAAACATGTGTAGTCAAATACACGCACATTTATATGTGTAGGTAAAAGTTTGTAGAACCCAACTCCCTGGACCTAAGATTGTCCTTGAAATAACTAAAAGAATCTTACTCTTATGATAAACTCAAGGCTGCCAGGCAGAAGGGTTTCACTGATAAAAGGTGAATGTCACACCCCAACCCGCAGCGGAATAGGTGATCGGGGCATGATTGGGTTGATTCGAAGAGCTTATGACTTCCTATTACTTGTTTTAAAAAATAATTTATTCATAACAAATGTTTCACAAAGCAAATAATCCAAACACACAATTACAAACACAAGACATTGTTCATAACAAATAAACTAATCTTGTTGGTGCATATGTCTGTCGACTTCGTCTTGTATCGAGTCTTGCATTAGATTAGATTAGATAGATCAGGGCACAAGTGGATTTACTTCCTATAACATTTATCTAACTAAATGCTAACAGATTTAAGCAAAAAATTGAGGTTCGATCCTGATGAAGTTCAAGAACCCTAGATTTTTCCCCAAATTTTTAAAGTTTTAACTACATGCAAATGCTTAATCTAACTACTAATGATGATATAATCATACCTTGATGTTGTTAGAAGTAGAGGAGACGTCGAAAATCTGCGGAAAATCGCCTTAAACCAGAGCGTTTTTGGGGAAACGGGGCGTGGCGTAACTGTTATGAAAAAGGGGATTTATCCCGACAGTCGCGCGGACACGGCCCCGTGTCCAGCGGACACGGCCTCATGCTGAGCAAAGTTTTGAAAATATTATTTGTTTTTACGTGCTCGTGTGAGTGCCCTTGTTTCCCAAAAGCTTGGTTAGAAAACTTACCGATTTAGATGTCACCCCGTTTGTTCGTAACTTACCAGGTATGATGTTGATGTTTTTATTTTTCGACCGTTTGAAGCGAGATCTCTTCCTCTTCATCCTCAGTGAATCCTTGATAGAGTTTCAGCCATTGGCCATTGACTTTGAATGGAATTCCATTTCGAGATTTAATTTCTACTGCACCGTGCGGGAAAATATGGGTGATAGAAAAAGGTCCTGACCACCTAGACTTTAATTTACCAGGAAACAATCGAAGTCGTGAATTAAACAAAAGAACTTGATCCCCTACTCGAAATTCATTAGGCTTAATATGTTTGTCAAGCAAGTTTTTCATTCTTTCCTTATAAATTTCGGAATTCGAGTATGCATAATTCCTAAGTTCGTCTAATTCATTTAATTGACAAAATCGATTTCTGCCAGCGAATTCTAAATCTAAGTTTACATTTTTAATTGCCCAGTAGGCCTTGTGTGCAATTTCTACTGGCAAGTGGCAGCTTTTTCCATAGACGAGCTTATATGGGGTTGTACCTATTGTTGTTTTATAAGCCGTTCTAAAAGCCCATAAAGCATCATCTAATTTATCGGCCCATTCCTTTTTATTTAACCCTACAGTTTTTTTGAGTATTCGTTTTAAACCTCTATTAGTCACTCCGGCTTGTCCGTTTGTTTGAAGGTGATACACTGTTGAGACCCGGTGATAGACCCCATATCTTGTTAAGATTTTTTCAAGTTGATGGTTGCAAAAATGGGTACCTATATCACTTATTAATGCTTTAGGTGTTTCAAAACGAGAGAATAATTTTTTCAGAAATCTTACCACGACTCTTCCATCATTTGTTGGAAGTGCTTCTGCCTCGGCCCATTTAGATAAGTAATCTACTGCCACAAGTATATATTTGTTTCCTTTTGACGGTGGGAAAGGTCCCATAAAGTCGAGTCCCCACTCATAAAAAATTTCACAAACAATAATGCCATTTTGCGGCATTTCGTTTTTGGAAGAAATATTACCTGTTCTTTGGCAAGCATCACATGTTTTGACAAGACTTTGAGCGTCTTTGTAAATGGTTGGCCAATAAAATCCTGAATCAAATACCTTTCGTGCGGTACTAGCGGCACCAGGATGTCCTCCGTATGGACCTTCATGACAATGGCGGAGAATTCTTCTTGCTTCGTTACCATGTACGCATCGTCGGATGAGTTGGTGGGCACACATTTTGAAAAGATAAGGGTCTTCCCAAAAATAATGTTTCACATTAGCAAAGAATTTTTTTCTTTGATGATGTGGCCAGCCCTTAGCGACTGTACCGCTAGCTAGGTAGTTAGCATAGTCGGCGTACCATGGTTCTTCTTTGTACTCCACTATTTCTAGGGATTCTGTTGGATATTTTTCGTTGATTTGCTCGTCCCTGGTTGCCTCCAAAGCTGGGTCTTCTAAGCGTGAAAGATGATCTACTGCGGTGTTTTCTGCTCCTCTTTTATCTTTGATTTCAATATCAAATTCTTGGAGGAGTAAAATCCACCGAATCAAACGTGGTTTCGCGTCCTGCTTTTTGAAGAGATATCGAATGGCTGTATGATCTGTATAGACTATTGTTTTAGAAAGAACGAGATAAGAACGAAATTTATCAAAAGCAAATACCACAGCCAGTAATTCTTTTTCAGTTGTTGTGTAATTTTCTTGTGCATCGTTAAGTGTTTTACTAGCATAATAAATTAGGTGAAAATGCTTTTCTTTTCTTTGTCCCAAGACAGCTCCAACTGCAAAGTCACTTGCATCACACATGATTTCGAAAGGAAATTTCCAGTCAGGCGCTATCATGATAGGTGCATTGACTAGCATTTCCTTTAGGGTTAGAAATGCTTGATTGCAATCCTTGTCAAAGATGAAATGGGCATCTTTTTCAAGTAATTTTGTTAGAGGCTTTGAAATTTTAGAAAATTCTTTGATAAATCGTCTATAAAATCCGGCATGCCCTAGGAAACTTCTGATAGCTCTAACGGAGGATGGGGGTGGTAATCGAGAAATAGTGTCTATTTTTGCTCGATCAACCTCCATTCCTTCGCTTGAGATTTTGTGACCGAGTACTATTCCCTCCGTTACCATGAAATGACATTTTTCCCAATTAAGGGCGATGTTAGTTTCCTCACATCGGGATAGCATTCGTTCAAGGTTATCGAGGCATTGGTCGTATGAATCCCCAAAGATAGAAAAGTCGTCCATGAAGACTTCCATTGTCTTTTCTATCAAGTAATGGAAGATGGCTACCATGCAACACTGGAATGTTGCGGGGGTATTACATAGACCAAATGGCATGCGTCGATAAGCAAAATTTCCATAGGGACATGTGAAGGTTGTCTTTTCTTGGTCTTCGGGTGCTATCGGGATTTGAAAGTAACCTGAAAAACCATCCAAGAAACAGTAAAATTTATGACCGGATAATCTTTCTAACATTTGATCAATGAAGGGCAAAGGAAAGCGATCTTTCCTCGTTGCTTCATTTAATCATCTATAATCTATACATACTCTCCATCCCGTGACGGTTCTCGTTGGTATTAATTCATTCTTTTCGTTAGTTATTACCGTCATACCTCCTTTCTTTGGAACTACTTGGACGGGACTTACCCAAGGACTATCGGAGATAGGATAAATAAGTCCGGCGTCAAGTAATTTGATGACTTCGTTTTTAACCACTTCTTGAACATTTGGATTTACTCGACGTTGTGGTTGTATTACCGATTTGTAGTCATCATTTATTAAAATTTTGTGCGTGCACATGGAATGACTTATTCCTTTAATATCTACAAGCTTCCAAGCAATTGCATTTTTGTGTTTTTTCAAAAGATCAATTAGTTTTTCTTTTTCTAAACTATCTAACTTAGACGAAATAATTACAGGTGATTTACCCTCTTTGTCTAGAAAAGCATATTCCAAACCTTTTGGAAGTTCTTTGAGCTCAAGAGGTGGGTCTTTGGTAGACTCCTTATTTGGTTGCTCATTTTGATCAAGAACTTTAAAAGTTTGTTCTATGGCGACCTCTTCTTCAACAAAGTGGTCAAACTTTTCACTTGTATCGGGTGGTTCATCTTCATCTTCAATTAGGGGTCATTATTGCCGAATGGATATTTCATTGACCGCTCAAGATCGACACTCTTTTTGAATGCCCCTAATTGAAGAGGTAGATTGTTGTACTTCCAGTTTTTCAAAGCTTCGTAGGTTTTTACAAAGGGTCGTCCAGAGGAGCGTCATCGAGGATGACAAAGTCGGTTGGGATTACCATTTGATTTGTTTGAATCAAGACATCCTCAACTACACCGATTGATTTTATTATTTTCTGATTAGATAGAAAAATGGGTATTTGAAGTGGATAAAAATCACTAATACTTAATTTTTCGAAAATGTAGTTGGGCATTATGTTAACACAAAGATCTTTATCAATTGTGACATTACTAATAAATGAATTTTGAAAAAAACATGGAACCGGTGTAATGTTGATTTCAAATGGGTCTTCTTTTATTAGTGTGGTTTGATCATTAGTCAACTTAACGCTTACCGTTTCCTCAATTTTAGTGTTAGTGTTTAACTCTTTTAAAAACTTAGCATGAGTTGGAACTAAACAATGATTTTCAAAAGAAGGTGACAAGAGGTTAATTTCTTCAAAATTAGACTCTTCTTGAATTTCAACGTTGTCGGACTCACCTTTTTCGTTGTTTAACTCATGTGTCGGTTCTTCACTTGTTTGTTCTTCCATTTTTACACTTTCAATTATCTCTTCTTTATTTAATTCTTCTCTTGCGCGGGACTCCTCTTCCCTTGCGCGATATTCTTTTATATAGCGCTCGATAACTTTAAGGTGTTCTAATATCCTATCGGTCACTTCGGTTATAGAAAAAGGATCGGGATTTTCAAAGCTTGAATCCGGTTGTTCGATCCTTTGTTCCTCATAATGCCCATATGAAGTAGATGGTTCACACCATTGTTCTTCATTGTAAGCATATGATGGATAAGGGTCGTAATTTTTCTTCATAATACTCATATGAGGTGGATTGTTCACGCCATGGTTCCTCATAGTAAGCATATGAAGGTGGTGGCTCATATCTTGGTTCCTCAAAGTATGAGTAAGAAGGCTCATACCTTGGTTCATCAAAATATGATTATGAGAGAGAAGGTTCATACCTTTGGTCTTCATAGGATGTGTATGAAGTTGATGGCTCGTACCTGGGCTCCTCATAGTAGGTGTATGAAGTGGATGGTTGATATAAGTTACAATATTGAACCGAGTGCGGGTCAACACAATTAGTGCAATAGTTACTCCTATAATCGTCCTCCTCATAGGTGTAGTTGTAACCTCCTGAGTATTGATGCATAAGAATCACTCAGCAGACCACAACCAAGTCTCGAGACCAGAAAACAAAAATAAAAACGGAAACAGAGGCTGGACACGGCCCCGTGTTCAGTGGACACAGCCCCGTGTTCAGGTTCTGTATCTGGGCGTTTTAATTAAAGTTACTGATTTCGTTGAGCAAGGGGCGTGTTCAGTGAGCACGGCCACGTGTTCAGTTTCTGTTACTGGGTGTTTTATGAAAAATATGCAGCACGGCCCCGTGTTCAGCGAGCACGGCCCGTGTTCAACCTACTGTAAATGCAAAACTAAACTAAAATGCAGAAAAATGTGCGCGCGTTTTATAAAGGTTTTGAAAAACTGATTAGGCCGTTGATTTTAAGCTTTCTTAAAATCCTTGTGTCCCCGGCAACAGCGCCAAAAACTTGATGCGTGTGTAGTGTGTTATGGTTTTAATGTTTATTTTAAGCCCTTTTACACTTTTTAGGCAAGTTTTAAATTTATAAAACACGATATTTACTAACACTAAACACACATATGGGCAAGTGCACCCATCGTGAGCGTAGTATAGTGTTGGTAAGATACCGAGGTCGTCCAACGACACAAGAGCTTTTAGTACCGGTTTATCCTCAACGTCTAATCAAATCAAAAGTTAGAAAAAGGTTTTAAACTAGAAAAATAAAAACTAATTAAAATGCGGAAAAATAAAATAAAAGAAAAACAGATAGACAAGATGAACCACTTAGCTCCGACTCGTGTATAGTGTAACCTTTGATTATTTCCGCACTTTTGCACTTTTTAAGAGATTATCTTAGTTATTGTAGTAGGCCCCTCTTTTGAAGGTGACGTTACCCTCAACCTAGTAGTTTGAGTCAGCAAGGATACAATCCTAAAGGGTCGGATTATTGAAAGATAATTAATTAAGTTATTAATGCATATTATGGTAGGCCCCTCTTTTGAAAGTGACGTTACCCTCGGCTAAGTAGTCTAAGTCAGCAGGGATACAGTCCTAAGTAGCCGGGTTATAGTATTAATAGTAGCTTACATATGAGGGGATCAAAGAGTTTGGACCCCCGCCATCCAATACCGGTGGGTATTGAAGGAGGTCCTACTAAATTTGACCCAGGTCCTTGCAGGATCTATACACTGAACAAGGCAAGACTCTTACCAAACCGTTCCCTTGACCCCCGACCAGGCAGCCAACATACCTCCATATAGACCGTGGAGATATGAATGGTGAAAATCTTTTATTTTATATAGACAGTAAAATAATGCCAAGACACCACGGACAAACGATAAGGAAGAATCACCTTCAACATAAGAAACTAGTTATTAAAGTCATTAATACATAACCAAGTAAAAAGTGCGAAAAGATTAAAAATAAAAAGTATTACACTAGACACTTGTCTTCACCAAGTGATGTAAGAGACTTAGGCAAACATGGCCTTTGATTGTCAAGAACTCTTACGATCAATCTTGGATCCCGAGACTACTCACACACTCTATGATGGACATTGGTTGATGGTGTTGTGATGGTGGTGGGTGAAGTGTGAGAGAGGTGGTGTGCCAAGGGATGGTTTGCAAATGAGCCAAGCACCCCTATTTATAGGCTGAACAGCAGCTCGGGCACGGCCCCGTGTCCATTGGGCACGGCCCCGTGTCCTACATCCTTCTCTGTCTTCATTAATTGCTCTTGTCTGCATTAGTTGACCACGGCCCCGTGTCCGCTGGGCACGACCCCGTGTGCAGAAGCATATCTGTACTATCAAGATTTGCCTGGATTCTGCGAATCTTATAGTTGACCACGGCCCTTGTCCGCTGAGCACGGCCCCGTGGTGGGCGATAGAAGCTTCTACAGCTTTGTCTTTTTATGCTGACACTTGGGTACGCCCCCGCGTTCACTGAGCACGGGGCGTGTTCAGCCTTCTGTTCTCTTGTTTTGCTTGGGAAGATGCTGTCGAGGAGGTCGGGCATTCCACGTTTATTCCTTTTCTTGTATTTATGTTAGATTTAGCTGTCTTTTTGCTTCTTTTGTTAATTTTAGCTCATTTAATCCTGAAAATACAAAAGGAAGACAAAAACACACTTTTTCCAACATTAGTACTAAAAAAGGGTTGGTTTTATGCCACAATTGACGTAATTTATATGTTGCATATTGTGCACATCAATTACACATTCCAAATATTCGAATATAGGGGTGTCGCTAAGGATTGAACCCTTTCTATTCAGTGAATAGATGAAGATAATATACACACAAGTTCACATACTCTAATGTTCTTTCTTGACACTATTTTTACTAGCCTGTGTCCCATCCTTCAATGAACATATCAAAGCCAAGTCCTAGCTTCTTGAAGCGGCTAAACTTCATGCTCATATAGGTAGCTCTTTATTCTTACACCTGCATATGCAATTTTTCAAAGAACTATTAAGAAGAAAACCTTCAACCTCCTTTAACTTGCAGGTCTGAACACATACCTTGGGATGATGTTACTAATGTGTTCCAATTTCTAGATGTTAAGCTTTCCACATTGAATTCAGCACCTAACATCATATTAGGTGGGAATTGGGTATCTTAACACAAGAAATCTCATGTGGACTTTAATCCCATCCCTACAGCCGCCTTGTGCACAAGATCTCTACATAACTCTTTAGTTAAGTGGTTGGCTAAATTCTATTGAGTTCTCACCAACTCCACCAATATCACCCCATGCATGATGAGCTCACGAATCATCCTGTGTCTAACACCTAAGTGTATAGACTTCCCATTATACACTTGGCTATAGGCCTTAGCCAAGGTAGCAACACTATCACATCTAATAGATATTGGTGATATAGGTTTAGGCCACAATGGAATCTAATAAATCAAGTTTCTTAGCCACTCAGCTTCTTTGCCAGCTGAGGCTAATGCTACAAACTCAGACTCCATTGTCGAATCAGTAATGCAAGTCTGTTTCTTAGATGCCCAAGATATGGCACCTCCTCCAAGCAGAAAAGTCCATCCACTCGTGGAAGAATGATCTTCCTTGTTTTTAATCCAACTTGCATCCAAATAACCTTTTAAAACCGAAGGAAATCCAGTATAGGTTAAACCATATTTCATGGTTCCTTTCAAGTACCTAAATACTCGATTCATTGCTTGCCAATGACTTGCACCTGGATTGCTAATATACCTACTAAGATTTCCAACGGCATAAGCTATATCCGGTCTAGTGTTAATCATGGCATACATGAGGGATCCAATGGCCCTTGAATATTCAAGTTGGCTTACCGCTACACCTTCATTAGGTGAGAGCTTAAAAGCAGGATCCATGGGAGTGCTAACCGGAGAACTATCATGAAAATTAAACTTTTTCAATATCTTCTAAATATAATGAGATTGAGAGATAGATATGCCATTGTTCTCCCGTTTGATCCTTATACCAAGGATCACTTCCGCCTCCCCCAAGTCTTTCATATCAAAACAAGACGACAAAAAATTATTTGTTTTATCAACTTGATCCTAGTCAGTACCGAAGATCAACATGTCATCTACATATAGACAAATTATGACTCCTTTCCTAGAATCATCAAATTTGCTATATACACACTTGTCTGCTTGGTTTAATACAAAACCATTAGACAAAACCACTTCATCAAACTTTTGATGCCACTGTTTTGGTGCTTGCTTTAAGCCATATAATGACTTAACTTTGCCAGGCATAACAAAACTCTCTGGTTGTTTCATATATATCTCCTCATCCAATTCACCATTCAGGAAAGCGGTTTTCATATCCATTTGGTGAATTACAAGATTGTGTATTGCAGCTAAGGCAACCAACAATCTAATCGTGGATATTCTTGCTACAGGAGCATATGTATCAAAGTAGTCAATTCCTTCCTTTTGTTTAAAGCCTTAGATAACCAATCGAGCTTTAAACTTTTCAATTGAACCATCTACTTTCATCTTCTTCTTGAAGATCCATTTACAACCAAGTGGTTTACACCTAGGGGGTAGATAAGACAGTTTCCAAGTTTTATTCTGCATAATAGAGTCCATCTCATCATTTATAGCTTCTTTCCAGAAAGCTACATCCCGAGATGCCATGGCTTCACTATAGGTTTTAGGATCTTCCTCAATATTGAAGCAATATTGATATTGAATTTTAATTTCATCTCTAGATCCTTTAACCAAATATAGCTGAAAATCATCACCAAATGATTTAGCTTTTCTTGCTCTACCACTCCTCCTAGGTTCCGGAGGAGTATCAATCACTTGATCAGCCACGTGAGAGTTACTAGAGCTTGTAACCATGTCTCTAGGCCTATGTATTGAAGAGAATCTATTCTCATCATAATCTGCAGTTCTTGCCTCAATAACCGTATGCACTGACACGTAGTCATTTGGTTCTATAACATAGAACTATGAGCAAATGAATGCTCTGCATACCCAATGAAAATGCAGTCTATACCTCTTTCCCCTATGTTCCTTATCTTAGGATCAGTGAGCCTCACCACGGCTCTACAACCCCAAACTCTCAGCTTATGTAGCTCAGGTGGTTTTTTATACCAAAGCTCAAAAGGGGTGGTCTTGTTCCTTTTATTTGGAACCCTATTTAGCAAATTGCATGTTGTCAACATAGCCTCACCCCAAAAGCCCTCACTTAGGCCCGAATAGGACAACATGGTATTAACCATTTCCTTTAAAGTCCTATTTTTCCTTTCCGCCACACCATTTTGTTTCGGTGTGTAAGGAGCTGTGGTATGGTGTATTATTCCAGTAGATTGGAAATACACCGGACCAAAATACTCACCACCTCTGTCTGTATGTAGGGTTTTGATCAACCCACTCCGATGAAGCTCTACTTCTTGTTTATAAATCTTAAACTTTTCAAGAGTTTCATCCTTAGCATGCAACAAATAAACGTAACAAAATCTAGTAGCATCATCTATAAATGTTACTACATATTTTTTATTACCTAGAGATGGTGTAGCATGAAAATCACATATATCACTATGTATCAAATCTAACACTTTAGTTTCCCTATATGTTGCATGAAAGGCTTTTTGGTTATCTTATTCAACTTGCAAACATGGCATTTATCATTGTTTATGTTAATAGGCGGAATTAAGCTCATTTTAGACATTTCTTTAACTCTTTTATAATGTACATGTCCTAGTCTAGCTTGCCATAATTCCGATTCAGTCAAGTTGTTTCTACTACTAGTTGAAGCTATGCAATTTGCATTACTAGTTGAAGGTACATCATTAACATTACTAGTTGAAGCAACACAAACAGATTCATTCATAAACGAGACATCAACATTCAACATAAACATACCATTACATAGATAACCGAAACCAACAAAGGTACCATGTCTTGACAAGATATACTTGTCACTTTCCAATACATGTTTGTACCCGCAATTATTCAACACAATGCCACTTAATAGATTCTTTCGAATTCTGGGCACATACAAAACATTGTTCAAAAGTAAACATTTTCCAGAAGTAAAAACAAGATTCACAGTTCCTATTCCCTTCATTGGTTCAGTTGCAACGTTCCCCATCTTGATGATAGATCCGTCTTCGATTGGTTGAAAGTCTTTAAACCAACGAAGATCCTTGCATACATGACTTATTGCACCCGAATCAACCCACCAAGCAATGTCATCATCCTGCACATAAAATGCCTCAGAAATTAGTGACACATAATTCTGAACCGAATTATTAAATTGTACTAAATTCTGACCTTGCTTGCCCGGGTCCTTGGACCCGCTAGAACCAGCCTCATTCTTGTTCTTTTAACCGGACTTGTTGTTATTCTTCATCATCTGACAGTCCCTCTTAAAGTGACCAACCTTACCACATTTCCAGCAAGGGTAATTCGGCTTTTTGTTTGAACCCGAATTGTTGTTTCCTTGAAACTTGCGTTTCCCTTTGAACTTACTGTTTCCTTTGGATGATTCACCCGTTTCAACCATGTTCACATAATTTGATCCAACCCGTTTCTTTTCATCATTGACCAACACATTTTCCTGTGCTCTCAAGCCTTCTTCAATTCTGAAGTGGCTTCCAAGTTCAACCAAAGTTAACTCTCCTTTCTGATGTTTCAGATTATGTTTAACATCTCTCCAGGAAGGAGGTAACTTGTCAACGATACTCGAAACAGAGATGGATTCATCCATCTTCATATCATGTTGGCAAACTACCCCAGAATTCGTAACAATTCATGATACTGTTCCATCACATGCCTTTTATCAACCATTCTATAATTATTGAAATTACTGACAAGAAACTTCTTACTAGAAGAATCTTCTGCCATGTATTTGGCTTCCAACGTGTCCCACAGTAACTTTGCAGTTTCAACATTTTGATAAACATCAAATAAGAGATCAGACATACCATTCAGAATGTGACCAAGAAATATATATAGTTGTCGTTCTCCCACTTCGACCTCTTCCTGATTTGCTCCAGATTGCCCTCCTCCAGTATCTCCGGGATTGGAGTAGTCAACACGTACACAACCTTCAACGAAGTCAGAAGAAAGTGCATCTTCTTCTGCCATCTTCGGAAGTCTTGCCCTTCGAACTTCTCAAGTTTTTCAACCTTGCTTGTTATATCCTTCATCGATCCGCTTACCATCTTCATAGAAGCTCGACCCCAGCTAAGGGCTCTGCCCCTTGGACCCCGCTAGGGGCTGCCACCCCTTGGACCCTGCTCCCAGGGGCGCTGCCCCCGGACCCCCGCCAAGGGGGCGCTACCCCCTTGGAACTCCGTAGAGTACGGGCTCTGCCCGTACACTTCGTATTATAATAACTCAAACAAGCGTGCACTCCTGCACCTCCTAACTTGCTTGATGTATATTATTATTCGCTTTGATCACCAAGTCAATCCCGATCACACTAAAAATATCTAACACATAATTCGAGCCGGCTCACGAGCCGAGGCAGGTCTAGCTCGAGTCAATTTTGAGCCGAGCTTTTTTCGAGCTAGTTTCAAGCGAGCTGCGAGCCAAAGTAGCATGTTTTGAAATGCCAATAAGCTCAAAGCTATATTACCTTTAGCGGCGACCCTTTACCGTTGACAAGTCGCCGCTATTGCCTTTAGCAGCGCAGATCAATACTATTAGCGGCGACAAGTGTCGCCGCTATTAATCGAATTTCTTGTAGTGCGAGGGTGCAGGTAAACCGGGAGAGAGGTTTTTTTGGAGTGTTATTTTTTATTGCGTCGAAACAGAATGGTAATTATCTAATACCATTGATTTTTATTGTTTGGAAACCTTTTAAAGTTTTCAAAATGGTTTTTAAGGTAAAGATTGAAGGGTACACGGGATTTGGATGGGAATGGTGTCCAGGTTCGTGGTCATGTAATTGGAAACCTTCATCGCGAAAAATCAGTGTCCATTTAATCGAAAAAATAAAACAACTGACATTATGGCTCCTTTTTTTCTTGAAAAGTAAACTTCATTAACAAACGCAACCGAGCCAAAACAGGCCGGCCCAACCGGGACGACAACGAAATTACATATTTACAAAAGAGCACCAATCTTTCCATTCTATACCTTTGTGCTTTGATCTAAGAGAAAACCATAAAAAACCTAAAGCTTTAACCTCACTTAAGATGTTTTCGATCTTGATCGGAGAATTAGAGAACACAACATTATTCCTAGCATGCCAAAGACACCAACAAAAAATAATAATGATACCTAGCACCGCCTCTTTCTTCCTTTCCGAACCACTTAAAACCGTATGGAAGTCAAGAAGGTCTCTGATCGAAAACGCAAAGATACTAGGAATTTTACACCATGAACTGATCCAATTCCAAACCGTCAAAGCAATGAAGCAAGAAGTAAAAATGTGCTCTATATTCTTGTCCTCGGACCTGCATAACGGACACAAGGAGTCTTCTACGATGATGTTTCTTTTCCTTAACGCGTCTCTAGTCAGGATCCTATCCATCTCCATACGCCACACATGAATGTTGCATTTAGCCAGCGTCCAACGGCACCAATCCATCACAAAGCTGTTAACAGCCTCATGATCTGAATATAACATTTTTTTTACAACCTTAACAGAAAACTCCCCATCCGAGCTAGTCGACCAGATCCATTTGTCTTCTCCATCCGAAAGTTGGACATTTTCCAGCAACCGCGAAAGCTGCTGCAGACTATTAGACAGACCCGAGTCAGTGATTATGGATCTCCATTCCCACTTCAATTCAGTATCGCCATCAACAGTGGAGACCCGGTCAACCACCAAGCATTTTTTGTTTATTTATAACCCAAACAATTCAGGAAATTTCTCTTTTAAAGGCTCGTTAGTGACCCACGGGTCCAGCCAAAAGCGAATCTCCATGCCATTACCTAAACTCCTTTAAAATACTTTTTTAAATGCCGCCCACCGACTTTTGTAGAGGTACATACCTTGGCGTTGTTATTCCAAGATCCACTTAAAGTTTTCTTGAACGGGATACACTCCCACCCCACCTTACTAGAATGAAGAGCGTCAATGACTTTCCTCCATAATTTGTTCTTCTCCATCTTGAATCGCCATCCCCATTTAATCAATAAAGTCAAAATGGAAGGAAATAGTTTAACGTAAAGTTTGATTATATATATAACTGTTCTAATCATTAACAAATAAAAGTGCATAGTGGAGTAGTTATGGGTTGATTGTTTAACCCGGTAGATCCGGATTCGATCCCTGCGGTCTTCGGGTTTTATTTTTATTTTTCTACATTTCAAGTTCCAAATTGTTAAAATCAGCCCTTGAAGTTTATGTTTTAGATAAGTGCAATAATAGTCCCTTATGTTCAAACTCATGCTAACTATAATTATAAATAACCTTTTATATAAAAGGAGATATATATATTTTGACACACACACATATATATACGTGATACGTGTTTATTTTGTGAGTTTTATTTATACACTTTTATATATGTACCCCAAACTTATTAAAGACTGTTTATGAGGTACGGGTAAGAATGGGGCGTGTACGCAAGTATTTGTGGGAATGAAATAAATAAGTAGGTATGTATGAATAGATTAATTGTATGTTAGTAGATGGAACCCATTAGGAAACACGAATAGAAATGAATAAACATGTAGGTTGCTATGTATGGGACTTATATGTATAGTAGTTTGTGACTAAGAATTGTTAGTATGAATATGTGAGAATGTAAGTTGTATGTAAGAGTTTGGATAGAGGGATAGGTGTATGAAGTAGGATTTATCATACCCGAAAGAGTTGGATTAGATAAATTGTATGCGTGTTATCAAACCATATGTATTCTAATGAGTGAGACTTGTATGTATGCATGCATGTATGTATGCATGTATGCATGTATGTATGTATGTATGCATGGTGTAAATATACATGAATATTAGCGATGCTAACTGGGTTGCTTTTGAGAATGAAATGAAATGCAGGTACAATATTGTTGACTTATTGAAGATTAAGATAAATTGTACAAGAATGTGTGATTATGTAATTTAGTAAATATAAGTTATGTTTTATATCATAAATGAGAACGAAGAACATATTTATTGTAAAAGAATTATTTTAAAATGGACTTTCAAGTATGTCAGACGTTCATAAAGAAAGAAATTATAAGGCTCGTATTTACGCTGCGTCTTTATGGTGAAAACGTGTTTGGGTCTTACAAATGTTGATTCTGACATTAAATCACATGGGCTCAAACTATAGTTCACTCTAATAATAAAGAGAGTCCTCACGTGGCCATGCACATGTGGGGCACTAACTGAGAATTTGGATGGGTTTAAGTGTCACGGTCCCCTGCTCGGTTTTACCCGTTCCACGAGCCACGGGACAGAAACCCGTGGTAATTATTATGTTGGCAGCGGAATTTTAACAGGATCTTTTTAAAACTGGAAAATGTCCAATTTATTTATTTCACAAACAGGGAATAACACCCATAATTTACAATAAAGGTGATTTCACCGGGAAATCCCTGTTTTTACAAAACATGTTTCTTTATTTTATTGAGCCACTTCTTCAAGCTTGTAGTGCTACACGGCACGTTTTCTCTTGATCACATCAGATCACCTGAAACATGTTTTAAAAAGGTTTTATCAGCAGGGAAATACTGGCGAGTCATTCAAGTTGCACAAAATGACACATTGTTATAATATACAGTATTAAGGGTGATTACATTGTTTCTATCAACCAATTACCCCAAATCGGTATTTGTCACTTGACAGTATCTGTGACTATGGTCAGATCACCCATTGGCTAACCCGTTGTCCAATGGTGACGGGTATCAAGTAATGTATACAAAACCCCACACACCTGCAGTAATTGAAGATTACAAAGACTTAATCCCTGTAATTATAACTAGAAAACATTTAGGATTTTGTAAAGCAATTTGATAAAAAGAGAATTACCCACATTGCAGATTTAGACGGGCAGCGTTTAGCCTACTGATTTTAGCCTGATTAACCTAATTCAAATAACAATGCACACGAAAACTAGGTCAGTAACTTAATACAACTTTTACGACAACTCACGAGATCCAAAACCTTCACGACGAATGACAAAGTATAGCCCAAGTACGGGCAACACATAAACATCCATCGGATTGATTTTTATCGATCGGACATTAAATCGTAGCAGTGATCGAGTTATTACCCTGTTGTCGCGGCAGAATTTCGTGCTGTGTGTGTGTGTTTTGAAGTAAACAGACGATATCTCAGTGTACGAAACGAGTTTTTACGTCGAACCAACGCCAAATTTCAAGTGCCAAACCCCTGAATTTATACTGAAAATTTGTCCATGTCGCGTGGCGCGACAGGGTGTCGCGTGGCGCGACGGCACCACTTCTAGCATAGGGTAGCCTCGTGTCTTCCTAGCTTGGGTGAGTCGACCGTTTGACGAAATTCAATTCCTATCGTAAACTGTAAGGATAATACTAATTAGGGAATACCCCCCCCCCCCTGAGTTTTAGGGGCCCTGATCCTAGTTCCGATTGTTCTGGAAATTTTAGGGGTTATGCAATATTACTTGGGGGTCTCAATTAGGGTTTCCTATTGGACATAATAAAATAAGAAATAGTAATTTTGATTAGAGTTGTTACATCCTCCCCACCTTATAAAAATCTCGTCCTCGAGATTTATTTGAACAAGTAGGGATATTTTCGCTTCATTTTGGATTCCATTTCCCAAGTATACTCAGGTCCTCTCTTTGAATCCCACTTGAATTTGACCAGTACTAGTCTTTTGTGCTTGAGAAACTTGACCTTTATGTCTTCTATCTGTAGTGGTTTCTCAACAAATTTTAATCTTTCATTTACCTCTATATCTTGAAGAGGTACTACCAGGGATTCGTCAGATAGACATTTCTTAAGGTTGGATACATGAAAGACGTCATGTACCCCGGCTAGCTCTTCTGGTAGTTGTAAGCGATAGGCGACTGGTCCTATTCGCTGGTTTATTAGGAATGGTCCTACGTACCTTGGACTTAGCTTCCTTTTTTTCCGAACCGAACTACTCCTTTACAAGGAGAAACTTTCAAGAGTACCTTATCTCCAATTTGAAATTCCAGTGGCTTACGTCGATTGTCTGCATAACTCTTCTGGCGTTCTCGAGCCGTTTTCAGTTTTTCCTTGATTTGAGTGATCTTATCAGTGGTTTCTTGTACGATCTCGGGACCTGATAATTGGCTTTCTCCTCTTTCTACCCAACAGACCGGAGTTCTACACTTTCGTCCATACAATACTTCGAACGGGGCAGCTTCAATGCTTGAATGGTAACTATTGTTATAGGAGAATTCAATTAAGGGTAGGTGGTCATCCCAATTTCCACCAAAATCTATCACACATGCCCTGAGCATGTCTTCTAGGGTTTGGATCGTCCTTTCACTTTGTCCGTCTGTTTGAGGATGGTAAGCAGTACTTAAATTTAATCGCGTCCCCATGGCTTCTTGGAAACTTGTCAAGAAATGCGAAGTGAAACGACTATCTCTATCCGATACAATGGAGAGTGGAACTCCATGTAAGGATACTACTTCGTCTACGTATAATTTTGCTAACCTTTCCATGCTAAAGGTTTCTTTCATGGGTAGAAAATGAGCTGATTTGGTTAATCGATCCACAATTACCCAAATCGCATCATTACCTTTTCTGGTTTTGGGTAACTTAGTAACAAAATCCATGGTTATTAGTTCCCACTTCCAAACAGGCATTTCTAGTTGTTGGAGTAACCCAGAAGGTTTCTGGTGTTCTGCCTTAACTTGTGAACAAGTTAGACACTTAGAAACGTATCTAGCTATGTCCTTTTTCATACCAATCCACCATAAATTATTTCTTAAATTTTGGTACATCTTATTATTTCCCGGGTGCATGGTATATCTAGATTTATGAGCTTCCTCTAAAATATTATTTCTTAACTCTCCTTGCTTAGGTACCCAAATCCTTCTTTTGTGGAATCTCCAAATTCCATCAGCTCCTTGCTCTAATTCTTTTATTCTTCCTTTCATTCCTTCAGCATCATCCTTGATTGCTGTGGGTTGAGCATTTTTCAGTTGTTCCATTAAGTCTAATTATAAACTTAATCTAAGAGCATGAACTCGCTTTTGCTTTTCATGATACTTACGACTTAAGGCATCTGCAACTACATTTGCCTTTCCTTCGTGATATTGAATATCACAGTCGTAGTCACTTAGAATTTCCATCCATCTCCTTTGCCTCATATTCAATTCTTTTTGCCCAAATATGTACTTTAAGCTTTTATGATCTGTATAAACTATAAACTTACTTCCATACAGATAGTGCCTCCAAATCTTAAGGGCAAAAATTATCGATCCTAATTCTAAGTCATGTGTCGTATAGTTTTCCTCGTGCTTTTTCAATTGCCATGAGGCATACGCAATTACCTTTTTGCGTTGCATCAGCACACCTCCTAATCCTAGCTTAGAAGCATCATAGTAAACTTCAAAATATCCTGTCCCTTCTGGTAAGGCAAGAATTGGGGTGTTCGTTAACCTTTGTTTTAAAATCCTAAAAGCCTCTTCTTGCTTAGGTCCCTATTCAAACTTAACTGTTTTACATGTTAGCTTAGTTAATGGCACAACTATCTTAGAGAAATCTTTAATAAAGCGCCTATAGTATCCAGCTAATCCTAGAAAACTTCTAACTTCTGTAGCTGATTGCGGGACCTTCCATTTGGTGATCGCTTCTATCTTGGAGGGATCTACGTGAATACCTTCGTGATTCACCATGTGTCCTAAAAATTGCACCTCCTGTAGCCAAAATTCACACTTCGAGAATTTTGCGTAAAGCTTCTCCTTTCTTAACAAAGTTAAGAGTGCATGCAGGTGCTGACAATGCTCATCCTGACTTTTGGAATAAATAAGTATATCGTCAATGAAAACAATTACAAATTTATCCAAATATGGTTTACAGATCCTATTCATCATGTCCATAAATGCTGCTGGAGCATTTGTTAACCCAAAGGGCATGATTGTAAACTCATAGTGACCATACCTAGTTCTGAAAGTAGTTTTAGGTATGTCTTCTTCTTGTACCTTCAACTGATGATATCCGGAGCGTAAATCTATCTTAGAAAAATATCTAGCTCCTTGTAGTTGATCGAAAAGATCATCAATCCTAGGTAATGGGTATCGATTCTTAATTGTAACCTTATTCAATTCCTTATAATCGATACACATTCGCATCGAACCATCTTTCTTCTTCACAAACAACACTGGAGCTCCCCACAGGGATGAACTAGGTTGTATAAATCCTTTGCTTAATAATTCATCTAACTGCTTTTTCAGTTCTAACATTTCAGTGGGTGCTAATCGGTAGGGTGCTTTAGCTACTGGTGTAGTTCCAGGAATCAAATGAATTCTAAATTCTACCTCCCTATCTGGTGGTAATCCTGGTAATTCTTCTGGGAATACATCCGAGTATTCTGATACTACAGGAATTTCCTTAAGTTCCTTACCCCTAGTGCTAATGATTACCGAAATCATATACACTATTCCTTGCTTTCACTCATAACTAGCAACTTTCATTACAAAAATGCACTTCATTGATTTAAGCGGCTTATCCCCTGTAATCATAATTACTTCTCCTGTGGGTGCACGGATTTCTATGGAATTCTTATCACAGAGGATTCGAGCGTGGTTGGCTACTAACCAATCCATTCCTAACACGACATCGTATCCAGCTAAATTCATGGGTAATAGGTTTGCAGAAAATTTATGACCTGAAAGTTCTATATTTTCTTTTTGCAGAACCGTATCTATGTTAACAGAGTTCCCGTCTGCCGTTTCTACTGTATAAATCTGCCTAAGTTTGCTTAAAGGTTGTTTAAGAGCTTAGCAGAAGGAAGTATTGATAAAACTTTGGTTTGCACCAGAGTCGAATAATACTTTCGCATAAACGTTGTGTACCAGAAACGTACCAGCTATTACGTCAGGAATTAGTTCGGCTTCCTGCGTGGTCAATTGGAAGGCTCTTTCGTTTTTCTCCGTAGTCCCTTCAGCAGGTTTGGCCTTGTTGTCAGCTGGTTTGACCAATTTAGGGCATTCGGGTCGGAAATGCCAAACTTCTCCACAGTTGTAGCAGATCTTTGTTTTCCTTTTGCAATCTTCTTCACGATGTCCTATAACTTTGCATAAGTTGCAGGGTTCATTACATTTTCCAAAATGTTTCTTTTTACAGTTCCTGCAGAACGGCGGAGTGGAAGATTGCCCAGTTCCTCTTTTCTTGAAATTGCTATTATTACCCACACGAAATCCTTGGGTAATCTTTTGGGCTAACTCCTTTTTCCTATTTTCTACCCGCATATACACCAGTCCGTCAGTCAAGGTGTTAGCTAATTCCACCGCATCATCGATTGTGCGGGGTCTCGCAGCTTTGACGATATCACGGATCTCGCTAATTAAACCCCAAATATAGCGAGAAATAAGTACCGGTTCTGGCGAAGCTAGAGTAGGCACAATTCGAGCATATTCGAAAAACTTCGAAGTATACCCTCGACAATCAACATCCACCATTCGGTGGCTCGGGAATTTGTTCGCCATTTGTTCTTTTTCATATTCAGGGCAGAATTTCCTTTCTACCAGATGCTTAAATTCTTCCCAACTCATGGCATAGGCCATGTCACTTCCCTTAGCTTGTAATACCGTATTCGACCATTCTAATGCTTCTTCCTCGAAAAGGTGAGAAGCATACATGACTTTATCCTCCTCGGCAAATTCACTTATTTTAATTACTGCCTCGGTTTTCTCCAACCAACGCAATGCAGCAGTTGCCCCTTAATTGCCTGCAAATTCGATGGGTTTACAGGCAAGAAATTCCTTGTAATTGCAACCAGGCGTTGCAGCCTTCATTCTTTTAAGGAATGGAGATTGCATCCCATCATTATCATTATTATTAATGTTGCCGCCTCCATTTATACTATTACTGAAATTATCGCCATGAGTGCGTTTGCTGGGAATAATTTGTTGAGGTTCAACTGGATTTCGGGCAGCAGCAATAATTGCTGGAATAGCATTTGCTATTCCCTGGGCAACGATGTTTTCTATATCTTGTCGGTTAAGAAAGTGATCTTCATTGTTTTGCTCGGATTGATTAACTTCGTTAACTGGTTCATTACGAGCGTGTTCCATCTGGTAATTAATATATATAAGTTATTACCATAAAATAAATAACAATCACACAATAAAATAATTGCACGTAATCATGTCAACACGTGTAGCCAAAATTGTCGACTTTGCGACTTCATCTTTTTATATATAGTAGTATGCGTCCGTACACACTGATTATCTTACAAAAGTTTTATTTTAAGTGATTTTACCTAATTATATTTTTATTATTATTATTTTGTTTTATTATTATACAACCACAACCATACAGTCACACCATCCCCGTCAGCTGGTATCTCAGAAACGACGTTCCCTCTCGTCCACCAGCTCCTCGCCATAGTAGCGAAGTTCAGCCATGTTCTCGGTACTCATTGGTGGGTGTAGTGGAGGCTCAGGGTCAAATTGGGGGAAAAAGGTATTAGGGTTATTTAAAAGATTCTGAAATTGCAAGTCAGTTGTCCACCATTCTTCTAGCTCTTCTGGTAGAGGTCAGGGGTGGATAATAGGATCTGGAATAGCAGGTTCCAGATTAACTGGAAGTTGTGCTTCAACTGGGTAATTGAAGAGGTTTTCACCAGCAGGTCCGATGAGGTCACTAAGTCCCAATTTACGATCCAGCTCCTCCCACGGTGGCATTTCCTGAGCTTGCCCAGAACTCTCCCCGATCTCCTTTCCTTTGCCTTTATCCTTTGAATCCTCAGTCTTTATAACTTTCTGTACCGCTGGTTTCTTCCTACGCACACGCCTCCAGCCTACGAGTCTTCTTCTCTTTTTCGGCTTTGGTTTCTCCTGAGGTTGGGCTTGGAATACCATTGGCTCTTCAGTATCAGCCTGGTAGCCAGGGAAGGTATCGGTGGTATCCATATCTGTGCTATGGATAGTAAAGTTTTGAAGTGCTTCGGATAGTTCATTCATGCTGTTAGCATATATGAAGAAACACACAAACTTCTAAGTTAAAATTTTGTAAATTAAATTTTCACATAATCACAGAATGGTAATCAGAAAAATTAAGTATTTCTAAATACTTAATTGGCTTAAATCAGTGGCTCTGATACCACCTTTTTCTGTCACGGCCCCCGGCCCGGTTTTACCCGTTTCAGGAGCCGCGGGACAGAAACCCGTGGTAATTATTATGTTGGCAGTGGAATTTAAACAAGATCTTTTTAAAACCAGAAAATGTCCAATTTATTTATTTCACAAATTGGGAATAACACCCATAATTTACAATAAAGGTGATTTCACCGGGAAATCCCTGTTTTTACAAAAACATGTTTCTTTATTTTATTGAGCCACTTCTTCAAGCTTGTAGTGCTACACGGCACTTTTTCTCTTGATCACATCAGATCACCTGAAACATGTTTTAAAAAGGTTTTATCAGCAGGGAAATACTGGCGAGTCATTCAAGTTGCACAAACTGACACATTGTTGTAATATACAGTATTAAGGGTGATTACATTGTTTCTATCAACCAATTACCCCAAATCGGTATTTGTCACTTAACAGTATCTGTGACTATGGTCAGATCACCCATTGGCTAACCCGTTGTCCAATGGTGATGGGTATCAAATAATGTATACAAAACCCCACATACCTGCAGTAATTGAAGATTACAAAGACTTAATCCCTGTAATTATAACTGGAAAACATTAAGGATTTTGTAAAGCAATTTGATAAAAAGAGAATGACTCACATTGCAGATTTAGACGGGCAGCGTTTAGCCTACTGATTTTAGCCTGATTAACCTAATTCAAATAACAAAGCACACGAAAACTAGGTCAGTAACTTAAAACAACTTTTACGACAACTCACGAGATCCAAAACCTTCACGAAGAATGACAAAGTATAGCCTAAGTACGGGCAGCACTTAAACATCCATCGGATTGGTTTTTATCGATCAGACATTAAATCGTAGCAGTGATCGAGCTATTACCCTGTTATCGCGGCAGAATTTCGTGCTGTGTGTGTGTTTTGAAGTAAACAGACGATATCTCAGTGTACGAAACGAGTTTTTACGTCGAACCAACGCCAAATTTCAAGTGCCAAACCCCTGAATTTATACTGAAAAATTGTCCCTGTCGCGTGGCGTGACGGCACCACTTCTAGCATATGGTAGCATCGTGTCTTCCTAGCTTGGGTGAGTCGACCGTTTGACGAAATTCAATTCCTATCGTAAACTGTAAGGATAATACTAATTAGGGAATACCCCCCCCCCCCCCCCCCTGAGTTTTAGGGGCCCTGATCCAAGTTTCGATTGTTCTGGAAATTTTAGGGGTCATGCAATATTACTTGGGGGTCTCAATTAGGATTTCCTATTGCACATAATAAAATAAGAAATAGTAATTTTGATGAGAGTTGTTACATTAAGTGTAAATGACAAATAACGTGACAAATTTTCAAATAAAATTGGCTTTAATAAAGGACAACAATTGTAACTAGTTATTTTACGTCGCGCGTTGCGGCGAAACCGAACAAATGATAATATAAAACAAACGTGACATGAAAATAAAATATGTTGTTTAGAAAGACAAACCATTAGAACGGCTTAGTTTATCATTGTATCATTTTATTATGTCAAATAAATACTTTATTTTGAGTACAACATCATTTTTTTAACAAAACTTATAACGGAATGTCGAAGGAAAAATCAAGCACAACTACGTACTTGAGTGTTTAGAAAAAAGTTATAAACGTAAATTATTAAAGAAGTATCAAATTTATTGATAAATTAATATATGTTCTAAAAAAGAACAAAATAATTATTAAAAAAATAGTAAAGGAAACATATGGTTTTAAAAAAAGAAAAAAAATTAAAAATATGTTATTAAAAGTAAATATAATAATAAACTATTATAATATATTAAATAAAAATAATAAAAAACTATATAATATTTTAAAAATAAAGTTACTATTCATCGTACTTTGTTAACTATACATATAGTTTATCATTGTACTGTTTTATGATATCAAATAAATAAGTTATTTTGAGTACAACTTCGTTTTTAACTAAACTTATAATGGGATGTCAAGGAAAAAATCAAGCACAACTACGTACTTAAGTTTTTAGAAAAAAAAGTTATAAACGTTAATTATTAAAGAAATATCATATTATTTGATAAGTTAATATATCTTCTAAAAAGAAAAAATAATTATTTTAAAAATGGTAAAGAAAATATATGATTTTAAAAAGGAAAAAAAATTAAAAATATGTTATTAAAAGTAAATATAATAATAAACTATTATAATATATTAAATAAAAAATAATAAAAAGCTATATATTATTTTAAAAATGAAGTTACTATTTATCGTCTTTCGTTAACTATATAATATAATATAATATAATATAATATAATATAATATAATATAATATAATATAATATAATATAATATAATATAATATAATATAATATAATATAGAGTAAACTGCCATTTTGGTCCTTGTGGTTTGGGCACTTTTGCCATTTTGGTCCAAATCTCAAACTTTTTAAATCTAGGTTCCTGTGGTTTGAATTTTGTTGCCATTTTTGTCCTAAAGTGAAATTTGGCCAGATTCCCCCACATCTCGGATTCTATTTCCTGCGTCCACCAGCTCCTCGCCATAGTAGCGAAGTTCAGCCATGTTCTCGGTACTCATTGGTGGGTGTAGTGGAGGCTCAGGGTCAAATGGGGGGAAAAAGGTATTAGGGTTATTTAAAAGATTCTGAAATTGCCAGTCAGTTGTCCACCATTCTTCTAGCTCTTCTGGTAGAGGTCAGGGGTGGATAATAGGATCTGGAATAGCAGGTTCCAGATTAACTGGAAGTTGTGCTTCAACTGGGTAATTGAAGAGGTTTTCACCAGCAGGTCCGATGAGGTCACTAAGTCCCAATTTACGATCCAGCTCCTCCCACGATGGCATTTCCTGAGCTTGCCCAGAACTCTCCCCGATCTCCTTTCTTTGCCTTTATCCTTTGAATCCTCAGTCTTTATAACTTTCTGTACCGCTGGTTTCTTCCTACGCACAGGCCTCCAGCCTACGAGTCTTCTTCTCTTTTTCGGCTTTGGTTTCTCCTGAGGTTGGGCTTGGAATACCATTGGCTCTTCAGTATCAGCCTGGTAGCCAGGGAATGGTATCGGTGGTATCCATATCTGTGCTATGGATAGTAAAGTTTTGAAGTGCTTCGGATAGTTCATTCATGCTGTTAGCATATATGAAGAAACACACAAACTTCTAAGTTAAAATTTTGTAAATTAAATTTTCACATAATCACAGAATGGTAATCAGAAAAATTAAGTATTTCTAAATACTTAATTGGCTTAAATCAGTGGCTCTGATACCACCTTTTTCTGTCACGGCCCCCGACCCGGGTTTACCCGTTTCAGGAGCCGCGGGACAGAAATCCGTGGTAATTATTATGTTGGCAGCGGAATTTAAACAAGATCTTTTTAAAACCGGAAAATGTCCAATTTATTTATTTCACAAATTGGGAATAACACCCATAATTTACAATAAAGGTGATTTCACCGGGAAATCCCTGTTTTTACAAAAACATGTTTCTTTATTTTATTGAGCCACTTCTTCAAGCTTGTAGTGCTACACGGCACTTTTTCTCTTTATCACATCAGATCACCTGAAACATGTTTTAAAAAGGTTTTATCAGCAGGGAAATACTGGCGAGTCATTCAAGTTGCACAAACTGACACATTGTTATAATATACAGTATTAAGGGTGATTACATTGTTTCTATCAACCAATTACCCCAAATCGGTATTTGTCACTTAACAGTATCTGTGACTATGGTCAGATCACCCATTGGCTAACCCGTTGTCCAATGGTGATGGGTATCAACTAATGTATACAAAACCCCACATACCTGCAGTAATTGAAGATTACAAAGACTTAATCCCTGTAATTATAATTGGAAAACATTAAGGATTTTGTAAAGCAATTTGATAAAAAGAGAATGACTCACATTGCAGATTTAGACGAGCAGCGTTAACCTACTGATTTTAGCCTGATTAACCTAATTCAAATAACAAAGCACACGAAAACTAGGTCAGTAACTTAAAACAACTTTTACGACAACTCACGAGATCCAAAACCTTCACGAAGAATGACAAAGTATAGCCCAAGTACGGGCAGCACTTAAACATCCATCGGATTGGTTTTTATCGATCAGACATTAAATCGTAGCAGTGATCGAGTTATTACCCTGTTATCGCGACAGAATTTCGTGCTGTGTGTGTGTTTTGAAGTAAACAGACGATATCTCAGTGTACGAAACGAGTTTTTACGTCGAACCAACGCCAAATTTCAAGTGCCAAACCCCTGAATTTATACTGAAAAATTGTCCCTGTCGCGTGGCGTGACGGCACCACTTCTAGCATAGGGTAGCATCGTGTCTTCCTAGCTTGGGTGAGTCGACCGTTTGACGAAATTCAATTCCTATCGTAAACTGTAAGGATAATACTAATTAGGGAATACCCCCCTGAGTTTTAGGGGCCCTGATCCTAGTTCCGATTGTTCTGGAAATTTTAGGGGTCATGCAATATTACTTGGGGGTCTCAATTAGGATTTCCTATTGCACATAATAAAATAAGAAATAGTAATTTTGATGAGAGTTGTTACATTAAGTGTAAATGACAAATAACGTGACAAATTTTCAAATAAAATTGGCTTTAATAATGGACAACAATTGTAACTAGTTATTTTACGTCGCGCGTTGCGGCGAAACCGAACAAATGATAATATAAAACAAACGTGACTTGAAAATAAAATATGTTGTTTAGAAAGACAAACCATTAGAACGGCTTAGTTTATCATTGTATCATTTTATTATGTCACATAAATACTTTATTTTGAGTACAACATCATTTTTTAACAAAACTTATAACGGAATGTCGAAGGAAAAATCAAGCACAACTACGTACTTGAGTGTTTAGAAAAAAGTTATAAACGTAAATTATTAAAGAAGTATCAAATTTATTGATAAATTAATATATGTTCTAAAAAAGAACAAAATAATTATTAAAAAAATAGTAAAGGAAACATATGGTTTTAAAAAAAGAAAAAAAATTAAAAATATGTTATTAAAAGTAAATATAATAATAAACTATTATAATATATTAAATAAAAATAATAAAAAACTATATATTATTTTAAAAATAAAGTTACTATTCATCGTATTTTGTTAACTATACATATAGTTTATCATTGTACTGTTTTATGATATCAAATAAATAAGTTATTTTGAGTACAACTTCGTTTTTAACTAAACTTATAATGGGATGTCAAGGAAAAAATCAAGCACAACTACGTACTTAAGTTTTTAGAAAAAAAAAGTTATAAACGTTAATTATTAATGAAATATCAAATTATTTGATAAGTTAATATATCTTCTAAAAAGAAAAAATAATTATTTTAAAAATGGTAAAGAAAATATATGATTTTAAAAAGGAAAAAAAAATAAAAATATGTTATTAAAAGTAAATATAATAATAAACTATTATAATATATTAAATAAAAAATAATAAAAAGCTATATATTATTTTAAAAATGAAGTTACTATTTATCGTCTTTCGTTAACTATATAATATAATATAATGTAATGTAATGTAATGTAATGTAATATAATATAATATACTATACTATACTATACTATACTATACTATACTATACTATACTATAATATAATATAGAGTAAACTGTCATTTTGGTTCTTGTGGTTTGGGCACTTTTGCCTTTTTGTCCAAATCTTAAACTTTTTAAATCTAGGTTCCTGTGGTTTGAATTTTGTTGCCATTTTGGTCCAAAAATGAAATTTGGCCAGATTCCCCAAATTAACCCCCTGTTTTGTACTTTTGCTTAGGGGTATTTTTGTCTTTTTAAACATTAATATATATAAATAAAATAGAAAATCCCCAAAACTCTTCACTCTCTCATTCTTTCTCTAAACACCCTCTGCACTCTCTCTCTCTCTCTCTCTCTAAACACAACACCCCTCTGTCTCTCTCTCTTCTCTTTCTCTCTAACACCAGTGCAGTGTTGTAAAAGTCGGATTACTCGGCCGAGTACTCGGCGAGTACTCGGTCCTAGGACCCCCTCCGAGGCGACTTCCTCCTAGGCGGTCTCAATTAGTCGGACTCGGGAGTACTCGGTGCCTAGTCGGCCTAGTCGGCGCCTAGTCGGACGTAGTCGGCCTAGTCGGTCTAGGCGGTCAACGTGGTTTGTTGACTTTTAATCGGTCAAACTCGGCCTACTCGGCCTTGTACTCGGACTACTCGGCCTTGTACTCAGACTAGTCGGACTTGTATTCAGAATATTTGAACTTTAAACATGTTTCATTTTAAATTATACTCAGTTGACATGAATTATGCTTATTTTAACACATAAATAATATATAACAATTAATTTTCTTTATATTTACCATGTCCGCGTACTCCCCGAGTACTCTCCGAGTACTCCGATTACTCCCAACTCCCCAGTCGGCCGACTAGGGACCGCCTAGCGACTTTTACAACACTGCACCAGTGTAATCTGTTCGTGTAATGCCCCTGCCACTCCCAAAATCTCTTCATGTAATCTGTTCCTTGTTCCTGTTTATAACATCCAGCGGTTTTGTTGATCGGTTTTATCGACGGAATTGGATTTTATTGTTCTTAAATTGGGGAATCTGGCTAATTTTGAAATTTGGAGCAAAATGTCAACAAAAACGAAACCACAAGGCCCTAGATGCAAAAAGTTTGAGATTTGGACTAAAGTGGCAAAACTGGCCAAACCTCAGGGACCAAAATGACAGTTTACTCTATATAATTTTGTCAATTCTTTATGATAGACCTTGTTTGGATGTACTAGATGTTATACATAATGGCCCATGGGCGTTGATTTATTGGGGCTGGAGGGTGGCCCGTACCCCACCGATTTTTTGCTTGTCCGTAAAAAAAAAATTGTAGTGTAAAATATTGGATATTTAAAATACGAGCTCTATTAAATTTTCATTCAAGCTCTTACGCTACATGTTGTAAATGTTTCCCTAATTGAGACCTTTTTGTGCGATATGAATTTTGTATATTTGTATGGTGTGCAATATGAGCTGTAGCTTTGCTTTGGATAGGTTAGTGTGATTGTGACACATGACAGCTGGTCACCCCTCACTTCATTTTCATTTGGTTACACGTATTCATTCACCATCTATTCACCATCCTTTTCGTTTTATGTGGTGATGAACACACACCGACGGTCATTACACACACTATCTAGTGTTGTGCCGTTGGTGGTCGTAAATGGCTTTGATTTTTATTTCAAAATTTTATGTGTGTTTACGTCGAAACATTTTGCTAAGGAGAATGGATACAATGAATATTTGGTGCCACCTACGTGGAGTGAGACAAAGATCTCCATGGTTATTTTTTACCAACTAGAACACGTGTTACGCACCTGATGTGTCCGTCTAGAGTGCGTTTTCGCATATTATGGACACATGTAGTGCGTTTTCTGACAAAAACACTAGTCATACGCAGTGGCGAAGTATAGAAGGGGCGGGGAGGGATGCCCGACCCTCCGAACTTTTCGCTCAATAGTGTTATATATGTAGTTTTCGTATAGAAATTTTTGAGAATATACGTTTTCGACCCCCCCCCCCCCCCCCCCCCAGGTTCTAATGCTAGATATTTTACCTGAATACCATGTCATAGTCCTACATGACATTTATTTAACTTTTTTTAAGACCTGTTTTGGCATTCTATTAATGAGAGAAGGGCTAAAGTTGAAATTGTATCGTCAGTTGTTTATCTTCTTTTATAACTTTTTAGAGATTTTGGAAAAAAAAATCACATTTTTTAATTTTTTTTCACATTTTTTAACTTTTCTACAAATTTTTAAATTTTTTTTAAACCTATTTCACATTTTTTTCTAATCCATTCGGCATTTATGTGCCATGTCAACAAATTTTTTAAATAAAAAAACTAAACAAATGTCATTTAGGATGGATGACCTTCTATTTAGGTAAAATATCTAAGATTGAAACATCAAATGAAACTTGAATGACCTAATTGGAACAAAAAAAATTATGAGTGACCTAATTAGAACACTTTTGAAACTTGGTTACTATTGTACAAAGTTAACCCTTATTATTATTATTATTATTATTATTATTATTATTATTATTATTATTTTTTATGAAATTAAAAGACCACACAATCTTTGGACGATTTGTGTAATTTATTGAAAGACCCCACATTCTTTGGACGGATTTATTTTAGGATATAAAATAGCAATGCAACCACATGCATCGGTACACGTAAGTAAATTGCATGTATCACGTGCACAAAAGTTAAAAATTCTAGAGCCCTTCTTGAAGTTACATGTTTATAAGGTGAAACAAACGAACACGAATAAAATTTTGTTTCTGTTCGCTCGTTAATGATATAATGTGTTTATAAACAGTTCATAAACTCTTACTAAATGAAAAACCTTTTGTTCGTGTTCATTCATTAAGAAAAGGAATGTGTCCATGAACGGTTCATGAACATAGATAAAATCAGCAAAGATTGTGGCGGCTAGAGGTGGATGGTGAGAGGGAACGACGCTAGACCTTGAAGCCCTAATCGTTGAATGAAGGTCGATAGTATTTTTCGATGTGAATAATGAGAAGAAAAGTAGAACGGTGCATAAACAAGTAGAGATAGGGTTTCCTATCTTATTTGTTTGGGTAATGAAATAAATAAGAATTAAATAATATAAAAAGTCTAGATAAAAGAAATAAATACTAACGAATCTTTAATGAACATTTAAACAAACAAACATGAACGAATGTTCACAAACACATTACCGAACGTTCATGAACGCAACTGGACGAACGAGACATCGGTTCGTGTTCACTCACTTAACTAACCAAACAAAATTTCTTGTTTATTTTTGTTCATTAATTAAATGAATGAACGTAAACGAACTTCCTGCCCAACGGTTTATGAACTGTTCGTTGAATGTTCGGTTCATTGACAACCCTACCCAAATATAGGATACATGGAGAAATTAACGTTACAGGTCATGAAATGTAATTATTAAAAGTGTTAGGTTTATTAGATAAATGCTTGTATAATAGGGTGTATCAACGATAAATGCTTGTATAATAGGGTGTATCAACCCGTGTGTCGATTAGGAGGGGCTGACTCTGAGCATGGGCCGGGTGGGCGTCAGTTCAGGACCAAAAACGTAAGAAGGCCCATAAGTTAAAAAATAATTAAAAATTATAGTTAATAGATCTGGAGTGAACCCATAAATATAACTAGAGGTAATAGTCACAATCTAGTGGAAAGGCCTCTTGTTTTCATCCATATGGTACCCGGTTCGAGTCGAATAACTTGAAAGATGGGGGGACCCAATATGTTTGCAGCTATTTCGAAGAGGATAACTTGAAAGATGGGTGGATGCAAGATGGGTCAAAAAAAATTGCGGATGAACGATATACAGGTTTGTTTCATTTATTTGGTGCATAAGTTGATTGACCATTGGTTTAAAGTTGAGGTGGCAACTTGGTGCGCCAAGTAAAGGGTGAGATTCGTATTTATATTATGTGTTTTTTAATTTCTAATGATGATATTTTATTTATTATTGTATCGGATTTTTTATTATGTGATGAACCTTACTCGACCCGCACCGTTCAAATAGGGCTAAATTTAAAACAAGTAAACTAGAAACCGAATTTGTTTAGACATACCCAAACTAGACCCAATCTGTTTAAAGTTTAAACCCAAACCTTTGGCCCAAGTTTTAATCCAACAAACCCAATTATAAGAGTTGATCGAGTGCTTTGCTTCTAAAAACGTTAGAAAAGCTACACGGTTCGCTTAAGTATATAGGTTAAATCATTTTGCTACACTGCTTGTGTTTTATTTATTTTATAGCAATTAACGTCGTATTATGGGTTTTTACTTCTTATAATGTATATATGTGTGGGCCCTATGGGGAGTGAATCTGCACTAATTTTAATGTTATTTTACTAATTTCGTGAAAATAACGTTATAAAGCAGCGGATGGTTAATCATGCATCATGTGGCGGCGTTGATAGCCGAAAGACAAAAGGGTACATGACTACATGCACTAATCGGGACAATCAGCCTTTGTCCCGATTGTTGAGTATTATGTGACTTATTGTAGGAATTAGGTTCACCTTTAGTAAAATATAATTATAAAATATATAATAACGAGACTCTCGTTATTCGTAGGAAACATCATAGTACAATACCGGTTGCAACAACTAAATAAAAAGAATTTAAAAGATAATTATATATACCAATCTTGATTCAAGCCGCATCTCTGGTGGGTCCTTCACGCGCATTTGATAGCATCCTAGACTCGAGTATTCATCATCTTGAGTCTTGAAAATATACTCCTTGACTGCAACAAAGAGCAAACTAAAACATTGACGATTTTGGTTGAGGCACGTGTTCAACACGCTTCCCTTAAAACAGATTTCGCGCCTCTACTAAAGACGACGCGTCTGTCTCCCAGGGTACAACAGCCGAAGTAGTATGTACTGCCGGAGATGGCCACGCGCCCGAGGTTACACCAGATAAAATTATAGTGTTAGAACTTGTGGAAAAGAATGATATGAAGATGATGAAATCGAATAGAGAAAACATATCTCTCTAAGTACACAACACATGGGTCTTCAAGTATCTCCAAGAACTCTTCTCATTTTTTCCTTCTAAAATTCCACTTTCAATTCTCTTGTAATTAGCTTCATCAAGTTTGGTACATAACCTACTTTTCATACAAGAGATATGGGGTAGAAAAGAGTCTCAATTTATTAGAGATTTTATTAGAGAAATAAACTCTAATAAAAACTAATAAATTGACATAAAAACTCTACTAAAAGTCTCACTTTATTAGAGATTTTATTAGAGACATAAACTCTAATAAAAGCTAATAAATTGACATAAAAACTCTACTTAAGAGTTTATCACCCATATGAAGAGTCTAGTAATAATTATAATTTTACTAAATTATAATTTCACTAAATTAATATCCATTCACACCATCTAAATTTCCAACAATTCCCCACATGAATGGAGATCGTTCTAAACACACAAAGTTTCCAATGGAACCTCGATAGTTGAGTTTTGCATACGATAGGTAGGTGTTACCCTTTGAACCTTCGCTCATGAAATGCACTTAGCTGTCACGGCCCCCGTCCCGGTATGAACTGGTCCAGGAGCCGCGGGACAGTGTAACACCTCGAAAATTCGCGTCCTATACTGTATTAACACGTGTCATAAGCTTTGAACGTGTGAAAGAATGTTCTATAAGGAATAAAGTTGACAAACAAGAAAAGTGTGTGAATATAAGGGTTCAAAATGTCAACAATGGATAAATATACTTTACAATGACCCTACACGATGTTTATACCCTTAAACGAATGAATCATGGATCATACGAAGCTAATTATGAAGGAAAGTGAGAGATTACAAACTACAGGGGTTAAATGTGTCAACATGTTTAAAGTATACCTCTGAGTGACCTTTTAGCAAACCCGAAGCTTTGTAACGATTAAATATGCTCACTAGAATACATGATAAAAATTTCACCAAGTTTCGTTATCGTATGAGAAAGTTATGATAAAATTCGTATACGATGGGTTAAAAGCGTCAACGATGAAGTTTATGACTTTTCGGGTGATAACAAAGTTAACCAAGGACTTAACAAAGTGGGTATAAGTCTTAAGGCCTTTATAAGTCAATTTAGAGGGCTCATAATGCAAGAAATAATGTCGAAACAACTTTATTTGGACCAAGGACCAAAATGTAAAAAATCTAGAAATTGGATTTGGATCAGAAGGGGCATCGCGCGACGCGAGGGACCCTAGGGGGGCCTACGCGTGGCGCGAGGGGCACTCTAATGCGAAAAATTTGGGCTGAGGTCTGCTAGGTGCATTGTAACCGACTTAGGAAGATATTTTCCACTCCATGGGCGACCCCTACATGCTTTTAGACCTTAGGGACACATGTTGATGATCAGGGATCAATGGTAGCATGATTTGTCAACAATCTAATGAGATTTAAGCACTATATAAAGGTCGCAACTTTGATCATTCACCCCATACTCATCTTCTGATCATCTCTGGAGCTCAAGGGCCTTCTCTAAGCATCCCTGGTCGTGCATTAGACTTTGGTAAGTACCCTTGACCTTCCTTAATCGAGTTTTGCTTAGTTATTAGCTTAAAAGTCAAACCATCGTAACTAACGTTTGACTTAGCAATTAATCATTAATGGTCCAGTGATTAGTCGAATTGAAGGTAGTTATAAGTTGGTAATTATGTGGGCATTAAACCCTTAAAAGGGCACCCTCTGATTCCCGCTCTAACTAGATCAAATGTCGGGTCAAAGTTGTTTATAAAAAGTCAACATAAACTTAATATGCGAATTAACATGTAATTAGCAATGTTGAAGGCATGTAACCTGTTTTACCACTCATATAACTTAGTAATAAATGTAAGAACATGTCTAAGCATGTTCGACCCGACAATTTTCTGTTTAAACCCGGTTCGGAACCGAAAGTCGCAAAACTTTGACTTTTGCTTTGACTTCAGTTCTGACCCGATTTAGTATGATTTGGAAATGCCTTAGAGATTCCTTAGGACCAGGCTACATGTTGGTATAACCCTCTGTAGTTGGTTCGTAGATTACCCGATTCGTTTACACGTTTCCGTTAAATGCTTAAAGTTGACCATAATGCCCTTTTTACCATAAAACGAGGATTTTGGATATGTAAGAGGATAATAATCTTTGTTGCTGAATTATAAACATTTCCCTAAAATTTAATATTAGTTAGAGGTCTAGATTAGGAGTTATGCTCAATAGCGCACTTAAGAAGCTTCTTGTTAATTAAACGGCGCAATTAGCATAAAGCCTATCTAAGCCCAATTTTTGACACCAAACCTTTTATCCACCAATGTAATGTAATATTTTGGGATTTATAAAGATTTTTAATTATTTTTAACCTGCTCATAATCTAAGGTTATGGCGTTGATTCGGTAAATACCGATTACACCCTTTTTGTGTATAAAATGAGTTCTACATAGTATTTTGACACCAATCCAATTGCTACTGATTTTAAATAATAAATGAAGTATTTTGAACTTTATAACCTGATCAGAAAACTCAGATTTCCTGTATAACCCGAAAATCGCTCAAAATGGCTTTTTAAGCGTATTAAACACATAGTTTATGTTTAAAACCATTTTGTCATATAAGACTTATTACCAACTGACATGACCTATTAAAATAAGTTATTTTACTGATGTATTCGGACCCGAATCTCATAAATACATTTAATCTCTTTTATAACCTTTAAAATGACCAAAATACCCCTACGGGGCTTAAATTAAGGTTAAACTCGTTTTGGGCATAATGGAAGGTATCCTACTGATATCACAACATACTTAAGGCATATTAACTTAGGAAACCTGTAAATGGCTCTCATGGTGTAACGCCCCAAAAATCTGAATGTTAATAATTGTCGTATGTTCTTATGTGACACGTCATGCAAGAAATAACTAGGCTATTTAACCTAGTTAAGGGTATGGTCAAAAGTATTAAATAATGAAGGTAGTGTCAGTTATGTTTTAAAGGTAAACCCGAGGGGCTAAAGTGGAACAAATGAAAGTTGATTTACTAATTAAAAAGAAAAGAACACACACACAAACACACACTTCGTGTGTGTTCTGGATAGATCGATCAGGGCTCTCAAGAGCCCCAAAACCCTAGTTCTTCAAAAGCTTCAATTTGAAGGATGAATCAAGGCCCAAATCCATAACCGAGCATGGATTAATGATCACCAACACGAGAGGATCATAAGGTATGTTTTAAATCTAAGATTGGTGATCATGGGTGAAGTGGGTTATGTTCTAATCCGTGAGTTAATATGAAATTAATCATGTACAAGGGTTAGAATCCTCGTGTAGAACATGGGTTATGAAAGGTTTGCGTTAATTTGATATTTAGAGGTGACACCCGTTAGTTAGGGTGAAGATGATGACTAGAATCACCTCTTATGTTCAAGTCTTGTTGAATGATTGATGTATTATGTGGGTATGATGAATTATTGTTAGATGAAAGTATAGGAATATGATGATGTTATGTTTAATGTTCATTTGAAATGATACATGATGATTAGTAGTTGGTTTTGATGGGTTATGTATGAGTTTAGAAGATTTGTGCATGAAATAGTTGTACGTTATGCTTAAAAAGGTAGTACTCACATCAAGTGTATGATAAAATGAATATAGTGTCGTCCGTATGGTCGATTACAATGTTACGGGTATATGTAGATGAGTTGATGGTTACATATGGTTAATAGTTGACTTTTGAAAGTCAACAAGATTAGGAAACATGATTTAACTCGTTGTCGTAAAGGTAGGATGATAGGAAGTCGTTTGGTACATGTTATGTTAATATGTATTATTTGTAATTACATGATGAATTACGTGTGATGAAAAGAGTATGAAGTCGATTATATGTTTTAATGCATGTTAGAAATGACTAAGGAAAGTTAAGTGTGAATTATGCGAATGATATGATGGTTAGATGTACAAATGAGTATGCTAATAAGGGCGTGGTTTCGATGAAATGAAAGTATAGGAAACACGTCGAGACGGACTCAAGCTTGAGGTGTTAACGGGTCAAGAAGAGGCGAGGAATCGGATACGAGCATGGACGCATAAGGTAAGTGATTTCCGTAATCACTTCTTAGTACCAGTAAGTAATAATGTGTTGTAATGAATTAAACATGATGTTTGAGGTCAGATATGTGTTAAAGTCTTTCGTCGTAAAAGATGGGTTTAAGGTGGACCAAAATGCCCTTGATGGGTATTTTGGAGTAAACGAGCCTAAAAGTAGTTTTGAAGCAAGTTATTCGATTAGTGTAATGTTTTGGACAAGTATGGAAGTGGGGATTACGGTTTGGTTAGTCGTAGACCAATTAATGCACGAATACCCTTAACGGGTCAAAAATAAGTATATGAACAATAAGGTGTTAAGAGGATGCAAGACATCCAAGAATTTGGTAATTTATGATAAGCGTCACTTACATTATTATGTTATAAAAGGTTTTGGGTAAAACGAACAAGTTATGTTGACGTATGCATTAACGGGTCGAAAAGTGGTAAAAGGGTAATAAGCCGAAGAGTCAAAAGTCGGAGATTATATTAAGTCGGATGTTGGATTTTAGTTCCATTGGATGGAGAATTAAATTACGGACGCGTAGGAAAAAGAATCGGGTAAAACGGATCAAAAACGAGTGAGTTATGCTCGTTTCCGTGAAACGGGATCGCGCTGAAAATATGCAGCACAGCAGCAGCAACCGTCTGATGTTTTGAGGGGGTCGCGTAGCGCGACGGCCCGTCGCGTCGCGCGACGGGTCCAGTTTCTCCGGAAATTGTTTTCGTGCTCCGTTTTGGCTCGGGAACTCGTTTAAACGCGTTTTAAGTTACGTACGACTAATTTAACTCATGTTTTATGACCATTAGGGTAAGCGTATGTGTGGATAGGTATGTATGGATGTTGTATATCTCTATACACGTATGTAGAAGTGTAGGTAAGCGTGTATGCGCGAATGTATGTAAGATTATAGTATGTAAGTGAGTACATAAGGATATATATGAAGACGTGTATGAGTAGGCTAGTATGAGTCGAGTATATTGCAATGGTTGATGGAAAATATAAATGTAGGCATGTATGTAGGTGGGTACGTATGTATGTTGTGTAAGTATAAGTGAATGTACGTAAGGGTGTATGTAGATAGTATGTATATGCAGTCAAGTGAGTATGTACGAAGTTATGCACGGATGTAAGTTGTGAGAAAGTATGGAATAAGTATGTACGTATGTATATAAGTATGTATGTCTGTTTGTATGTAATTATGTATGTAGGTTTGTATGTATGTATGTATGTAGGTATGTATGTATGTAGGCATGTAAGTATGTATGTATGTAAGTATGAATGGATGTATTTAGGTATGCACGTACGTATGTACGTAGGTACATAGGTATGTATGCTGCTTTGTGTGATTGTAAGTGTATGTATAGGTTGTATGAAAGTATGTACGCATGCATTCAATGATATTGAGTACTAACGATGATAATATCGTGCCTGGTAATGATGTGTAACGCAAGATACCAAGGAAGTCTCACTACGGATCGTATGATCAGAAAGAAAGCCGGAATGTAAAGAGTTAATGGAATGAAAAGTAACGTGCACAAATCTTGTATGCTTATGATACGTACTAACGTTATGAATTTTATGTGGTGAGCGCAGGTAGTACAAGACATGAGGATTACCAAGGAGTAGAGATCGAAGGTCGAGTCACAAGACAGATTGTACGGGAATGTTTAAATATGTAATTTAGTGTTGATAAGTTATGTTCTTATATTATAATATGAAGTTTTAGAATGTCAAAATGTATGTCATGAAAGAAATTTTCAGACTCGAAATTCCGCTGCGTCGTTTAAAGGTTAAATGTGTTAGGGTGTTACAAGTTGGTATCAGAGCCCTGGTTTGAGGGAATCAAGTACGAGAAGGTAAGTACTTGAACTCAAACTTGTGTGCTCTTGAGATAAGAAATCCGTACAATCTAAGACTCGATCAAGATCCAAAGGTAAAGGTTGACGAAAGTATGTATTTATGTATATGTATAAAGAAACTGATGGTTTTGTATGTGCAAGGTAAGCATGAGTGTTGGAAGAGGATGATCCGTGAATGCAGTCTAGGATGAGTACTAAGACAGGCAAAGAGGTAATAAGACGAATAGGCAAATGAGCCCATGTTTGTGAATTTAATATGGGGATGTAGGTAATGGTAAAGTTCATTAAGGGAAGGAAAATTTTAAAGATGAAAGACAATGATAGTATAGTAATGAAGTATTGGAAGAAATACACGCGCCGAAACCTAAGTCTACGGACATAAGGTGACAAATACATGAAGGCACGAAACTACTATGTGGATTGTGTACCTGGCCAGTACACGAGAAGCATATAACGTTCGTGAGATCATGATAAATGTTACAGGTATGTCCGGTAGAGTTGGGTAGCAGGCGGGCGTGTGGGTAAAATGGGAAGTAAGACTCTCGGGAAATTGAGAGTACTATGTAAGAAGGAAAAACATGCCTGATAAGAATGAAGAATGTTGAATCCATAAGTAAGTGCGGATCAACGAGTTATGAATAATATGTTTGAATCCGTAAGACGGATTCAGGGAAGGAAAGGTATGAATGCAATGTTTGAATCCGTGAGATGGATTCAAGGATGAAAGGCATGGATGATATGTTTGAATCCGTGAAACGGATTCAAGGATGAAAGGCATGATTGAATGTTTGAATCCGCGAGACGGATTCAAGGATGAAAGATGAGAATGTAATGTTTGAATCCGTAAGGCGGACTCAATGAATGAAAAAGCATGAATGATGCGTCTGAATCCGTAAGACGGATTCAAAAATATAAGAAGATGGAATTAATCCGCCTAAAAAGATGTCGACAATTTGACCATGATTGAGTCGAACGGGTCATAGAAATAAGTATAAAGTAAAAAGTGATAGTATAATAAACGAAGTTTTGTATAATCTACGTGTTAGATGTGTTAGTAATGGACTCTTAGAAGTCAGGATGATGACGGGCTGTGACCCGGACAATAACTTGAGTATGGGCGGGAAAGGTAAGCTTAGTAAGAAACATTGAAACGATGTAATAAGGTCTTCGTAAGTAAGTATGAAGGGAAGGAAGTACGAGCGTGTACTTCAGTTGGCAAAGTGATTAATTGAATGAAAAGATTGCATGAAAGAAATAGAATGTGCGGTATGTTATAGCAGGTACGTAGGAAATTGTAGAAAAGTTATAGGTGGGTAATCACCTAGTTTAATGAATGTTTAAATGATATATGCTAACCGCCGATGATGTTGATGATAATGTTAGAATTATTGATGTGATGAAACCAATCGTATTGGGGAAAGGATGTGCACAAGTGGAAACTCATGACACGGATGAATGAAATCTGGCCTATTATGGCTAGTACTCGAGGAAAAGATGAATCGATCTGGGTTGCAGATCGTGGTTTGGGAAATGAAAAAGAGGTTAGTAAGAATATTTAACTCATGATTGGATAGATATGAACTAGTATGACACCTGTATGGGTGTAAATTAAGTAATGCATGAAGTGAAAGCAATAGTAATGTGAAATGAACGAAATGATTTAAAGATAAAATAAAAGTGTGCAAGGTATACGTAACTGTAGAAAATGTAGAATGAGGTTAACGTTAGAATTAAGCACGTAGGCGTGATTATGTAATAATAGTTTTGTTGTGCTAACAAAACAAAAGTTAAATGTTATACAGAGTATGTAGAGAATGTAAATTGTAAAGGTGAGATGGAGATATTAGATCCATTAAGAAAGGATCATATTAAAGGACGGAAGAGTATGTGTATTGACCAATTATTGACAGGTCAAGTAAATGAAAATGCAAATGGAATAGGGAAGAATGATCAGGAAGGTATGGGCTAGTGATCGTATGGATGGACTAGAAGAAAAGATAGTGTGTGTTCGATGAAAGTGAGAAAGGTTTCGGGGACGAAACCTTGTTTAAGGGTGGTAGACTTGTAACGCCCCAAAAATCTGAATGTTAATAATTGTCGTATGTTCTTATGTGACACGTCATGCAAGAAATAACTAGGCTATTTAACCTAGTTAAGGGTATGGTCAAAAGTATTAAATAATGAAGGTAGTGTCAGTTATGTTATAAAGGTAAACCCGAGGGGCTAAAGTGGAACAAATGAAAGTTGATTTACTAATTAAAAAGAAAAGAACACACACACTTCGTGTGTGTTCTGGATAGATCGATCAGGGCTCTCAAGAGCCCCAAAACCCTTGTTCTTCAAAAGCTTCAATTTGAAGGATGAATCAAGGCCCAAATCCATAACCGAGCATGGATTAATGATCACCAACACGAGAGGATCATAAGGTATGTTTTAAATCTAAGATTGGTGATCATGGGTGAAGTGGGTTATGTTCTAATCCGTGAGTTAATATGAAATTAATCATGTACAAGGGTTAGAATCCTCGTGTAGAACATGGGTTATGAAAGGTTTGCGTTAATTTGATATTTAGAGGTGACACCCGTTAGTTAGGGTGAAGATGATGACTAGAATCACCTCTTATGTTCAAGTCTTGTTGAATGATTGATGTATTATGTGGGTATGATGAATTATTGTTAGATGAAAGTATAGGAATATGATGATGTTATGTTTAATGTTCATTTGAAATGATACATGATGATTAGTAGTTGGTTTTGATGGGTTATGTATGAGTTTAGAAGATTTGTGCATGAAATAGTTGTACGTTATGCTTAAAAAGGTAGTACTCACATCAAGTGTATGATAAAATGAATATAGTGTCGTCCGTATGGTCGATTACAATGTTACGGGTATATGTAGATGAGTTGATGGTTACATATGGTTAATAGTTGACTTTTGAAAGTCAACAAGATTAGGAAACATGATTTAACTCGTTGTCGTAAAGGTAGGATGATAGGAAGTCGTTTGGTACATGTTATGTTAATATGTATTATTTGTAATTACATGATGAATTACGTGTGATGAAAAGAGTATGAAGTCGATTATATGTTTTAATGCTTGTTAGAAATGACTAAGGAAAGTTAAGTGTGAATTATGCGAATGATATGATGGTTACATATACAAATGAGTATGCTAATAAGGGCGTGGTTTCGATGAAATGAAAGTATAGGAAACACGTCGAGACGGACTCAAGCTTGAGGTGTTAACGGGTCAAGAAGAGGCGAGGAATCGGATACGAGCATGGACGCATAAGGTAAGTGATTTCCGTAATCACTTCTTAGTACCAGTAAGTAATAATGTGTTGTAATGAATTAAACATGATGTTTGAGGTCAGATATGTGTTAAAGTCTTTCGTCGTAAAAGATGGGTTTAAGGTGGACCAAAATGCCCTTGATGGGTATTTTGGGGTAAACGAGCCTAAAAGTAGTTTTGAAGCAAGTTATTCGATTAGTGTAATGTTTTGGACAAGTATGGAAGTGGGGATTACGGTTTGGTTAGTCGTAGACCAATTAATGCACGAATACCCTTAACGGGTCAAAAATAAGTATATGAACAATAAGGTGTTAAGAGGATGCAAGACATCCAAGAATTTGGTAATTTATGATAAGCGTCACTTACATTATTATGTTATAAGAGGTTTTGGGTAAAACGAACAAGTTATGTTGACGTATGCATTAACGGGTCGAAAAGTGGTAAAAGGGTAATAAGCCGAAGAGTCAAAAGTCGGAGATTATATTAAGTCGGATGTTGGATTTTAGTTCCATTGGATGGAGAATTAAATTACAGACGCGTAGGAAAAAGAATCGGGTAAAACAGATCAAAAACGAGTGAGTTATGCTCGTTTCCGTGAAACGGGATCGCGCTGAAAATATGCAGCACAGCAGCAGCAACCGTCTGATTTTTTGAGGGGGTCGCGTAGCGCGACGGCCCGTCGCGTCGCGCGACGGGTCCAGTTTCTCCGGAAATTGTTTTCGTGCTCCGTTTTGGCTCGGGAACTCGTTTAAACGCGTTTTAAGTTACGTACGACTAATTTAACTCATGTTTTATGACCATTAGGGTAAGCGTATGTGTGGATAGGTATGTATGGATGTTGTATATCTCTATACACGTATGTAGAAGTGTAGGTAAGCGTGTATGCGCGAATGTATGTAAGATTATAGTATGTAAGTGAGTACATAAGGATATATATGAAGACGTGTATGAGTAGGCTAGTATGAGTCGAGTATATTGCAATGGTTGATGGAAAATATAAATGTAGGCATGTATGTAGGTGGGTACGTATGTATGTTGTGTAAGTATAAGTGAATGTACGTAAGGGTGTATGTAGATAGTATGTATATGCGAACGATTAAGTTGACTAAAACTAGACTAAAGACAAATAAAGGCTGAGGACTTTTCTTATATGAGAACGAGACCACCTAGACAAGAATCCTGGATTGTTTTTAAGAGATTACCGATTAAGTTAAATGCACGAGTTATGGAACCGGGATCTTAAAGTACTAAACCTATTAAGAACCATCTAAGCCCCTCGACCCTTCTCAAGGAGAAACCTGTGGAACTACCAAGGCCGTTAATCCTACCGGTTATTAGACGCCTTTCCAGTTGTCTAATTATTGTGTAAGTACCCTAATGTTGACCTAATCTTTTCCAATCATAGATCTAGGGTAGTTTGAAGTAATTAATTTGACTTGATAGACTAATAAGACCGATAGGTAAACCAAGACATGACCTTTTCCAAGGACTATCTAAAGCAATTCGCCGGGTAAGACCTACCAATAGCCCCTCACTTTCCAGGTATTAGGACTAGTAGAACACTAAGACTTAGCAAATTATTACCACTTACTTCTAGGGGTTATTGCGCACTTCTCCCTAAAGAGTGAAGGTTTTCTAACGTGATATAGACACTCACCGAAACCCTAAACCCTAATATGACTCTACGTTGTGATATAGACCATCACTAAGAATCATATGAAGCAAATAATAACAATAAACCAACTCAAAGCATGCATATACATCAAATCATTAAATCAAACGGCTTACTAAACACAATCACCCATAACAATCATGCAAATAACAAAACCGGTAAAAACTTTGTATTAATCCATTCATCAAGTCTAGGCGGTTTATGAAATTAGCCAAGCATACTAAAACGTATCTTCAATCCAAAGAAATCTAGAACAGAATTCATTGTAACAAAGTTTTAAGACAAATAATCGACAAAACAAGGGATTAGAAAACCCGATATAATCTTCGATTCTTCGCCCTTGACTCGTACCAATGATTCCTACGCCTTCAAATCTCCGATTCTTCGCCAAGAATGCTCCCAAGTTGCCCAAAAGAAGTCTGAATTCGTAATTAGGGTTTCTGATTGAGTTTCTTCGGAATTAATTCATCCAAAACCCTAGCTGATAAACATGTTTGACGAAATCAGACTCTAGGCGTGACGCGAAGGGGGGGTGGCGTCACGCGGCGCCTCCAGAACTGATTTTTTTTTTTTATTATTTCCAACTCTCCAGTTCGCGTACGAATCCCGTTTTTCTTCCAAACTGCTCGTTTTGACTCGTTTTTCATCACTTTAAGCTACGGGACCTGAAATCAAAGCTTAACGTCAGCAGTATCGAAATTCTAACCTAAACTACACTCAAAACTACCGAAAACTGACCAAAATATACACTAAAAACATACGTACTTTGCAGTACATCAAACATCCCCACACTTACTCTTTTTTCGTCCTCGAAAAAGAATTTTGCAACGGAATCAGAAACGAATAATCACTCGGGTCAAAAGCATAGGTATAATTAATTAAAACCAAGACTTGCGTTAGCCGCGATTGCGAATATACTTGTCCACTTTAAACCCAAATCCAATCCTAAGCCCTTATCATGTGATTTTAATTTAAGTGCGGTCAATCCACCTAGGGTCTCACACCAGAATTTATGGTCCACCTACTCCCACCTCAAGCTTATAGGACTAAAAGAATGATCACTGGACCAATTCCTAACCGTCTTATATCAAAACCAAGAGAGTTTACAATCAATTTTTTTTCTTTTTTTTCTTTCTTTGTGAGACTAGACGATGCTTTCCCTAACCAAGAGGCAATCCGACTGTAGAGTCGCTATCCCCAACCACATATTACTTAGGTTTCGGTACTTTTTTTTCTTTATTTGCACGGTCGATTTCACACACCCTAGCGGTAATTCGGTTGTAGAGTCTCTATCCCCAACCCAAACTACATAGGAATGCATTACTTTCATTTAGTTTCTAGCTCACTTTTTATTCTTTTTGTTTCGCAAGATCACAAACTCTAACGGTTTTAACTTATAACGGTGCCCCTTATACTCTTATTGGCAGTTTTGATTTCCCATATTTCCCAGATGAAAACCCACTAGCAGACCGACAATTAAGGTATATTAACTCAAAGGGACTTAAAACCAAACCCGGGCCTATCCACATATCCCTAACTAGACGCAAGCTCGATTTATTATAATCTCATATTATTATTATTCGAACCCGAGCAAAAATTCACCTTTTCTATCATTTTCCATTTTAAATATGCAAACTTCTTATTTCAAAGAACATTTTTCTGATTTTTCTGATTTTTCGATTTTTTTTTCAATTTTTTAATTTTTTTTAATATAAGACTCGATTATTTACATGTATCCCATCCCCACACTTAGAGATTGCATTGTCCCTAATGCAAGAACGAAAATTCGACTCAACTACTACCTAAAAAAAACAAAAACTGCAAACGAAATAAAAAAATAAATACAACAACAAAAAGGGAAACGACTTAGCTGATTAATAACAATGCGTATGCTCCAAATCTCTTGTCCCATCCTGCTCGATCGTATAGCATTTCGGTCATGATCGGCTTTGACTCTGACACTGGTACGCTTGATAAATGCCTTATATTCGAACAGCAGCTCCAAACTCACCCGAATGGAAATTGCGTACGGGTGGTACATATTCAAACCTGCATAACCAAAAACAAGCACTAACCAAAGCAATACCGACTCTAAAAAAAACGACTCAAGAACCACTAATTTAGACTCATGGTACAAAATAAACGACTCAATAACCAAATAAACACGAAAACACAAAACACGAAAAAGAACTAAAACTACGATAAAGACTCAAAATCTACAAACTCTACAAGTGTACTATCAACTTTTCTAACACTCACGGAGGATCATGTAGACGCAGCTCACCTCCATACCAAACCTAACGAGCTGTAGCACCATCATACCTATTATTATCCGAATCTATCCGAACACCCGCATACCTGTCACATCCTCTCAAACCATCATCGGGCGGTTTAAACTTATACATTTCAAATCTAAACCGATCCCCACACTCAGCCTTGCTCAGTGCTTCTATCTTAGATTCTAAGCACTTTACCCTTTTTCCAAAATCATCTATTCTCCTATTGGGTGGATCCCCACACTTAGGTCCTATCGCTTCCTCTAGACTAGGACTACTTATCACCTCTTTCTCATTTCTCTCATCTTCTAACTTCGATGAGATGATAACCGGTAGCTCGGAACCCTCCCCTAATAAAGCATACTCTAGATGAGATTGAAGTACCTTAAGTTCTAAGGGTGGGGGTTGGGTGGTGTCATCACTAACCGCTAACACATCGGGAATTAAAGGAATTACCTCATCTTCAACTTCATCTACCCTCAAAGACTCCTCCTCTACCTTCTCTCCTACCACTAAGTCCGCGCCACTAATGTACTCTAGACAATGGTCAACGCATGAGATGAACGAGTTCAAGAAATATACGGAATGGCAAGGACTACTACAGAAAAGCATATTCTAAATGATATGGAAAAACAGACACTAGTCACTAAGACTCTAAATAAAAATAAAAATAAAAATACAAGACTCAAAACAAAACAAAACACGTAGCACGTATATGTCAATTAAGTCTATCAAAGCTAATGAACGCGATTGCCAAGAGTCCCCGGCAACGGCGCCAAAAACTTGATGTGTGCTAAACAAACTATAAAAATTAACTAAATTAGACTCTCTAAGCTAGACACTAAAAAGCTTTAATTCTAGACTCGACCTAAAACCACACAATCGGCAAGTGTACCGATCAATGTAGTATAACCTAAGAAGTCCGGATATCGAACCACTAGACTCTATGTATCACGTAAACTAGACTCTGACAGACGCTGACAGACACGACTCAACTGTTTATTTGTTTTGGGGGGAGGGGTTACGGAAAACTAAGGAAATCTATATTAAACTACTAAGTTGACTAAAACTAGACTAAAGGCGAATAAAGGCTGAGGACTTTTATTATATGAGAACGAGACCACCTAGACAAGAATCCTGGATTGTTTTTAAGAGATTACCGATTAAGTTAAATGCACGAGTTATGGAACCGAGATCTTAAAGTACTAAACCTATTAAGAACCATCTAAGCCCCTCGACCCTTCTCAGGGACAAACCTGTGGAACTACCTAGGCCGTTAATCCTACCGGTTATTAGACGCCTTTCCAGTTGTCTAATTATTGTGTAAGTACCCTAATGTTGACCTAATCTTTTCCAATCATAGATCTAGGGTAGTTTGAAGTAATTAATTTGACTTGATAGACTAATAAGACCGACAGGTAAACCAAGACATGACCTTTTCCAAGGACTATCTAAAGCAATTCGCCGGGTAAGACCTACCAATAGCCCCTCACTTTCCAGGTATTAGGACTAGTAGAACACTAAGACTTAGCAAATTATTACCACTTACTTCTAGGGGTTATTGCGCAATTCTCCCTAAAGAGTGAAGGTTTTCTAACGTGATATAGACACTCACCGAAACCCTAAACCCTAATATGACTCTACGTTGTGATATAGACCGTCACTATGAATCATATGAAGCAAATAATAACAATAAACCAACTCAAAGCATGCATATACATCAAATCATTAAATCAAACCGCTTACTAAACACAATCACCCATAACAATCATGCAAATAACAAAACCGGTAAAAACTTTATATTAATCCATTCATCAAGTCTAGGCGGTTTATGAAATTAGCCAAGCATACTAAAACGTATCACCAATCCAAAGAAATCTAGAACATAATTCATTGTAACAAAGTTTCAAGACAAATAATCGACAAAACAAGGGATTAGAAAACCCGATATAATCTTCGATTCTTCGCCCTTGACTCGTACCAATGATTCCCACGCCTTCAAATCTCCGATTCTTCGCCAAGAATGCTCCCAAATTGCCCAAAAGAAGTCTGAATTCGTAATTAGGGTTTCTGATTGAGTTTCTTCGGAATTAATTCATCCAAAACCCTAGCTGATAAACATGTTTGACGAAATCAGACCCTAGGCGTGACGCGAAGGGGGGGGGGGTGGCGTCACGCGGCGCCTCCAGAACTGATTTTATTATTATTTTTTATTATTTCCAGCTCTCCAGTTCGCGTACGAATCCCGTTTTTCTTCCAAAATGCTCGTTTTGACTCGTTTTTCATCACTTTAAGCTACGGGACCTAAATCAAAGCTTAACGTCAGCAGTATCGAAATTCTAACCTAAACTAGACTCAAAACTACCGAAAACTGACCAAAATATGCACTAAAAACATGCGTACTTTGCAGTACATCATGGTTAGATTACCCATATTATACAAGTCTTCAAACTTGTCGGGTCTAAATCACATTCTATTCCGGTCTTTGCTTAATCACGCGTTCGAACCGTATCCTTCTTTAAAAGTAACCAGTCTAGGCTTAGGCTTAATTAAAGACCCGTTAGAATTCTAATAGGTTATTTTAAACCTTCGTTCCAGAATAGGAGACCCGGTAAACGCTACACGCACTTGCTATTTGTGATTGATACTTGCAAAGGTAAATACTTTTAACTTATTTTCCCTATACGGGCTTGGGGTATGGTATATAAAATACCGCTTGGTTCAGGCATTGAATCTTTAATCGAATAGAGGTTAAACCATTGATATGCTCCATTTTGAAATGTTTTGTTTGCTTAAAGCCTTTGGGGGGTTAATGACCATGTCCCGGATATCCTTGGCATCATCTTACGAGATGGCCACGACCTAAGCACGGGGTGTAGGCGTACACCCGTCAGTGCCAAAATACATAATGTGGTGTGTATATTGATCTTTAACCTGGTCTACGGATCGGGCTACTGAACGCATAAGGAACATGTAATTCTTTTACAAGCATTATATTCAAATAATTATCCCAAGTTATAAAGAGTTTGTGCCACGTGCATTCAAATCAATTTTATTAAACCTTTTCAAATGAGTCAGTTAATTGTATTTACCAGTGTAAACTGACGTATTTTCCCAAAAAGGCTAAGTGCAGGTACTACGCGAACTAGGCTGGCTTTCTCCTAGCGTCCACAATAAGTCTCGCAAGCTTGGATGTCAAAACTGTTGAACAATGTTTCCTATTTATTTTTGATCCACCTGTGGATTAATTTCAACTGTTTGTGAAACTTGATATTACAATTATATTCAGTTGAAATATATCTATCTTTTGCTTCCGCTGTGCATTTAAATATTGTGTTGTTTGACTGTAATGTTACCAACTACGTCACGATACTCCCCACCGGGCCCACCGGTAATACGTGGAAATATCGGGGTGTGACAGGTTGGTATCAGAGCCAACACTAGTGAATTAAACACTAGCTTTTGTGTTTAATCTCCAGGGATCCCTTTCGCACAATTCCTTTGGCAACCCCACTCCTGTTTTTCAGGGCCGGTTTAATCCGGCAAACTTTATTCAAGAACCAGTGGGTTTTAACCCATTGGGACCGGAGGATCACTTTTCCGGCGATAACGCCATGGAGATGGACGAGGACACGGACCCCGTCGAGCCTGCAACCGGGACTCCCAACCATCCCATCGAGATTTCCGATGGATCATCCTTCCACAGATCACCCTACGGTGGTCTAGACAGTTATCAAGCGAGGTTTAACCAGCATGAATGGTACTTCACACCTTCTCACCATTAATCACCTCACCAGCAATAGCAGCAGCAGGATCCCTCTGGGGATTCACGTTTCGTGGCAGTCACGCCACCGCCTCCACCGCCGCCAGTTCATCAAGCACCTCCAGAACCGCCAAGGCGTAGGAGAACCGACGCAAGAATATCCGCGCGAGGAGGGGATTTTCATTTTAGCACCCCTCATCACTCAAGTGGCAGTCACTATCCGCCACTACATGAAGACCCACAAATGGGTGGGCCTTCAAACCCAGTACCAGAGGTGAGTTCTGCACTAGTTGCACCACAGCCACCACCAATGGGTTTTGATAACCCGATTCCTGCATACGCCGATTCAATGGCGTACAATCCGTTTGAGCAGCCGACACACACTCATTATAACTATGCTAAAGCCGACCCGTACCTTGTAGCGGCGAACTACAACGCCCTTCATCCGGAAGGACCATATGGAGCTCCTTAGGGAGTGGGATATCCAGCTCATGGGTATCAAATACCTGCTCGACCTCTGATTCGACAGCAGTCGCTACCACCACGATTTTCCCCACCGGAGCAGGAGGAAATCCTCCAAAGACTTAGTCGGGTGGAACATGAATTCCAAGAGGAACGAAGAAACAACAGGGGTTTCCTAAAGGGCCTAGCGAGCTTGCTAAAGGGGAAGAAGAAGAGGGATCATTAAATCCCTACATGTACTGTTGTATTATCTATTTCAAATCAAGTCCCTACGTGGACATTTATCTGTGTATTTAGTCCCTGCGTGGACATTTGTTTTAGTACTTGGTCCCTGCGTGGACTTGTATTTCGGTTTGGCCCCTGCGTGGGCAAGTTGTTCTGTTAAAAGTCCCGTTTAGGGCAAAGTGTACTTCTCAAATGTTAATGGAATGTTAAGATTATAAATTTCATTTTGTCATTATATGCATAAATATACTATACATGAAATAAATAAATCAAAATCATTCCTTTTAAAATAATCTGCCTATTATATATTAAATAAGAATCTCGAAGGTATAGCCTCGCCTGCATGTCATTATGAGACTTGGCCAAGATGGTAAGACCTGTTTAAAAGATTCGGATCCCTGTTAACATCTGAAAACATGTTAACGCTCCTGGCAGACGTGATTCGTTAAAATCACACACGTCATTCTTATATAAGGATTCTTCAAAAGATTCCCAACCTAACTTAATGATCTATAAATCATGGGTTAAATCATCAATTAAGATGATCATATGTTGACCATACCTTGGTAATATAGTGTCTACGTGAAACGCCCTAACTTACGTTTGGTCAGTTTGACGTGAAATTTCGCTAAAAGTTAAAAGCATTACATTTAGCCATACAATATTTACCAAAATACCCCTTTCACCATAGTTCAAAATTAACACCCGCCTCTTAACTAGCTGCGCGTGTTAACCTGAACTATTGTGTCAAAATACAAGTTTTATACCTGTTTACTTACAAAAGGTATAAGGTTACAAAAGAAATATTTATGACAAAAGACCCCAAACGTCGGATTGAACCAAAACAAAAATCCTATAACTATTTGGGGCAAGTTCCTTCGGAAGCGCGATACGGGCGTAGTGCGTGTGTTCGTTCCGATGTCGCCACTTCACCTACGCGGAGGATTTACCTACATCACACAAACTCATAAGTCCGTTTGTTAGGCACGTCAATATCTAACTAACGAATTATAACTATTTTACCCGATCCTTCACATCATACTTATTCTCCTTCGACCCGTAAAAACGGGCAATACTTACCGTCTCAACTTTGGAGAAATCATCCCATCCCTTAATTGTGTTTGTCACAATTAAGATACATTCTTTTTCATCACTTAATCATACATTCCATTTAACCCCTTTATGATGGGCTAATCAACAATATTCTTCTTCTTTAATCCTTCATTAGTTCGACTTGTTCAAGACGAGTCGGCGATGACTTGTTTCCTTTCATATGCATTCATTTCTTATGACCCGTTTACACGAATTAGATTAAACACTCTACATCATTCTTAAAAGATCATAGCTAAAGTCTTTCATAAAAGAAAACATTATACGACATATTAGAATTGTATTCGTAAGTTAACATACCTCGATCTATAGCGCCTTCCGTCTTCCTTGAGTTTGAGCCTTCTTCTTTTACGCCTAAATCAACACATTCATTCCATCACTCCCCAAATTAAAATTATATATTCATTCAAACATTTCATCAAGCACTTGGTAGGCAACATATTACAAACATCATGTACAAGGATACCAAGCATGATTTCTTCTAATACATCTCATATTACATCAATAATCAAGCAAGTTCATTATATTCTTTTACCTACATTATATTACCTAAGATTCAACTATCACAACAACATTTTATGTCAAGATCACCATATCTTCTTTTATCATATGATCATCTTGGTTAAGATGATTCAATAACAAGTGGGTTTACACTACAAATCTTTCAAATAACTGAAATCTTACTTCATTTAGATTCTATCATGCATTACTAACTTCCCTTTACCCAAATTATCTCCCGAACTCAAGATTGAATTAAAACCCACTTCCTACTAATCATATATTCAAGAAATTCGACTTACCACTTTGTTAATCAAGCTTAGAGGATCAAGAATTGAAGTTCATACGATCGTTTAGCCTTAAAATTCCTCTCCGATTGAAGGAATTAAAATCACTAGGGTTTTGGCTCCTTGTCTTCTTGGTTAGAACGATCCAGAAAACACACACACATGTGTGTATTTGAAGTTCATTTGTTCTAATATTTGACTTATCCTTGTTTCAGTTTAACCCCTCTACTTTGAGCTTATTTTCATTTAGTTATAGCTCATTCATATTCCTACTATTTTACATGTCGTCTAACCAGGTTATGTTTTCTAGTTACCGATGCACCTCTAATTTAATAATACAATTTTGGGATGTTACAAGTCTACCCCCCTTAGAAGGGGTTTCGTCCCCGAAACCTGAATACATACAATATTAACATTTACATACCGAATAAAAAAGGGTAGTGCTCCCGCATTTCATCTTCAGATTCCCATGTAAGTTCCGACCCTTTCCGATGCTGCCATTGAACCAGAACTTGTCTGATGGCCTTATTGCGAAGATTCTTTACTTTAACATCCTTGATGGCTATCGGTATCTCAACATAGTTTAACCTCTCATCTAATTCAATGTCGTCAAGAGGCACGAACGCCGATTCATCCGCAAGGCACTTCCTCAGTTGTGATACATGAAAAGTATTGTGGATCCCGTCTAAAGTAGACGGCAATTCCAAACGATATGCGACCTTCCCGATTCGAGCCAAAATCTTAAACGGTCCGATATAACGAGGACCCAATTTACCACGTTTACGGAAACGAATTATGCCTTTCCATGGGGATACCTTTAGTAACACATGATCTCCCACTTGGAACTCGATTGGACGTCTTTTCTTATTCGCATATGCCTTTTGCCGATCTTGGGCTGCCTTCAATCGAGCTCTAATTAAATCGATCTTTTCATTCGTCTTTGCTATTAAATCATTAGGCGCGAGCTCCCTTTGTCCAACCTCACCTCAACATACGGGAGTCCTACATTTCCTTCCATATAACAATTCATAAGGAGCCATTCGGATACCACTATGGTAACTGTTATTGTAAGAAAACTCTACTAGTGGCAAATGGTCTTCCCAATTCCCTCCAAAGTCTAATGCGCATGCCCTCAACATATCAATAAGCGTCAGAATTGTTCTTTCCGATTGACCATCAGTCTGGGGGTGATAGGCAGTACTTATGTGCAATCTTGCGCCCATATTTTCATGAAATTTCTGCCATTAACGAGAGGTAAATCTAGTATCCCGATCCGAAACGATTGACACGGGTACCCCGTGTCGAGATATTACCTCGTTCATGTAAACTTCCGCCATCTTTTCTGAGGAGTAGGCCTCTCGAATTGGTAAAAAGTGAGCACTTTTTGTGAGTCGGTCAACAATTACCCATATTGTATCATGCCCCTTTTTCGTTCTAGGAAGCTTGGTCACCAAATCCATTGTTATTTCTTCCCATTTCCATACCGGGATTTCCAAGGGTTGTAATTCTCCATATGGTTTCTGATGTTCCGCCTTCACTTGAGAGCATGTCAGACATTTCGCGACATATTTAACAATATCGCGTTTCATACCGGGCCACCAATAGCTTGTCTTCAAGTCATGGTACATTTTAGTTGCTCCAGGTTGAACCGAATACCGTGACTTATGAGCTTCTTCGAGTATTGCGGTCTTGGTCTCACAAAACCGTGGTATCCAGATTCGACCGAATCTCGTTTTGAGCCCATTCGTGTTTTCCTCCAACTGTTCAGCTATCCCTTTTATTCTTTCTTTCTTTGGGTCACCTGCCTCCAGTGCTTTTATTTACGCAGCTCGTATCATTTCAAGGAGGTGAGATGTAACTATCATCTTCATCGATTTAACCCGGATTGGGGGTGGGTACTCTTTTCGACTCAAAGCATCTGCAACAACATTTGCTTTTCCCGGGTGGTAATGGATATCACAGTCGTAGTCTTTAATTAGTTCCAGCCACCTTCGTTGTCTCATATTCAAATCTTTCTGTTCAAAAAATATTTGAGGCTTTTATGATCCGAGTATATCGTACATTTTGCCCCATACAGATAATGCCTCCAAATTTTTAAGGCGAAGACTACCGCTGCCAATTCTAAGTCGTGGGTTGGGTAGTTTTCTTCATGTAACTTAAGCTGCCTTGAAGCATATGCAATAACCTTCCCTCTTTGCATTAAGACACACCCCAGCCCTTGACGCGAAGCGTCTGAATAGACAACCAAATCTTCCGTCCCCTCTGGCAACGTTAATACCGGGGAACTCGACAATTTCTCTTTTAACACTTGAAAGGCTTTATCTTGTTCTTCACCCCACGTAAACCTTTCTTTTTTCCTAGTCAATTTGGTCAGGGGTAATGCTATTTTTGAAAAGTCTTGGATAAACCTTCTATAATAGCCAGCGAGGCCTAGAAAGCTTCTTACTTCGGTCGGGTTTTTCGGGGAAACCCATTTTATTACCGCCTCAATCTTTGCTGGATCCACCAAGACACCTTCTGAGTTTATTACGTGGCCTAGGAACTGCACTTCCCTCAGCCAGAAGGCACACTTGGAGAATTTTGCATAAAGTTTCTCTCTACGGAGTGTTTCAAGTACCTCCCGTAGGTGCCTTCCATGTTCGGCCTCATTTCGGGAATAGACCAGAATGTCATCTATGAACACGATTACAAATTTGTCCAACATGGGTCGGCATACTCGATTCATAAGGTCCATAAACGCGGCTGGCGCATTCGTCAACCCAAAAGACATAACTAAGAATTCATAATGTCCGTATCGGGTTCTGAATGTAGTCTTGGCAATGTCTTCCTCTCGCACTCGTACTTGATGATAACCAGAGCGTAAATCTATTTTAGAGAACCAACTCGCCCCTTGTAACTGATCAAAGAGATCGTCAATTCTGGGTAAAGGGTAGCGGTTCTTTACTGTTAGTTTATTTAGCTCCCGATAGTCGATGCACATACGCATCGACCCATCCTTCTTCTTTACGAAAAGAACGGGTGCTCCCCAAGGTGACACACTCGGACATATGAAACCCTTGTCGAGCAGCTCCTGGAGTTGCGTCATCAATTCTTTCATTTCGGTCGGGGCCAACCGATAAGGAGCTTTAGCAACCGGTTTGGCGCCGGGGCTAAGCTCTATTTTGAATTCCACTTCACGTTCAGGCGGAAGGCCCGGTAAATCTTCCGGAAACACATCCAAAAATTCATTCATGACATTCACATCTTCAATCTTCGGAACAACTTGATGGGTACTTATCACATAAGATAGATACGCCCTCCCCCATTCCTTACATACTTAACAACTTCAATTATAGAACAAAATTTCGACTCGACGACCCTATCCCCTTGAATACTTACCCGTTTTCCACTCGAGGTTACTACATGAATGACCTTCTTTTCACATTGTATTTCCGCATGATTTTGGGCTAGCCAGTCCATTCCTATGACTACTTTGAATTCCCCCATACACATTGGAATAAGATCTATGCTAAATTCCTCGTCCTCAATCAAAATTTTACAACTTCTACATATATCATGCAACAGGTAACTTTTACTATCTGCTACTTCCACTTCTAAGGGCATTAACATCTTTTCAAGTATAAAGGAGGGATGATGTAACAATTCATTCGAAACGAACGACCTACTAGCCCCGGAATCAAATAAAACATTCATAGGTATAGAATTTATTAAGAATATACCTGAAACCACCTCCGGGTGAGTTTTGGCTTCATCCGATGTTATTTGAAACATCCTTCCACGTGCCTTAGGTGGCTCTTCCTTCTTTCCTTCTTTCTTAATGCTTGGTTGGATTTTTGGACACTCTGCTTTGATATGCCCAGTCTGATAGCAGTTGTAACATGTCTTTGGGTTGTTGGGACACTTGTAATACGGGTGTCCCTCTTGACCACATTTGTAGCAACCCTTTTTTCTGAGTAAACATTCACCCGAATGGTGTTTTCCGCAAGTTTTACAGGTCGGGATTCCACTAGTCAACTTTCCTTTCTTGCCTTGATCTTGAAACTTAGACTTCTTAGTCGGGCTTGGGTTTGTAGGCTTCTCCAGCACCCTTTCTCTCCTCGTTCTATTTGTCTTTTCAACTCAATTTCCCGGTCCCTTGCACAGTTAATTAACTCCTCCAACGTGTCACACTTGGAGGGGTATATAAATTCTCGGTACTCAGCTTTCAGCATACCGTGATAACGCTTAATCTGCATCTTCTCATCCCCCGCTATCTCCTTACTAAACTTCAGTTTGTCAAGGAACGTATTCGTTATTTCATCTATCGTTTCATCCTTCTGTCGAAGACGCAAAAAGTCTTCCTGAATCCTATCAATTGCAGACTGAGGGCAATGATATTTCAAGAAGGGCTCTTTAAACTCTTGCCACGTTAGAGTTTGGATTTTATCTTCCCCTACCTTCTTGCAATGAGCGTCCCACCAATCCTTGGCCTGGAATTGGAGGAGACCTGTTGCAAACATCACTTGATCTTCTTTCTCGCACCTACTTCTTACAAACACTGCTTCGGTACTTGAAATCCACCTTTGACACGCTATCGGATCAATTTCCCCTTTGTATGGTAAGGGGTTACTCGCCATGAACTCTTTATACGTACATCTCCTAGTACTTTTCTTCCCTTGTACTTCACGTATCATCTCCTTTAATTCCTCTAACTTGATGGTCATCATTCCCTCTACCGTCTCCAACACTTGACTCTCTACTTCCTGGGCTAACCGAGGAATATTCGCCTCGATTGCCTTTCCAACTTCTTCCGATATCGTAGTTTTCAGTTGTTCCTGTCGTGCCACTTCATCATCATGCGTACCACTTCTATCCGACATCTACACAAACACATCTTTCTTTAATCGACAATTCATATTCTATTTAACATATAATATCACTATCATATGCATTCACTTCATTCATCATTCAAGTTAATGTACATCACTTGCATCAATATATTTCAATTATCATTCAACATTCATTGTTTCGTTACGCATCATTCCATACCATCATTAATAAACTTTCGCGAAGTTTATCCGGTCATCCCTACTTTTGTTGGACATTTTAGGGTATTATGAGATTGCATGTAACATTCAAGTAAGAGTGCACGCTCATTTGAATGTCATCGGGACTAACGGGGGATCCAAGGGGGCAGCGCCCCCTTGGCGGGGATTCGGGGGCAGCGCCCCTGAGAAAAGCGGGGTCCAAGGGGCAGAGCCCCTAGCTGGGGTCGAAAATTCAAGCAGTTAGATGATAAACGTCCTTTAACGAAAATGCATCAAAAATTCAATTTCGGGCTAAATGTGCATTCTTGAAACTTGAGGGACTAAAGATGTTCGTTCATAAGAATATCCGCAAGCAGTTAGACTCGTAACAACTTGGTATAACTTTACGAGGCCATAAAACGGACTTTGAGAAAGTACAGAAGCGTTAAATGGGAAAAATCTAAAACTTTCAGCGGACTGAAAAGCGCTGGCCGTCGGCGACGCATGGTATGCCGTCGGCGACGGGCCCTCAAATGTGGCGTCAGCCATTAAGGGCGTAACCAGGGTGTTAAGCCGTCGGCTGAAGTAGGGGCGTCGGCGACGGGCCCTCAGAGTGCTGTTTTTCCTGCAGCTTTTATACAGCTATTTTCCGACTTTTCAAGCCCGTTTCCGACACTACAAGTCCCGTGGCCCTCCCTATTTAACCCCTACCCTTACCATTCTAAATACCAAGCTAAAACTTCATGCTAATATCACATCATACCTACAAGTCTTTACCGAAACTTGACCATTTACCTCATTTGCGACATTGGACCGAACACACCATCACGCGAGCTGTCGGTTTGAGTTCAAGCACTCCGACTTGTGCTTAATTCCCTCAAACCTTGGCTCTGATACCAACTTGAAACGCCCTAACTTACGTTTGGTCAGTTTGACGTGAAATTTCGCTAAAAGTTAAAAGCATTACATTTAGCCATACAATATTTACCAAAATACCCCTTTCACCACAGTTCAAAATTAACACCCGCCTCTTAACTAGCTGCGCGTGTTAACCTGAACTATTGTGTCAAAATACAAGTTTTATACCTGTTTACTTACAAAAGGTATAAGGTTACAAAAGAAATATTTATGACAAAAGACCCCAAACGTCGGATTGAACCAAAACAAAAATCCTATAACTATTTGGGGCAAGTTCCTTCGGAAGCGCGATACGGGCGTAGTGCGTGTGTTCGTTCCGATGTTGCCACTTCACCTACGTGGAGGATTTACCTACATCACACAAACTCATAAGTCCGTTTGTTAGGCACGTCAATATCTAACTAACGAATTATAACTATTTTACCCGCTCCTTCACATCATACTTATTCTCTTTCGACCCGTAAAAACGGGCAATACTTACCGTCTCAACTTTGGAGAAATCATCCCATCCCTTAATTGTGTTTGTCACAATTAAGATACATTCTTTTTCATCACTTAATCATACATTCCATTTAACCCCTTTATGATGGGTTAATCAACAATATTCTTCTTCTTTAATCCTTCATTAGTTCGACTCGTTCAAGACGAGCCGGTGATGACTTGTTTCCTTTCATATGCATTCATTTCTTATGACCCGTTTACACGAATTAGATTAAACACTCTACATCATTCTTAAAAGATCATAGCTAAAGTCTTTCATAAAAGAAAACATTATACGACATATTAGAATTGTATGCGTAAGTTAACATACCTCGATCTAGAGCGCCTTCCGTCTTCCTTGAGTTTGAGCCTTCTTCTTTTACGTCTAAATCAACACATTCATTCCATCACTTCCCAAATTACAATTATATATTCATTCAAATATTTCATCAAGCACTTGGTAGGCAACATATTACAAACATCATGTACAAGGATACCAAGCATGATTTCTTCTAATACATCTCATATTACATCAACAATCAAGCAAGTTCATTATATTCTTTTATCTACATTATATTACCTAAGATTCAAATATCACAACAACATTTTATGTCAAGATCACCATATCTTCTTTTATCATATGATCATCTTGGTTAAGATGATTCAATAACAAGTGGGTTTACACTACAAATCTTTCAAATAACTGAAATCTTACTTCATTTAGATTCTATCATGCATTACTAACTTCCCTTTACCCAAATTATCTCCCGAACTCAAGATTGAATTAAAACCCACTTCCTACTAATCATATATTCAAGAAATTCGACTTACCACTTTGTTAATCAAGATTAGAGGATCAAGAATTGAAGTTCATACGATCGTTTAGCCTTAAAATTCCTCTCCGATTGAAGGAATTAAAATCACTAGGGTTTTGGCTCCTTGTCTTCTTGGTTAGAACGATCCAGAAAACACACACACATGTGTGTATTTGAAGTTCATTTGTTCTAATATTTGACTTATCCTTGTTTCAGTTTAACCCCTCTACTTTGAGCTTATTTTCATTTAGTTATAGCTCATTCATATTCCTACTATTTTACATGTCGTCTAACCAGGTTATGTTTTCTAGTTACCGATGCACCTCTAATTTAATAAAACAATTTTGGGATGTTACACTACGGGCCATAAACATTGTCATATAAGACAAAAGACAGTAGTAGACTACGACTCCCTATCAAGGTAAAGAACTATGTTCAAACCTTCATGCCTTGATTCTCTGAAATCATGGCTTATAATATAAAATGTCCTTGTGACTAGGCCTTTTGTACTAATAATACCGTTATTGTTTTATAATTAGGATAAATTATAATAGAAATCCTAAATAAATGTGAGTAACAAATTAACCAAATATGGTCTATGTTTACCATGGTTAATGAATTGCCATAAAAGGCAATTCCATAATAAACTCCCAAATAAATTATTGTCGATATCTTATGTAACAGTTCAAACTACATGGCTGACTCGGATGAGATCAACAGTCACCCACGGGAGGAACATGATAATACCCGAATTAACATCGCGGGTGCAAAACTGCAAGCATTGATAGACAATGCGGTTACGAAAGCTATAGAACGACAGTATAACGAATATTGTGGGACTCGAAGTAGGACCCTATCTACACCACATTCCAAGCCTAAGACACATTTTGAGGCTCACAACAAGCCACCCTCCAAGAAGGATGAGCTAAAGAAAGGTGATGACGATCGTCATTCTTCAAATCAGCAAAGCGTTCCATCTCAAAAGATCGAACGGAATCAAGGACCCCGTGATAAGGGTTGCTCCTACAAATATTTTGTTTCATGCAAACCCATGGATTTCACTAGGGAGAAAGGAGCTATAGACTGCATGACATGGTTGGATGAGATGGACACCGTGGTTGATATCAGCGGGTGCGCTGATAAGGATGTGGTAAAGTTTGTGTCTCAATCGTTCAAAGGTGAGGCCTTAGCCTGGTGGAGATCATTGATTCAAGCTACTGGGAAGATTCCACTGTACAATATGACTTGGGAACAGTTTGTGTCATTGATCAGGGAGAACTACTGTCCTCAGCATGAGGTTGAAAAGATTGAGTCGGATTTTCTGTCCTTAGTGATGAAAAACCTGGATTGCCAAGCTTACCTTACGAGCTTTAATACAATGTCAAGGTTGGTTCCTTACCTGGTGACTCCGGAACCCAAAAGAATAGCTCGTTTCATTGGGGGATTAGCCCCAGAGATTAAGGCAAGTGTAAAAGCCTCTCGGCCAGCTACATTCAGGTCTGCAGCTGATATATCCTTGTCCCTCACACTGGACGCGGTTAGGCAGAGATCGCTGAGGAACACGGATGCCGAGAAAAGGTAGCGTGAAGATGACAATTCACGACGGCCAGATAAGAAGCACAGGGGAAATAATGACCATAAGAAGGGGTTTGGTTCTAAGAAGGATGGGCATCAATCCGGAGATAAGCCCAAGTGTAAGATTTGTCAGAAGCACCACTTTAGGAGGTGCAGACTTGACTCAAAATCCCAAACTCAGCCGAGGCCTTGTGGGATTTGCAAATCTCCGGAACATAAAACACTAGAGTGAAAGAAACTGAAGGACGCAACGTGCTACTGTTGCAACGAAAAAGGGCACATTAAGACAAATTGCCCAAAATATGCTAAGAAAGCTGATGAAGGGAAGAAGACCAATGCTACGGTCTTCAGGATGGATGTAAAGGAAGCTGTGCAGGATGACAATGTGATCACAGGTACCTTCCTTATAAATGATGTTTATGCGAGAGTGCTATTTGATTCAGGAGCTGATAAATCATTTGTAGATAATAAGTTTTGTACGTTACTGAATTTACCTGTTAAAACCTTAAGTGTGAAATATGAGGTGGAATTAGCAGATGGCACCTTAGAAACCGCCTCAACCATATTAGATGGATGTTTGATATCCATTAAGAACCACTATTTTCCTTTGTCCCTACTTCCTTTGAAGTTAGCCGGTTTCGACATAGTTTTGGGTATGGACTGGTTATCTCATAACCAGGCCCAGATTGTCTACAATAAGAAACAAGTGGTGATCAAGACTCTGTCTGGTGAATCACTTACCATTCAGGGAGATACCCAGTATGGACTGCCTGAGCAAGTGACTACGCTCAAGGCCTCTAGGTGTTTGAAGAAGGGTTGTGTCATCTACATGGCACAAGTGACTATGGATGAGCCGAAGCCCAAGATTGAGGATATTCCCGTCATTTCTGAATACCCTGAAGTTTTTCCTAAAGAGCTACCTGGTTTACCACCAGATAGGCAAATAGAATTCAGAATTGACATTATCCCTGGAGCAGCACCGGTAGCAAGTGCGCCTTATAGGTTGGCACCAACAGAGATGAAGGAATTGAGGACACAACTAGATGAATTGCTAGCCAAAGGTTTTATTAGACCTAGTTCGTCTCCTTGGGGAGCACCAATCTTATTTTTCAAGAAGAAGGATGGATCGATGCGTCTGTGCATCGATTACCGTGAGCTTAATAAAGTCACTATCAAGAATAGGTATCCATTACCCAGGATCGACGATCTGTTCGATCAGCTTCAAGGGGCAAGTTACTTCTTCAAGATTGACTCAAGGTCAGGCTATCATCAACTGAAGGTTAGAGATGAAGACGTATACAAGACTGCATTTAGGACTCGTTATGGTCATTACGAGTTCCTAGTGATGCCTTTTGGACTCACTAATGCACCAGCGGCATTCATGGATCTCATGATCCGTGTCTGCAAACCATACTTGGACAAGTTCGTTATCGTCTTCATTGACGACATTCTGATTTATTCAAAGAATCAGGCCGACCATGAGAAACATCTTCGATGTATTCTTTCACTGCTTCAGCAGGAGAAGCTCTATGCCAAATTCACTAAATGTGAATTTTGGCTTCGTGAAGTCCAATTTCTCGGACATGTGGTTAGTGAACGCGGAATCCAAGTGGATCCCGCTAAGGTTGAAGCTGTCATGAATTGGCAAGAGCCGAAGACGCCCCCCTAACTTCGTAGTTTCTTGGGATTGGCAGGTTACTACAGGCGCTTTATTGAAAATTTTTCAATGATTGCTGCACCCCTAACTTCCTTGAATAGGAAGGATATTAAGTTCAAATGGGGACCCAAGCAACAAGAATCCTTTGATATCCTTAAGCAGAAGCTAAGCAATGCACCTGTGTTGACATTGCCTGAAGGTACCGAAGAATTCGTGGTTTACTGCGACGCATCACACACTGGCATGGGGTGTGTACTTATGTAGAAAGGCAAGGTTATTGCCTATGCTTCACGTAAGTTAAAGGTGCATGAAAAGAATTACACCACCCATGACTTGGAGTTGGGTGCCGTTGTATTTGCACTGAAGCTATGGAGGCACTATTTATATGGTATCAAGTGTGTGATCTATTCTGATCACAAAAGCCTCCAGCACCTGTTTAACCAAAAATATTTGAACATGAGGCTACGACGTTGGATGGAAACCTTGAATGACTATGATTGTGAGATAAGATACCATCCTGGCAAGGCGAATGTAGTTGCCGATGCCTTAAGTCGGAAGGAAAGAGTGAAGCCTATAAGGATCAATGCTAAGAGCATTGAGGTAAAGAACAGTTTGAATGAAAGGTTGTTAGCTGAACAGAAGGAAGCTGTGTTGGAAGCTAACTATCCTAATGAAAAGCTAGGAGTGACTGAAGAACAGTTATCTCAGGGCAAGGATGGAATCCTGAGATTAAATGGACGAATATGGGTTCCTGTTTATGGAGGACTTCGGGATGTTATCCTCCAGGAAGCCCACAGTTCCAAATACCCCGTTCATCCTGGAGCTGATAAGATGTACCAGGATTTGAAAGCAAACTTTTGGTGGATAGGCTTGAAGAAGTCTATAGCTGTCTATGTAGCTAAATGTTTGACATGTGCGCAAGTCAAAGCTGAGCATCAGAAGCCGTCAGGTTTGCTACAACAGCCTGAACTTCCCACGTGGAAGTGGGAAATGGTGACAGTGGATTTCATCACCAAGTTGCCGAAGACAAGGAAAGGAAACGACACTATATGGGTGATAGTTGATAGGTTGACTAAGTCAGCACATTTCCTACCCATTAAGGAGACCTATAGCTCCGACATGTTAGCCCAATTGTACATAGATAAGATTGTATCTCTACATGGCGTACCAGTGTCTATTATCTCTGACAGAGATACTAGATACACGTCACATTTTTGGAAAAGTTTCCAACAATCTTTGGGCACGCGCATAAATTTTAGTACGGCTTACCATCCTCAGACGGACGGCCAGAGTGAGCGTACTATCCAAACTTTGGAAGACATGCTTCGTGCATGTGTGATTGACTTAGGTGGTAGTTGGGATAACCACCTGCCATTAATCGAGTTCTCGTATAACAATAGCTATCATACGAGGATCAAAGCCGCGCCTTTCGAGGCCTTGTACGGTAGAAAGTGCAGAACGCCCGTTTGTTGGGCGGAAGTTGGAGATGTCCAACTGACAGGACCGGAAATAGTCTTTGAAACTACGGACAAGATTGTCCAGATTCGTGATCGCCTGAAAGCTGCCAGAGATAGGCAGAAAAGCTACGCCGATTTAAAGCGTAAACCTCTGAAATTCGAGGTAGGTGACAAAGTGTTGCTTAAAGTATCACCCTGGAAGGGAGGGATGCGATTTGGTAAGAAAGGAAAGTTAAGCCCGAGATACATAGGACCATTCGAGGTCATCGAATGTGTCAGATCAGTTGCTTATAAATTAAAATTACCTGAAGAGCTCAGTGGTATTCACAATGTATTCCACATCTGCAATCTGAAGAAGTGTTTCGCTGATGAATCCCTAGTCATACCACATACGGAGGTGCACATAGAAGAGAGCTTGAAGTTTGTTGAAAAACCTGTGTCGATCGAGGATCGACAGGTTAAGAAGCTTCGAAGGAAGCATGTGCCAATTGTAAAGGTTAAATGGGATGCCCGTAGAGGTCCCGAGTACACGTGGGAGGTAGAGTCCACAATGAAAGAAAAGTACCCTCATTTGTTTCAGTAAATCTCGAGGTCGAGATTTCTTTTAAGGGGGTGAGGATGTAACACCTCGAAAATTCACGTCCTTTAATGTATTGACACGTGTCATAAGCTTTGAACGTGTGAAAGAATGTTCTATAAGGACTAAAGTTGACAAACAAGAAAAGTGTGTGAATATAAGGGTTCAAAATGTCAACAATGCATAAAGATACTTTACAATAACCCTACACGATGTTTATACCCTTAAACGAATGAATCATGGATCATACGAAGCTAATTGTGAAGGAAAGTGAGAGATTGCAAACTACAGGGGTTAAATGTGTCAACATGTTTAAATTATACCTCTGAGTGACCTTTTAGCAAACTCGAAGTTTTGTAACGATTAAATATGCTCACTAGAATACATGATAAAAATTTCACCAAGTTTCGTTATCGTATGAGAAAGTTATGATAAAATTCGTATACGATGGGTTAAAAGCGTCAACGATGAAGTTTATGACTTTTCGGGTGATAACAAAGTTAACCAAGGACTTAACAAAGTGGGTATAAGTCTTGAGGCCCTTATAAGTCAATTTAGAGGGCTCATAATGCAAGAAATAATGTCGAAACAAATTTATTTGGACCAAGGACCAAAATGTAAAAAATCTAGAAATTGGATTTGGATCAGAAGGGGCATCGCGCGACACGAGGGACCCTAGGGGGGCCTACGCGTGGCGCGAGGGGCCCTCTGATCCAAAAACTTTGGGCTGAGGTCTGCTAGGTGCATTGTAACCGACTTAGGAAGATATTTTCCACTTCATGGGCGACCCCTACATGCCTTTAGACCTTAGGGACACATGTTGATGATCAGGGATCAATGGTAGCATGATTTGTCAACAATCTAATGAGATTTAAGCACTATATAAAGGTCCCTCATGTTGCAACTTTGATCATTCACCCCATACTCATCTTCTGATCATCTCTGGAGCTCAAGGGCCTTCTCTAAGCATCCCTAGTCGTGCATTAAACTTTGGTAAGTACCCTTGACCTTCCTTAATCGAGTTTTGCTTAGTTATTAGCTTAAAAGTCAAACCGTCGTAACTAACGTTTGACTTAGAAATTAATCATTAATGGTCCCGTGATTAGTCGAATTGAAGGTAGTTATAAGTTGGTAATTATGTGGGCATTAATCCCTTAAAAGGGCACCATTTGATTCCCGCTCTAACTATATCAAATGTCAGGTCAAAGTTGTTTGTAAAAAGTCAACAGAAACTTAATATGCGAATTAACATGTAATTAGCAATGTTGAATGCATGTAACCTATTTTACCACTCATATAACTTAGTAGTAAATGTAAGAACATGTCTAAGCATGTTCGACCCGACAATTTTCTGTTTAAACCCGGTTCGGAACCGAAAGTCGCAAAACTTTGACTTTTGCTTTGACTTCAGTTCTGACCCGATTTAGTATGATTTGGAAATGCCTTAGATCTTCCTTAGGACCAGGCTACATGTTGGTATAACCCTCTGTGGTTGGTTCGTAGATTACCTGATTCGTTTACACGTTTCCGTTAAATGCTTAAAGTTGACCATAATGCCCTTTTTACCATAAAACGAGGATTTTGGATATGTAAGAGGATAATAATCTTTGTTGCTGAATTATAAACATGTCCCTAAAATTTCATATCAGTTAGAGGTCTAGATTAGGAGTTATGCTCAATAGCGCACTTATGAAGCTTCTTGTTAATTAAACGACGCAATTAGCATAAAGCCTATCTAAGCCCAATTTTTGACACCAAACCTTTTACCCACTGATGTAATGTAATATTTTGGGATTTATAAAGATTTTTAATTATTTTTAACCTGCTCATAATCTAAGGTTATGACGTTGATTCGGTAAATACCGATTACACCCTTTTTGTGTATAAAATGAGTTCTACATAGTATTTTGAAACCAATCCAATTTCTACTGATTTTAAATAATAAATGAAGTATTTTGAACTTTATAACCTGATCAGAAAACTCAGATTTCCTGTGTAACCCGGAAATCGCTCAAAATGGCTTTTTAAGCGTATTAAACACATAGTTTATGTTTAAAACCATTTTGTCATATAAGACTTATTACCAACTGATATGACCTATTAAAATAAGTTATTTTACTGATGTATTCGGACCCGAATCTCAGAAGTACATTTAATCTCTTTTATAACCTTTAAAATGACCAAAATACCCCTACGGGGCTTAAATTAAGGTTAAACTCGTTTTGGGCATAATGGAAGGTATCCTACTGATATCACAACATACTTAAGGCATATTAACTTAGGAAACCTGTAAATGGCTCTCATGGTTACCCGTTACCCGTTACGCCTTTTGCGCGTTCAGTTCGGTTTTTGTAACTAGTTTGCATAAATTAGCCGAAACGGGTCAAAACTTATCGTTTTTATCTCAAAATGCAGAATGTGGTTAGATTACCCATATTATACAAGTTTTCAAACTTGTCAGGTCTAAATCACATTCTATTCCGGTCTTCGCTTAATCACGCGTTCGAACCGTATCCTTCTTTAAAACTAACTGGTCTAGGCTTAGGCTTAATTAAAGACCCGTTAGGATTCTATTAGGTTATTATAAACCTTCGTTCCAGAATAGGAGACCCGGTAAAAGCTACACGCACTTGCTATTTGTGATTGATACATGCAAAGGTAAATACTTTTAACTTATTTTTCCTATACGGGCTTGGGGTATGGTATACAAAATACCGCTTGGTTCGGGCATTGAATCTTTAATCGAATAGAGGTTAAACCATTGATATGCTCCATTTTGAAATGTTTTGTTTGCTTAAAGCCTTTGGGGGGTTAATGACCATGTCCCGGATATCCTTGGCATCATCTTACGAGATGGCCACGACCTAAGCACGGGGTGTAGGCGTACACCCGTCAGTGCCAAAATACATAATGTGGTGTGTCTATTTATCTTTAACCTGGTCTACGGATCGGGCTACTGAACGCATAGGGAATATGTAATTCTTTTACAAGCATTATATTCAAATAATTATCCTAAGTTATAAAGAGTTTTTGCCACGTGCATTCAAATCAATTTTATTAAACCTTTTCAAATGAGCCAGTTAATTGTATTTACCAGTGTAAACTGGCGTATTTTCCCAAAAAGGTTAAGTGCAGGTACTACGCGAACAAGGCTGGCTTTCTCCTAGCGTCCACAATAAGTCTCGCAAGCTTGGATGTTAAAACTGTTGAACAATGTTTCCTATTTATTTTTGATCCACCTGTGGATTAATTTCAACTGTTTGTGATACTCGATATTACAATTATATTCAGTTGAAATATATCTATCTTTTGCTTCCGCTGTGCATTTAAATATTGTGTTGTTTGATTGTAATGTTACCAACTACGTCACGATACTCCCCACCGGGCCCACCGGTAATACGTGGAAATATCGGGGTTTGACAGACAGAAACCCGTGGTATTTATTAATTGATTTTTCAGCGGAAGTTTAATAGGATCTTTTAAGACTTGAAAATGTCCAATTATTTTATTTCAGAACTTGGGACAAACCCCGTAATTTACAATAGAGGAATTTCACAAGGAAATTCTCTGTTTTACAAAACATGTTTATTTATTTAACTGAGCCACCACTTCAAGCTTGATTAGTGCTCCGTAGCACTATTCCATGATTCACAGAAGGTCAACTGAAACATGTTTTAAAAATAGTTTATCAGCGGGGAAATACTGGCGAGTCACTCAAGTTTAATAAAATGACACATAGTTATAAATTACAGCATAAGAGCGATTACAATAGCTACTATCTTATTTTTATCTGGCACCGTGTCACACCCTGGTGACGATGGTCATACCACTATTGGGTCCTTTCACCCAAGTGGTGATGATTATCACTGTTAGGTTAATGAACCTAACCGTGAGAGATTAGTAATGTGCACAATACCCCACTAGCCAGTGATTAAGATAACCATGACTTAATCTCTGTAATTATAATTTTTGAAAATAATTTGAGGTATTGTAAAACAGTTGATAAAAAGAGAATGACTCACATTGCAGATTTAAATGGGCAGAGTTTAGCTTACTGATTTTAGCTTGGTAACCTAGATAAATAACAATGCACACGAAACTAGGTCAGTAACTTAATGCAACATTTATGATAAGCTCACGAAATCAAAACCCTCACGAGGAATGACAAAGTGCAGTACTTAAACATCCACCGGATTCACAACGAATGACAAAGTATAGCCCGAGTTCGAGCAGCACTTAAACATCCATCGGATTCACAACGAATGACAAAGTATAGCCCGAGTTTAGGCAACACTTAAACATCCATCGGATTGGTTTTAATCGATCGGACATTGTATCATAGCAGTGATCGAGTTATTACCCTGTTATCGCAGCAGAACTTCGTGCTTGTGTGTGTTTTTGGACTAAACAGGAGATATCTCAGTGTAGGAAATGAGTTTTTACGTCGAACCAACGCCAAAATTCAAGTGCCAACCCCTGCTATTTATACTGAAAAACAGTCCCTGTTGCGTGGCGCGACAGGCTTTCGCGTGGCGCGACGGCGCCCTTTTTAGGGTAGCGTAGCCACGTATCCAACTAGCCTTGGTGAGTCGACGGATCTATAAAATTCAATTTTTACAGCGAGTTATGAAGATAATCGTCAAGTAGGGGATACCCCCCCTGAGTTTTAGGGGCCCTGGTCCTAGTTCTGATTGTTCTGAAAATTTTAGGGTTTGCGCAATATTTATTGGGGGTCTCAATTAGGGTTTCCTATTGGACAAAATAAAATAAGAAATAATAATTTTAATGAGAGTTGTTACATCCTCCCCACCTTATTAAAATCTCGTCCTCGAGATTTACTGGAACAAGTAGGGATACTTTCGTTTCATATCTGATTCAGTTCCCAAGTGTACTCAGGTCCTCTCTTTGAATCCCACTTGACTTTGACAAGTACCAATCTTTTGTTTTTGAGAAACTTAATCTTTCTGTCTTCTATTTGAAGTGGTTTCTCCACAAACTTTAACTTTTCATTTACCTCTACATCTTGAAGAGGTATTACCAGGGATTCGTCAGATAGACATTTCTTGAGATTAGATACATGAAACACATCATGTACCCCAACTAGCTCTTCTGGTAGTTGTAGGCGATAGGCGACTGGTCCTATGTGTTGAATTACTGGAAATGGTCCTACGTATCTTGGACTTAGCTTTCCTTTCTTACCAAACCGGACTACTCCTTTCCGAGGAGAAACTTTCAAGAGTACCTTATCTCCGACTTGAAATTCTAGCGGCTTGCGTCGATTGTCTGCATAACTCTTTTGACGATCACGAGTTGTCTTTAGTCTTTCCTTGATTTGAGTGATCTTGTCAGTAGTTTCTTGTACGATTTCGGGACCTGATAATTGGCTTTCTCCTATCTCTGCCCAGCAGACTGGAGTTCTACACTTTCGTCCATACAGTGCTTCGAACGGGGCAGCTTCGATGCTTGAATGATAACTATTATTATAGGAGAATTCAATTAAAGGTAGGTGGTCATCCCAGTTTCCACCAAAATCTATTACACATGCCCTTAGCATGTCTTCCAGGGTTTGGATCGTCCTTTCACTTTGTCCGTCTGTTTGAGGATGGTATGCAGTACTTAAATTTAATCGGGTTCCCATTGCTTCCTAGAAACTAGTCCAGAAATGCGAAGTGAAACGACTATCTCTATCTGATACAATAGAGAGTGGAACTCCATGTAAGGATACTACTTCGTCTACGTATAATTTTGCTAACCTTTCCATGCTAAAGGTTTCTTTCATGGGTAGGAAATGAGCTGATTTGGTTAATCGATCCACAATTACCCAAATTGCTTCGTTACCTTTTCTGGTTTTGGGCAACTTAGTAACGAAGTCCATGGTTATTAGTTCCCATTTCCACACAGGCATTTCTAATTGTTGGAGTAACCCTGAAGGTTTCTGGTGTTCTGCCTTAACTTGTGAACAAGTTAGACACTTAGATACATATCTAGCTATGTTCTTTTTCATTCCTATCCACCAGAAATTATTTCTTAAATCTTGGTACATCTTATTATTTCCAGGATGCATGGTATATCTAGATTTATGGGCTTCCTCTAGAATCTTATTTCTTAATTCTCCTTGCTTAGGTACCCAAATCATTCTTTTGTGGAATCTCCAAATTCCATCAGCTCCTTGCTCTAATTCCTTTATTCTTCCTTTCATTCCTTCAGCCTCATCCTTGATTGTTGTTTCTTGAATGTTTTTCAGTTGTTCCATTAAGTCTAATTGTAAACTTAATCTAAGAGCACGAACCCGTCGTTGTTTCTCATGATACTTACGACTTAAGGCATCTGCAACTACGTTTGCTTTTCCTTCGTGATATTGGATCTCACAGTCGTAGTCACTTAGAATTTCCATCCATCTTCTTTGTCTCATATTCAATTCTTTTTAACCAAATATGTACTTTAAGCTTTTATGATCTGTATAGATAGTAAACTTGCTTCCATACAGATAGTGTCTCCAAATCTTAAGGGCAAAAATTATAGATCCTAATTCTAAGTCATGCGTCGTATAGTTTTCTTCGTGCTTTTTCAATTGCCTTAATGCATACGCAATTACCTTTTTGCGTTGCATTAGCACACATCCTAATCCTAGCTTAGAAGCATCACAGTAAACTTCAAAATCTTATGTTCCTTCTGGTAAGGCAAGGATTGGGGCGTTTGTTAATCTTTGCTTTAGAATCTTAAAAGCTTCTTCTTGCCTAGGTCCCCATTCAAACTTAACTGATTTACAGGTTAGCTTAGTTAATGGCACAACTATCTTAGAAAAATCTTTAATAAATCGTCTATAGTATCCGGCTAACCGTAGAAAACTTCTAACTTCCATAGCTGATTGCGGGACCTTCCATTTGGTGATCGCTTCTATTTTGGAGGGATCTACGTGAATACCTTCGTGATTCACCATGTGTCCTAAAAATTGTACCTCTTGTAGCCAAAATTCACACTTCGAGAATTTGGCATAAAGTTTCTCTTTTCTTAACAAAGTTAAGAGTGCTCGTAGGTGCTCACAATGCTCGTCCTGGCTTTTGGAATAAATGAGTATATCGTCGATGAAGACAATTACAAATTTATCCAAGTATGGTTTACAGATCCTATTCATCATGTCCATAAATGCTGCAGGAGCATTTGTTAACCCAAAGGGCATGACTGTAAACTCGTAATGACCATACCTAGTTCTTAAGGCAGTTTTAGGTATGTCTTCTTCTTGTACCTTCAATTGATGATATCCAGAGCGTAAATCTATCTTAGAAAAATACCTAGCCCCCTGAAGTTGATCAAAAAGATCATCAATCCTAGGCAATGGGTATCGATTCTTAATTGTAACCTTATTTAATTCCCTATAATCGATACACATTCTCATCGAACCATCTTTCTTCTTTATGAACAACACTGGTGCTCCCCATGGGGATGAACTAGGTTGTATAAATCCTTTGCTTAGCAATTCATCTAATTGCTTTTTCAATTCTAGCATTTCGGTGGGTGCTAACCGATAAGGTGCCTTTGCTACTGGTGTAGTTCCAAGAATCAAATGAATTCTAAATTCTACCTCCCTATCTGGTGGTAATCCTGGTAATTCTTCTGGGAATACATCCGAGTATTCTGATACTACAGGAATTTCCTTAAGTTCCTTATCCTTAGTGCCAATGATTACCGAAATCATATACACTATTCCTTATTTTCGTTCATAACTAGCAATTTTCATTACCGAAATGAACTTCATTGGCTTATGCGGCTTATCCCCTGTAATAATAATTACTTCTCCTGTGGGTACACGAATTTCTATGGAATTCTTATCACAGAGGATTCGAGCATGGTTGGCTACTAACCAATCCATTCCTAACACGACATAGAATCCAGCTAAATTCATAGGTAACAGGTTTGCAGAAAATTTATGGCCTAAGAGTTTTATCTTTCCTTCTTGCAAAACCTTATCTATGTTAACAGAATTCCCATCTGCCGTTTCTACCGTAAAAATTTGTCTAATATTGGTTAAGGGTAGGTTAAGAGCTTGGCAGAATGAAGTATTTATAAAACTTTGGTTTGCACCAGAGTCAAATAATGCTTTTGCATAGACGTCATGAACTAGGAACGTACCAGCTATCACATCAGGGATTAGTTCTGCTTCCTGGGTAGTCAGTTGGAAGGCTCTTGCGTTCTTTTGGGTAGTTCCTTCTGCAGGTTTGACTTTGTTGTCAGCTGGTTTGACCAATTTCGGGCAGTCTGGCCTAAAATTTCCAGCTTCTCCACAGTTGAAGCAGATTGTGGATTTCTTTCTTCTGTAGTCTTCTTCTTGATGCACTGGAATTTTGCAGAAATTGCAATACCCTTTGCATCTTCCAAAATGCTTTCTTTAGTGGAAGATTGCCCGGTGCCATTTTTCTTGAAATTACTATTATTACCCACACGGAATCCTTGGGTAATCTTGTGGGCCACTTCCTTTTTTCTATTTTCTTCTCACGTACGCACCAGTCCGTCCGTTAAAGCGTTGGCTAATTCCACTGCATCATCAATTGTGCGAGGTCTCGCAGCTTTAACGATATCACGAATTTCGCCAATCAAACCCCAAATATAGCGGGATATAAGTACCGGTTCTGGCGAGGCCAGATTTGGTACAATTCTAGCATATTCGAAAAACTTCGAAGTATACCCTCGACAGTCAATATCCACCATTCGGTGGCTCAAGAATTTATTCGCCATTTGTTCTTTTTCATATTCAGGGCAGAATTTCCTTTCCACCAGAAGCTTAAATTCTTTCCAACTCATAGCATAAGCCAGATCACTTCCCTTGGCTTGCAACACCGTATTCCACCATTCTAATGCTTCTTCCTTGAAAAGGTGAGAAGCATACATGACTTTATCCTCCTTGGTACATTTACTTATTTTGATTACTGCCTCGGTTTTCTCCAACCAATGCAGTACAGCAGTCGCCCCTTCATTGCCTGCAAATTCAACACGTTTACAGGCAATAAATTCCTTATAAGTGCAACCAGGCGTTGCAGCTTTCATTCTCTTAAGAATTGGGGCCTGCATTACATCATTATCATTATTATTAATGTTGCCGCCTCCATTTACACTATTACTGAAGTTGTCTTCATGAGTACGCTTGCTAGGAATAATTGGTTGAGGTTCAACTGGATTTCGGGCAGCAGCAAGAATTGCTGGAATAGCATTGGCTATTCCTTGAGCAACGATATTCTCTATATCTTGCCTATTGAGGAAATGATCCTCATTGTTTTGCTCAGATTGATTAACTTCATTAACTGGGTCATTAACAGCATGTTCCATTTGGTAATTAATATATATATATATATATATATATATAACTTAAAAGCACAAAATGAATAACAACCAAACATAATAAAACAATCGCACATAATCAAGTTAACATGTATAGTCAAAATTGTCGACTTTGCGACGTTGATATTTTTATATATTAGTATGCGTCCGTACACACCAGTTATCTTATAAAGTTTTATTTTAAGTTATTTTACATGATTATATTTTTATTATTATATTATTATTAAACACATAATTTCTAAGTTAAAACTTTTGTAAATTGGATTTTCACATAATCACAGAATGGAAATCAGAAAAAATTAAGTATTTCTAAATACTTAATTGGCTTAAATCAGTGGCTCTGATACCACCTTTTTCTGTCACGGCCCCCGTCCCGGTATGAACTGGTCCAGGAGCCGCGGGACAGAAACCCGTGGTATTTATTAATTGAGTTTTCAGCGGAAGTTTAACAGGATCTTTTAAGACTTGAAAATGCCCAATTATTTTATTTCAGAACTTGGGACAAACCCCGTAATTTACAATAGAGGAATTTCACAAGGAAATTCTCCGTTTTACAAAACATGTTTATTTATTTAACTGAGCCACCACTTCAAGCTTGATTAGTGATCCGTAGTACTTTTCCTTGATTCACAGTAGGTCACCTGAAACATGTTTTAAAAATATTTTATCAGCGGGGAAATACTGGCGAGTCACTCAAGTTTAATAAAATGACACATAGTTATAAATTACAGCATAAGAGCGATTACAATGGCTACTATCTTATTTTTATCTGGCGCCGTGTCACACCCTGGTAACGATGGTCATACCACTATTGGGTCCTTTCACCCAAGTAGTTATGATTATCATTGTTAGGTTAATGAACCTAACCGTGAGAGATTAGTAATGTGCACAATACCCCACTAGTCAGTGATTAAGATAACCATGACTTAATCCCTGTAATTATAATTTTTGAAAATAATTTGAGGTATTGTAAAACAGTTGATAAAAAGAGAATGACTCACATTGCAGATTTAAATGGGCAGAGTTTAGCCTACTGATTTTAGCTTGGTAACCTAGATAAATAACAATGCACACGAAACTAGGTCAGTAACTTAATGCAACATTTACGATAAGCTCACGAAATCAAAACCCTCACGATGAATGACAAAGTGCAGTACTTAAACATCCATCGGATTCACAACGAATGACAAAGTATAGACCGAGTTCGGGCAGCACTTAAACATCCATCGGATTCACAACGAATGACAAAGTATAGCCCGAGTTTAGGCAGCACTTAAACATCCATCGGATTGGTTTCAATCGATCGGACATTGTATCGTAGCAGTGATCGAGTTATTACCCTGTTATCGCAGCAGAACTTCATGCTTGTGTGTGTTTTTGGACTAAACAGGCGATATCTCAGTGTAGGAAACGAGTTTTTACGTCGAACCAAAGCCAAACTTCAAGTGCCAACCTCTGCTATTTATACTGAAAAACAGTCCCTGTCGCGTGGCGCGACAGGCTGTCGCGTGGCGCGACAGGCTGTCGCGTGGCGCGACGGCGCCCTTTTTAGGGTAGAGTAGCCACGTATCCAACTAGCCTTGGTGAGTCGACGGATCGATAAAATTTAATTTTTACAGCGAGTTATGAAGATAATCGTCAAGTAGGGATACCCCCCTGAGTTTTAGGGGCGCTGATCCTAGTTCTGATTGTTCTGAAAATTTTAGGGTTTGTGCAATATTTATTGGGGGTCTCAATTAGGGTTTCCTATTGGACAAAATAAAATAAGAAATAATAATTTTAATGAGAGTTGTTACATTAGCCCACTAGCTCTGAGTAGATCTCGATGTCTTTGAACTCGTCTGCAGTTTGTGTGGACGACAATACACTTCACACAAGACTCTCCCTAGCCGGGTCATCTCCTCATAGTCGTGTCCAATAATGGTCGTGGAACACTTTCCTGGTTCTGCGAGAGCTCTAGGAATTGTGCCCTCAATTCCATTCGAAGCGACCCCACTTCTCTCTAACATAGGTGATTCTCCTTAGATCATTAAAAGCATTGTGGTTATCGTGATTTCTCCAAATCATTTACCACATATTATGCTTAGCCTCACTCTTTGTCACTGAATATCACAGGAATAGACTAGGATGTATTTAAACACCCTTTTATACTTTGGGGGTATGTATAGCCATATATACTAGCTTATGCATATCATTTATGCCCCCATAGTGACCACCTTTAGGCATATGAGTTAGTTGTCCTATTGAACTTAGATCTTGGGATCTCCAGTCAACTAAGTTAGGTGTCCTTCACATACCCTTTTCCCTGGGCTTTAGTCTCATTCCACAACTTGATCTCTAATAAACCCTTAGGTTGTTGGATCCATAACATTAACAAATAACTTTGCGTATTTGAGATCAGTTGCCATGATGTGTTCTTAACTCGTAAGTTAATTTTGCCTATTGTTAACTTCTAAGACTATAACCTTAGTGGCCATCTGAATCTGGTTATAATATATATCTTTGTAAGATACGCTTATCATTTAAGGCAAACACATCTCCATTATGCACTACGACCTTTGTGTCCTTTACATAGTCGTCTGTTTGCAATGTTAGATTGGATTACAAAATCCTTATTGCCAAACTTTTATGATACGAATGCAAGACATCTCCACATTTAAGTGTTATAGGATATCATCCAGATGGGGTAATGAAAACCATTTCTACATACCCTTATAGGGTTGTTTCTAAATGGATCCTCCCCCATATTTCTTGCCATTTGATCAACATTTCCGTAACTTCACTTATGACGACATTTATACACATATGATTGAACAAGATCAACCTCATTGTATCAGTGAATTCAACTCATACTGCATTAGCTTACATAAGCTTCTGAGCTAACCAAAGCAACACATGCCATTGTCATAAGTTTGTCACCAACTTAGAATAATTCTAATTTAACATCTAGAATAAGCTTAGACAATGAGTTCTCCTCATTAGCTTTTCGAACAAACTCTTAAAAAGTTACATGTCTTATCCTTATAATGAATGAAAATTCTCCCTCAACTTTGTCTATACACAAATTCTTTTTGTGTTCATACACATTTGAATGTTTAGAGTTAATTAGTCTCCGTCAAGACCCATAATTAACCAAGTACTAGTCTAGCATGCTTTAGACTCCAATACTTTAGCATGTGAATAGAAGATGCATCATTCTGATTCTTCACGGCCCTAAGGATATCATAGTATCACTTTCCAACATTCATCCCTTGTTAAGACAAAATAATGAGACTTATTAATAATCCTAAAACATCAATATTTAGGAAGGTCTCACAAATTATTGTATATAGCACATAGCTAAATTTCATCATTCATTTAAGGAACATAACTTGTTTACCTTTGATCTCCAACATTCTACCATTGACTCATAAGTACTTAAACATAAGTCTTAATCCAAGTCACTTGGTGAACACATTCATCACCAACAAGATGAATGTTTTTCGTCTACAATCACTATTATGTGTGAAATAGAGTCAACTAGATCGACACTCAACAACATGGCATTCATAATTTGCCATAAGTGATTTGCACACATCTATTGTTATTCATTAGGAGATATGTATATTTAGGATGCTCTCCCAAATGAAGGTAAAATCTCCATATAGATCTAACAATAATCAAGTGGTAGACGCATCTACTTATAAATTTCGCAAGATTTATTAAAGGTATACAATAACATATAGTACTTTTACTTTCATATGTTAGACTTCACACTTGTGAATTTTCCAATGACTTCTAACGAAGTATGTCGACATGAATGTCGTTAGTGTATTTCATCTCAATACACTCACTACGTTCTTTCATTACTCACTCATGATGTGATTATACATTTGATGTTTCGTCTTTGACTTTAAGTCAATGTAACAACTCTCAAGTAGTTTATGTCCAAGTATTTTCATGTACTATCCGTTTAAAACCATATTTTTTAAGCAATGTATAACCGACGTTATAATTATTTTCCACAAAAATAATTTATACGTCACAACCATTAGTGATTTATTTCTTTGTAAAAAATTGAATGTGTTATCCGAAGATATTGAACACAAAACAATAAAATACATTAGAAACTAAATCATAAGTGCCAATCACTTTTGAAATTTAAACGGAAGCATAGACAATATGTAGACATCAAATAGCAAAGTGCTTTTATCTTTAACACTTTATAATCTGACCGAAATCTTCTCAACAATATTGTCCCATGGCATGTCTTGAGGTACTCCCTCAATAAGACTCTATGCACTTGTAAGTACAAGTTCCCCATTTCATCTTGAAACTTTAAACTTGGACAATTATGCTCAAAACAACACCAAGTTGTTACAAATACTACATTTAAGTAGTAAACTTGAACAATTAAATTTGTTCACAACAACACCAAGTTGTTTTTCACTAAATAACATCCACCAGGCTGTTACTTTGTTCACCATATGCTACTTCTAGTAAGAGTAGCGAACCATTTGAATTATTAATGTTATGCAAAACTTTGTTTTAAAATAATTCAAAACAGTTTCTTAGTTTTGCAATATACAATATTAATAATATCAATTAGGGTTATGAAAACATAGATCAAACCCAAAATATCAAATGGTTTTTTTTTAATTGTTTAGTCTTACTACACATGTACTAAACATTTTTTAACATGCATGTTAGAAAAAAATGTTATAACAAGCACATTATAGAATCAAACGTTTACATAAAACGTTTTCCAAATATATAGTTTATAAAATAAACCATTTCTCATCATTTTTAATGCACACAGAGGCAATTAAATGTTTACATAAAAATTTCTGTTCATTATGAACAATCTCTAACCTCGTATTCGTGATACACATTTTCTAACACACGTGTTAGAAAATTTAAATCAGTTTATATATACAAAACATGACCAAATTAAAGCATTAATCTCATCATTAAAACTCATCAAATGTCATCAATAAAACTCTACTCAAGAGTTTCACCATATGAAGAGTTAAAAGTCTCAATAATTATAGACTTAAACTCTAATAAAACTCATCAAATGTCATCATTAAAACTCTACTCAAGAGTTTCACCATATGAAGATTTTAATTACTAATTAAAATTTCACTCAAATGGATTTAGAAATCACAAATTAAAGTTGGTGATAAATCTCACACAACTACACTACCACTTTTTGGTGATTTAATTGTTGAAGCCAATCAAACATCAACTTCAATGTATGACCTTTTATTTCTAAATCATACAAAGCATTAAAATTAATGCTACAACAAATTACTTGTATAAAATGTTTACATAAAACATTTCAAAGCATGTATATTTTAACCATTTTTAACAATCATGTTAAAACGAAAGAAATTCTAACGCGCACGTTAGAAATATTAACGTTTTCACAAAATGTTAATTCGACTTGCTAAAAGCACATATATGGTTCAAATAAATAAGTCATTTCTAATACACACGTTAGAAACTAAACAATTAAAAATTGCTTTCAAACTAACGCGTTTCATGAACGTTTCTAACACACATGTTAGAAGACATATGATTACAAAAATCATTATAAGACTTATTTGTTCATATCAATCTATGGGTGGATGAAAAATCTACTTTAAATAGAGACTTAATTAGAGACATAAAACTCTAATCAAGTAACATAAAACTCTTATTTAAAGACATAAAAAACTCTACTTAAGAGAATTTAACGTTTACAAAAAACGTATGGTTTACACCAATAATTCCGGTCTAACACACATGTTAGAGAATTTAACGTTTACAAAAAACGTATGGTTTACACTAATAAACCCGATCTAACACAAAAGTTAGAAAAATTAACGATTCCCAAAATCGTTTCAAAACCAAACGTTGGAACCAAAACTATTCGTTTTGTACCACGGTGAGGATTTAAGATTGTATCTCAATCTCAAAACATCCAAACACAACAAGTTGTACTACATACATATTTCCCAAAAAAATATTTATAAGATTATAACCTCTAAAAATATTTTATTTTATTTTATTATAAATCCTTTCGTAAACCCAAAATCCTTATAAATAAGGTTTTTAAGATTGTACCAACAATCTCACGAAATCTGTTTTAAGTTTGTAGGAATTAGGTTCACCTTTAGTAAAATATAATTATAAAATATATAATAACGAAACTCTCGTTATTCGTAGAAAATATCATAGTACAATACCGGTTGCAATAACTAAATAAAAAGAATATAAAAGATAATTATATATACCAATCTTGATTCAAGCCGCATCTTTGGTGGGTCATTCACGCGCACTTGATAGCATCATAGACTCGAGTATTCATCATCTTGAGTCTTGAAAATATACTCCTTGACAGCAACAAAGAGCACACTAAAACATTGACGATTTTGGTTGAGGCACGTGTTCAACACGCTTCCCTTAAAACAGATTTCGCGCCTCTACTAAAGACGACACGTCTGTCTCCCAGGGTACAACATCCGAAGCAGTATGTACTGCCGGAGATGGCCACACGCCCGAGGTTACACCGGATAAAATTATAGTGTTTGAACTTGTGGAAAAGAATGATATGAAGATGATGAAATCGAATAGAGAAAACATATCTCTCTAAGTACACAACACATGGGTCTTCAAGTATCTCAAAGAACTCTTCTCGTTTTTTTCTTCTAAAATTTCACTTTCAATTCTCTTGTAATTAGCTTCATCAAGTTAGGTACATAACCTACTTTGCATACAAGCGATATGTAGTAGAAAAGAGTCTCAATTTATTAGAGAAATAAACTCTAATAAAAACTAATAAATTGACATAAAAACTCTACTAAAAGTCTCACTTTATTAGAGATTTTATTAGAGACATAAACTCTAATAAAAACTAATAAATTGACATAAAAACTCTACTTAAGAGTTTATCACCCATATGAAGAGTCTAGCAAATAATTATAATTTTACTAAATTATAATTTCACTAAATTAATATCCATTCAAACTATCTAAATTTCCAACACTTATATCCAAGGCTTGATGCAAAACTACTATCAAGCCGGGGGTCTCACTGGAAGCAGTCTCTTTATTCCTACGAGGTAGCTAGATGTAAGACTGTCAGCATTTTATCCTCCTCAGGACCTACCTTAGCTTTGCTATTGGTGAGATTTACTAAGTATGATGATGACGACTTCTTATATATTTGATTGACTGATTGATGAGTTTATATTATAGGGTAGGCGTGCCCCGTTTTTTTGTTTTTTTTAATCTCTGGCCCAACTTTTTTTAACATTCTCCGAGATGACCCTGGCGGCGAAGCTTGAGATTTCCGACCGGGGGGTCGAAAACGTATATAACAAAAAAGTTTTTAAAACCGGGGGGATAAAAACGTATATATAACCAAAAATTTCTATACGAAAACTATATGCTCTCCACTACTGAGCGAAAAGTTCGGGGGTCGGCCGCCCCCTCCTGCCCCCACAAAGCTACGCACTTGGACCCTGCGACTAGGTTAGGCTTGTACGGTTAGAATAAACCGTCGGCTATATGTATGTGTATATGAACCTTCTGAATGTATCAAAACAATAGTGAACAATCATTAATAAAATTCATTCTATTGAGTCATCTTTAGATTTGATATTCTGTGGTTGTTCTTGATACACATATCCTCATATCCTGGTGAACCAATCATTGAAATAAGCAAAATTGGATTTTGGATATTTAGTTTAAACTATGATTTAACGGTTAATGATTATTCACACCGGGAAGTTATCGGGTAACACTTTTAACTTTCACTTTGATTGCTAAGTGCAATTACTCGCAGCTTGTTGCCTAAGTGCAATCACTCTATTTTAAATTTTTGTTGATATATTTTTAAAAGTTCACATTCAAAAAAAAAAGTTGCACTTAACTTCGCTCACTTGGAAAGTAGGTTTCCCATTTCTCTCGTAATCATTCACGTTAGCGAAATCAAGTACTTGTAAAGCTTTGATGGTTATGCTAGTGATATTCATGCCTTAATTTTCATCATCATCATCATCATACTCAGTAAATCTCACCAATAGCAAAACAAAGGTAGGGTCTGAGAAGGGTAAGATGTAGCCAGACTTACCTCTACCCGTAGGAATAGGGAGGCTGCTTCCAGTAAGACCCCCGACTCGATAGTAGTTGTGCATCAAGCTTTGGAGATAAGTCACATAACACTCAGCAATCGGGATAAAGACCGATTAGTACATGTACGTTTCTTAATTTTGAATGAAAGTTAATTTAGTTTAAACTTCATTGGTTAATTTACAAGTATGTATTTTTATCAATCACATAATGAATTATTAAATCCAATATTGCTTGGAATAAACACTTTAATCTATATATATAAAGAAAAAACAATTATATTTTATTGTCCAATTTGATCATATGCTGCCTATAAATACCAACTGCTACCTCTTCTCCTTCAGCACAAACAGAAAATCAAATAACAATGGCTTCATACTCAACCACCATGATCCTCCTATCAGTTCTATTCTCCGGATTGTTGTATGCCAACGGAAGAGCGGTTGATCTCGTGTCGACTCTCACTCAACAAAGCCAGTTTGATTTCTTCACACTGGCTCTCCAATGGCCTGCAACTTTCTGCTCAACACATGAGAATAAATGTTGTCCTGAAAATGGTTGTTGCGCAGGGTAATTAATAATTAATCAATCTCATGCAAATAGATATTATTATTTATTTTAACAAAGTTGCATATAATATGATGAAAAACTCATTCTTTCTTATGATTTCCAGAGAAAATTCTCAATCTCCACCAGGATTCACAATCCGTAAGTTTTCTATACAAACATTCCGCACCCTTTTCGCTAATGCACACGTGAGTAACCTCTATACCGTGCTTGCAGATGGACTATGGCCAGATTACAAAGATGGATCATGGCCATCATGTTGTGAAGGTGCTGCTTATGATGAAACAAAGGTATTCTAATATTGTGGTCAGTGGCGAAGCTTGAGATTTCCTATCGGGGGTCGAAAATGTATATACCCAAAAATTTCTATAAAACCGGAGGGTCGAAAACGTATATACCCAAAAATTTCTATACGAAAACTACATCATCCATCAATTTGTGATACAATATTTTCAAGTTTTCTTTCATCATCCATCAACCGCTTTTCATATAATCACAAACCCTAATAACAAAACTACTATACTACCATCTGCTGTTCAGGATCAATAGATCGAGAACCATAAAAGAAGAGCGAGGAACGAAGAATATAACACTTTACACACACACACACACTCTATATCATATTTATCCAATGTCGGTACGATAGAAGGCTATCTATAACCTTGAAATTGACAGTTACTTGACCGTTATTTCAGCGGGCATTTCAACTAAACTAAGGACCCATCTGTGACCTTACTAAACCCGGACTAACATCATTTAACCCACATAAAGACTCAAGTATACAAAAGTTAAACTTTGTAATGAGAGTTGTATTGGATTGTAATTGTGTATTTAGGGTTACATGAGGTGGGTGTTTATATTGTACACCATATTACACATCTAGTCCTTATACTATAATATACTTTGTCTAATAACAAACCTATAACATATTGATATGTAGAGACTGAGAGGTAATCTTGATTATTTGCAAACCAACACCTTCAACTAATATATACTAACTGCTATTTTTAAGTATCATATATATATAATTATTTAATATTTATATTGTAACAGCTGCATTAGAAGTTATTTATAAAATTATCTGAGTATGCATTATTGTTGTTCCAATATGTAGATTGCACCATTGCTTGATGCTATGCACAAGTATTGGCCGACACTAAGTTGCAACGATATATCATCATGCAATAACAAAACGAACTCGTTGTGGGCCGATCAGTGGGGTAATCATTCATTTTATAAGAATCTTTGTTTTTTGGTTTGTTCTTTTAAATGCTTTAATTGGCTTCATTTTATTTGCAGAGCAACATGGTACATGTAGCACCTCAGTAACAGGAGACCAATATGGGTATTTCCTAACAGCCCTTGAATTGTATTTGGAGTATAATGTCACGGTAAGGTTTTTTTATTTTTTTATTTTGTGAATTTTAACTGCTACTCAGGCGAGATTATAATATGATAAGTCATCCAAAAATCAGCCTGTCATTTCTTTTCACATGTCTATTATTAAATCCTATGTTTCTCCTGTTTTCAGGAAGTTCTTTCACAAGCAAAAGTTAAACCTTCAAATTCAAATACATACCCATCAGCTGTTCTCATTTCTGCTATTGAAAATGCTTTCCAAGCAAAGCCTCAATTGGAATGCAAAAACGGAGATGTAATTAAAGAAGTTCGTTTGTGTTTTACCAAGAACCACAAGGTTTGTCACTAATTTTCTTTTTCTTTTTTGTGATAGATCTTTATAATAAGCCCATAAGCTGTAGATTACTATACATTATTTTTATGTATTAATACTATATAATGACTTCCAATTATGGTGTATTAATGTTGATCTTGCAGCCTCGAGACTGTGTAGAACCTAGTTCGTGTCCTGCTAATGTCCGCTTACCAAAATTCGCGTTCTTGGGTAAGCTTAGTCTCAAGTATTCATAACAGCTTTTCTTGAACAACATATATGTGAACAAATATTTAAAATCTTTAAAGGCATCACCAAAAAAAAAAAGATTGCTACCCTAAGGGTGGCAAAACGGATGGGTCACCCGGGTTAGATAATATGTCAAAACGGGTAACATTTTGGTACGGGTAGTAGTGAGTCGAGGCAGGTCGGAGAGGGTTGACTAGAAACACTTCTAATAAATAATTTCCGTGTTAGATATGATTATAGAAGTTATATAATGATAATGTGGTTAATAACATAGTTTCAAATGCATATTGTTATTGTCATATGTTTTTTTTTACTAATCACCACCTTTTGCTTTCCATTTGTAGAAGGCGCCACCAAGACTGAGGATTGGTTGCTTTCTGCTGTGAAAGCTGTTGTCTAATGAATGCATTACAAAACCATAAATAATTAATGGAGGCAGTGTACCTCCATTGATGTACCTTTGTGTTTGTTGGTGCTCTTTTTATGTTTGTAGAATGGCATGTCAGCATTTCCGTTGAATAATAAGTCAAGGAGATAGTGACAGTAGTCACACAGTACCTCCGTTGATCTACCTTTGCATCTGTTGCTGTTCTATTTTTCAAGTTATATAATATTTATTTTTACAACTTTGATAACTACTTTAGTTATTTAAATATGTGAATTGGTTATGAGACATGGGGCTAGGGATGAGCAAAATGGACCCGGTACCGGTACCGAATTTATCGAACTGGATACATTTTTGGTACCGACTTATGACATTTTCGGTACCGGTTCGGTACCGGTCCGGTACCGGTATTTACCGGTTCGGTACCGGTATTTACCGGTTTTTACCCTCAAATACCGGTACCGAACCGTACCGTACCGGATATATTCGGTACCGGTACCCACTTTTGGGGATTTTCGGTACCGGTACTTTCGGTTCCGGTACCTGTCGGTACCGAGTTCATCCCTACATGGGGCTGTTTGGCAACATCTGAATAGTTAAATGTTAAACCAGTAAGAGAGAGGTCTGAACCATTAAGTGCTTAACCAGTAAGAGGTCTGAACCATTAAGAGCCTGTATAATGCTTAACCGTTCAGAGACAAATGTCTGACCAATTCAGATTAGAGGTTTTAACCATTCAGACTCTGTATAAATTTTAACCATTTAGAAGCAAATGTCTGAACCATTCAGACATCTGCTTGTGAAACAAATAGTCTGAATCATTAAACGTTGAACAGTAAGAGGTTTGGACTATTAAGAGCTTCATTAACAGATGACAAATAGATGTGGGATATAAACGATTACCTAAGGAAAGTTTGTGAGAAAATTTGTATGTGTTGCTAATGTGCCAGAGTGTGTGAGAGGTTTTCGAGTTTCTAGACTACATAACCATCTACGCCATTTAAAAAAAAAAACAAAGGGTTTTAACTCCATATATTTGGGAGCCACTTGAACTTGATGACTCTAAATAATCGGTTTCCAATTTCAATCATCTGAATTCAGCTATCTAATCCGTCCAAAAATTGAATTAAACTCTACACGTGTCAATCATGTGAGAGGTAGGGGTGTTCATCGAATCGAATATCGAATTTTCGAATTATTCGAATCGAATTGTTCGAATAATTTTCATTTTTCCTTGAATTCGTATTCTATTCGAATTCGATTAAAACCTACCGAATTCGATTCGAATTCGTATTCGAATAAAAAACCCAACTCGTATTCGATTCGTATTCGATTAAAAATTCGAATTCGAATCGAATTCAAATAAATTCGATTTAATTCAGATTCTTTAAAAACATGTAAAAAACTTTCATAATGAAACATAAATTTTAAAGCAGCTATAAAGCACGATATCACATTAAAAAGTTCCAAATAAAGTACCACAAGTCTAAAATTCAAAACGAGAAGTCAGAAATAACCACTCCACATTACAAGTTAATATTTTTACGCTTAAAAATCTATTGATAGATTTGTTACTTAGGTTTTAGTTATGGGCCATGTAGTGGGTTTGGTAATGAGTAATTTTAATACTTGGAAAAAAATTGAAAATAATTTATAGTATAGCCTAATCAAAGTTATATATGTAATATATATAAAAATAATAAATAAAAATGTATAATTTTTATTCGAATTTCGAATCGAATCGAATTTGAAATTATAAATTTGTATTCGATTCGTATTCGATTTACTTGACTCGAATTGAATCGAATTTGAATTCGAATTCTTATAATCGAAACAAATTCTTGATAATCGAATCGAATTTAAACGAATTTCGAATTTTTCGAATTCGAAACGAATTCTGCACACCCCTAGTGAGAGGCATTTTTATTAGAAAAATTTCTGGATTATGTTAGTAAATTGAAGTCAAATGGTTAAAATTTAAAACAACATTGACTCAATGGGTTAGAGATTTGAGGATTGGATTTAAATTAGGGGCGTTTACGGTTTGGTTCGGTTATTAGCATTAACTATAACTGAAGTCATTGGTTAATCGGTTCGGTTTATTCGGTTAATTTGTCGGTTTTCGGTTCGGTTTGGTTTACAATCAAATAAAAAAAGGCTAAATTTTTTACTTAGAAATCTATGTAATGAAGGCGTAAATACATGAAATCTATATATATAATAAAGCAAACCATTGGGGGACACATGTCACCCTATGGTTGATGCCAAATAATCAGCCACATCAGCATACATGTGGCATAGCTAAAAATCAAGGATTGGGAAGCTTATTTGGTACGTTTCTTAATCTCTCTCTCTTTAGGTCTCTCAATCGTTCCTCTTCTATAACAAAACCCTAGATCAAAATTCGTCTGCCTCTTTAGGTCTCTCAATCGTCTGCGACAATTTTCAATCGATCTTCAAATCACAATCCTCTACAATTGACGGTAATTTTTTATTTCGTTGATCTTCTTATAGTTTGATTATGTGTTAATCGTTTTCTGTATTATGATTTCTTACAACCAATTTTCGTGTTTGGATTTCTTCGATTCAGATTCAAATTTTCTTAGGGTTTTCACCTCTTCGCCACAATCCAATCGGAAGATTTTTACTCCGTCACCGGAACATGAACGGAATACATTCCGGTGTGAAGGTACTGAAGCCGGAAGAGATGAGTGCGAAAGAAGATTGGAAGAGATGAGTGCGAAAGAAGATTGGAAGAGATGAGTGCGAAAGAATATTGGTTTTAGAACTCGGGTTTAATGTGGTTTTGAGTTTTTTTTTTTAATTCTGTTAAGTTTGTTTTAGAATAATCTCTAATCTCTGATTCGGTTTTTGATGCTACAAAGTTTCATATTTTCTGGTATTATGGATAACCTATGTTTGATGATTCGATTCGTATTCTGATGTTCATTGTTCCAGGTATATTCTTAAAGGAATATTTGTAAAGTTGCTTATTCCTGTCATGTGTTTGTCTTTCTTATTTAATAAAGTTAACAGTTTGGTTGATTTGTTTTGGAAGATGGTTCCAGAGATCACGTTTGGAAACCACAGGCGGGTTGCATTAGATGTTGGATGTGTGGTGGCAAGTTTTGGTGCTTATTTGTTTTCAAGAAACGTACTCACTATGTCTGCAGCTCCAAAAGATGTACATGAGAACCAGATTCAATTTGCACTAGAACGTGGTGTGCCTGCAATGGTTGCAGCATTTGCAACAAGGAGACTCTTATATCCGAGCCAAGCTTTTGACCTAATTCATTGCTCGAGATGTAGAGTCAACTCGACTCATGATGGTAAGTGACATGTTATTTAGCTTCTTGTAATTCGTATTTGGGCAACACTCTAATTTTCCTTAAATCTTTTTACACGTATCATGATGAAGATGGGATTTTGCTACTTGAGGTCAACAGATTGCTAAGAGCAGAAGGGTATTTTGCCTAGGCAACACAACCGGTTTACAAGGACGAACCACTGCTCGAAGAAGTTTGATATTCCAAACCCTAAACGTTACCATCCTTCTGTCTTTCTTTTTCCATATACATACAAACCTTTTAAAGCCTGACTTCACTAAAGTTTCACTTTTATTTCTTTTTCTTTTTAGAGCGAGGAACGAAAATGGTCAGGAATTGGAATTCGGGTCCGTCCATGTTGGTGGGTTTGTACAGTGGAGATGGTGGTGATATGTTACGGTGGTTAGTGGTGATGGTTTCCGGTGATGTGGTTACTGTTGTTGATGTGGTTCAAGAATAAGGTTAGTTTTGAGATCATAAGTAGATGAATTGGATCAGGGTTGGTTTAGTCTTATTTAGATCAAGCTTTTGTCATATTAATCTTACAAACCATTGTTTTTGCAGGTATGATGTTTCTAGAGCTTTGTGATTTCCTTTTGCTTTTGTTGAGGTATATATATAGAGATATGTGTATGTGTGTGTTTTCTCGCTGCTTTACTTTTGATTTTTTTTTTTTTTGAGAAAAATGGGTTGTTTGACTATAAAAGTCGAATGTTGATTTGGTTCTATATGTTTTATTTGAATGGTGTTATTTGATACCAGATGAGGAATTAGGTGATAGAAATGCATCAAATGATGTTCAATCAGGCTTCAATAGTGTTTCATTAGTTATATTTCAGGGGGTATTTCATTATTTTGTTTATATGTCATAGGTATTCCATTATTTTGTTTTTAGGTGATATAGATTTTTACTTCAGTTTCTGATTCTTGGAACCGAATTGTAGCAATCAGTTAGATAGCTTATTAACATGCATAATTTACATATACTTCTTTCATGTCAGCAGATATAATAATCTTGATAGCATCTATATTTTTTCCATAGTTCTTTCATTTGTAGAAGGACAATCTGTTGCTATTACTATAGTCGTTTCAGTCAAAGGAGGCTTGCCAGCTCTATATTCTTTTGGGTGTGATCATTCTGGAAACTCATCCTATAGATGGACATTTGGATCATTTGCTATCCCTGCTACAAGTTTTCATCTTTTTTTCTATTTTTATTAACTAAACAAATTATCTGGTGTAGAATTCTTTTTTGGAAGTTTGTGCATTAGGATTTCACGATTTCACTGAAACTACTTGTGAACTATTTTAATTTCTTAACAGCATACAGGTAAATTATCTAGAGGCGTATACAGCGCAAATATTATATTCTTTTACCTTTTTTGTGATTGATTACTGTAAAGCATGACACTCTTTCTTTTGGTATATCTCTCAACCATGATGGATCTTTTTTGTGTGCATATGGAGCGCACGTTCATTGCTATCAAGTCAGATGGTGTGCAAAGAGGACTGGTAATTTAACCTCTGTTATTTATATGCATCTTGATAGTTGATAGACTTTTTGTGTTCTTAACACGGGTTACTGGAAATTTACAACAAAAGAAAACTTTGTACAAGCTGCAAGTGCATTGCAAACTAAAGCGGTAAGTAGCCATTTATTGTATTCGAAGATGCAACATTTTTCCTTTTAGGACTATTTGAATTTAATCTACAGATTTTTAAATGATTTAATATATGTTTTAGTGGTGAACACCACAATTTTACGAGCTATAATATGTTAGTTGATTAAAGCTAGAGTACAAGTTTGTTTAGTCAAAGATTCAATTTTTCAAGTGGTTTCGATTTTGTGATCATATTTAACTCATTTGCTACTTTTAACCCGTTTTACTTGAATATGCAGGTGTATACTGAAATGTCATGCTTGAAACAAGGTGATAATGGAGATTGGTAGATTTTTTTTCCAAGTTGTGGGAATGGATGAAACTTTAAGGGGAGCCATACTAATATAAAGCACAGGAAAGGAATCATTGCGATGGGGTAAACACATGATCAGCAGTATCTAAATCATATAGAAGGCCCAGGTACTTATTAGCTTATATATTTTCATGTGTATGTTTGACTGTGTGTGTATATATTGTAACATGGTTAATTCCTAAATTTTCTGACTGAGTATTCCCGGTGTGCAGCTGGCACTCCGTATGAAAATGGTGTTTTTCACATGAAACTGATCCTGTCCTATGAGTTTCCCCACTCACTTCCTAAAGGTTTGTAAAAAAATGTTAGATATGAAATCCATATTCTTACTATTTCTATTGTAACTTTGGTTTGTTGAAAAACCACGTAAGAATTACACGAATCAATAATAATTATTAAAGAGGTCTAGGGTTTTAGAAAACTAATAGTTCTATTTTAGAGTTAAATTTACTTGTAGATTGTTACCTTTATGCTTTTAATCAATTATTTAAGCATGATTGTTTGTACTTTGCACGTTATATTTACTTTCTTTGTTAGATATCATGTTGTCTTTTGAAATTCGCCGTGGCATCTTCGTTTCATAGCTTTCTTTCTTTTGAGCTAAACTGTTGTGTACAATTGCAACAATTATACCCGGCAAGTTTCGATCTGAGTGTGCCAATTTACTTAAAATAATTATTGTATAGTTAGTTAGCCCAAAAATTTGGTGGTTACTTTTTTTTATTTTGTTGATACAGTGCCGGAAGTGTGGAGACAAATCACAGCAAAACGAGCAGATGATGGATCTCACAGTTGAAATTGAAGGCAATATTGAGACTTTAGAAGAGGCTCTGGATAAATTGACATGTACCGAGATAGTGGATGGTGAAAACAAGTATAAATGAAGGTAGATTAGTTCAGAACTTACTTTATTAAATGCTTGATGCACGATAAATGCAATTTTGTATCGATTTTGTTATTATATAATGCCTTTTCAGGTGCACTTTTAGTATCAAGTTGGTTACAAATGATAACACATGTTGGTTTTAATAAGTATTGAAAATTCAGCATTTCACCTATTGGAGTTGCCTTTGTACTTTTGCTGTGAAAATTTGGTCCAAAATATAATTTTGGTTTGAAAGTACTTTTTATATCACAGAGGAAGGTCATGGTAAATATAGTTATTTATCGACTACCCCTGAACAATTTTTTTAACCCGCACTACCCCTCAACTTCTCTTCTAGATTCATAATATGATTATTATTGTATCTTATTAAGATTTTAGTTGTACCTAACTTGCTCTGATTTTGTGAAGCTAAGGGACGATATTCAAGAGTAAGTACGTATATTGGTGGTGGGTGTCGGACTGCAGGTGGGTTAGGCTGTGAACTTCTCAAATGTAGTCTACAAGGAAGTTTTTTCCGGCATTTAAATAGTTTTCTGTTTTTTTCTTCCAATGTATGTATTTGTACAGAACATTTCATTTCAAAGTAAATAATATGGTTTTGGATGAAGTCGCGCATCACGCGGGCATTAACCTAGTAGATGTATAAATGTATAAATGAATGGAACAGAGGTATAAATATATAAATAGAGGTATAAATAAACGAAACGAAAGTATAAAACATGAAATAAATGAAATGGAAGTATAAAATCTAGAAATATATGAAAATATAAATAGTTTGATTCGGTTTGGTTTGGTTAATTTCAATAATAATCGATAACCAACTTTCGGTTAATTTAGTTTCGATTAATTTCGGTTCACCAACCTATCCGTCTCAGATATAATCGAGGACCATTGAACATTGGACTTATCAGGGAAGTCACCCAATTCCTTATTAGTGGGGTGTCAAGAAGTGTTTAGTTTAAGCACTTTTGACACGCCCCTTTCTTTAATCATTTACGATCCTAAAAGACAAGCAAGAAGGACCAACAACCTACACATTTTAGCACATATTTAAACACTAACCCCTACTTGCCTTAGCTAATTAAATATTATGTTGCCTTCATATGCTTAAAAGGACTAACAATAAATAGAGAAATAAAAATGTATATCACTTTTACTATAAAATGCAAAATCATCCATACAACTGTCCATAAATGGTGAGGTTGAATGATAATTGCTCAAACTTTATAAGAGAGTGCTGATAATTGTCTAGTTTGTACATTATCAATGCAGTACGAAGTTAGATGTGTTCGATTTTCCCCATTAATTCTCCTCATCTATAGTACGTGGGGGTTCAAGCTTTACTGTGGGTATTTACTTATGAAGCACGGGGACGGCATATTGCATCGAGTACCCATCCTGGGAACAGCTCGGGGACTGAAACGTGTAGGGGATGACGCGGGGACGTTTCCCAAATGTACCCGGATATTGGGGACTTCTACAAAACCATACCCGATATTGGGTACTTCCAAAACAGAGTATCGGGGACGTTTCCTAAAATATTTAGGGTTTTAACCCTTTTAACTTCCAAATATGTAATTCGGCCTTTATAATTATATATGTTATGTCGGTCTTTTATCAATATATATGCTATTCTAAACATTCACGTACAACAAGTCTGATCATCATCTCTATTCAACTATTCATCATTCATCGAATTATCACAGTTGGATCATCGTCTTTATTCAAGTATTCATCATCGATTATGGCATCTCAAGACACACACGGATTATCATCTACTGTAGAAGAACCTCCGCTGTGGACATATGTCACTAAAATTGAAAAGCAAGGTGTCGTCGGAGGAACATGGAAATTTCAGTGCAACCTTTGCAGTGATACGAGACAAGGATCATATTCTAGGGTTAGAGCACATTTGCTCGGTATAAAAGATATTTGATTCATATGTATTTGATTTTATTTTATTTGATGTTGATAATATTCGATAATGATTCTGTATGATAACTTGATAAAGAATGTTTGATAATAAAGAGAATGCCAGAGTAGAACTTTTGAATCCGCTTGTTTGGATGTGCTTTCTTTATCTCATACGTAGGATTGGATTGTAGACGTTCTATTCAATTGATTGTTTATTTGCATCAATAACTCTATTATTTATATATTAATTCAACATAGAAGAATCAATTTAGGTTGATTTTGTATCAAGATTATCTATTGCAAAATTTCTATCACTTTCAGAGTAGGGATGAATGCAATAACCTTACAGTAAATAAGATTGACATATCGAAACCATTACTCTCTAAAAATATTTCTCTTACAACGTTTACTCACATCCAGATGGAGTCTTTATTTACTCAAGAATGGATGATATTAAATCTGATTGTTTGGATGTGCTTTTTGAATCTGATTGTGAAATAAAACTTACGGGTTGTTTGGATGTGCTTTTTGACTCTGATTATTGTCGTTTGGATGATTAATCAAAATCAGGCAATTATGTTGATTAAGGGGAAATGGATTTTATCACCCCAAACTAATCAAAATTAGCCGCTACCACTCCCAACTTTCATTTTGGCTCCCACCACCCTCTACTTAATATTTAGGTTGCTGTGTCACCCCTTCGTTAAATAATCACTAACTCGGTTTGTTTTTAATCCTACATGTCAAGGGAGTTGGCGTGCATACGTGTACTCACCCATTAAACAACCCATGTATACTTAATAAAAACCCTAAGATCAGTTGCATTTCAACTCAAACCCCTGTATACATAATCTCCACTGCGATGATGGCGATCGAGCCCTAAGTCTTTGTTAGTTGATGATTAAAGCCAAAATTCATACAACACAAAGGTAAGGTTTATGTTAGGGTTAATTACATTTTGATTTTACACACCGATTTAACTGATGGAACGTATCGAAGTTATGCTTTGGTATGGTGGTTGTTTAGACTTTGCTTTTGATCAACCTCAGTATATTAGAGGTGATTCTAGGTTGTTGTTCATGGATTTTGACCATGTCGCGTACTTTGAGCTAGTAGAGTATGCCATGGAAACCAACCACTACAAAAGTAGGGATTTTTATATGTACAGGATGGATGCGAATAATGGTGAATTTAAACTGTTTGGGGATGATAAAGATGTTTTGGAAATCGCAATGAAGGCTAAAAGTTGGACTGAACCATTCATTGAAGTGTTTGTTCTAGATAGCCCAATTAGGTCTGAACATAAGGCCCACTACTATTCCCAACCCAGTAAACCACATGCCTAGTCCAGTTCCCAACCTATTAAACCAAAAGCCAAGTCTAGTTCCCAGCCCATTAAACGACAAGCCCAACCCAAAAAACTAGTAGCCAAGCCCCAAAAAAGTAGTACATGTGAAACTGGGTAGGGCATCTGGTAAAAGTTTTACAACTCCTGAAGTCCCTAGATCTGGATCTACATCAGGTGTGGATGTTGTATAACCAATTGTTAAACAGGTAGAACCAACTACTAAACAGGTTGTGGAAGAACCCGTAAATGAGGCTGCATGGGCATTTGATATAGATAAGGAGACAACTGTTAAAGAGGGGGCTGAGGTAGAACCAACTGTTAAAGAGGTTGTAGAGGAAGAAGTCTTTGGTCAAGATACTAGGGTTAAACAGGATGTAGAGGAAGAAGTCTTTGGTTTAGATAGTGATACTGGTGATAAAGAACCTGATTTAGATAGATATGATAGTGTAGACAGTGAAGACAGTGATTACAATCTTGAATTAGTTGGGATATAAGAGTGTTCAAATCCGGATATCAGAAAATTTCGGATAATTCCTTTAAATATCTGCATCCAAATCTGTATGTCTGTTTTAGTATCCAAATCCGTATATGAAACCAAAACCCCACTCGGATGTTCGTTTCAGTATCCAAATCCGTATATGAAACCGATCCCGAGTGGGGTTTCGGTTGGGGACTCGTCCTTGTTCTGGTAATGGGTTGGTTTGGGTGAACCCTCAGTCGCTCCACTAGTAAAGGGAGATGTTTTCTGTTCATTCCAGTGTCCGACAACAGAGGTTGAGAAGGAGCAAATGAGCCAGATACCTTACGCGTTAGTAGTCGGGAGCCTGATGTATGCTCAAGTCTGTACTTGCCTAGATATCGCATATATTTCCGGAATGCTAGGCCGTTATCAGACTAATCCTGGCCTAGATCACTGGAAAGCAGCTAAGAAGGTACTTCGATATCTGCAAGGGACGAAAGACTATAAACTGACTTATAGAAAAACTGATCATTAAGAAGTGGTAGGCTATTCTGATTCTGACTTTGCCAAATGCAAAGATGACAAGAAATCCACTTCGGGGTATATCTTTATGTTAGCAGGCGGACCCATTTCATGGAAGAGTCATAAACAACAGTTGACCACAACTTCCACTATGATGGCAAAATACATTGTTGTTTATAACGCAACCTGTCATGGAATGTTGCTTAGGAATCTGATCACTGGACTCAAAATCGTTAATTCCATTTTTAGACCATTGAAGCTTTACTGTGATAACTCAGCTACCGTTAGTTTCTCGAACAGTAACAGTTCGACTAGAGCTGGTTTATATCTCGATACAAAATATCTGTTCGTACGTGAACAAGTTGAGGAAAATAATTTTTGTATTGAGTATATTAGTACTAAAGATATGCTTGCGGATCCAATGACTAAAGGTCTCCCACCTAAAGTTTACGAAGAACATATTCGGAATGTGGGATTTACTAAAGACCTTATTTAGCATATTATACTAGCTTATGTTTTATGTTAATGAAATTTACTCAGTTTGATTTTGGATGTCTCTGAGAATATGTTCAACTGGTATAATGGCATATAGACAAATAAAAAATTACAAATCAAACAAAGGGCTTATGCATATTTTGATCATAACGATTAGGTTAAATTGAGGTTGTAGTATGACTAATAGGGGTCCTGAGTCGCATAATGATTCAACGGCTGTATTTCTCTGCTACGGTTATTGGTTTAGAGCTAAAATAGGTGTTAACTCTTGATCAGGCTTATCTAATACTTGTAGTAAATGATTGCTCGACTAAGTGGGAGAATGTAAAATTAAATATATAATGATGTAATATTTAATCTAGTAGCCATTATAATCATTTACATTATATAGATCAAAATATATAACAACCTGTTAAATAATTAGTTGGTAATTGTTGATGGACAATATTACCCTTATTAACTAATTAGGTTTCCCCTTGGGTGCATATATAAGGAGACTAATGTAGAGGTTACAAGGTTATACATCTTGTGTTTACTCATAACCTCAAATCGGTCTCCCTCTCCTCAACCGATACCCTTTTCGGTTTTCATCATCACTATCATTAGATTGCACCCTAAGGAGGAACCAGATCACCTTGACAAGCATGTCGACTTCCATGGCTGCATCACTCACTGGATTCTTTGCTGGCCTATCTGCAATCATGAGTATGTTTTCATGTTTTCCATTATGTTTAAACTGAACTGATCAACACAAAACCAATAATAAATATCAAATCATGTCAATATTCATCCAATCCTAGGCGATCATTACGTTTAGCTACTCATAATCAAAAACAAAACAAAAACACAAACAAAGTCACAGTTCATCGTAAATAAAGATAAATAAGCTACTAGCCTGTCTGCATGGAATTCACCAGCTTGCATGTTGTCTACTTGCTTATTTAATTTCTTGGGTAAATGTAACACCCATCCCCCGTTAATACTAAAAGACGGGTAAAATAGCGTTAGTGGTAAAAAGAAAAAAATTAGTTAACCCGGTGAATATTAGGATTTGAATAAATAATCTAGTATTAATCAAAAAGAGGAATAAATGCTTTGAGAAAACACGGTTTATTAGGAGCCCGAGTTAACGGGACTTAAAAAAAAACGGGTTATGATTCCCCACACCCACCAAGTTAACTAGGAATAGTTAACCTAGTTAGTAATGGGTAATTAAATGAAAAGCTATGAGATATAGCTTCTTTTTTAATAAATGAAACAAGAGGGACTAAAAGAGGCAAAAAGGGAAAATGTTTTAATTAAATAAAATACTAACACCAAAACACACACTCTAAGTGTGTGTTCTGGTCGAGATTTCCAGAAGAGCCAGGGAGCTCTCATCTTCAAACCCTAACATGCTCAAATCCATCAATTGAAAGGCCAAATCTACTCCAAATCAAAATCTAAGATCAGATTAGTGACCACCTCAGCGAAGGGATCACAAGGTATGTCAAATTTCATCTTCTAGTTACATCTTGAGATTTTGATAAACATGTGAGATTAGTGATCCCCATTGCAAGGAGATCACAAGGTATGTAAAATTTGATAAAAATTCTCTACTTGAAATTCCCATGAATTTAGGGAATTCGAAATCTATGGATGCATGTGTGATATGTAGATGAAATAGGAACATTTGAATGCCTAGGAGTAAACCCTAGACAAGTATAGATTGAAATCATGCTTAGCTCAAGTAAATTCAGATTTTGTTTTGATTAAATTCGTGTATGTGATGCTTTTAGGGGTTTTGATTGCTAAGAATAAGTGTTATAATGTCAAAAACATGTTCAAATTGAAAGCTGAATTCAAACAGCTTCTGATCAGAATTTACAGCCGATTTGTATTGGTTGTAACCTGGACAAAACTTGACAAAAACAAGTGTTTCTTGTGTCTAAAATGTAATTCCAGGAAATATCTTTAAACCCCCACTGGAATCACATTTTTTCGACAAAAATTGAGCGTTTTATGAATTTTTCCGTATCGAAGGTTCAAGCTGCGTTTTCTGGCAGAATTTGCAGCCCATTACGAATGTCTTAACTCAGTTTAGGAATTGAGTTATGATATCAAATTCTTACTGTAGAAATTTTTAAGCGATTAAAAGAATCGCCAATTGGAATTTCGTCAATCGGATAAACGATGAATTTTAAATGAATTTTTCCGTAAGCTGCAGTCATAAGTGATGAATCTGATTGCAGCTTAGTAAATGAATTTTTATGAATTTTTGGTAAAGAGTTAGATCTTGAAATTTTAACACAAGGTCTAACCCTCCGAGAGGTACCCCACACAAAAAAAAATCATAATTTTTGAAGACTTGTAAACAGGTTAAACAAGTCACCAAAAACATCCCATTTTCAGTGAAATTAAATGCATAAATGATATCGCGGTCTACTTGGTTGTGTGTAAAATTTGATTTCATTAAGAGTTCGGATGAAATATTCCTAAGTGAGTTCAATGAACCAAATGTGCATTTGAATATGTTGATAAGTCAATTGACTTTTAAAAAGTCAAACCGACCAATGATTAGATCGAATGATAATTTTGATATGGTCGAATGATAAATTCGACATAAAACCCGTAGGATGGAATAGTCGTGAACGATTATGACTAATCTAACCGTCTTACGAATTGTGATGATGATAGTTTGACTCTAGACAAGCTAGATGAGGACTTGGGAAAAGAAGCGGGTCAAACGGATCGTGTACGCGGAAAAAGGACATAACCGGATGCAAGGTAAGTGAAACTTACACTTCTTGGTAGAATACGTATAAATTCTATAAGTTATGAATACGAGAAGATTAATATTCGAAATACGGGTTCTGACGCTTAATGATACGGGCCGGAACAAATATAAATGATAGAAACCATGGTTTATGAGAAAGAGGGTAAAAAAATGGAAATATAGTCAAGCGTCGACTAATGTAAATTTAACTTAAAAAGGATCTTGAGTTAAAATCCGAAATGGGTCGGATGTGAGAGTGAGAAATTGAAAACCATGTTTTAATAACCTATGCAAATGTTGGTCTTACAGTCCAAACGGGTCAAATGGTGGTGAAAACACCATTTAACAATATCGGCTAATGATTGTTGTCAAGTCATATGTTAACAGGAGCAATTAGCAATTTGGTAGATTGCGACGCCATAGAATATCAGTTAGTTAAAGCAAGGTATAAAATGGGTCTATATATTGACTCGATCCAGGTACGCGTATATATAGATTTATAGTTAAAAGGACAATGTTGGTCAAATACATTAGCAAAGGGCCTTTGTTGTAAAAGGAGGGACTAAATTAACCAAAACGCCCTTGTTGGGTAAATCGGGCAAACGACCCTTAGAGGCCGTTTAAAGACTTGTATTGAAATTATGTAACCCTTAGATGCATGTAAGAGTTGTAGGCGTAAACTTCATCGTTCAAATGCCTAAAAATGGTCATTTGCGTGAAACGACTAGTTGAAGGGTAAAATTTGGGAAGAAGGGGTTCATTATGTTAAATCCACCACAAAATAGTTGTTGTGGATTATATGTAGTTATTTAGATATGGAATTTTGTAGTGTCGAAAGAAAAGGGCAAGTTTTAGACTAAATTGCTTAAATTCCCTAAACGGGTCAAAAACACTTTATGCACATAGCCTACGAACTAGTCGCGCAATTTAAAAAAAATATTACGAACCCGAGCTAAAGATTTCGGGTTAAAATACACTAGCGTATGTATTTTGGTTGTTTAAGACATCAAAGTTGGAAATAAATATTTTGTTCGATTATTCGTTGCTTAGAACTTGTTTAGACTTATATTTAAGTTATCAAAACTAACTTTTATGTTGGTTTTGATCATAGGTGGATATCAAGAGTACCCGGATGAAGATCAAGCGGCGAGAAAGAACCGAACACATGAAAAAGAAGCTTCCGCACGGTGTGTCGTTGTAACTTTCAAACGACGACTAAACTACATTATGTTGTATTATTTTTAAATTGTAAAAGTTTTAATTAAATAGAAAATTTAAATGCACTTGTAATCATTGTTACAAGTTTGTTTTTCGTAATCTATACGAGAACCTTTAAAACAATAGCAAGGATGTTACAGGCACTAACTGAGAATTTGGATGGGTTTAAGTGTAGACTAGTACTTAGACCCGCGCGCGTTGCCGCGCGGGTACATTGCAAACATTGAATGAATTAGTCCAAACGTTATGTCATGTATTAACCATATGAGAATGTGCTTTTGGACGTATCCAGTTTAACTCAATAGCATTGCAGTTGGATCAAAATGTAAAGTAATTGAATTTATATTGTACAATTATAGTGCCTATATATATATACGACCTAACTCATACATAAGAAACATATAAAAAAAACATAATCGAGGGTTGAAATTTTACCCCAAGCTCGTTGCGCCGGTTACATGTGATAAGTTTTGTATATAAATTATAATAATTAAAAGGAAAGTGTTGGTAAAATATAACTATGTAACATTGAACAGAAAGAACAAAAGTTTAATTATGTGACATCGAACGAAAAAGAACAAATGTAGAAATTTAGGCATGACCCAAAAAATATGTAGTTGATGAAAAGGAACATATAATATAAGCAAATGAACCGGGTGTAGTAGGAATCGGACTCGAGCAGCGTGTACATCAGTCGGAGGGCGGACCACCAAGCCAGACCTCAATACTTGTGAAAATTTTAGATAACCTTCTATAAATATACAAGAATTTAGAACCCGCACGTTGCCGTGAAATCGTTAAACCGAACAAACAATAGACGTAAAAGACTAAAAGCATTGTAATAAAACACATGTTGTGCGGTTGAGGGGTGTTAACTTGTAAAATGTAGACCGATTAAAACGAAAATATAGATGTAAAATCAATATATGTATAAATGATATGATTAATAGTAAATATGATATTTCTTTTACTCGGTCATCTCGGAGAATATACTCTCTAGGGCTGTAAACGAACCTAACGAACACGAACAAGGCCATGTTCGTGTTCGTTCGTTAAGGAAATTAACATGTTCGCGAACTGTTCACGAACGCATACCGAACATAAGTTTATGTTCATGTTCGTTCGTTAAGAAAATTCAGTTGTTCACGAACAGTTCGTGAACACTGGTCTCGAACACAAACGAACGCAAGCGAACATAAACGAACGCAAGCAAATAAAAAAGAACGCAAACGAACATTTAACTTGAAAATAAAAAAATAAAAATGTTGTTATCCTTAAACATTGGATATAAGTAGTTAATTACAACCATCAAATGATAAATCAAAACACAAGAAGTCTAATACCACCAAACGATGAATCAACTTTAACTAACTTAGACATAATTATCCCAAAAAAATGTCTTAGCATGTCCAAATTTTAGCTAACTTAGAAAAAAATAGGGTTTCAAGTTTTCAATATGTTTAGATAAAAGGTATATTATTTATTATTTTCTAATATAATCAAACAAACACGGATGGACGTAACCGAACATATTACCAAACGTTCACGAACGCAGTCGAACGAACTAGACCTATGTTCGTATTCATTCACTAAGCTAACCAAACGAAATTTTTTGTTCGTGTTCATTCGTTAAGCTAATCGAACGAACATAAACGAACTTCCCGCCGAACGGTTCATGAACTGTTCGCTGAACGTTCAGTTCATTAATAGCCCTAATACTCTCTTTTACTATGTTGAAGCATGCTCAATCTCGAAATTAACTGTGTTTATGTTTATAAAACTCGTAAAATACATACCTACTACTTTTTGGTGTATAGCAACTATAACTTTTTTATTTTTAGTTAAATGAAACATTACAATTTTTTTAGTTGACTGAAACATTACAATTTTTTTACTACCATCAAATACCTCTACCTTTTTCAATAAACACACATTTGCAAGGCTTATAATTGACATGCAGATGAAATTCATTGGAAATACAATTTACATTTCTCCTAAATGCGACCCCAAAATCTTTTTATGAACGGAAATAACAACCCTAAATTTATAAACCATTGTTACTATAAAGAGCAAAAAAAAAAAAAACACTTCCCCAAACTTTAATCCCCACCCCACTTCAATATCAGGTACAATCTGATTCAATCAATCGCCACACAACACCACCGGACAACCACGTCTACCAACGACGTCACTTCGGGACACCACACAACTGCCGCCACCACCTAACACCATTCGTCAGATCTTTGGTAACAACCGATTAGCCGTTTCCCCAACCATCACCATCACCGATATCCAAACTCGTCACCACAGATCTGATCAGGGTGTACCGTCGTTTTTCACCAAAGCGATCGATCTGTTGCTTACATCTAAACAACTGTGGGAAAAGTGGCTGTTGGTTTTCAGATAGATCTTCGACGGTTTGAAACCGTCTGTTCCAAATCATGGTTGTTGATTTTAAGCTCAAACCTTTATTTATTTCTGATTTCTCTTAAACATGGTCTAGATCATGAGCCTCTCCGAGGCTATCCATCTTAACAAACGTAGAGGTCGACTATGCCACGCCGCCGCCACTGCTGCGGTGGTCATGTGGAATGGGGAAACATCTAGGAGCACATGTGGTGCAGGCCAATTTGGTGAAAACCCAAAGAGGCGGTGCCCTGTGGTGGGTGATGATGTTGGGTTAATAACCAGTGGTGCATAAAAAAGGTAGTGAGAGAAAGAGGGGAGCGTGAGAGAGAAAGACAGAGAGATGAAAGAGAGAAGGAGACAGCGCGTGACCAATGAAAAGAAATGAAATTGAACAGTGAATGTGTGTGAGACAGAAATTTGGTAAATTACAGAGGGTAAATAAGACAGAAATGAATAAGACAAAAAGTGAGAAATTGGTCGGTGGCTTTTTGCCACCGACTTTCTACTTTAAGATAGTATATAATATAATGACAAATAACGTGACAAATTTTCAAATAAATGATTCCAGTGAAAGTAAAAACTTTAAAGAAGATAGATCTATAAATTAGGCTTTAATAATGGACAACAATTGTAACTACTTATTTTACGTCGCGCGTTGCGGTGAAAACGAACAAATGATAATATAAAACAAGGGTTAGGATATAATAGGAAGTTTATTTGGCTAGGAAGGCTAGGAAGTAATCTTGACCATCTATTCATTTAATCAAGAGCTAAGATTAAATAAGTGAAATTGAAGGAGGAAATTGGAGGCGTGTGGGTTTGTTAGGGGCATTCTAGTCAATCCAGGCAATAGTTTATCTCTCCTTCAATTCCCTCTCATTTTTTAAACGTTAATAACTCTTTCATACGACATTATTTTTTTATAAAAATTGCACAAAAAACGAGCGTTTTTAATCTTTAAAACGAGTATACTATTGCTATATTTTTGAAAAAAAAATTTGAAAACTCAGTTGTGTAAAACGCAATGGAAAAAACCCTGTTACGTAAAACACAATGGAAAAAATAACCTAAAAATGACAGTTTTCTAAAACGCAATTCACAAAAAAACACAAAGAAATGTCTTATTTGTAAAACGCAATGACCAGAAAACACAAAGAAATGTCTTATTTCTAAAACGCAATAGCCTAAAAACACAAAAGAAAGTGTACTTTCTAAAACGCAATGGACTGAAAACACATAAAAATGTGTTTTACCTAAAACGCAATGCACAAAAAACACAAACAAATGTCTTATTCCTAAAACGCAATGGCCACAAAACACTTAAAATGTCTGTTTTCTAAAATGCAATGGACTGAAAACACATAAAAATGTGTTTTACCTAAAACGCAATGCACCAAAAACACAAATAAATGTCTTATTTATAAAACGCAATGGCCATAAAACACTTAAAAATGTCTCATTTCTAAAACGCAATGGCCTAAAAAAATAAAAGAAAATGTTCTCTCTAAAACGCAATGGACTGAAAACACCTAAAAATATGTTTTACCTAAAACGCAATGACTAAAAACACTTCAAAAATGTGTTTTATCTAAAACGCAATGACTAAAAACACTTAAAAAATGTGTTTTTTTCTAAAACGCCTTAAAAATGTGTTTTTTTCTAAAACGCAATGGCCAGAAAACACATAAAACTCTCTTATTTCTAAAACGCAATGGACACATAAAACTGTCTGTGAGCTGTTTGTGAATTGTCTGAACCAGAGAGTAGCAAATCAAAAATTGTCTGAATTGTCTACGAATTACTGTCTTCGGAATGAGCAAATTTCTGGAAAATTAAATTTTCTGATGCATTTTTATTAAAGCAATTTAATCGTAAAAAAATTTCCAAGCTGACCTGGCAGCTCGACCTCAGCCAGGGGCGCTACCCCCGGACCCTCGCCAAGATCGTAAAACGCAATGACTAAATCAAAAACCCAGATCGTAAAAATGAAATTAAAGAATTTCTTACATGGATCGAAGCCGATTTCTTCAACGATTGACGACATTTGAATGATAGAAACACATATCAACGATCGAATCGAACGGTTCGAGTGATTATCTTCAAAATCACGGGAAAAAACGAGATTTTGAATGAAATTAAACTGGGTTTTCTTAAACAAAAAGCTGAAGAAGACGTTGATCGGGTGTTTGAGTCATTGATTGGTGATGAAAATCGCACTATAATGTAGTGATTATTGAGATAGAAGGTGAAGAAATGGTTGAAGATGGTAGGTTTGGAAAATGGTGGATTTTGATGTTACTGGGAAGAAGAAGGAAGAAGAAAAGGATAAGATTGACTAAAATACGCTTCCTCTTTATTTTAAATTTTGTCACATGTCCTAATCCTATTGCTTATTGTCAAGATCGTAAAACGCAATGCTTCTAATCCTAGCCAAAATAAACTTTCTATTTGATCATCACCCTATAAAACAAACGTGACTTGAAAATAAAGTATGTTGTTTAGAAAGCCAAACCATTAGAACGGTTTAGTTTATCATTGTATCATTTTATTATACCAAATAAATACTTTAATCTGAGTACAACTTCATTTTTTTAACAAAACTTATAATGGAACATCGAAGGAAAAATCAAGCACAACTACGTACTTGAGTGTTTAGAAAAAAGTTATAAAAGTTAATTATTAAAGAAGTATCAAATTTATTGATAAATTAATATACGTTCTAAAAACAGAACAAAATAATTATTAAAAAAATTGTAAAGGAAATATATGGTTTTAAAAAAGGAAAAAAATTAAAAATATGTTATTAAAAGTAAATATAATAATAAACTATTATAATATATTAAATAAAAATAATAAAAAAAACTATATATTATTTTAAAAATAAAGTTACTATTCATCGTACTTTGTTAACTATATATATAGTTTATCATTGTACTATTTTATGATACCAAATAAATAAGTTATTTTGAGTACAACTTTGTTTTTAACTAAACTTATAACGGGATGTGAAGGAAAAAAAATAAAGCACAACTACGTACTTAAGTTTTTAGAAAAAAAAAGTTATAAACATTAATTATTAAAGAAATATCAAATTATTTGATAAGTTAATATATCTTCTAAAAAAGAAAAAAAAAGAATTATTTAAAAAATGGTAAAGAAAATATATGATTTTAAAAAGGAAAAAAATTAAAAATATGTTATTAAAAGTAAATATAATAATAAACTATTATAATATGTTAAATAATAAAATAATAAAAAGCTATATATTATTTTAAAAATAAAATTACTATTTATCGTTTTTCGTTAACTATATAATATAATATAATATAATATAATATAATATAATATAATTTTGTCAATTCTTTATGATAGACCTTGTTTGGATGTACTAGATGTTATACATAATGGCCCATGGGCGTTGATTTATTGGGGCTGGAGGGTGGCCCGTACCCCACTGATTTTTTGCTTGTCCGTAAAAAAAAAAATTGTAGTGTAAAATATTGGATATTTAAAATACGAGCTCTATTAAATTTTCATTCAAACTCTGCCGCTACATGTTGTAAATGTTTCCCTAATTGAGACCTTTTTGTGCGATATGAATTGTATATTTGTATGGTGTGCAATATGAGCTGTAGCTTTGCTTTGGATAGGTTCGTGTGATTGTGACACATTACAGCTGGTCACCCCTCACTTCATTTTCATTTGGTTACACGTATTCATTCACCATCCTTTTCGTTTTATGTGGTGATGAACACACACCGACGGTCATTACACACACTATCCAGTTTTGTGCTGTTGGTGGTCGTAAATGGCTTAGATTTTTATTTCAAAATTTTATGTGTGTTTACGTCGAAACATTTTGCTAAGGAGCATGGATACAACGAATATTTGGTGCCACCTACGTGGAGTGAGACAAGGATCTCCATGGTTATTTTTTACCAACTAGAACACGTGTTACGCACCTGATGTGTCCGTCTAGAGTGCGTTTTCGCATAATATGGACACATGTAGTGCGTTTTCAGACAAAAAGCACTAGTCATACGCAGTGGCGAAGTATAGAAGGGGCGGGGAGGGATGCCCGACCCCCCGAACTTTTCGCTCAGTAGTGTTATATATGTAGTTTTCGTATAGAAATTTTTGAGTATATACGTTTTCGAACCCCAGGTTCTATAGAAATTTTATGGTATATACGTTTTCGACCCCCCGTCATTCGGGTCAAGCTTCGCCACTAGTCATACGTTCATTTAAGAATTATCTTATATTATTTCTACAAAAGTCGAATCTACAATATTGCCGTATTACATTGATTATTGTGTAATTTGTTATTATTATTTTTTTTATGAAATTAAAAGACCACACAATCTTTGGACGATTTGTGTAATTTATTGAAAGACCCCACATTCTTTGGACGAATTTATTTTTGGATATAAAAGAGTAATGCAACCACATGCATCGGTACACGTACGTAAATTGCATGTGCACAAAAGTTAAAAATTCTGGAGCCCTTCTTGAAGTTACATGTTTATAAGGTTGGCCAATTATTTAAACGAAAGAAACGAAAACGAATAAAATTTTGTTTGTGTTCGTTCGTTAATGATATAATGTGTTTATAAACAGTTCATAAACTCTTACTAAATGAAAAACCTTTTGTTCGTGTTCATTCATTAAGAAAAGGAACGTGTCCATGAACGGTTCACGAACACAAACGAACATTAATAAAATCAGCAAAGATGGTGGTGGCTAGAGGTGGATAGTGAGAGGAAACGACGCTAGACCTTGAAGCCCTAATTGTTGAACGAAGGTCGATAGTATTTTTCTATGTGAATACTGAGAAGAAAAGTGAAATGGTGCATAAACAAAGTAGAGATAAGGTTTCCTATCTTATTTGTTTGGGTAATGAGATAAATATGAATTAAATAATATAAAAAATCTAGATAAAATAAATAAATACTAACAAATCTTTAATGAACATTTAAACAAACGAACATGAACGAATTTTCACGAACACATTACCGAACGTTCATGAACGCAACTGAACGAACGAGACATCTGTTTGTGTTCGTTCACTTAACTAGCCAAACAGAATTTCTTGTTCATGTTGGTTCATTATTTAAATGAACGAACGTAAATGAACTTCATGCCCAACGGTTCATGAACTGTTCGTTGAACGTTCAGTTCGTTGATTGCCCTACCCAAATGTAAGATACATGTAGAAATTAACGTTACAGATCATGAAATGTAATTATTAAAAGTGTTAGGCTTATTAGATAAATGCTTGTATAATAGGGTGTGTTGATGCAACAAACAATAGACCAAGAATAGTAGCGAGTCTGGTTAGGCAAAAGGGTTAAAGGGTTTAACTTTGCCTAACGCAGGTCGTGGGGTCCCCCACGTTTGCAAGACGTGGAAGGAGGTTCACTGGTTTATTTTTTGTTGTTTGCTAAGGATCCTCATCTGAAGTGTGTTCAGATTCGGATGAAGGGGCAAACAGAATGTGTGTGTGGGATGTGAAAGGGAGTAACTCGCATGAAGCAAGTACTCGGAGTGAATGACCAGAGATTTAAGGAATCTTGACTAGCCAGGAATGTCTTCTGAAGTAAATGAAGTGTCAAATATATAGGAGAAGACATCTCCCAAAGAAGAATGCCTTTGACTAGCGACCTTGCTTGCAGTGAGTGGCTTACCCTTTCGGGGGTTGAAGCCTTTTGACCCCTGGATAATAGAGTGTGCTCTGTGGACCTGCATTGCTTTTGCGGCTGGCGAGTTGGTGAAGTAATCTGGAGACATGACTACTTACTGTTCGGTGCTACTTTATCTCGTTTTCCCAGGTTTTTAACCTTTGAACCATTTTGCCTTATGAGCATTCACGTATTTAAATCATTCATATTTGGTCTTGGGCTACCCCCGTCATCAGCCCCCCAAGTCAGAGGTTTTTGGGAAATGAGCTCAAAGACTTCTGATTTTTATACGTACGTTTTTCTGTCCAAAGGCTTCGAGGGTTCGAAGGTTGGAAGAATGAAAACGGTTTTTGAATTTCGGAATTTGACAAGACAGTTGACAAGACCTGTGGCAGTTTGTCAGGCGGCGGTTTTAAATTCTGCCTGTTGATAATTATCCCTAATCTCATTTATTTACACATTTTTATTTTGGAAGAACATTACTTGCTCCTTTTTTCTCTCAAGTATCCCTCTTTTTCAAAATCAAGTCAGTTCCGTTTTGCTTATTTTCTCTTTAATTGTTCATGTCATGGGTGCTCGTAAGGATATGGCAAAGTCTTTATCTCGACTGACCCAAGAGGAAGTCGATTTATTTTGTATGGAATGGGGTATAGGGACGAAGTATAAACCAGTTGCACTGGCTTGTGATAAATCTATCAATGACTGTCCTTCTGGTATGATTGCCTTGTATTGTCGTCATTTTGAGTTTTCCAATCTTCGTTATCCGTTTTCAAACTTTGTTTTGAATATTTTGGAATATTATCGAGTGTCTTTTGGTCAGATTCACCCCCTTGGCATGGCTAGGGTTTTACATTTTGAAATTTTGTTCCGGGCCACCGGGTATGACCCATCTCTGTTGTCCTTCCATCGTTTCTTCCGGCTTGCTATGAATGGTGATTGGTTCACCTTTGAAACCACTCAAGTTGATACTTGTTTAGTTTCGTCCATGGTTTCTACACTTGGGGTCTAGAAAGATCGGTTTTTCTGGGTGTCGGAGGAAATTGTTCCTTTCAAACTTGTTTGGAGACACCCGGATGCTGTTCTGAACGAGCCGGAGCCTTCTGATTCCGAAATAAACACTCGTTTTTTAGAAATTCTCAGGGAGTGCCCTTCGAGGCTTCGTCCCTTCCCTGAGCATTTGTTGGTGTTGTTGGGTATAAGTAAAGTGTGGGAAAAGGCCAACCGGGATCCGGTGCTTATTAGAGATGGGAAGGGTATGCATTTATTATTTTCTTGCTTTTTTCTTCCCTTTTCTTTGTTTGCTTATGCGCTTTTTATATTTGTGCTGCAGTTATGTCTGCCCTTGATTTTATTAAAAGCGATGATACCTCTGATGTTGCCTTTGATGTTGTTGCTGCTACTCCTGGCGAGAATGCGGTTGTTAAGGGTTCTGATTACAGGTTTGAGGGTTCTGGTTACGTGAATGTTCCGAATGTTAAAGGCTTTACCAAGGTTACTGCTTCCAAAGGTTCTACCCGTCGTTCCCAACGTCATCTGAAAGGTGTTGATCAGCCTTCTGGTTCAGAGCCTCTCGATGTTAGTGATGATATTGAGGCATCAGGGGATCAGGCTGTGGATATTGGCAAGGGTAAGGAAAAGGAGTTAATTGTTTCAAGCAAGAAGAAGAAATTGATTAAGAAAGGTACCACTCCTGTTATTCAAGGTTCATCAGCCAAAAGTGTTGAAAGTTTCGAAGGTTCAGAGGGTCAGGATATTTATGTGCCTAACTGGGGGGTTAAGGTTGGTGATAATTTTAAGGGCCCGGCTGTTTGTGCTGAAGCCTTGGCTCATTTTGCTCCTCTCGGTGTTCGAAGTGCCATATCTGAGATGGAGGCTGATCATCTTATTTCTAGGATGATGCTCAGTTCCTGCAACCTTTCTGCCTTTTTGGCTGAAGGTGTTACTCGCTTTGCTAAAGGGATGCAGGAATATGAGGAGGCTTCCAAGAAGAAGGAAAAAAATGAAAGCTTCAATTGCTGCAATGAAGAAGCAAATCGATATCTTTTATGAGAAAGAGCTGGCTTGGACCAAGAAAGAGGAAGAGTTAACAAGGAGGCACGAGATTGAGATGGGTGATCTCAAGAAGAGTTTTGAAGCTAGCCGATTGAAGCTGAAAGCTGACCGGGAGGCCTTAGTTGTTCAACAAAAGGCCTTTGATGAGGAAAGAGAGAGCTTAAAGCCTTTGGTTGCCCAAGCTACTGGAGATAATCAGTGGCTTATTGAGCAGGGGTTTCATCAGGTTGTTACCTATTTGCTTCATTCCAAAGAGTTTAACTCCGCTCTTGGCGAGGTTTACACTAAACTGCTTAATCTGGGAAAACACCGAGGTCTTATTGCGGGTTATAAGCTTCACGAGTCTGGCCATCCTTTAGAGAAATCTCCCGTGTACCGTCCCGAGGCTTTCGATATCTTTAAGAGTTCCGTTGAGCAAATGGAGAGGTTGTCGTACCCGTATGTGAGTCAGGTTGCTTCTTGTTATGGTAAGCCTCTCTCCGTTTTGCAGGAACTGAAGCCGGATGGTTTGAATGAAAAGTTATGTGCTGAAATGCTTAGCTCCCTTTCAAGGAAACGTTCCTACTCGGGAGATAGTGAAAATACCTTTCCTGGGGAATCTGATGCTCCGAAGGATGCCAGCTTGGAGGGTTCAGCTGTTGATGATCTGGGTCCAAAGGCTAAGAAGGTTAAGAAGGCCAAAGGTAGCAGTTCTGGGGTCTCTAAGCCTTCCACTGATGCATGAAATTCGTAGCTTTCTTAGCACTTTTTTTTAAAACAATTTGTGGTTTGTAACCTTTAAACAATATTAGGTTTTCAGGAACCCTTAAGGTTCCTGTTGGTGGTGTTTTAGACCTGCGTGGTCGTTTGAACAATATTTTAACTTACAAGTCACTAGGACTTGTTATAACTTGTGGTTGAAAGTCTTTCATGGCTTTCTTTGCTATGATATTATGTTTATCCATTTTCTTTGCGTTGTGTTTTTTGTACTTGTGCTTATTTTGCTAAGGCAGTTTGGTTGGGTTTAACCCTTCAAGCTTTTTGGCTATCCGTAGGTAGGTTGAAGCCTTCGAGGTCTCGAGTTGTTACGTATGTGGCTTGAAGCCTTGAAGGTTTCTTATTTTCTTGACTTGACTTGGTTTGAATTTTTGTAATTTTTTCGTTTGTATCATTCTTTAGATAATTTTTGTTTTCTTGTAACTTTGTCTTTGTCGAGTTTGTGTTGCCTCTATGTTTTTTATACCTTAAAGGGTTCAGTGCTGCAAACACTTAGCCTTGATGTTTTTAACAAGAAGACATGGCACCTATCCTTTTTATCATTTCTTTGTTTTTCATTTGACTTCATAAGCCTGTTTGTTGGTTATTTTTCTAAGGCTTAGGGAACATTTGGTGTAGGCTGTTCAAACCCGTCTATGAGACAATTTTGTTTTTACTTTAATGAGTCTCATGGAGTTGTATTGATTTAGGAACTCACCCCTTATATAGGTTCATTCAACCCTTGAACCTATTGAGCGATGTGGCCTGGGAGCTCATCCCCTTGCATGGCCCTTGCCATGGAGTTTTTTGCTAGGTTCTCAACCTGATCTTAGGATAGAAAGACAAGTTTGATAAAATAACTTCATTCATTCAAGCAATACTTGCTTTTTATAAAAGGTGTTCATAGTTCTGTTCTCGGAATACATTTTGATACAAACCAAACTTTCCTGTCTAAACATGGAACCTTTTCAGGGTTTTGCCATTCCAATGCCTTGGAAGCCTTTTGCCTTCTGAATCTGCAAGCTTGTAGGATCCACCCTTGTGTGCTTCGAGGATGGTATATGGACCCTCCCATTTTGGGCCAAGCTTTCCTTGATTTTCTTTTTTGCTAGCTTCATTGTTTCTAAGGACCAGGTCCCCTGGCTTGAAACGTTCGTTCTTGACTTTCTTGTTGTAGTAGGCTTCCATTTGGTGCTTGTATTTGGCCTCTTGAATTGCAGCTTGATCTCGTGCTTCCTCTAGGAGTTGTAAATTCAACATGGTCTCTTTTTGGTTTATTTCGGGATCCATGTTGACGATTCATTGGGTTACAACTCCTATATCAGCGGGAATCACAGCCTCGGATCCAAATACCAAGCTATAGGGTGTTTTCTTATGGCTTGTTTTTTCGGTTGTTCTTATTGCCCATAGAACACTAGGCAATTCTTCAAGCCATTTGCTTTCATATCTTCCCAATCTTGTCTTGATACCTTCCACTATGCTCCGATTCGTTCTTTCAACCTGACCGTTTGATTGCGGGTAAGCCACTGAGCTGAAAACCTGGTTGATTATGTATTCTTTGCACCAAACGCTGAAAGGCTTCTCATCAAATTGCTTTCCATTGTCAGTGACAATTACTCCCGGTAATCCATAACGGCAATTAATGTTCTCCCAAACAAAGTCGATGACCTGTTTGCCCGTGATCTTTGCAAGTGGTTTAACCTCGGGCCACTTGGTGAAATAATCTATTGCTACCAGCAAGAATTTTACTCCTTCTTTGCTTGGAGGAAATGGACCAACAATGTCCATTCCCCATTTATGGAATGGCCATGCCGAAGTTATTGGGACAAGGTCATGTTTGGGATTCTTTGGGATCGGTGCATGAATCTGGAAAGCATCACATTTCCTCAATTGTTCAGTGGTATCACGATGCATTGAGGGCCAGAAATACCCAAGGTTCATGAGTTTTGCAACCACCGACCTAGCTCCAAAATGGGCTCCGCATATGCCTTCGTGAATCTCTTTGATCAAATACTTACTTTGCTCAGGTGTCACGGCCCCTGACCCGGTTTGACCCGTTTCAAGAGCCGCGGAACAGAAATACTGCGGTATTGATTTAATTGAGTTTTAACAGCGGAAACAGGATCGCTTAAAGCTAAAAATTTTCCCCGATTATTTTATTTCACAATTCGGGATAAAACCCCGATAATTTACAATAGTATGTTTTTACTATAAAAACGTGATATTACAAAAGTATTTATTTATTTTATATTGAGCCACTATCTGTCAGCTTGAAATGCTTCCCAGCACTTTTCCTGAATTACATCAGATCACCTGAAACATGTTTGAAAAAGGTTTTGTCAGCGGGAAATACTGAGTGAATCATTCTATTTACTAAAATGACACATTTGTTATAATATACAGTATTAAGAGCGATTACAATGTTTCTGATATCAATCCAACTACCCACAGTATTTGTCACTCGAATCTTTACGGTGACTGTGGTCATATCACCATTGGCTGCCCCAATGAATGACGAATATCACTAAATTTAGGTTCGCCCACCTAAAGTGATAAAACTGTAATACTGTGCACAATACCCCACATACCGGCTGTAATTTGGTGATTACAAAGACTTAATCCCCGTAATTATAACTTTGAATAAAACACTTTTGTAAATAGATTTGATAAAAAGAGAGAATGACTCACATTGCTGATTTAATATGGTCAGAGTCTAATCTATGATTTAGCCTTGTTAACCTAATATAAATATAATGCACACAAAACTGGGTTAGTAATCAATCCAGCAATTACGATAATTTACGAAATCAAATTATCACAATGAATGTCAAAATGCAATACTTTGTCCATCGAATTAACGATGATCCATTGAATTAACAATGAATGACAATGTATAATACTTTACCCATCGAATTAACGATGATCCGTTGAATTAACAACGAACGATAAAGTATAATACTTTACCTATCGAATTAACGACAATCCGTCAAATTAATGACGAACGATAAAGTATAACCCTAATGTGGGCGGCATTTAAACATGCATTGGATATCTTGATCTTCGGATAATTGAATCGTAGCAGCGATTGTGCTAATACCCTGTTTTGTAGCAGAATTTCAATACCCGGGGGTATAATTTCGGAATAACAGAACGTAAGCAGTGTATTTGTGAGAATTTGGTCGACGTAATAAGTTCAGAAGTCGAGTGCCAATGTCTGCTATTTATAGGTAAAATTTTTCTAGCTTACGGACCGTAAGCTTGACAATGTTGAGGTCCGTAAGGCATCATACGGACCGTAAGGTTGAGAGTGTTGCGGTCCGTATGGAATCAAAATAGGCTATAGGGTAGCCACGACTGAAACTAGCTTTGCTGAGTTAAAATTTTCGAAATTCAGTAACTTGACAACAAATTAAGTGGATAATCGTCCACTAGGGTTTACCCCCTTTGAGTTTTAGGGCCCTAATCCTGATTCTGAAAATTATGAAAATTTCAGGGTTTGTTCAGAATCACTTAGGTCTCTCAATTAGGGTTTCCTTTTTGACTAATTAATACTTTAAATAGTACTTTTGATGAGAGTTGTTACATTCTACCCACCTTAAGAAAAATCTCGTCCTCGAGATTTACTGGAACAAGTGTGGATACTTTTTCTTCATTTCTGATTCCAGTTCCCAAGTGTATTCAGCTCCTCTCTTTGAATCCCACTTTACTTTGACTAAAACTAGTCGTTTGTGCTTGAGAAATTTGATCTTTCGATCCTCAATTTGAAGAGGTTTCTCAACAAATTTCAACTTTTCGTTTACTTCTATATCTCGAAGAGGTACTACCAGAGATTCATCTGATAAGCATTTCTTGAGATTGGATACATGAAATACATTATGTACTCCAGATAATTCTTCTGGTAATTGTAAACGATAAGCTACTGGTCCTATACGTTGGATCACTGAAAATGGTCCTACGTACCTTGGACTTAGCTTTCCTTTCTTTCCAAATCTGACTACTCCTTTCCAAGGAGAAACTTTCAATAGTACTCGGTCTCCAACTTGGAATTCAAGTGGCTTGCATCTATTGTCTGCATAACTCTTCTGACGATCTCGAGCCGTTTTCAATCTTTCCTTGATTTGAGTAATCTTGTCAGTTGTTTCTTGCACTATTTCAGGTCCTGATAACTGACTTTCTCCTATTTCTGCCCAGCAAACTGGGGTTCTGCACTTTCTTCCATACAGTGCCTCGAATGGAGCGGTTTCAATGCTTGAATGATAACTATTGTTATAGGAGAATTCAATTAATGGTAAGTGATCATCCCAACTTCCACCAAAGTCTATTACACATGCTCGGAGCATGTCTTCTAGAGTTTGGATCGTCCTTTCACTTTGTCCGTCTGTTTGTGGATGATATGCAGTGCTTAGGTTTAGTCGAGTTCCCATAGCTTGCTGGAAACTTTTCCAGAAATGGGAAGTAAAACGACTATCTCTATCCGAAACAATGGAGAGTGGAACTCCATGTAAGGATACAACTTCATCTACATATAATTTAGCCAGTCTTTCCATGCTAAAGGTTTCTTTCATAGGTAGAAAGTGAGCTGATTTGGTTAATCGATCCACAATTACCCAAATCGCATCATTACCTTTTCTGGTTTTAGGTAACTTAGTAACAAAATCCATTGTTATAAGCTCCCATTTCCATACTGGCATTTCTAACTGTTGTAGTAATCCTGAAGGTTTCTGATGTTCTGCCTTAACTTGTGAGCAAGTAAGACATTTAGAAACATAACTGGCTATGTCTCTTTTCATTCCTATCCACCAGAAATTCTTCCTTAAATCTTGGTACATCTTATTGTTTCCTGGATGCATAGTGTACCTAGATTTATGAGCTTCTTCTAAAATCTTAGGTCTTAAGTCTCCCTGCTTAGGTACCCAGATTCTACTTTTATGGAATCTCCAAATTCCATCTGCTCCTTGCTCTAATTCCTTGATTCGTCCTTTCATCCCTTCCGCATCATCCTGGATTGCCGTAGTTTGAACATTCTTCAATTGTTCCATTAAATCTATTTGTAGATTTAATCTGAGAGCACGAACCCTTCGTTGTTTCTCATAATACTTACGACTTAAGGCATCTGCAACTACATTCGCCTTTCCTTCGTGATACTGAATATCACAGTCGTAGTCACTTAAAATTTCCATCCATCTCCTTTGCCTCATGTTTAACTCTTTTTGCCCAAAGATATATTTTAAACTCTTATGATCTGTATAGATAGTAAACTTACTTCCATACAGATAATGTCTCCAAATCTTAAGGGCAAAAATTACGGCTCCTAATTCTAAATCATGAGTCGTATAATTCTCTTCGTGCTTTTTCAACTGCCTTGATGCATACGCAATTACCTTCTTGCGTTGCATAAGCACACATCCATATCCTAATTTTGAAGCATCACAATATACTTCAAAATCTTCAGTTCCTTCTGGTAAAGCTAAGATTGGTGCATGGGTTAGTTTCTGTTTCAAAATCCTAAAGGCTTCTTCCTGTTTAGGTCCCCATTCAAACTTAGTGGATTTACAGGTTAACTTAGTTAATGGTACGGCTATTTTGGAAAAATCCTTAATAAACCGTCTATAGTACCCAGCTAAACCTATAAAACTTCTAATTTCCATTGCTGTTTGTGGAACCTTCCATTTGGTAATTGCCTCTATCTTAGCAGGATCTACATGAATACCTTCATGATTCACCAGGTGTCCTAAAAATTGCACTTCCTTTAGCCAGAATTCGCATTTCGAGAATTTGGCGTACAACTTTTCTTTTCTTAACAAGGTTAAGAGTGCATGAAGATGTTCACAATGCTCTGTCTGACTTTTGGAATAAATAAGTATATCGTCTATAAAAACGATTACAAATTTATCCAAATACGGTTTACAGATTCTATTCATCATGTCCATGAATGCTGCAGGTGCATTCGTTAACCCGAATGGCATGACTGTAAACTCGTAATGACCATACCTAGTTCTGAAAGCAGTCTTAGGTATATCTTCTTCTTGTACCTTCAATTGATGATATCCAGAGCGTAAATCTATCTTAGAAAAATATCTAGCCCCCTGAAGTTGATCAAAAAGATCATCAATCCTAGGTAATGGATATCGATTCTTAATTGTAACCTTATTCAATTCCCTGTAATCGATACACATTCTCATTGAACCATCCTTTTTCTTTACAAACAACACTGGCGCTCCCCAAGGGGATGAGCTAGTTTGTATGAATCCTTTACTTAGTAATTCATCTAATTGCTTTTTCAATTCTAACATTTCTGTAGGTGCTAACCGATAAGGTGCCTTGGCTATCGGTGTAGTTCCTAGAATTAAATGAATTCTAAATTCTACTTCCCTATCTGGAGGTAATCCTGGTAAATCTTCTGGAAATATATCAGAGTATTCCGATACTACTGGTATTTCCTTTAGATCTTTTCCCTTAGTGCTAATGATTACTGAAATCATATACACTATTCCTTGTTTTCGTTCATAATTAGCAACTTTCATTACTGATATGAACTTCATGGGTTTCCGTGGTTTATCTCCTGTAATCCTAATCACTTCTCCGGAAGGTGTTTGAATTTCTATGGAATTCTGATCACAAAGGATTCTAGCATGGTTGGTTACTAACCAATCCATTCCTAATACAACATCAAATTCAGCTAAATTCATCGGCAATAGTCTTGCAGAGAATTTATGTCCTAAAAGTTCTATGTTTCCTTCTTGCAACACTTTGTCTATTTTAACTGAATTTCCGTCTGCGGTTTCAATGGTAAAAATCTGCCTAGTATTGGTTAAAGGTAAACTAAGAGCTTGACAGAATGAAGTATTTATAAAACTTTGGTTTGCACCAGAGTCAAATAATACTTTTGCATAGACGTTGTGAACTAGGAACGTACCCGCTATCACATCCGGAATGAGTTCTGCTTCTTGGGTGGTCAGCTGAAATGCCCTAGCATTCTTCTTAGTAGTTCCTTCTGTTGTCTTTGGTTTGTTGTCTACTGGTTTGACCAATTTAGGACATTCTGTTTTATAATGCCCCGCTTCTCCACAATTAAAACAAATAACTGTTTTCTTTTTGCAGTTTTCTTCACGATGTCCTACAGCTTTGCAAAAATTGCAAGTAATATTGCATCTTCCAAAATGCTTCGTTTTGCATTTCCTGCAGAATGACGGACCTGAAGATTGTCCTGTCCCTTTTCTCTTGAAGCTGTTATTATTACCCACACGAAATCCTTGGGTAATTTTCTGAGCTAGTGCCTTCTTCCTATCTTCATCTCTTGTGCGTACCAATTCATCGGTCAGAGTGTTGGCTAATTCTACCGCATCATCAATAGTGCGAGGTCTCGCAGCTTTAACAATATTGCGGATTTCGCTAATTAGTCCCCAAATATAGCGAGAAATAAGTACCGGTTCTGGCGAAGCCAATGTTGGTACTACTCTTGCATATTCGAAGAATGTCGAGGTATAACCGCGACAATCCACACTCATCATCCGATGATTTAGAAACTTATTCGCCATCTGTTCTTTCTCATACTCGGGACAGAATTTTCTTTCTACCAAACCCTTAAATTCTTCCCAAGTCATAGCATAAGCTATTGCTCTTCCTTTTGATTGTAATACAGTATTCCACCACTCGAGTGCTCCTTCTTTGAACAGATTGGATGAATACATGACCTGATCATCTTTACCACATTTACTTATTGCAATAACTGCTTCGGTTTTCTCTAACCAACGCAGTGATGCAGTTGCTCCTTCATTGCCTGCAAATTCAGTGGGTTTACAAGCAATGAATTCTTTGAAAGTGCAACCAGGCGTTGCAGTTTTCATTTTCTTGGTTAATGGAGCGTGATGTGGTTCCTTATTATGATTATCATGCTTATTGCCTCCATTTACACTATTACTGAAGTTATCTTCAGTAATCTGTTTGCTCGGAACAAGTTGTTGCGGTTCGGGCGGATTCTTTATAGCAGCGACGAATGCTGGAATAGCATTGGCTATCCCTTAAGCCACAATGTTTTCGATATCTTGCCGAGTCATATATTGATCTCTGGAATGTTGTTCAGAATGATTAACTTCATTAATAGGTTCATCATTACTGTTTGCCATCTGATAATGTATATATATAAATTTTATTAGTAACTGACAAATAATAATTATATACAAACAGTCAGAAAATGGTATAATACAGATATAGTCAAAATAATCGATCTTTTGATTTCATTTATATATCTATTATGCATCATTACTCACAGATATCATACAGAGTTTTATTGGGTATTTACAGACAAACTTTATTAGTACTATTTTACAACTACCATTTTAGCATTGTTATCATCTCTCGTTACTTGCTGTTTTTAAAAACGCATTTCCCTCTCGTCGTATTTCCAAGCAATCTGTCCACCTATCTCCCTCATTCTATTTCCCATATCAAACAACTCTTCGCCAAAGTGGCGAAGTTCGGCCATATTTTCTGTGCTCATGGGTGGATTAGGTAATGGTTCTGGATCGAATTGTGGAAGAAAAGTGTAAGGATCATTGACAATATTTTGAAATTGCCAATCGTTCGTCCACCATTCGTCCATTCCTATGGGTTGGGAATGAACTATTGGATCGGGAATTGCTGCTGGTTCCCAATTCATAGGGAATTGGTTTTCAATAGGATAGGTAAAAAGATTTGTTTGAACAGGCTGAATTGTCTCACAGTTTTCCAACAGAAAATCTATCTCGTCTTGAAAAGTTCTTTCCTGGGTCGGATTGGAACTCTCCCCAATTTCTCTCTGAGCTGGTATAGACCCTTGCCCAACTTCCATTATTACTTCTTTAGTAATTTCCTCCATTTGTATTTCTACCTCCTTACCCTTCTTTTTGTCTCCAGTCTCCAATTCTTGTGGTTTGGAATTCTCTCCGGTTACAACTTCTTTTCCCTTTTTCAAAGGATTATTTATTTTGGGCAGTTTCTTAACTGGCTTCTTCTTACGGATTTTCCTCCATCCTACATAAGTTCTTTTCTTCTGTTTTGGCTTGCTCAGGGGTGGAACCTTGAATTCTACTGGTTGTTCAACATCAGGATAGTAGCTAATATATTCTTTGGAAGCTTCGACAGTTACGGGATAAAGATTAAGATTCTGGAAATCTTCGGTTATCTCACTCATGCTGATGTAGCATATATGCAAAATGCATAAAATACTAAGTTAAAATTTACAAATAAACTTTTGTAATTTTATTTCATACTGTGTACTAGTTGATTTACAAAGATAACTGACAAACACACTCAGGTTTCAAGTTTTATTTATCACACAAGGTTTCTAGATTTATGAGAGTAGGGTGCTAAACTTTAAAGATTTATATTTTCTGCTACGGTAGCTAGCATATATAAATTTGCCCATTTCTCATCTAGTTTATCTTCCCAAGGTGATTTATCAATTAATTCTTGAGTTTCCCGTTTAATCCTCTTTTCTCGGATTTTCTCTTTACTTTTCTTAATAATCATTTCCCTCCTTTGAGGAGAAAGTGATTCCTCGTATTGTGCCTTACGCACGAATATTCCTTCTTCAGGAATTTCTGACTGACTCGAGGATTTGGTTCGGGATGAACTTCCTTTTTCATTAGATGTTTTCTCTAATTTAAGATAAATGCTTGACAGCTTTTTCTTACCCATTCTGTAACTAACAAATAATCAAATAATCAGTTAATAATACAATTAATCACATAATAGTAATCAGGAAAAATTTTAAGTATTCTAAATACTTAATCAGCTTAACTCAGTGGCTGTAATCAGGAAAAATGGAGCATTTCTAAATACTTAGTCAGCTTAACCCAGTGGCTCTGATACCACCTTTTTCTGTCACGGCCCCTGACCCGGTTTGACCCGTTTCAAGAGCCGCGGAACAGAAATACTGCGGTATTGATTTAATTGAGTTTTAACAGCGGAAACAGGATCGCTTAAAGCTAAAAATTTTCCCCGATTATTTTATTTCACAATTCGGGATAAAACCCCGATAATTTACAATAGTATGTTTTTACTATAAAAACGTGATATTACAAAAGTATTTATTTATTTTATATTGAGCCACTATCTGTCAGCTTGAAATGCTTCCCAGCACTTTTCCTGAATTACATCAGATCACCTGAAACATGTTTGAAAAAGGTTTTGTCAGCGGGAAATACTGAGTGAATCATTCTATTTACTAAAATGACACATTTGTTATAATATACAGTATTAAGAGCGATTACAATGTTTCTGATATCAATCCAACTACCCACAGTATTTGACACTCGAATCTTTACGGTGACTGTGGTCATATCACCATTGGCTGCCCCAATGAATGACGAATATCACTAAATTTAGGTTCGCCCACCTAAAGTGATAAAACTGTAATACTGTGCACAATACCCCACATACCGGCTGTAATTTGGTGATTACAAAGACTTAATCCCCGTAATTATAACTTTGAATAAAACACTTTTGTAAATAGATTTGATAAAAAGAGAGAATGACTCACATTGCTGATTTAATATGGTCAGAGTCTAATCTATGATTTAGCCTTGTTAACCTAATATAAATACAATGCACACAAAACTGGGTTAGTAATCAATCCAGCAATTACGATAATTTACGAAATCAAATTATCACAATGAATGTCAAAATGCAATACTTTGTCCATCGAATTAACGATGATCCATTGAATTAACAATGAATGACAATGTATAATACTTTACCCATCGAATTAACGATGATCCGTTGAATTAACAACGAACGATAAAGTATAATACTTTACCTATCGAATTAACGACAATCCGTCAAATTAATGACGAACGATAAAGTATAACCCTAATGTGGGCGGCATTTAAACATGCATTGGATATCTTGATCTTCGGATAATTGAATCGTAGCAGCGATTGTGCTAATACCCTGTTTTGTAGCAGAATTTCAATACCCGGGGGTATAATTTCGGAATAACAGAACGTAAGCAGTGTATTTGTGAGAATTTGGTCGACGTAATAAGTTCAGAAGTCGAGTGCCAATGTCTGCTATTTATAGGTAAAATTTTTCTAGCTTACGGACCGTAAGCTTGACAATGTTGAGGTCCGTAAGGCATCATACGGACCGTAAGGTTGAGAGTGTTGCGGTCCGTATGGAATCAAAATAGGCTATAGGGTAGCCACGACTGAAACTAGCTTTGCTGAGTTAAAATTTTCGAAATTCAGTAACTTGACAACAAATTAAGTGGATAATCGTCCACTAGGGTTTACCCCCTTTGAGTTTTAGGGGCCCTAATCCTGATTCTGAAAATTATGAAAATTTCAGGGTTTGTTCAGAATCACTTGGGTCTCTCAATTAGGGTTTCCTTTTTGACTAATTAATACTTTAAATAGTACTTTTGATGAGAGTTGTTACATCAGGACCAACACATCTTAGCAAGGGGGCAAGGTAACCCTTTTTGTAAAGGGTTTCTCCTTGTAGTACGTACTGCCTTGCCTTGATTTTAACCCTTTCAGCTTCTACTTGATCATTGGGTAGTTCACCATCTTTAAGGAACTTCTTGATGGGAGTCATCCAGTTTGGATCTTCCTCAGTCTTCTATTTTCTTCATGGTGCCTCTTCATCGCAACAACAATGTCCCATGTCATTTCTTCATGCGTTGTCATTTCTTTCGACTATCTTTCCCTTGTTTCCTCCCATGTCTTCTATTTTCTTCATGGTGCCTCTTCATCGCAACAACAATGTCCGAACCAGGTGCTGCAATTGTCCTTCAATTAGGCGTCGTACTACCTGAAGGCAGTTGATTTAGCTATCACCATGACTCGTCTCAGGGATGAAGCCATACAGGGGAACCGCTCCTTAGAGCAATCAATGCCACCGTCATCATCCGAATCAGATACTCTATTTCAAATGTACCCACAGTGGACGATGGGGATATTTGATTATCAGGTACCGCTTTGCAATCCAAAGCAAAGCTGTTACAAATCCTGCTGCTGCTCAACCTCTTGCAAGGAAACCTAATGCTGGTCAAATCAACCCAAACCAAAGTGGTCTAAACCAAACCTAAGTCAACCCTGCTCGTATGATCGACTTAACATACATAGTACCCAACTTTCAAACTCTGCTTCATATGTCGCTTGGCATATCTAGCACCTCAACCTCATGAACTTTCTACCTTGTGTATCGACTTAAGCACGCCTAGTGCAAGGTGTCGAAACACCTCTCGTTACACAAATTCCAAAATTCATATAGGATCTTTTTATCTTCATAATTAGATCTTTATGGATGATTATCAATCAAATCGGAGCCCTTACTTGAATTATTCGTATGCCTGAATACGTAAATTACGATTCAATAAGGATAAATCCGAATTCCTATTAAAGATCTTTCTATCTCCATAGTTAGATTCTTGAAAATGATTAAAGTGCCAAATGAAATCCACGGATTGGATTCCTGGTGTGCTTTAAATGTCTGTGTCCAAAGATAACAAATTAATAACCAAGTTAAACAACTATGTGACTATGTGTTTATACATTTTGCGTTTTCTTTTATGTTTTTTTTTGTGTTTTTGTGTACTCTGGATATACGTTATCCAAATCCTCATAGAATCCTTCTTATCTTCATATGAAGGATTCGTAGTAGGATATTCAAAAAGGTACTATCTTAAATCCTTAATGGACTTCTACGTTGTAGTTAAGTCCCTTGGATTATAAAGTACTATTCCATAGTTAAAGAGATCCTACGTCGATCTAAGTTAAATAGATTGGTTCGACAATCTAGTTAAATATATCATGCGTTGATATAGTTAAAGAGATCTTACGTCGATCTAAGTTAAAAAGATTGGTTCGACGATCTAGTTAAATATATCATGCGTTGATATAGTTAAAGAGATCCTACGTCGATCTAAGTTAAATAGATTGGTTCGACAATCTAGTTAAATATATCATGCGTTGATATAGTTAAAGAGATCCTACGTCGATCTAAGTTAAAAAGATTGGTTCGACAATCTAGTTAAATATATCATGCGTTGATATAGTTAAAGAGATCCTACGTCGATCTAAGTTAAATAGATTGGTTCGACAATCTAGTTAAATATATTATGCGTTGGTATAGTTAAAGAGATCCTACGTCGATCTAAGTTAAAAAGATTGGTTCGACAATCTAGTTAAATATATCATGCATTGATATAGTTAAAGAGATCCTACGTCGATCTAAGTTAAAAAGATTGGTTCGACAATCTAGTTAAATATATCATGTGTTTATGTAGTAAATAGGCCCTCGGGTGGTCTAGTTCAGGAGATTGCTCGTTGATCTAATCCTTTGGTGACCTAGTTAAAGAGACTCTATTGTAGTCAAGTTAAATCACCACAGGAGTATTCGTTTGATTTTCTTCCCCTTCACCTTATGAAATGCACTCTGCGGACTATGCAAGAAATTACGTAATTATGGACGCGTACATAATTATGGAATTTAGTGCACCGAAACCACAACAAGTTTTGTCATGTGTTAGGATCTATAGTGACAAGAGTAATGATACGGGAAATGTCTTGAACCTTGACCGATGTCATTTTATCTTACACTCCCCAAATTCTGTTTTCAAGCACACACCAAGTTTCCTATGATGAGTCTTCATAAGAAACATTCTGCTGTCCGTAGTTCGGAACTCCATGTTTTGTTACTACAAGGACTTTACTTTGATAGTCGACAATTTTGCTAAGAATCCTAACATGGCCCAGAGTTTTACTTAGGGTTCAAGGGGTTCATTCAAAGCAAAAACATCACTGTCGTCCTCACAAGTTTCTCCTAAAATTAAATTTCAGGACGAAATTTCCTAAAGTAGGGGAGACTGTGACACCTGTGTCACTTCAACCATCAATCAAATGCCAAACCAATGAAATATTGTATTTTGTACTTGGGATTTGTAAAAATATGTGTATCGTTTGCACATATCAACTCTTGTTCGATTTCAAGCTCTAAATCGCTTTCTGGAAGGTTATACGCGCACTAATGCGTAAATATAACCAGTTTAAAGCAACAAACACTCTGGAATAGTGACATAAGCTTAACATACCTTAAATAACCTTTACATAACTTAGAAATAAGTTTTGGAAGGTTTGGTATGCCGAAATCAAGTTAATTCGCTTACAGGGACTAAATTTGACAAACTGCGAAAGTATGCCAAATTGAACTGTAACAGACATTCCGGAACATGACCATAAGTTAAACACACCTTAAATATCCTTTATATAGCTTAGAAATAGGCTTTGAGGGGTTCGGTGTGCTAAAATAAACTTTTGGCTCATTCAGGGACTAAAAGTGTCAAAAAGTGCACAAGTTTGCATTTTCGCGCATAACTTACGTTCTGAATACATCCGGACATCCAAAAATTTATGTAAGCACTAAAATATTTTATTTTAGTGTTTGGCTTGAGAAAAATCCATTCGTCGCGTCATTTGGATCATTTTTCGCGCTTATGCGCATTCCGTCGTAATTAAGCGAACATCGCGATCGTACGACCAAACGAACCGACATCCGAGATATTTTTGAGCATGTTTTAAGTTCCCTATACTTTAACTTCATTTTAGAGCTTTGAAATGAGGTTAACGGGGTTCAAACGCATCGAAAATAGCTTAAAAGGGCTGCAGGGACCATTTCTGCCATTTTTGAAACTTTGTTGAATATGGTACATGGTGGCATAGCGCGAGCCCTAAAGGCTTTCACCGTCGCGCTACGCGACTACCTAAGCTGGACTGAAACTTGCAGAAACATCGAATCTGGTCCGTTCCACTTGTTGCACATGGTTTTGGGGAATCTGTGGGCTGGTATTGAGTGCACATGGTATTAAAAAACCATGTGTGCACATGTATGGCCAAGATCAAAGCACGGTTAACGAGGAACGATCTTAACGGCTGTACGAATCCTATAAATACCCATCCATCCCCATTGCAAAACCCACTTGAATTCTGAGTTTGTTCTCTAAGTTGGGGTTTTTATCACTTCATACCTGAGAATACTTGGAAGTTCAATCTTGTGGGGACCCTTTGTAAATGTTCCTTCGTTCTTTTATTGCTTTTCAAGTCCGAAAGTCAAAGTCAAACTATGTTTGACTTTCGGCGTTGACCAATTTATGGTCAACATGAAGTTCGTTTGAACTTCATAACGTGATTGTAATCACGATGGTTATAGTCCCTAGTGGCTATGCCTACTGATTACCACGTTATCTAGGCTCAGTGACGAGTCGTAGTTACGGCCAAAATGCACCTTTACGCGTATTTTGTAACCAAACTACTCTAGGATATCAAAACCGTTTGTTTTGATATCAAAACCTAATTTCTAAACATGTTCTAGCATGTTTAGCTCGTCACTCTTTAGTTTAGTGCTTATGTAGTGTCGTAAGTCAAGCGGACTAAACACCCGCTTAGACTTTCGAACACGACCCGTTTGGTCGATCTTAGGATCCGACCAAACATGTTTAGTAGCATAGGGAATAACCTTCCGAGGTTATACCTTATGGTCGCCTAGTTTAAGTAGTTGTATGATAAGTAGTTTATGTGCCTTAGGTAAATTACCAAAATACCCTTTTCATGTATAATTGGTAATTAAGCTTATGTAACCTAAAATTTTGTACATAACTGATTATACAACATGATAAAACATGAATAGGCATATAATACTTGTCATAGGACTAGTTAGACGTCTCGAACGCGCTTTGCGCGAACGACGCGTTAAAGTAGCATAAGCTACCTAAACGGGTCGTAATGGGTCGTAAGCACTTAGGTTAGGTTTCATTTAGTATGTAGGCTTTGTTAAACCATATTACACGAGTCTCTATACTCGTTTGGTTTATGAACCCTCATTCTATCCGATCCTCCGATCTAGGTCCGGTTTATTAACATAGTTACCTATATTAGGTGTCGTTTGATATCCGCGATCTCTAGCATTGTTTGGTTGTTACTCAAGGACTACTAAGCAATCTCAAGTGAGTACATAGACCCCTCTTTTACTGTTTTCCAAACGTTTTGGGGTGGAACACATGTGCCTACTTGTTACTTTCATGCTTTCACATCATATACCTGCTATGTTCATTAGTACATTTATAGTACATGATTTCATTACATTTTATGCTATGTATGCCCATTGTGTGTGTACTTAGTACATTGGCTTACATTACATGCTATGTATGCCCATTGTGTGCGTACTTAGTACATTGCCTTACATTACATGCTATGTATGCCCATTGTGTGCGTACTTAGTACATTGCCTTACATTACATGCTATGTATGCCCATTGTGTGCGTACTTAGTACATTGCCTTACATTACATGCTATGTATGCCCATTGTGTGCGTACTTAGTACATTGTTTTACATTACATTTTATGCTATGTATGCCCATTGTGTGCGTACTTAGTACATTGTTATACATTACACTTTATGCTATGTATGTCTTTTGTTGCATACTTAGTACATTCGTTATTCATCACATGCTTACATTTTGGATACACATTACAGGATTTACATTAGACATGAACATTTTACTTTGGTAGTTTGGTTTGAGTAAGTGATTAAGTAACGAGGCGTGTGTAATATGATACAAGCATGGTGGATACGCCGCTGGTACTTCCTATATATAAGTGTTTGTATGGTATTACATATCGTAGCGTTATTTGAATCATTTCAGTTTGAGACATATAACATTTTATACAAATAACATACTTTTTACAAGACATTGATTTACAAACAACTTATCTTATACAAACTCATCTTACATGGTTATTCATTTAACCATACATTATTCTCTTATTTATACATATCATCTGATCTTATCGTTTTTCAAATGATTTACAAGACAAAGCAAATTACAAGGTTCATGACTAAACATTTTCTCAAACATAAGTCATGAATCCTATTTTCTCAAAACCTATGTATCTCACAGGCATTTTTATGCTGACGTACCTATTTTCACATGTGTTTTCAGGAGATGATGAAAAGGACTTATCAAGACATACTTAGGCGGACCTGTGCCTTAGTGACTTAAAACGAGACAAGAACTAGTTAATTTATGTTATGTTTCTTTGATTGTCAAGACAATGTAACTCTTTTATTTAATAAAACAATATTTCAATTTCCATGTGTTATGAAACAATGATTCTGTTACAACACTCCCCGACGTTTCCGCCACGTTTTGTTGTTTTATGTGGTCGGGGTGTGACAGTATTCAGCTTCATTATTGGTGGTCTGAAAATCAAAACGGAGAGCATATGTGAATTCTAACCCGTCTGGGTTGATCAAAATTAGCCCAGCCCCTGACCCTTGAATGCTTGAAGCCCCGTCGGTAAAAAGCTTCCAGGATTCAGGGTTGGAGGGTTCAGTGGTGGCAGTGTTCACTTCAGTGATTGCTTGGTTTGGGACTTCCACGATGAAATCAGCCAAGACTTGGGCTTTGATAGCTTTTCGTGGGACGTAGGTGATGTTATGTTCACCTAGTTCCACCGCCCATTTGGCCAACCTTCCCGAATTCTCTGGTTTTTCAAGCACATTTTTAATAGGTTGGTCAGTGACTACTTGTATAGGATGTGCTTGAAAATACCTTCGAAGCCTTCTAGCTGTTTGAACTAGGGCTAGGCAAGCTTTTCAAGGGACGGATATTTGGTTTCAGCCAATTTTAGAGTTTTGCTGAAGAAATAAACGGGTACCTGAGCTTTGTCCCGTTCGATGGTGAGGACTGCACTTATGGCCTCTTCAGCAATTGAAAGATAGACTGAGATTAATTCCCCTGTTTCAGGAGCTGCGATGTCTGGTAAGGAGGCAAGATGTTGTTTCATCTGGTTAAAGGCTTCTTCAGCCTCGTCAGTCCATTTGAAGTTCTTCTTATCAGAGCAATTCTTGAGCGTTTTATAGAAGGGCAGAGATCTTTCAGCCAGCTTGGAGGTAAAACGCTTCAAGGCTGCAAGCTTCCCGTTTAAGCTTTCAACCTCCTTCTTTGTTTTTGGTGGTTTGGTTTCAAGAACCGCTTTCACCTTGTTTGGGTTAGCCTTGATGCTTTGTTTCCCAACAATATGACCCAAGAACTTTCCTTCCTCAAACCCGAATGAACATTTTTCAGGGTTGAGCTTCATGTTAACTTTTCTGAGGTTCTTGAAAGTTTCTTGAATGTCATCGAGCATTTGATACTCCGTCTTGCTTTTGATCACCAAGTCATCGACATATGCCTCCATATTTTTACCAATTTGGCTTGCAAAGGCTTTGTCTACTAGACGTTGGTAGGTTACTCCAGCGTTTTTGAGGCCAAAACGCATCTTTTGGTAACAAAAGATTCCTTTATCGGTGTGGAACGCCGTCTTTTCATCATCTTCTTCTTTCATGAGTATTTGATGATACCCTTTGTAAGCATCAAGAAAGCATTTGAAAGAGTAACCGGTGAGGGAGTCAACCTTGAGATCATTTTCTGGTAGTGGATAACAATCCTTAAGGCAAGCCTTGTTAAGATCCTTGAAATCTATACACATCCTCCAAGAGTTGTCTGGTTTCTTGACCATAACCGGGTTTGCAACCCATGATTGGTACTTGACTTCCCGGAGAATGCCGGCTGACACAAGCTTTTCAACTTCTTGGCAAGCAGCCAGACTCCTCTCGGGTGCTAAACTTCTTTTCTTTTGCACCACGGGCTTGACATCCGGCGGTATTCTTAACTCATGTTCAGCAATGTTTCGAGGGATCCCCGTCATGTCCTCTGGGCACCAAGCGAAGACATCGCTGTAATGTATTAGCAACCTTTCAAGATATGAGAGAGTTTCTTGTGAAAGGCTTGGATTGACCCTTATTCTCTGTTCAGGGTACTTAGGATTTATGATTAGCCTTTGCTTGTCTTCCTCACTGCTGGAACTTACTCCCTCAACCAGGTAGGCCTCTTGAGAGGGTTGAAGGGTTGCTATCCCCCTTTCGGTGGGAAATTTGACTGTGCCATGGCCAACAGACATGGCCATGTAGAATGCACGCTGCCCTGGTCTTCCAATGATCACGTCATAGTTTGAAGGTATGTTAATAACCACAAAGGTGAGTGGTTGGATTCTTTCCTTCTGACCTTCGTTGAAACGAACATTAAGTGTCAGTTGCCCTAAAGGCTTGAGGGGTATATCGGCAATACCTTTTATGGAGGTCCTAGAGGGTTGAAGCCTTGAACGTTCTTCATTGCTTAAACGGTTGAAGAATTTCTCAAACATCATTTTAGTGGCTGCCCCAGTGTCTATGTATACTTTATTCGTTTGCAACGTCCCCACAGTGGCTTCTACCACAAGAGGGCTTGAAAGAGGGTCTCTTTCTGTTGGGGGGAAACAAACACACTGAAGCTCCCAAGCTTCCAACCGCTGTCTTTTGTGTGGAACACTTCCATCGAAATCCACCATACTTACTTCCTTGCCTTTTCCTTCAGCCATTTTGTCCCTTACTCCCTTTACTAAGTGAGCAAGTTCCCCGGATTTGACGGCTTCTTCAATTCTCTTTTTAAGTTGGAAGCAGTCATTAGTATGGTGTCCCTTCTCTTCATGAAATTCACAAAATTGTGTGGAGTTTTCATTTTTCCTGCTCTTGGGGAGAGGTCTTGGAGGCCTAAAGTTCTGTTTGACTTCTTTTGTGGTAAGGATTTCTTGAGGAGTCTTTGTGAGGGGTGTGAAACTCATACCTTTCTCCCTGGTTGGAGGGTTCCGACCTTCAGGCCTTCGATGGTCTGAACCCTTTTGACGTCTGTCATAGGAGTTAAAGTTCCCTCTTTTTCTGGCAAGGCTGTTGCTCTGCCAACTAGACCCTCTTTTTCTTTGCTCTTTAATATCTACTGCCTCCTCTCCCCGGATGTGGGCTTCTGCCCTTTCGAGAGCTTCCTCCAAGGTCTTGGGCAGAGATTTGTTGAAATCTCTTGTGAGATATTTTGAGGTGATAGCGTTCATGAAACCGGCTACCCTCATTTTCTCATCTGCCCCTACATATGTGAGACCTTCCTTCTTGTATCATTCAATAAATTCATGAAGACTTTCATCATCACGTTATTTTATCTGAAAGATCACGGTTGCATCTTTGACATATCGCCTTTGTTGGGAGAAGTTGGCCAAAAAAACCCTTGCTGAGGTCGTCGAAGCTTCGAATGCTTTGAGCAGGTAAATCATTTAACCAAATTCTGGCTGATCCGACAAGAGTTTGCATGAACATTAGACAACATTCAGCATTTGACCACTTCTCAATCCTTGCTGCACCAATGAAGATCAGAAGATGGTCCTCGGGGTCCTCAGTCCCATCGTACGTTCTGATGTGGGATGGCATCTTGATCTTCGTTTGAAAGTTATAATCGGCAATTCGCTGTGAAAAGCATGAGAGGTTACTTGGCTTATAAGGTTTGGCCAAATCTTCTTCAACCCCTGCACCCATTTTATTGCCATTGTTGTTGTTTCCCTGGGTGGCTAGCACTTGATTAATAAAGTGCTGCCATGGGAAGCTGGCCATCATCTGGGTCATCATCTGGGGCATGGGGTTGAAGCTTTGAAGGCTTCCAGGTGCACCTGAACAGCTAACTCCAAATGGGGTGCTCATAACAGCACTTCGGGCCAAGGGGAGCACGAATAGGGCATGTTCCCACGAGGTTGTTATAGAGGCTGGAAGGCTTGTCACTGGGGACTGGAGGAGCTGATCTAGGGTCAGCTCATGGCCCAGAGGAGCACCATTTATAGCTGGTTGAGATGAAAAGAGGGGACGTGTTGTAGGATTTGGCATTGTGGACAAATACGGATTAGGGTTTGGAGGATTACTGGGACCAGCCTCATTCCTGGTTGTAAAAGGTGGGATGGGAGGTCCGGGAGACAGCGTTGGTTCAGGCTCATCATAGTCTAGACGAATCCTCACTCCCTTGTCCATTTCCTTATTCACATATTGGTTGAGGAGAGACCTCAACTCAAGGAAATTGTTGGCAACCCCCTCGGGGGTAAGTTCAATACGTGTCGGGGTGTCCGAGACACCAATATTGGGGGAAGGGACTCCGGATCTGGACGGAGTTGGTGTGTTAAACGTGAGGAACTCAGAAGTGCTCCCTGGAGTTGAGAAAGAAGTTGGTATAGCCACATGAGCTTGGCTAGTACCCGGGGTTGAGGCGTTTGGAACCTGATTTACTTCTCCCGGGGATCCACTCTCTGACATGGTAGTTCCAAGAGACAAGAGCTACACTACTAGGTCTTTTTGAGGAGAAATAGCGGCGTAGCCCCACGGTGGGCGCCAACTTGTTGATGCAACAAACAATAGACCAAGGATAGTAGCGAGGCTGGTTAGGCAAAAGGGTTAAAGGGTTTAACTTTGCCTAACGCAGGTCGTGGGGTCCCCCCACGTTTGCAAGACGTGGAAGGAGGTTCACTAGTTTATTTTTTGTTGTTTGCTAAGGATCCTCCTCTGAAGTGTATTCAGATTCGGATGAAGGGGCAAACAGAATGTGTGTGTGGGATGTGAAAGGGAGTAACTCGCATGAAGCAAGTACTCGGAGTGAATGACCAGAGATTTAAGGAATCTTGACTGGACAGGAATGTCTTCTGAAGTAAATGAAGTGTCAAATATATTGGAGAAGACATCTCCCAAAGAAGAATGCTTTTGACTAGCGACCTTGCTTGCAGTGAGGGGCTTACCCTTTCAGGGGTTGAAGCCTTTTGACCCCTGGATAATAGAGTGTGCTATGTGGACCTGCATTGCTTTTGCGCCTGGCGAGTTGGTGAAGTAATCTGGAGACATGACTACTTACTGTTCGGTGCTACTTTATCTCGTTTTCCCAGGTTTTTAACCTTTGAACCATTTTGCCTTATGAGCATTCACGTATTTAAATCATTCATATTTGGTCTTGGGCTACCCCCGTCATCAGGGTGTATCAACGATAAATGCTTGTATAATAGGGTGTATCAACCAGTGTGTCGATTAGGAGCAGTGCCGTTCCTATGTTTTCGGAGGCCCTAATCGAACTACGAAGTGGTGGCCCTTTCGCAAAATTATCATTTTCAACATATTTAGTAACAAAACCCTACTCCTTTATCCGGACTTGGGACCGGCAATTATAAACTAAAAAGTTTATAATTCACATAGTTAAAAAAAAATTTTGAAAGTCATATGTTTTCTATAATTATAGTATATCTTTAAATAAAATCTACTTTTCTAGCTTTAACCGAATCAAATTGTTTGATGAAATTATTGTAATTAGCCCTAACTCAACCAATTAGCCCTAATTCAACAACTTAAAATCAGCCCTAATTCAACAATTTAAAATAATCAAATAAGCCATAAAGGCCTAAATAACAAACTGAAATCAACAAATTAGCCCTAATTCAACAACTTAAAATCAGCCCTAATTCAACAATTTAAAATAATCAAATAAGCCATAAAGGCCTAAATAACAAACTGAAATCAACAAATTAGCCCTAATTCAACAACTTAAAATCAGCAAATTAGCCCTAATTCAACAACTAAAAATCAGCAAATAATGAAATAAGCATAATCCCTAAACAAGAGATTCAAACTGGCAAATACACCCTAGTTCCCTATTCAACAAATGAGGATGTGAATGTCTAACTTGAGTGAGAGCCACAAGATTAAATCGCCAACCATAAAATCGCAAAACTGAGCAAAACTAAACGGCACTACAGAGAAGGTCTGTGATATATCGCCATCATACGTGTCTTAGTGCCATTGGGTTATTAGGTTTATGTAATGTTAACAGATGAGAGATTTGGGCCTGATCTATTAGAATTGGGTTATTAGGTTTATGTAATGTTTACAAATGAGAGATTTGGGCCTGATCTATTAGAAAATTGGTGGCCCTTCAAATTGGAAAATTGGTGGCCCTTCAAATTTGGTGGCCCTAGGCTTGGGCCTAGGTTCATATACCCATTGGGCCGGCTCTGATTAGGAGGGGCAGACTCTGAGCATGGGCCGGGTGGGCGTCAGTTCAGGACCAAAAGCGTAAGAAGGCCCATAAGTTAAAAAAATAATTTAAAATTATAGTAAATAGATCTGGAGTGAACCCATAAATATAATTAGAGGTAATAGTCACAATCTAGTGGAAAGGCCTCTTGCTTTCATCCATATGGTACCCGGTTCGAGTCGAATAACTTAAAAGATGGATGCAATCAGTTTGCAGCTATTTCGATGAGGATAACTTGAAAGATGGGTAGATGCAAATTGCGGATGAACAATATACAGGTTTGTTTCATTTATTTGGTGCATAAGTTGATTGACCATTGGTTTAAAGTTGAGGTGGCAACTTGGTGCGCCAAGTAAAGGGCCAGATTCTTATTTACATTATGTGTTTTTTTAATTTCTAATGATTATATTTTATTTATTATTGTATCGGATTTTTTATTTTGTGATTAACCTTACTCGACCCGTACCGTTTAAATAGGTAAACTGGAAACCCAATTTGTTTAGACATACCCAAACTAGACCCAATCTGTTTAAAGTTTAAACCCAAACCTTTGGCCAAGTTTTAATCAAACAAACCCAATTATAAAAGTTGATCGAGTGCTTTGCTCCTAAAAACGTTAGGAAAGCTACACGGTTCGCTTAAGTATATAGGTTAAATCATTTTGCTACACTGCTTTAGTTTTATTTATTTTATAGCAATTATCGCCGTATTATGGGTTTTTACTTCTTATAATGTATATATGTGTGGGCCCTAGGGGAGTGAACCTGCACTAATTTTAACGTTATTTTACTAATTTCGTGAAAATAACGTTATAAAGCGGCGGATGGTTAATCATGTATCATGTGGCGGCGTTGATAGCCGGAAGACAATAGGGTACATGACTACATGCACTAATCGGGACAATCGGCCTTTGTCCCGATTGTTGAGTGCTATGTGTCTTATGACCAAGGCTTGATGCAAAACTACTATCGAGCCAGAGGTCTCACTGGAAGCACCTTAGCTTTGCTTTTGTGAGATTTACTAAGTATGGTGATGATGACTTGTTATATATTTGATTGACTGATTGATGAGTTTATATTATAGGGTGGGCGTGCCCCGTTTTTTTGTTCTTTTTTTAATCTCTGGCCCAACTTTTTTTTAACATTCTCGGAGATGACCCTGGCGGCGAAGCTTGAGATTTCCGACCGGGGGGGTCGAAAACGTATATACCAAAAAATTCTATAAAACCGGGGGGGACAAAAACGTATATACCCAAAAATTTCTATACGAAAACTATATGCTCTCCACTACTGAGCGAAGGGGGTCGGCCGCTACCTCCCGCCCCCACAAAGCTATGCCCTTGGACCCTGCAACTAGGTTAGGCTTGTGACTGTTAGAATAAACCGTCGGCTATATGTATTGTATATCAACCTTCTGAATGTATCAAAACAATAGTGAACTATCATTAATAAAATTCATTCTATTGAGTCATCTTTAGAAGTGATATTCAGTGGTTGTTCTTGATCATACACATACCCTCATATCCTGGTGAATCAATCATTGGAATAAGCAAAATTGGATTTTGGATATTCAGTTTAAACTATGATTTAACGGTTAATGATTATTCATACCGGGAAGTTATCGGGTAACAGTTTTAACTTTCATTTTGATTGCTAAGTGCAATCACTTGCAGCTTGTTGCCCTTTATCTGCCAAGTGCAATCACTCTATTGTAAATTTTTGTTGATATATTTTTAAAAGTTCACATTCAAAAAAAAAGTTGCACTTAACTTCGCTCACTTGGAAAGTAGGTTTCCCATTTCTCTCGTAATCATTCACGTTAGCGAAATCAAGTACTTGTAAAGCTTTGATGGTTATGCTAGTGATATTCATGCCTTAATTTTCATCATCATCATCATCATCATCATCATCATCATCATCTTCAGTAAATCCCACCAATAGCAAAACAAATGTAGGGTCTGAGAAGGGTAAGATGTAGACAGCCTTACCTATACCCGTAGGAATAGAGAGGCTGCTTCCAGTAATACCCCCGGCTTGATAGTAGTTTTGCATCAAGCTTTGGACATAAGTCACATAACACTCAGCAATCGGGACAAAGACCGATTAGTGTATGTACGTTTCTTAATTTTGAATGAAAGTTAATTTAGTTTAAACTGTCATTGGTTAATTTACAAGTATGTATTATTATCAATCACATAATGAATTATTAAATCCAATATTGCTTGGAATAAACACTTTAATCTATATATATAAGAAAAAACAATTATATTTTATTGTCCAATTTGATCATATGCTGCCTATAAATACCAACTGCTACGTCTTCTCCTTCAGCACAAACAGAAAATCAAATAACAACAATGGCTTCATACTCAACCACCATGATCCTCCTATCAGTTCTATTCTCCGGATTGTTGTATGCCAACGGAAGAGCGGTTGATCTCGTGTCGACTCTCACTCAACAAAGCCAGTTTGATTTCTTCACACTGGCTCTCCAATGGCCTGCAACTTTCTGCTCAACACATGAGAATAAATGTTGTCCTGAAAATGGTTGTTGCGCAGGGTAATTAATAATTAATCAATCTCATGCAAATAGATATTATTATTTATTTTAACAAAGTTGCATATAATATGATGAAAAACTCATTCTTTCTTATGATTTCCAGAGAAAATTCTCAATCTCCACCAGGATTCACAATCCGTAAGTTTTCTATACAAACATTCCACACCCTTTTCGCTAATGAACACGTGAGTAACCTCAATACCGTGCTTGCAGATGGACTATGGCCAGATTACAAAGATGGATCATGGCCATCATGTTGTGAAGGTGCTGCTTATGATGAAACAAAGGTATTCTAATATTGTGGTCAGTGGCGAAGCTTGAGATTTCCTATCGGGGTCGAAAACGTATATACCCAAAAATTTCTATAAAACCGGAGGGTCGAAAACGTATATACCCAAAAATTTCTATATGAAAACTACATCATCCATCAATTTGTGATACAATATTTTCGAGTTTTCTTTCATCATCCATCAACCGCTTTTCATATAATCACAAACCCTAATAACAAAACTACTATACTACCATCTGCTGTTCAGGATCAATAGATCGAGAACCATAAAAGAAGAGCGAGGAACGAAGAATATAACACTTTACACACACACACACTCTATATCATATTTATCCAATGTCGGTACGATAGAAGGCTATCTATAACCTTGAAATTGACAGTTACTTGACCGTTATTTCAGCGGGCATTTCAACTAAACTAAGGACCCATCTGTGACCTTACTAAACCCGGACTAACATCATTTAACCCACATAAAGACTCAAGTATACAAAAGTTAAACTTTGTAATGAGAGTTGTATTGGATTGTAATTGTGTATTTAGGGTTACATGAGGTGGGTGTTTATATTGTACACCATATTACACATCTAGTCCTTATACTATAATATACTTTGTCTAATAACAAACCTATAACATATTGATATGTAGAGACTGAGAGGTAATCTTGATTATTTGCAAACCAACACCTTCAACTAATATATACTAACTGCTATTTTTAAGTATCATATATATATAATTATTTAATATTTATATTGTAACAGCTGCATTAGAAGTTATTTATAAAATTATCTGAGTATGCATTATTGTTGTTCCAATATGTAGATTGCACCATTGCTTGATGCTATGCACAAGTATTGGCCGACACTAAGTTGCAACGATATATCATCATGCAATAACAAAACGAACTCGTTGTGGGCCGATCAGTGGGGTAATCATTCATTTTATAAGAATCTTTGTTTTTTGGTTTGTTCTTTTAAATGCTTTAATTGGCTTCATTTTATTTGCAGAGCAACATGGTACATGTAGCACCTCAGTAACAGGAGACCAATATGGGTATTTCCTAACAGCCCTTGAATTGTATTTGGAGTATAATGTCACGGTAAGGTTTTTTTATTTTTTTATTTTGTGAATTTTAACTGCTACTCAGGCGAGATTATAATATGATAAGTCATCCAAAAATCAGCCTGTCATTTCTTTTCACATGTCTATTATTAAATCCTATGTTTCTCCTGTTTTCAGGAAGTTCTTTCACAAGCAAAAGTTAAACCTTCAAATTCAAATACATACCCATCAGCTGTTCTCATTTCTGCTATTGAAAATGCTTTCCAAGCAAAGCCTCAATTGGAATGCAAAAACGGAGATGTAATTAAAGAAGTTCGTTTGTGTTTTACCAAGAACCACAAGGTTTGTCACTAATTTTCTTTTTCTTTTTTGTGATAGATCTTTATAATAAGCCCATAAGCTGTAGATTACTATACATTATTTTTATGTATTAATACTATATAATGACTTCCAATTATGGTGTATTAATGTTGATCTTGCAGCCTCGAGACTGTGTAGAACCTAGTTCGTGTCCTGCTAATGTCCGCTTACCAAAATTCGCGTTCTTGGGTAAGCTTAGTCTCAAGTATTCATAACAGCTTTTCTTGAACAACATATATGTGAACAAATATTTAAAATCTTTAAAGGCATCACCAAAAAAAAAAAGATTGCTACCCTAAGGGTGGCAAAACGGATGGGTCACCCGGGTTAGATAATATGTCAAAACGGGTAACATTTTGGTACGGGTAGTAGTGAGTCGAGGCAGGTCGGAGAGGGTTGACTAGAAACACTTCTAATAAATAATTTCCGTGTTAGATATGATTATAGAAGTTATATAATGATAATGTGGTTAATAACATAGTTTCAAATGCATATTGTTATTGTCATATGTTTTTTTTTACTAATCACCACCTTTTGCTTTCCATTTGTAGAAGGCGCCACCAAGACTGAGGATTGGTTGCTTTCTGCTGTGAAAGCTGTTGTCTAATGAATGCATTACAAAACCATAAATAATTAATGGAGGCAGTGTACCTCCATTGATGTACCTTTGTGTTTGTTGGTGCTCTTTTTATGTTTGTAGAATGGCATGTCAGCATTTCCGTTGAATAATAAGTCAAGGAGATAGTGACAGTAGTCACACAGTACCTCCGTTGATCTACCTTTGCATCTGTTGCTGTTCTATTTTTCAAGTTATATAATATTTATTTTTACAACTTTGATAACTACTTTAGTTATTTAAATATGTGAATTGGTTATGAGACATGGGGCTAGGGATGAGCAAAATGGACCCGGTACCGGTACCGAATTTATCGAACTGGATACATTTTTGGTACCGACTTATGACATTTTCGGTACCGGTTCGGTACCGGTCCGGTACCGGTATTTACCGGTTCGGTACCGGTATTTACCGGTTTTTACCCTCAAATACCGGTACCGAACCGTACCGTACCGGATATATTCGGTACCGGTACCCACTTTTGGGGATTTTCGGTACCGGTACTTTCGGTTCCGGTACCTGTCGGTACCGAGTTCATCCCTACATGGGGCTGTTTGGCAACATCTGAATAGTTAAATGTTAAACCAGTAAGAGAGAGGTCTGAACCATTAAGTGCTTAACCAGTAAGAGGTCTGAACCATTAAGAGCCTGTATAATGCTTAACCGTTCAGAGACAAATGTCTGACCAATTCAGATTAGAGGTTTTAACCATTCAGACTCTGTATAAATTTTAACCATTTAGAAGCAAATGTCTGAACCATTCAGACATCTGCTTGTGAAACAAATAGTATGAATCATTAAACGTTGAACAGTAAGAGGTTTGGACTATTAAGAGCTTCATTAACAGATGACAAATAGATGTGGGATATAAACGATTACCTAAGGAAAGTTTGTGAGAAAATTTGTATGTGTTGCTAATGTGCCAGAGTGTGTGAGAGGTTTTCGAGTTTCTAGACTACATAACCATCTACGCCATTTAAAAAAAAAAACAAAGGGTTTTAACTCCATATATTTGGGAGCCACTTGAACTTGATGACTCTAAATAATCGGTTTCCAATTTCAATCATCTGAATTCAGCTATCTAATCCGTCCAAAAATTGAATTAAACTCTACACGTGTCAATCATGTGAGAGGTAGGGGTGTTCATCGAATCGAATATCGAATTTTCGAATTATTCGAATCGAATTGTTCGAATAATTTTCATTTTTCCTTGAATTCGTATTCTATTCGAATTCGATTAAAACCTACCGAATTCGATTCGAATTCGTATTCGAATAAAAAACCCAACTCGTATTCGATTCGTATTCGATTAAAAATTCGAATTCGAATCGAATTCAAATAAATTCGATTTAATTCAGATTCTTTAAAAACATGTAAAAAACTTTCATAATGAAACATAAATTTTAAAGCAGCTATAAAGCACGATATCACATTAAAAAGTTCCAAATAAAGTACCACAAGTCTAAAATTCAAAACGAGAAGTCAGAAATAACCACTCCACATTACAAGTTAATATTTTTACGCTTAAAAATCTATTGATAGATTTGTTACTTAGGTTTTAGTTATGGGCCATGTAGTGGGTTTGGTAATGAGTAATTTTAATACTTGGAAAAAATTGAAAATAATTTATAGTATAGCCTAATCAAAGTTATATATGTAATATATATAAAAATAATAAATAAAAATGTATAATTTTTATTCGAATCGAATTTGAAATTATAAATTCGTATTCGATTCGTATTCGATTTACTTGACTCGAATTGAATCGAATTTGAATTCGAATTCTTATAATCGAAACGAATTCTTGATAATCGAATCGAATTTAAACGAATTTCGAATTTTTCGAATTCGAAACGAATTCTGCACACCCCTAGTGAGAGGCATTTTTAACAGAAAAATTTCTGGATTATGTTAGTAAATTGAAGTCAAATGGTTAAAATTTAAAACAACATTGACTCAATGGGTTAGAGATTTGAGGATTGGATTGAAATTAGGGGCGTTTACGGTTTGGTTCGGTTATTAGCATTAACTATAACTGAAGTCATTGGTTAATCGGTTCGGTTTATTCGGTTAATTTGTCGGTTTTCGGTTCGGTTTGGTTTACAATCAAATAAAAAAAGGCTAAATTTTTTACTTAGAAATCTATGTAATGAAGGCGTAAATACATGAAATCTATATATATAATAAAGCAAACCATTGGGGGACACATGTCACCCTATGGTTGATGCCAAATAATCAACCACATCAGCATACATGTGGCATAGCTAAAAATCAAGGATTGGGAAGCTTATTTGGTACGTTTCTTAATCTCTCTCTCTCTTTAGGTCTCTCAATCGTCTGCGACAATTTTCAATCGATCTTCAAATCACAATCCTCTACAATTGACGGTAATTTTTGATTTCGTTGATCTTCTTATAGTTTGATTATGTGTTAATCGTTTTCTGTATTATGATTTCTTACAACCAATTTTCGTGTTTGGATTTCTTCGATTCAGATTCAAATTTTCTTAGGGTTTTCACCTCTTCGCCACAATCCAATCGGAAGATTTTTACTCCGTCACCGGAACATGAACGGAATACATTCCGGTGTGAAGGTACTGAAGCCGGAAGAGATGAGTGCGAAAGAAGATTGGAAGAGATGAGTGCGAAAGAAGATTGGAAGAGATGAGTGCGAAAGAAGATTGGAAGAGATGAGTGCGAAAGAAGATTGGAAGAGATGAGTGCGAAAGAATATTGGTTTTAGAACTCGGGTTTAATGTGGTTTTGAGTTTTTTTATTTTAATTCGGTTAAGTTTGTTTTAGAATAATCTCTAATCTCTGATTCGGTTTTTGATGCTACAAAGTTTCATATTTTCTGGTATTATGGATAACCTATGTTTGATGATTCGATTCGTATTCTGATGTTCATTGTTCCAGGTATATTCTTAAAGGAATATTTGTAAAGTTGCTTATTCCTGTCATGTGTTTGTCTTTCTTATTTAATAAAGTTAACAGTTTGGTTGATTTGTTTTGGAAGATGGTTCAAGAGATCACGTTTGGAAACCACAGGCGGGTTGCATTAGATGTTGGATGTGTGGTGGAAAGTTTTGGTGCTTATTTGTTTTCAAGAAACGTACTCACTATGTCTGCAGCTCCAAAAGATGTACATGAGAACCAGATTCAATTTGCACTAGAACGTGGTGTGCCTGCAATGGTTGCAGCATTTGCAACAAGGAGACTCTTATATCCGAGCCAAGCTTTTGACTTAATTCATTGCTCGAGATGTAGAGTCAACTCGACTCATGATGGTAAGTGACATGTTATTTAGCTTCTTGTAATTCGTATTTGGGCAACACTCTAATTTTCCTTAAATCTTTTTACACGTATCATGATGAAGATGGGATTTTGTTACTTGAGGTCAACAGATTGCTAAGAGCAGAAGGGTATTTTGCCTAGGCAACACAACCGGTTTACAAGGACGAACCACTGCTCGAAGAAGTTTGATATTCCAAACCCTAAACGTTACCATCCTTCTGTCTTTCTTTTTCCATATACATACAAACCTTTTAAAGCCTGACTTCACTAAAGTTTCACTTTTATTTCTTTTTCTTTTTAGAGCGAGGAACGAAAATGGTCAGGAATTGGAATTCGGGTCCGTCCATGTTGGTGGGTTTGTACAGTGGAGATGGTGGTGATATGTTACGGTGGTTAGTGGTGATGGTTTCCGGTGATGTGGTTACTGTTGTTGATGTGGTTCAAGAATAAGGTTAGTTTTGAGATCATAAGTAGATGAATTGGATCAGGGTTGGTTTAGTCTTATTTAGATCAAGCTTTTGTCATATTAATCTTACAAACCATTGTTTTTGCAGGTATGATGTTTCTAGAGCTTTGTGATTTCCTTTTGCTTTTGTTGAGGTATATATATAGAGATATGTGTATGTGTGTGTTTTCTCGCTGCTTTACTTTTGATTTTTTTTTTGAGAAAAATGGGTTGTTTGACTATAAAAGTCGAATGTTGATTTGGTTCTATATGTTTTATTTGAATGGTGTTATTTGATACCAGATGAGGAATTAGGTGATAGAAATGCATCAAATGATGTTCAATCAGGCTTCAATAGTGTTTCATTAGTTATATTTCAGGGGGTATTTCATTATTTTGTTTATATGTCATAGGTATTCCATTATTTTGTTTTTAGGTGATATAGATTTTCACTTCAGTTTCTGATTCTTGGAACCGAATTGTAGCAATCAGTTAGATAGCTTATTAACATGCATAATTTACATATACTTCTTTCATGTCAGCAGATATAATAATCTTGATAGCATCTATATTTTTTCCATAGTTCTTTCATTTGTAGAAGGACAATCTGTTGCTATTACTATAGTCGTTTCAGTCAAAGGAGGCTTGCCAGCTCTATATTCTTTTGGGTGTGATCATTCTGGAAACTCATCCTATAGATGGACATTTGGATCATTTGCTATCCCTGCTACAAGTTTTCATCTTTTTTTCTGTTTTTATTAACTAAACAAATTATCTGGTGTAGAATTCTTTTTTGGAAGTTTGTGCATTAGGATTTCACGATTTCACTGAAACTACTTGTGAACTCTTTTAATTTCTTAACAGCATACAGGTAAATTATCTAGAGGCGTATACAGCGCAAATATTATATTCTTTTACCTTTTTTGTGATTGATTATTGTAAAGCATGACACTCTTTCTTTTGGTATATCTCTCAACCATGATGGATCTTTTTTGTGTGCATATGGAGCGCATGTTCATTGCTATCAAGTCAGATGGTGTGCAAAGAGGACTGGTAATTTAACCTCTGTTATTTATATGCATCTTGATAGTTGATAGACTTTTTGTGTTCTTGACACGGGTTACTGGAAATTTACAACAAAAGAAAACTTTGTACAAGCTGCAAGTGCATTGCAAACTAAAGCGGTAAGTAGCCATTTATTGTATTCGAAGATGCAACATTTTTCCTTTTAGGACTATTTGAATTTAATCTACAGATTTTTAAATGATTTAATATATGTTTTAGTGGTGAACAACACAATTTTACGAGCTATAATATGTTAGTTGATTAAAGCTAGAGTACAAGTTTGTTTAGTCAAAGATTCAATTTTTCAAGTGGTTTCGATTTTGTGATCATATTTAACTCATTTGCTACTTTTAACCCGTTTTACTTGAATATGCAGGTGTATACTGAAATGTCATGCTTGAAACAAGGTGATAATGGAGATTGGTAGATTTTTTTTCCAAGTTGTGGGAATGGATGAAACTTTAAGGGGAGCCATACTAATATAAAGCACAGGAAAGGAATCATTGCGATGGGGTAAACACATGATCAGCAGTATCTAAATCATATAGAAGGCCCAGGTACTTATTAGCTTATATATTTTCATGTGTATGTTTGACTGTGTGTGTATATATTGTAACATGGTTAATTCCTAAATTTTCTGACTGAGTATTCCCGGTGTGCAGCTGGCACTCCGTATGAAAATGGTGTTTTTCACATGAAACTGATCCTGTCCTATGAGTTTCCCCACTCACTTCCTAAAGGTTTGTAAAAAAATGTTAGATATGAAATCCATATTCTTACTATTTCTATTGTAACTTTGGTTTGTTGAAAAACCCCGTAAGAATTACACGAATCAATAATAATTATTAAAGAGGTCTGGGGTTTTAGAAAACTAATAGTTCTATTTTAGAGTTAAATTTACTTGTAGATTGTTACCTTTATGCTTTTAATCAATTATTTAAGCATGATTGTTTGTACTTTGCACGTTATATTTACTTTCTTTGTTAGATATCATGTTGTCTTTTGAAATTCGCCGTGTCATCTTCGTTTCATAGCTTTCTTTCTTTTGAGCAAAACTGTTGTGTACAATTGCAACAATTATACCCGGCAAGTTTCGATCTGAGTGTGCCAATTTACTTAAAATAATTATTGTATAGTTAGTTAGCCCAAAAATTTGGTGGTTACTTTTTTTTATTTTGTTGATACAGTGCCGGAAGTGTGGAGACAAATCACAGCAAAACGAGCAGATGATGGATCTCACAGTTGAAATTGAAGGCAATATTGAGACTTTAGAAGAGGCTCTGGATAAATTGACATGTACCGAGATAGTGGATGGTGAAAACAAGTATAAATGAAGGTAGATTAGTTCAGAACTTACTTTATTAAATGCTTGATGCACGATAAATGCTATTTTGTATCGATTTTGTTATTATATAATGCCTTTTCAGGTGCACTTTTAGTATCAAGTTGGTTACAAATGATAACACATGTTGGTTTTAATAAGTATTGAAAATTCAGCATTTCACCTATTGGAGTTGCCTTTGTACTTTTGCTGTGAAAATTTGGTCCAAAATATAATTTTGGTTTGAAAGTACTTTTTATATCACAGAGGAAGGTCATGGTAAATATAGTTATTTATCGACTACCCCTGAACAATTTTTTTAACCCGCACTACCCCTCAACTTCTCTTCTAGATTCATAATATGATTATTATTGTATCTTATTAAGATTTTAGTTGTACCTAACTTGCTCTGATTTTGTGAAGCTAAGGGACGATATTCAAGAGTAAGTACGTATATTGGTGGTGGGTGTCGGACTGCAGGTGGGTTAGGCTGTGAACTTCTCAAATGTAGTCTACAAGGAAGTTTTTTCCGGCATTTAAATAGTTTTCTGTTTTTTTCTTCCAATGTATGTATTTGTACAGAACATTTCATTTCAAAGTAAATAATATGGTTTTGGATGAAGCCGCGCATCACGCGGGCATTAACCTAGTAGATGTATAAATGTATAAATGAATGGAACAGAGGTATAAATATATAAATAGAGTTATAAATAAACGAAACGAAAGTATAAAACATGAAATAAATGAAATGGAAGTATAAAATCTAGAAATATATGAAAATATAAATAGTTTGATTCGGTTTGGTTTGGTTAATTTCAATAATAATCGATAACCAACTTTCGGTTAATTTAGTTTCGATTAATTTCGGTTCACCAACCTATCCGTCTCAGATATAATCGAGGACCATTGAACATTGGACTTATCAGGGAAGTCACCCAATTCCTTATTAGTGGGGTGTCAAGAAGTGTTTAGTTTAAGCACTTTTGACACGCCCCTTTCTTTAATCATTTACGATCCTAAAAGACAAGCAAGAAGGACCAACAACCTACACATTTAAGCACATATTTAAACACTAACCCCTACTTGCCTTAGCTAATTAAATATTATGTTTCCTTCATATGCTTAAAAGGACTAACAATAAATAGAGAAATAAAAATGTATATCACTTTTACTATAAAATGCAAAATCATCCATACAACTGTCCATAAATGGTGAGGTTGAATGATAATTGCTCAAACTTTATAAGGGAGTGCTGATAATTGTCTAGTTTGTACATTATCAATGCAGTACGAAGTTAGATGTGTTCGATTTTCCCCATTAATTCTCCTCATCTATAGTACGTGGGGGTTCAAGCTTTACTGTGGGTATTTACTTATGAAGCACGGGGACGGCATATTGCATCGAGTACCCATCCTGGGAACGGCTCGGGGACGGAAACGTGTAGGGGATGACGCGGGGACGTTTCCCAAATGTACCCGGATATTGGGGACTTCTACAAAACCATACCCGATATTGGGTACTTCCAAAACAGAGTATCGGGGACGTTTCCTAAAATATTTAGGGTTTTAACCCTTTTAACTTCTAAATATGTAAGTCGGCCTTTATAATTATATATGTTATGTCGGTCTTTTATCAATATATATGCTATTCTAAACATTCACGTACAACAAGTCTGATCATCATCTCTAATCAACTATTCATCATTCATCGAATTATCACAGTTGGATCATCGTCTTTATTCAAGTATTCATCATCAATTATGGCATCTCAAGACACACACGGATTATCATCTACTGTAGAAGAACCTCCGCTGTGGACATATGTCACTAAAATTGAAAAGCAAGGTGTCGTCGGAGGAACATGGAAATTTCAGTGCAACCTTTGCAGTGATACGAGACAAGGATCATATTCTAGGGTTAGAGCACATTTGCTCGGTATAAAAGATATTTGATTCATATGTATTTGATTTTATTTTATTTGATGTTGATAATATTCGATAATGATTCTGTATGATAACTTGATAAAGAATGTTTGATAATAAAGAGAATGCCAGAGTAGAACTTTTGAATCCGCTTGTTTGGATGTGCTTTCTTTATCTCATACGTAGGATTGGATTGTAGACGTTCTATTCAATTGATTGTTTATTTGCATCAATAACTCTATTATTTATATATTAATTCAACATAGAAGAATCAATTTAGGTTGATTTTGTATCAAGATTATCTATTGCAAAATTTCTATCACTTTCAGAGCAGGGATGAATGCAATAACCTTACAGTAAATAAGATTGACATATCGAAACCATTACTCTCTAAAAATATTTCTCTTACAACGTTTACTCACATCCAGATGGAGTCTTTATTTACTCAAGAATGGATGATATTAAATCTGATTGTTTGGATGTGCTTTTTGAATCTGACTATGAAATAAAACTTACGGGTTGTTTGGATGTGCTTTTTGACTCTGATTATTGTCGTTTGGATGATTAATCAAAATCAGGCAATTATGTTGATTAAGGGGAAATGGATTTTATCACCCCAAACTAATCAAAATTAGCCGCTGCCACTCCCAACTTTCATTTTGGCTCCCACCACCCTCTACTTAATATTTAGGTTGCTGTGTCACCCCTTCGTTAAATAATCACTAACTCGGTTTGTTTTTAATCCTACATGTCAAGGGAGTTGGCGTGCATACGTGTACTCACCCATTAAACAACCCATGTATACTTAATAAAAACCCTAAGATCAGTTGCATTTCAACTCAAACCCCTGTATACATAATCTCCACTGCAATGATGGCGATCGAGCCCTAAGTCTTTGTTAGTTGATGATTAAAGCCAAAATTCATACAACACAAAGGTAAGGTTTATGTTAGGGTTAATTACATTTTGATTTTACACACCGATTTAACTGATGGAACGTATCGAAGTTATGCTTTGGTATGGTGGTTGTTTAGACTTTGCTTTTGATCAACCTCAGTATATTAGAGGTGATTCTAGGTTGTTGTTCATGGATTTTGACCATGTCGCGTACTTTGAGCTAGTAGAGTATGCCATGGAAACCAACCACTACAAAAGTAGGGATTTTTATATGTACATGATGGATGCGAATAATGGTGAATTTAAACTGTTTGGGGATGATAAAGATGTTTTGGAAATCGCAATGAAGGCTAAAAGTTGGACTGAACCATTCATTGAAGTGTTTGTTCTAGATAGCCCAATTAGGTCTGAACATAAGGCCCACTACTATTCCCAACCCAGTAAACCACATGCCTAGTCCAGTTCCCAACCTATTAAACCAAAAGCCAAGTCTAGTTCCCAGCCCATTAAACGACAAGCCCAACCCAAAAAACTAGTAGCCAAGCCCCAAAAAAGTAGTACATGTGAAACTGGGTAGGGCATCTGGTAAAAGTTTTACAACTCTTGAAGTCCCTAGATCTGGATCTACATCAGGTGTGGATGTTGTATAACCAATTGTTAAACAGGTAGAACCAACTACTAAACAGGTTGTGGAAGAACCTGTAAATGAGGCTGCATGGGCATTTGATATAGATAAGGAGACAACTGTTAAAGAGGGGGCTGAGGTAGAACCAACTGTTAAAGAGGTTGTAGAGGAAGAAGTCTTTGGTCAAGATACTAGGGTTAAACAGGATGTAGAGGAAGAAGTCTTTGGTTTAGATAGTGATTTATATCTCGATACAAAATATCTGTTCGTACGTGAACAAGTTGAGGAAAATAATTTTTGTATTGAGTATATTAGTACTAAAGATATGCTTGCGGATCCAATGACTAAAGGTCTCCCACCTAAAGTTTACGAAGAACATATTCGGAAAGTGGGATTTACTAAAGACCTTATTTAGCATATTATACTAGCTTATGTTTTATGTTAATGAAATTTACTCAGTTTGATTTTGGATGTCTCTGAGAATATGTTCAACTGGTATAATGGCATATAGACAAATAAAAAATTACAAATCAAACAAAGGGCTTATGCATATTTTGATCATAACGATTAGGTTAAATTGAGGTTGTAGTATGACTAATAGGGGTCCTGAGTCGCATAATGATTCAACGGCTGTATTTCTCTGCTACGGTTATTGGTTTAGAGCTAAAATAGGTGTTAACTCTTGATCAGGCTTATCTAATACTTGTAGTAAATGATTTCTCGACTAAGTGGGAGAATGTAAAATTAAATATATAATTATGTAATATTTAATCTAGTAGCCATTATAATCATTTACATTATATAGATCAAAATATATAACAACCTGTTAAATAATTAGTTGGTAATTGTTGATGGACAATATTACCCTTATTAACTAATTAGGTTTACTCTTGGGTGCATATATAAGGAGACTAATGTAGAGGTTACAAGGTTATACATCTTGTGTTTACTCATAACCTCAAATCGGTCTCCCTCTCCTCAACCGATACCCTTTTCGGTTTTCATCATCACTATCATTAGATTGCACCCTAAGGAGGAACCAGATCACCTTGACAAGCATGTCGACTTCCATGGCTACATCACTCACTGGATTCTTTGCTGGCCTATCTGCAATCACGAGTATGTTTTCATGTTTTCCATTATGTTTAAACTGAACTGATCAACACAAAACCAATAATAAATATCAAATCATGTCAATATTCATCCAATCCTAGGCGATCATTACGTTTAGCTACTCATAATCAAAAACAAAACAAAAACACAAACAAAGTCACAGTTCATCGTAAATAAAGATAAATAAGCTACTAGCCTGTCTGCATGGAATTCACCAGCTTGCATGTTGTCTACTTGCTTATTTAATTTCTTGGGTAAATGTAACACCCATCAAACCCCGTTAATACTAAAAGACGGGTAAAATAGCGTTAGTGGTAAAAAGAAAAAAATTAGTTAACCCGGTGAATATTAGGATTTGAATAAATAATCTAGTATTAATCAAAAAGAGGAATAAATGCTTTGAGAAAACACGGTTTATTAGGAGCCCGAGTTAACGGGACTTAAAAAAAAAAAAAACGGGTTATGATTCCCCACACCCACCAAGTTAACTAGGAATAGTTAACCTAGTTAGTAATGGGTAATTAAATGAAAAGCTAAGAGATATAGCTTCTTTTTTAATAAATGAAACAAGAGGGACTAAAAGAGGCAAAAAGGGAAAATGTTTTAATTAAATAAAATACTAACACCAAAACACACACTCTAAGTGTGTGTTCTGGTCGAGATTTCCAGAAGAGCCAGGGAGCTCTCATCTTCAAACCCTAACATGCTCAAATCCATCAATTGAAAGGCCAAATCTACTCCAAATCGAAATCTAAGATCAGATTAGTGACCACCTCAGCGAAGGGATCACAAGGTATGTCAAATTTCATCTTCTAGTTACATCTTGAGATTTTGATAAACATGTGAGATTAGTGATCCCCATTGTAAGGAGATCACAAGGTATGTAAAATTTGATAAAAATTCTCTACTTGAAATTCCCATGAAGTTAGGGAATTCGAAATCTGTGGATGCATGTGTGATATGTAGATGAAATAGGAACATTTGAATGCCTAGGAGTAAACCCTAGACAAGTATAGATTGAAATCATGCTTAGCTCAAGTAAATTCAGATTTTGTTTTGATTAAATTCGTGTATGTGATGCTTTTAGGGGTTTTGATTGCTAAGAATAAGTGTTATAATGTCAAAAACATGTTCAAATTGAAAGCTGAATTCAAACAGCTTCTGATCAGAATTTACAGCCGATTTGTATTGGTTGTAACCTGGACAAAACATGACAAAAACAAGTGTTTCTTGAGTCTAAAATGTAATTCCAGGAAATATCTTTAAACCCCCACTGGAATCGCATTTTTTCAACAAAAATTGAGCGTTTTATGAATTTTTCCGTATCGAAGGTTCAAGCTGTGTTTTCTGGCAGAATTTGCAGCCCATTACGAATGTCTTAACTCAGTTTAGGAATTGAGTTATGATATCAAATTCTTACTGTAGAAATTTTTAAGCGATTAAAAGAATCGCCAATTGGAATTTCGTCAATCGGATAAACGATGAATTTTAAATGAATTTTTCCGTAAGCTGCAGTCAGAAGTGATGAATCTGATTGCAGCTTAGTAAATGAATTTTTATGAATTTTTGGTAAAGAGTTAGATCTTGAAATTTTAACACAAGGTCTAACCCTCCGAGAGGTACCCCACACAAAAAAATCATAATTTTTGAAGACTTGTAAACAGGTTAAACAAGTCACCAAAAACATCCCATTTTCAGTGAAATTAAATGCATAAATGATATCGCGGTCTACTTGGTTGTGTGTAAAATTTGATTTCATTAAGAGTTCGGATGAAATATTCCTAAGTGAGTCCAATGAACCAAATGTGCATTTGAATATGTTGATAAGTCAATTGACTTTTAAAAAGTCAAACCGACCAATGATTAGATCGAATGATAATTTTGATATGGTCGAATGATAAATTCGACATAAAACCCGTAGGATGGAATAGTCGTGAACGATTATGACTAATCTAACCGTCTTACGAATTGTGATGATGATAGTTTGACTCTAGACAATCTAGATGAGGACTTGGGAAAAGAAGCGGGTCAAACGGATCGTGTACGCGGAAAAAGGACATAACCGGATGCAAGGTAAGTGAAACTTACACTTCTTGGTAGAATACGTATAAATTCTATAGGTTATGAATACGAGAAGATTAATATTCGAAATACGGGTTCCGACGCTTAATGATACGGGTCGGAACAAATATAAATGATAGAAACCATGGTTTATGAGAAAGAGGGTAAAAAAATGGAAATATAGTCAAGCGTCGACTAATGTAAATTTAACTTAAAAAGGATCTTGAGTTAAAATCCGAAATGGGTCGGATGTGAGAGTGAGAAATTGAAAACCATGTTTTAATAACCTATGCAAATGTTGGTCTTACAGTCCAAACGGGTCAAATGGTGGTGAAAACACCATTTAACAATATCGGCTAATGATTGTTGTCAAGTCATATGTTAACAGGAGCAATTAGCAATTTGGTAGATTGCGACGCCAAAGAATATCAGTTAGTTAAAGCAAGGTATAAAATGGGTCTATATATTGACTCGATCCAGGTACGCGTATATATAGATTTATAGTTAAAAGGACAATGTTGGTCAAATACATTAGCAAAGGGCTTTTGTTGTAAAAGGAGGGACTAAATTAACCAAAACGCCCTTGTTGGGTAAATCGGGCAAACGACCCTTAGAGGCCGTTTAAAGACTTGTATTGAAATTATGTAACCCTTAGATGCATGTAAGAGTTGTAGGCGTAAACTTCATCGTTCAAATGCCTAAAAATGGTCATTTGCGTGAAACGACTAGTTGAAGGGTAAAATTTGGGAAGAAGGGGTTCATTATGTTAAATCCACCACAAAATAGTTGTTGTGGATTATATGTAGTTATTTAGATATGGAATTTTGTAGTGTCGAAAGAAAAGGGAAAATTTTAGACTAAATTGCTTAAATTCCCTAAACGGGTCAAAAACAGTTTATGCACATAGCCTACGAACTAGTCGCGCAATTTAAAAAAAAATATTACGAACCCGAGCTAAAGATTTCGGGTTAAAATACACTAGCGTATGTATTTTGGTTGTTTAAGACATCAAAGTTGGAAATAAATATTTTGTTCGATTATTCGTTGCTTAGAACTTGTTTAGACTTATATTTAAGTTATCAAAACTAACTTTTATGTTGGTTTTGATCATAGGTGGATATCAAGAGTACCCGGATGAAGATCAAGCGGCGAGAAAGAACCGAACACATGAAAAAGAAGCTTCCGCACGGTGTGTCGTTGTAACTTTCAAACGACGACTAAACTACATTATGTTGTATTATTTTTAAATTGTAAAAGTTTTAATTAAATAGAAAATTTAAATGCACTTGTAATCATTGTTACAAGTTTGTTTTTCGTAATCTATACGAGAACCTTTAAAATAATAGCAAGGATGTTACAGACACTAACTGAGAATTTGGATGGGTTTAAGTGTAGACTAGTACTTAGACCCACGCGCGTTGCCGCGCGGGTACATTGCAAACATTGAATGAATTAGTCCAAACGTTATGTCATGTATTAACCATATGAGAATGTGCTTTTGGACGTATCCAGTTTAACTCAATAGCATTGCAGTTGGATCAAAATGTAAAGTAATTGAATTTATATTGTACAATTATAGTGCCTATATATATATACGACCTAACTCATACATAAGAAACATATAAAAAAAACATAATCGAGGGTTGAAATTTTACCCCAAGCTCGTTGCGCCGGTTACATGTGATAAGTTTTGTATATAAATTATAATAATTAAAAGGAAAGTGTTGGTAAAATATAACTATGTAACATTGAACAGAAAGAACAAAAGTTTAACTATGTGACATCGAACGAAAAAGAACAAATGTAGAAATTTAGGCATGACCCAAAAAATATGTAGTTGATGAAAAGGAACATATAATATAAGCAAATGAACCGGGTGTAGTAGGAATCGAACTCGAGCAGCGTGTACATCAGTCGGAGGGCGGACCACCAAGCCAGACCTCAATACTTGTGAAAATTTTAGATAACCTTCTATATATATACAAGAATTTAGAACCCGCACGTTGCCGTGAAATCGTTAAACCGAACAAACAATAGACGTAAAAGACTAAAAGCATTGTAATAAAACACATGTTGTGCGGTTGAGGGGTGTTAACTTGTAAAATGTAGACCGATTAAAACGAAAATATAGATGTAAAATCAATATATGTATAAATGATATGATTAATAGTAAATATGATATTTCTTTTACTCGGTCATCTCGGAGAATATACTCTCTAGGGTTGTAAACGAACCTAACGAACACGAACAAGGCCATGTTCGTGTTCGTTCGTTAAGGAAATTAACATGTTCGCGAACTGTTCACGAACGCATACCGAACATAAGTTTATGTTCATGTTCGTTCGTTAAGGAAATTCAGTTGTTCACGAACAGTTCGTGAACACTGGTCTCGGACACAAACGAACGCAAGCGAACATAAACGAACGCAAGCAAATAAAAAAGAACGCAAACGAACATTTAACTTGAAAATAAAAAAATAAAAATGTTGTTATCCTTAAACATTGGATATAAGTAGTTAATTACAACCATCAAATGATAAATCAAAACACAAGAAGTCTAATACCACCAAACGATGAATCAACTTTAACTAACTTAGACATAATTATCCCAAAAAAATGTCTTAGCATGTCCAAATTTTAGCTAACTTAGAAAAAAATAGGGTTTCAAGTTTTCAATATGTTTAGATAAAAGGTATATTATTTATTATTTTTTAATATAATCAAACAAACACGGACGGACGTAACCGAACATATTACCAAACGTTCACGAACGCAGTCGAACGAACTAGACCTATGTTCGTATTCGTTCACTAAGCTAACCAAACGAAATTTTTTGTTCGTGTTCATTCGTTAAGCTAATCGAACGAACATAAACGAACTTCCCGCCGAACGGTTCATGAACTGTTCGCTGAACGTTCAGTTCATTAACAGCCCTAATACTCTCTTTTACTATGTTGAAGCATGCTCAATCTCGAAATTAACTGTGTTTATGTTTATAAAACTCGTAAAATACATACCTACTACTTTTTGGTGTATAGCAACTATAACTTTTTTATTTTTAGTTAAATGAAACATTACAATTTTTTTAGTTGACTGAAACATTACAATTTTTTTACTACCATCAAATACCTCTACCTTTTTCAATAAACACACATTTGCAAGGCTTATAATTGACATGCAGATGAAATTCATTGGAAATACAATTTACATTTCTCCTAAATGCAACCCCAAAATCTTTTTATGAACGGAAATAACAACCCTAAATTTATAAACCATTGTTACTATAAAGAGCAAAAAAAAAAAAAAAAACACTTCCCCAAACTTTAATCCCCACCCCACTTCAATATCAGGTACAATCTGATTCAATCAATCGCCACACAACACCACCGGACAACCACGTCTACCAACGACGTCACTTCGGGACACCACACAACTGCCGCCACCACCTAACACCATTCGTCAGATCTTTGGTAACAACCGATTAGCCGTTTCCCCAACCATCACCATCACCGATATCCAAACTCGTCACCACAGATCTGATCAGGGTGTACCGTCGTTTTTCACCAAAGCGATCGATCTGTTGCTTACATCTAAACAACTGTGGGAAAAGTGGTTGTTGGTTTTCAGATAGATCTTCGACGGTTTGAAACCGTCTGTTCCAAATCATGGTTGTTGATTTTAAGCTCAAACCTGTATTTATTTCTGATTTCTCTTAAACATGGTCTAGATCATGAGCCTCTCCGAGGCTATCCATCTTAACAAACGTAGAGGTCGACTATGCCACGCCGCCGCCACTGCTGCGGTGGTCATGTGGAATGGGGAAACATCTAGGAGCACATGTGGTGCAGGCCAATTTGGTGAAAACCCAAAGAGGCGATGCCCTGTGGTGGGTGATGATGTTGGGTTAATAACCAGTGGTGCATAAAAAAGGTAGTGAGAGAAAGAGGGGAGCGTGAGAGAGAAAGACAGAGAGATGAAAGAGAGAAGGAGACAGCGCGTGACCAATGAAAAGAAATGAAATTGAACAGTGAATGTGTGTGAGACAGAAATTTGGTAAATTACAGAGGGTAAATAAGACAGAAATGAATAAGACAAAAAGTGAGAAATTGGTCGGTGGCTTTTTGCCACCGACTTTCTACTTTAAGATAGTATATAATATAATGACAAATAACGTGACAAATTTTCAAATAAATGATTCCAATGAAAGTAAAAACTTTAAAGAAGATAGATCTATAAATTAGGCTTTAATAATGGACAACAATTGTAACTACTTATTTTACGTCGCGCGTTGCGGTGAAAACGAACAAATGATAATATAAAACAAGGGTTAGGATATAATAGGAAGTTTATTTGGCTAGGAAGGCTAGGAAGTAATCTTGACCATCTATTCATTTATTTGGCTCATAACGCAATGGCCAGAAAACACTTAAAAATGTCTCATTTCTAAAACGCAATGGCCTAAAAAAATAAAAGAAAATGTTCTCTCTAAAACGCAATGGACTGAAAACACCTAAAAATATGTTTTACCTAAAACGCAATGACTAAAAACACTTCAAAAATGTGTTTTATCTAAAACGCAATGACTAAAAACACTTAAAAAATGTGTTTTTTTTCTAAAACGCCTTAAAAATGTGTTTTTTCTAAAACGCAATGGCCAGAAAACACATAAAACTCTCTTATTTCTAAAACGCAATGGACACATAAAACTGTCTGTGAGCTGTTTGTGAATTGTCTGAACCAGAGAGTAGCAAATCAAAAATTGTCTGAATTGTCTACGAATTACTGTCTTCGGAATGAGCAAATTTCTGGAAAATTAAATTTTCTGATGCATTTTTATTAAAGCAATTTAATCGAAAAAAAATTTCCAAGCTGACCTGGCAGCTCGACCTCAGCCAGGGGCGCTGCCCCCCGACCCTCGCCAAGATCGTAAAACGCAATGACTAAATCAAAAACCCAGATCGTAAAAATGAAATTAAAGAATTTCTTACATGGATCGAAACCGATTTCTTCAACGATTGACGACATTTGAATGATAGAAACACATATCAACGATCGAATCGAACGGTTCGAGTGATTATCTTCAAAATCACGGGAAAAAACGAGATTTTGAATGAAATTAAACTGGGTTTTCTTAAAAAAAAAAAAAAAGCTGAAGAAGACGTTGATCGGGTGTTTGAGTCATTGATTGGTGATGAAAATCGCACTATAATGTAGTGATTATTGAGATAGAAGGTGAATAAATGGTTGAAGATGGTAGGTTTGGAAAATGGTGGATTTTGATGTTACTGGGAAGAAGAAGGAAGAAGAAAAGGATAAGATTGACTAAAATATCATTCCTCTTTATTTTAAATTTTGTCACATGTTCTAATCCTATTGCTTATTGTCAAGATCGTAAAACGCAATGCTTCTAATCCTAGCCAAAATAAACTTTCTATTTGATCATCACCCTATAAAACAAACGTGACTTGAAAATAAAGTATGTTGTTTAGAAAGCCAAACCATTAGAACGGTTTAGTTTATCATTGTATCATTTTATTATACCAAATAAATACTTTAATCTGAGTACAACTTCATTTTTTTAACAAAACTTATAATGGAACATCGAAGGAAAAATCAAGCACAACTACGTACTTGAGTGTTTTGAAAAAAGTTATAAAAGTTAATTATTAAAGAAGTATCAAATTTATTGATAAATTAATATACGTTCTAAAAACAGAACAAAATAATTATTAAAAAAAATGGTAAAGGGAATATATGGTTTTAAAAAAGGAAAAAAATTAAAAATATGTTATTAAAAGTAAATATAATAATAAACTATTATAATATATTAAATAAAAATAATAAAAAAAACTATATATTATTTTAAAAATAAAGTTACTATTCATCGTACTTTGTTAACTATATATATAGTTTATCATTGTACTATTTTATGATACCAAATAAATAAGTTATTTTGAGTACAACTTTGTTTTTAACTAAACTTATAACGGGATGTGAAGGAAAAAAAAATAAAGCACAACTACGTACTTAAGTTTTTAGAAAAAAAAGTTATAAACATTAATTATTAAAGAAATATCAAATTATTTGATAAGTTAATATATCTTCTAAAAAGGAAAAAAAAAGAATTATTTAAAAAATGGTAAAGAAAATATATGATTTTAAAAAGAAAAAAAATTAAAAATATGTTATTAAAAGTAAATATAATAATAAACTATTATAATATGTTAAATAATAAAATAATAAAAAGCTATATATTATTTTAAAAATAAAATTACTATTTATCGTTTTTCGTTAACTATATAATATAATATAATATAATATAATATAATATAATATAATATAATATAATTTTGTCAATTCTTTATGATAGACCTTGTTTGGATGTACTAGATGTTATACATAATGGCCCATGGGCGTTGATTTATTGGGGCTGGAGGGTGGCCCGTACCCCACCGATTTTTTGCTTGTCCGTAAAAAAAAGTTTGTAGTGTAAAATATTAGATATTTAAAATACGAGCTCTATTAAATTTTCATTCAAGCTCTGACGCTACATGTTGTAAATGTTTCCCTAATTGAGACCTTTTTGTGCGATATGAATTTTGTATATTTGTATGGTGTGCAATATGAGCTGTAGCTTTGCTTTGGATAGGTTAGTGTGATTGTGACACATGACAGCTGGTCACCACTCACTTCATTCACCATCCTTTTCGTTTTATGTGGTGATGAACACACACCGACGGTCATTACACACACTATCCAGTGTTGTGCCGTTGGTGGTCGTAAATGGCTTAGATTTTTATTTCAAAATTTTATGTGTGTTTACGTCGAAACATTTTGCTAAGGAGCATGGATACAACGAATATTTGGTGCCACCTGGCGGAACTAGACCTTCAACTCAAGGGTATCCCAAAATTTTTTAGGGGTATCCTTGTACTTGTTCAGGGTTGTCCTGTGTATAAAAATCGGAAATTTTTTTTTACACTACTCGTAAAAACTTGAGCCGTAGCCCGGGCTACGCCCGTTTACACTACAGGTCCGCCCCTGCCTACGTACGTGGAGTGAGACAAGGATCTCCATGGTTATTTTTAACCAACTAGAACACGTGTTACGCACCTGATGTGTCCGTCTAGAGTTCGTTTTCGCATAATATGGACACATGTAGTGCGTTTTCTGACAAAAAGCACTAGTCATACGCAGTGGCGAAGTATAGAAGGGGCGGGGAGGGATGCCCGACCCTCCGAACTTTTCGCTCAGTAGTGTTATATATGTAGTTTTCGTATAGAAATTTTTGAGTATATACGTTTTCGACCCCCCAGGTTCTATAGAAATTTTATGGTATATACGTTTTCAACCCCCCCCCCCCCCCATCATTCGGGTCAAGCTTCGCCACTAGTCATACGTTCATTTAAGAATTATCTTATATTATTTCTACAAAAGTCGAATCTACAATATTGCCGTATTACATTGATTATCTGTGTAATTTGTTATTATTATTAGGGAATATGCCACATAATAGTAATGAAGTTTTAGGAGTGTTCCAATTAGGTCACTAATAAAATTTATTGTTCCAATTAGATCATTCTACTTTATTTTGGTGTTCTAATGCTAGATATTTTACCTGAATAGCATGTCATAGTCCTACATGACACTTATTTAACTTTTTTAAGACCTGTTTTGGCATTCTATTAATGAGAGAAGGGCTAAAGTTGAAATTTTATCGTCAGTTGTTTATCTTCTTTTATAACTTTTTAGAGATTTTGAAAAAAAATCACATTTTTTAATTTTTTTCGCATTTTTTTAACTTTTATACAATTTTTAAAAAAAAATTAAACCTATTTCACATTTTTTTCTAATCCATTCGGCATTTATGTGCCATGTCAACAAATTTTTTAAATAAAAAAACAAGAAAAATGCCATGTAGGATGGATGACCTTCTATTTAGGTAAAATATCTAAGATTGAAACATCAAATGAAACTTGAATGACTTAATTGGAACAAAAAAAATTATGAGTGACCTAATTAGAAAACTTTTGAAACTTGGTTACTATTGTACAAAGTTAACACTTATTATTATTATTATTATTATTATTATTATTATTATTATTTATGAAATTAAAAGACCACACAATCTTTGGACGATTTGTGTAATTTATTGAAGAGTTAAATGCTTGGTTGGTCCCTGTGGTTTGCAAAAATTGCAGACTTGGTCCCAATGGTTTACTAATTACACGCGTGGTCCCTGTGGTTTTCAAAAATGCACTCGGTTGGTCCCTAGCCCTAACATCTGTTAAATTTCTCAGTTAAGTCCATGTTAAATGACCAAAATACCCTTGCTTATTAACAAATACATAAACAGATCAATCTCTCACCTCTCTCTAACTCTCTTTCTCTCTCTCTCAGCTCTCTCTCTCTAGTTCTTTATTCTCACCACCACCCACCCTACCACCACTACCACACACCTGCGGCCACCTAACAACACCGCCCCCTAACCACACCGCCGCCACCACCTTACTCCCTCTCTCCTCTCTCAACACTTTCTCTCTCTAAAAAAACCCACTTCAAAACACCCAAAAACACATTGCTGACACAAATTCGGAGCTCCAGATCTTGATTTGGGGTTTATTGGAGATGGGTTGTATTTATCTGTTCTTGATACAGAGTTTGGATAGATTGGTGCCTCGTTTGGGGTGGTGGCGGTGTTGGGTAGGTGGCGGCGACAGGTAGGCGGCGACAGGTGGGCGACGACAGGTGGGCGGCGACAGGTGGGAGTGGCCGAGATGTTGACGATTACGGTGACCGGCTATGGTGGCGGAGGAAGAGCCGCAATGCCGAAGGAGATTTTGGTGTCGGAAGGGGATGTTTGTTTCCGTTCGAATCAGTTGAGAAGATGTTAGCTTTGATGAGGTATGTTTTGGAGATCACTTCTAGATCGGGAATTAGTGTTTCTTAGAATACGAGATCGTTGAATTCAGATAGGAAATCGTCATTTGATAAGTGGATATTTACCGGTGGATCAGTGAGGGGTTGCATCTTTACTCTCTCTATTACCGGAAGATAATTAATCTTTTTATAAATAAAAGATTCTTATCTAAATGTGATGATCTGAACTTAAAAGTTGATTGTGACGTGGAGTGTATGATTTAAAGAAATCATAAAAGCATTGAAAATTTTGTTTTTACGAGGATGACTTTGAATTTGGTGTTTAAATTTTGTAGAAGTTCGAAGGGTATTTTTTTAAGTGGTGGTAGATGGTGGTGGTGGTGAATTAGGGGTGGAGGAGAGGTGAGAGAGAGCAGATTTTTGGTGGGTGATGGTTCCGATGGTGGCTGTGGTGACTGTGGTGGTTCCGATGGTGGTATTTTTTTTAAGGATGGAAGGAGGAACAGGGGGCGGTTTATAGAGAGAAAGGAGGTGGGTTATAAAGAGAGTTAATAAGCAAGGGTATTTTGGTCATTTAACATGGACTTAACTGAGAAATTTAACTGATGTTAGGGCTAGGGACCAACCGAGTGCATTTTTGAAAACCACAGGGACCACGCGTGTAATTAGTAAACCATTGGGACCAAGTCTGCAATTTTTGCAAACCACAGGGACCAACCAAGCATTTAACTCTTTATTGAAAGACCCCACATTCTTTGGACGGATTTATTTTAGGATATAAAATAGCAATGCAACCACATGCATCGGTACACGTAAGTAAATTGCATGTATCACGTGCACAAAAGTTAAAAATTCTAGAGCCCTTCTTGAAGTTACATGTTTATAAGGTTGGCCAATTATTTAAACGAAACAAACGAACACGAATAAAATTTTGTTTATGTTCGTTCGTTAATGATATAATGTGTTTATAAACAGTTCATAAACTCTTACTAAATGAAAAACCTTTTGTTCGTGTTCATTCATTAAGAAAAGGAATGTGTCCATGAACGGTTCATGAACATAGATAAAATCAGCAAAGATGGTGGCGGCAAGAGGTGGATGGTGAGAGGGAACGACACTAGACCTTGAAGCCCTAATCGTTGAATGAAGGTCGATAGTATTTTTCGATGTGAATAATGAGAAGAAAAGTAGAATGGTGCATAAACAAGTAGTGATAGGGTTTCCTATCTTATTTGTTTGGGTAATGAAATAAATAAGAATTAAATAATATAAAAAGTCTAGGTAAAAGAAATAAATACTAACAAATCTTTAATGAACATTTAAACAAACGAACATGAACGAATGTTCACAAACACATTATCGAACGTTCATGAACGCAATTGGACGAACGAGACATCGGTTCGTGTTCATTCACTTAACTAACCAAACAAAATTTCTTGTGTATTTTTGTTCATTAATTAAATGAATGAACGTAAACGAACTTCCTGCCCAACGGTTTATGAACTGTTCGTTGAATGTTCGGTTCATTGACAACCCTACCCAAATATAGGATACATGGAGAAATTAACGTTACAGGTCATGCAATGTAATTATTAAAAGTGTTATGTTTATTAGATAAATGCTTGTATAATAGGGTGTATCAACGATAAATGCTTGTATAATAGGGTGTATCAACCCGTGTGTCGATTAGGAGGGGCTGACTCTGAGCATGGGTCGGGTGGGCGTCAGTTCAGGACCAAAAACGTAAGAAGGCCCATAAGTTAAAAAATAATTAAAAATTATAGTTAATAGATCTGGAGTGAACCCATAAATATAACTAGAGGTAATAGTCACAATCTAGTGGAAAGGCCTCTTGTTTTCATCCATATGGTACCCGGTTCGAGTCGAATAACTTGAAAGATGGGGGACGCAATATGTTTGCAGCTATTTCGAAGAGGATAAGTTGAAAGATGGGTGGATGCAAGATGGGTCAAAAAAAATTGCGGATGAACAATATACAGGTTTGTTTCATTTATTTGGTGCATAAGTTGATTGACCATTGGTTTAAAGTTGAGGTGGCAACTTGGTGCGCCAAGTAAAGGGTGAGATTCGTATTTATATTATGTGTTTTTTAATTTCTAATGATGATATTTTATTTATTATTGTATCGGATTTTTTATTATGTGATGAACCTTACTCGACCCGCACCGTTCAAATAGGGCTAAATTTAAAACAAGTAAACTAGAAACCGAATTTGTTTAGACATACCCAAACTAGACCCAATCTGTTTAAAGTTTAAACCCAAACCTTTGGCCCAAGTTTTAATCCAACAAACCCAATTATAAGAGTTGATCGAGTGCTTTGCTTCTAAAAACGTTAGAAAAGCTACACGGTTCGCTTAAGTATATAGGTTAAATCATTTTGCTAGACTGCTTTTGTTTTATTTATTTTATAGCAATTATCGTCGTATTATGGGTTTTTACTTATAATGTATATATGTGTGGGCCCTATGGGGAGTAAATCTGCACTAATTTTAATGTTATTTTACTAATTTCGTGAAAATAACGTTATAAAGCAGCGGATGGTTAATCATGCATCATGTGGCGGCGTTGATAGCCGAAAGACAAAAGGGTACATGACTACATGCACTAATCGGGACAATCGGCCTTTGTCCCGATTGTTGAGTATTATGTGACTTATTGTAGGAATTAGGTTCACCTTTAGTAAAATATAATTATAAAATATATAATAACGAGACTCTCGTTATTCGTAGGAAATATCATAGTACAATACCGGTTGCAATAACTAAATAAAAAGAATATAAAAGATAATTATATATACCAATCTTGATTCAAGCCGCATCTCTGGTGGGTCCTTCACGCGCATTTGATAGCATCCTAGACTCGAGTATTCATCATCTTGAGTCTTGAAAATATACTCCTTGACTGCAACAAAGAGCACACTAAAACATTGACGATTTTGGTTGAGGCACGTGTTCAACATGCTTCCCTTAAAACAGATTTCGCGCCTCTACTAAAGACGACGCGTCTGTCTCCCAGGGTACAACAGCCGAAGCAGTATGTACTGCCAGAGATGGCCACGCGCCCGAGGTTACACCAGATAAAATTATAGTGTTAGAACTTGTGGAAAAGAATGATATGAAGATGATGAAATCGAATAGAGAAAACATATCTCTCTAAGTACACAACACATGGGTCTTCAAGTATCTCCAAGAACTCTTCTCATTTTTTCCTTCTAAAATTCCACTTTCAATTCTCTTGTAATTAGGTTCATCAAGTTAGGTACATAATCTACTTTGCATACAAGAGATATGGGGTAGAAAAGAGTCTCAATTTATTAGAGATTTTATTAGAGAAATAAACTCTAATAAAAACTAATAAATTGACATAAAAACTCTACTAAAAGTCTCACTTTATTAGAGATTTTATTAGAGACATAAACTCTAATAAAAACTAATAAATTGACATAAAAACTCTACTTAAGAGTTTATCACCCATATGAAGAGTCTAGTAAATAATTATAATTTTACTAAATTAATATCCATTCACACCATCTAAATTTCCAAAAATCCCCCACATGAATGGAGATCGTTCTAAACACACAAAGTTTCCAATGGAACCTCGACAGTTGAGTTTTGCATACGATAGGTAGGTGTTACCATTTGAACCTTCGCTCATGAAATGCACTTAGCTGTCACGGCCCCCGTCCCGGTATGAACTGGTCCAGGAGCCGCGGGACAGAAACCCGTGGTATTTATTAATTGAGTTTTCAGCGGAAGTTTAATAGGATCTTTTAAGACTTGAAAATGTCCAATTATTTTATTTCAAAACTTGGGACAAACCCCGTAATTTACAATAGAGGAATTTCACAAGGAAATTCTCTGTTTTACAAAACATGTTTATTTGTTTAGCTGAGCCACCACTTCAAGCTTGATTAGTGCTCTGTAGCACTTTTCCTTGATTCACAGTAGGTCACCTGAAACATGTTTTAAAAATATTTTATCAGCGGGGAAATACTGGCGAGTCACTCAAGTTTAATAAAATGACACATAGTTATAAATTACAGCATAAGAGCGATTACAATGGCTACTATCGTATTTTTATCTGGCACCGTGTCACACCCTGGTGACGATGGTCATACCACTATTGGGTCCTTTCACCCAAGTAGTGATGATTATCACTGTTAGGTTAATGAACCTAACCGTGAGAGATTAGTAATGTGCACAATACCCCACTAGCCAGTTATTAAGATAACCATGACTTAATCCCTGTAATTATAACTTTTGAAAATAATTTGAGGTATTGTAAAACAGTTGATAAAAAGATAATGACTCGCATTGCAGATTTAAATGGGCAGAGTTTAGCCTACTGATTTTAGCTTGGTAACCTAGATAAATAACAATGCACACGAAACTAGGTCAGTAACTTAATGCAACATTTACGATAAGTTCACGAAATCAAAACCCTCACGACGAATGACAAAGTGCAGTACTTAAACATCCATCGGATTCACAACGAATGACAAAGTATAGCCCGAGTTCGGGCAGCACTTAAAAATCCATCGGATTCACAACGAATGACAAAGTATAGCCCGAGTTTAGGCAACACTTAAACATCCATCGGATTGGTTTCAATCGATCGGACATTGTATCATAGCAGTGATCGAGTTATTACCCTGTTATCGCAGCAGAACTTCGTGCTTGTGTGTGTTTTTGGACTAAACAGGCGATATCTCAGTGTAGGAAACGAGTTTTTACGTCGAACCAACACCAAACTTCAAGTGCCAACCCCTGCTATTTATACTGAAAAACAGTCCCTTTCGCGTGGCGCGACGGCACCCTTTTTAGGGTAGAGTAGCCACGTATCCAACTAGCCTTGGTGAGTCGACGGATCGATAAAATTCAATTTTTACAGCGAGTTATGAAGATAATCGTCATGTAGGGGATAGCCACCTGAGTTTTAGGGGCCCTGATCCTAGTTCTGATTGTTCTAAAAATTTTAGGGTTTGTGCAATATTTATTGGGGGTCTCAATTAGGGTTTCCTATTGGACAAAATAAAATAAGAAATAATAATTTTAATGAGAGTTGTTACATCCTCCCCACCTTATTAAAATCTCGTCCTCGAGATTTACTGGAACAACTAGGGATACTTTCGTTTCATCTCTGATTCTAGTTCCCAAGTGTACTCAGGTCCTCTCTTTGAATCCCAATTGACTTTGACAAGTACCAATCTTTTGTTTTTGAGAAACTTAATCTTTCTGTCTTCTATTTGAAGCGGTTTCTCCACAAACTTTAACTTTTCATTTACCTCTACATCTTGAAGAGGTATTACCAGGGATTCGTCAGATAGACATTTCTTGAGATTAGATACATGAAACACATCTTGTACCCCAGCTAGCTCTTCTGGTAGTTGTAGGCGATAGGCGACTGGTCCTATGTGTTGAATTACTGGAAATGGTCCTACGTATCTTGGACTTAGCTTTCCTTTCTTACCAAACCGGACTACTCCTTTCCAAGGAGAAACTTTCAAGAGTACCTTATCTCCGACTTGAAATTCTAGCGGCTTGCGTCGATTGTCTGCATAACTCTTTTGACGATCACGAGCTGTCTTTAGTCTTTCCTTGATTTGAGTGATCTTGTCGGTAGTTTCTTGTACGATTTCGGGACCCGATAATTGGCTTTCTCCTATCTCTGCCCAGCAGACTGGAGTTCTACACATTTGTCCATACAGTGCTTCGAACGGGGCATCTTCGATGCTTGAATGATAACTATTATTATAGGAGAATTCAATTAAAGGTAGGTGGTCATCCCAGTTTCCACCAAAATCTATTACAAAATCCCTTAGCATGTCTTCCAGGGTTTGGATCGTCCTTTCACTTTGTCCGTCTATTTGAGGATGGTATGCGGTACTTAAATTTAATCGGGTTCCCATTGCTTCCTGGAAACTAGTCCGGAAATGCGAAGTGAAACGACTATCTCTATCCGATACAATAGAGAGTGGAACTCCATGTAAGGATACTACTTCGTCTACGTATAATTTTGCTAACCTTTCCATGCTAAAGGTTTCTTTCATGGGTAGGAAATGAGCTGATTTGGTTAATCGATCCACAATTACCCAAATTGCGTCGTTACCTTTTCTGGTTTTGGGCAACTTAGTAACGAAGTCCATGGTTATTAGTTCCCATTTCCACACAGACATTTCTAATTGTTGGAGTAACGCTGAAGGTTTCTGGTGTTCTGCCTTAACTTGTGAACAAGTTAGACACTTAGATACATATCTAGCTATGTCCTTTTTCATTCCTATCCACCAGAAATTATTTCTTAAATCTTGGTACATCTTATTATTTTCAGGATGCATGGTATATCTAGATTTATGGGCTTCCTCTAGAATCTTATTTCTTAATTCTCCTTGCTTAGGTACCCAAATCCTTCTTTTGTGGAATCTCCAAATTCCATCAGCTCCTTGCTCTAATTCCTTTATTCTTCCTTTCATTCCTTCAGCCTCGTCCTTGATTGCTGTTTCTTGAATGTTTTTCAGTTGTTCCATTAAGTCTAATTGTAAACTTAATCTAAGAGCACGAACTCGTCGTTGTTTCTCATGATACTTACGACTTAAGGCATCTGCAACTACGTTTGCTTTTCCTTCGTGATATTGGATATCACAGTCGTAGTCACTTAGAATTTCCATCCATCTTCTTTGTCTCATATTCAATTCTTTTTAACCAAATATGTACTTTAAGCTTTTATGATCTGTATAGATAGTAAACTTGCTTCCATACAGATAGTGTCTCCAAATCTTAAGGGCAAAAATTATAGATCCTAATTCTAAGTCATGCGTCGTATAGTTTTCTTCGTGCTTTTTCAATTGCCTTGATGCATACGCAATTACCTTTTTGCGTTGCATTAGCACACATCCTAATCCTAGCTTAGAAGCATCACAGTAAACTTCAAAATCTTCTGTTCCTTCTGGTAAGGCAAGGATTGGGGCGTTTGTTAATCTTTGCTTTAGAATCTTAAAAGCTTCTTCTTGCCTAGGTCCCCATTCAAACTTAATTGATTTACATGTTAGCTTAGTTAATGGCACAACTATCTTAGAAAAATCTTTAATAAGTCTATAGTATCCGGCTAACCCTAGAAAACTTCTAACTTACATAGCTGATTGCGGGACCTTCCATTTGGTGATCGCTTCTATTTTGGAGGGATCTACGTGAATACCTTCGTGATTCACCATGTGTCCTAAAAATTGTACATCTTGTAGCCAAAATTCACACTTCGAGAAGTTAAGAGTGCTCGTAGGTGCTCATAATGATCGTCCTGGCTTTTGGAATAAATGAGTATATCGTCGATGAAGACAATTACAAATTTATCCAAGTATGGTTTACAGATCCTATTCATCATGTCCATAAATGCTGCAGGAGCATTTGTTAACCCAAAGGGCATGACTGTAAACTCGTAATGACCATACCTAGTTCTGAAGGCAGTTTTAGGTATGTCTTCTTCTTGTACCTTCAATTGATGATATCCAGAGCATAAATCTATCTTAGAAAAATATCTAGCCCCCTGAAGTTGATCAAAAGATCATCAATCCTAGGCAATGGGTATCGATTCTTAATTGTAACCTTATTTAATTCCCTATAATCGATACACATTCTCATCGAACCATCTTTCTTCTTTACGAACAACACTGGTGCTCCCCATGGGGATGAACTAGGTTGTATAAATCCTTTGCTTGGCAATTCATCTAATTGCTTTTTCAGTTCTAGCATTTCGGTGGGTGCTAACCGATAAGGTGCCTTTGCTACTGCTGTAGTTCCAGGAATCAAATGAATTCTAAATTCTACCTCCCTATCTGGTGGTAATTCTTCTGGGAATTCATCTGAGTATTCTGATACTACAGGAATTTCCTTAAGTTCCTTATCCTTAGTGCCAATGATTACCGAAATCATATACACTATTCCTTGCTTTCATTCATAACTAGCAATTTTCATTACCGAAATGAACTTCATTGGCTTATGCGGCTTATCCCCTGTAATAATAATTACTTCTCCTGTGGGTGCACAAATTTCTATGGAATTATTATTACAGAGGATTCGAGCATGGTTGGCTACTAACCAATCCATTCCTAACACGACATCGAATCCAGCTAAATTCATAGGTAACAGGTTTGCAGAAAATTTATGGCCTAAGAGTTTTATCTTTCCTTCTTGCAAAACCTTATCTATGTTAACAGAATTCCCATCTGCCGTTTCTACCATAAAAATTTGTCTAATATTGGTTAAGAGCTTTACAGAATGAAGTATTTATAAAACTTTGGTTTGCACCAGAGTCAAATAATACTTTTGCATTGATGTCATGAACTAGGAACGTACCAGCTATCACATCAGGGATTAGTTCTGCTTCCTGGGTAGTCAGTTGGAAGGCTCTTGCGTTCTTTTTGGTAGTTCCTTCTGCAGGTTTGACTTTGTTGTCAGCTGGTTTGACCAATTTCGGGCAGTCTGGCCTAAAATGTCCAGCTTCTCCACAGTTGAAGCAGATTGTGGATTTCTTTCTTCTGCAGTCTTCTTCTTGATGCCCTGGGATTTTGTAGAAATTGCAATACCCCTTTCATCTTCCAAAATGCTTTCTTTTACAGGTACTGCAAAATGGAACAGTGGAAGATTGCCCGGTGCCCTTTTTCTTGAAATTACTATTATTACCCACACGGAATCCTTAGGTAATCTTGTGGGCCACTTCCTTTTTTCTATTTTCTTCTCGCGTACGCACCAGTCCGTCCGTTAAAGCGTTGGCTAATTCCACTGCATCGTCAATTGTGCGAGGTCTTGCAGCTTTAACGATATCACGGATTTCGCCAATCAAACCCCAAATATAGCGGGATATAAGTACTGGTTCTGGCGAGGCCAGAGTTGGTACAATTCTGGCATATTTGAAAAACTTCGAAGTATACCCTCGACAGTCAATATCCACCATTCGGTGGCTCAAGAATTTATTCGTCATTTGTTCTTTTTCATATTCAGGGCATAATTTCCTTTCCACCAGACGCTTAAATTCTTCCCAACTCATAGCATAAGCCAGATCACTTCCCTTGGCTTGCAACACCGTATTCCACCATTCTAATGCTTCTTCCTTGAAAAGGTGAGAAGCATACATGACTTTATCCTCCTTGGTACATTTACTTATTTTGATTACTGCCTCGGTTTTCTCCAACCAACGCAGTGCAGTAGTCGCCCCTTCATTGCCTGCAAATTCAACAGGTTTACAGGCAAGAAATTCCTTATAAGTGCAACCAGACGTTGCATCTTTCATTCTCTTAAGAATTGGGGCCTGCATTAGATCATTATCGTTATTATTAATGTTGCCGCCTCCATTTACACTATTACTGAAGTTGTCTTTGTCACACCCGCTCGTAGCGGAAGCGCGAGGTGTGATCTGATCGGTTCTCATTGCATAACAATATAAGTGAACATACTAAATGAATAAAAACAAGCTCCAATGCCATTGTCATAATTGTTTCAAAAGAATGCAACATAAGTTGAATGTATTGGTTACAAACCATCAAATGAAAATAAGTTGTCATCGTTTTATACATCAAAATGTAAGTCTTAAAATGTCAAGACTTTGACCACTATATCACCGCAAAGAGGCGGTATATAACAGGCAAACCCTTCAATAGTTGGCATGGAGTATTGATACTTGTTTTCCTTGAACTGAAATCGTTGCATTGGTCCACTAATTCCCTGAAATACATGTAAGTTTGAAAACATCAACAAAAGTTGAGCGAGTTCATGCAGTTTAGTTGTATGAGATGTATCTGTAAAATGTGAGCTGTATAAAATGTATCTGTAAAATGTGAGTTGTGTAAACTGTATCCATAAAATGTGAGTTGTATAAAATGTATCTGTATGTAATGATGTAGTATGTAAAGCGTCAATGAAATCGTTGATCATTAATGTTTCGCGAGGACATTAATATGTGTGACGAATTAGGAAGCAATCCAAACCTAGACGATTTTATGTCGACTACTATCGACTGGGACACAAACGCACTCTTCTGTATGGGTCCACGACCAAGAGTGGGGCTCGCCAATACCCATTAGATCTAATCACTTGTACCTAGGTCCAAACTGGATTAATGGTGCTTAGATGTATAACCCTAATTCGCACATGATCTAAGGTGTTTCATTCCCTAACTTTAACATACGTTGAACATGTATTTTCCCCGATAGTTGTAAAGTTGTAAAACATTTAAATGAATAGGGGACATGAACTCACAGTATTGCGTCCTGTGAATAGATGTAAATAAGATCTCACGTGCGGTCGTCCTGAATAGCGTTGCGACCTACAAATGTTCTTATTTTTGTTAGACACTTCGGTCTTTGTAAAGAACTTGAGTACAAGTCTTGTGTCTTCAATATGTGTAAGACTTGTATGTCTTTACTATTCGTTAACTGTGTATTCGATGAATGAGTTGTTCAAATGTTATATATATATTTTTCACCAAATATATATATATAAACGTTATCTTGTATCTTGTGAGTTGTATAGTCGGATCTAGTCCGCTGAATTTCGTGTCTTGTATGTATCAATTGTATAGTTGTGTTTCCAATAATGGTAACATTGGGCCAAGCCCATGTTTTCAAGTTATTGGGCTTAAATAGTGCTGGGCCTTAAATAGTGTTGGGACTCAATAGTGTTGGGCCTCAAATAGTGTTGGGCCTCAAATAGTGTTGGGCCTCAAATAGTGTTGGGCCTCAAATAGTGTTGGGCCTCAAATAGTGTTGGGCCTCAATAGTGTTGGGCTTGAATAGTGTTGGGCTTGAATAGTATTGGGCTTGAATAGTGTTGGGCTTGAATAGTGTTGGGCTTGAATAGTGTTGGGCTTTGGCCCATATGTTTGGTGTTTGGGCTTAGCCCACGAATTTATGTTAAGCCCATTATGAAAAATAAGCCCATTTGTAAAACAATAGCCCATTTGAAAGTATAAGTCTTTCATTTTTATAAAAACATTTTTATAAAAATCACTAAGTATACTTTTTAGTTAATAAAAACATAATAGTTTTTATAAGTTTCAAAATGTCCGAATTTTGTTAATGGTAACGTAATTTTTGTGTCCGCGTCAAAAGATCGTCTATACGTCGTAGTAATTCCTCGGAATGGCGATATGTTTATAAATTCGCCCGTCGTCCGTTTCGACCATAAGTTGTGTCCGAAAGCTCGGAATGTCCGTAAGTTGTTTTCAAATGTGTCTATATGTATTCTTGTAAGTCTTTAGTTGTAAGTATGTCTTGTATTTACTTGTGTCATTGTTATCACGTCTCTAACTTGTATATATAACTAATACAAATAATAACACATAGCACATACTTGATATGTTCAATAAATATGTATTTTACCAAAATATATATTTATGTCAATTTTTATGTTTAGAAAGACCAACTTTCTAATCTTGTAAAGACTTTGTAAAAAAAAATGATAGTTTTTCTAACATATGATTTCTAAGAAAAGTTGGCCATAGTTCCTTTGTAATATGAACTTTGCCATGTTTATTTACACATCATTTTCTTTTCTAAATCACCATCAATTTACTCATAACATCTTAACTAAAACATATGAGATTTTTATAACATAAACTTATCAAAATGATCTCCAAATCATGTAGGGTTTTGGACATGATCATAACATGTGCTAACTAGTTCAAAAACCAAGTTTACTTCTAGTTTTAACCACTTTTACAAAAATCCCATCTTGTATGTTTGTTTTCATAATCTTGTAGAAGTATTGTTTTTGATGAAAAACAATAAATATTTTAACAACAAGATAGATTATGATCATCCATATAAACTTTATGTTTAACAAAAACCCTTTTAACATAAACATGTATACTTGTTAAATCATGTATTTAAACATCATCTAACAATTTATTCTTATGATATTCATCATGACACGATCAAATATGCAAGTAATAAGTCATAAATCACAACATAAACAAACATATATATCATGATTATTATTTTGCTTCCTTGTATCTTCATAATATTATGTATGATTCTTTTAGTTATAACATGTTCTTAAATCATCATATACATAAATAAGTATGAGAGAAAAAAAAATAGATTTAGAAGCTCACTTCTAGCACTTGTGGCTAGGGATGATCTAGATGATGATTAGAAGCAAAGAAGATGAAGATCTTGTTAGTAGAAAACTCTTGAATGGATGAAAATACTTGCTTTCACTTGTAGGTGCTTTTGATCACCTTAGACTCCATAGAAGTACAACTTGATCATCAAATAAAGCCTAAAATGAAATGGGTTTTTGATGGTGTTCTTGACTAAAAAGATGAAGATTGAGAGTGTTCTTAAGTATGTGAAAATAAAGTGTAAAGTTATGGTAATATGGTTAGTAACTAAAGTACTAAGTGTTATAATCTTTCACCAACATCATCCACTTGCAACTAATGAAAATATCTAGATATTAATCAAGTGGTAAAAATTAAGGGGAGGGTCCCACATAAGGTCTTATGACCGTGAATGAGAGGGGGGGGGGGGGGTGTCTCATGTTTTGCTTCTTGTTTTACTAATAAAAAGTGTTAGAATTTATTTAGAAAGTTTAGATGTTTAGGGATTTCCAAATGTTTTCAAGATGTTAAGTGATCATTACTAGTTTAAAATGATCCAAATAATGATAGATGGTTACTAAAAAAAAGATCCGATATCGTTCGGATATTCGTTTGGCATTTGTTCCGCACGTAACTAGTCGAATGGTAAACTTGTGTAAGTTGTATGAATTGATGTAGTTATTGGCTCAGATGATACCCGAATGTATCCTCACATGAATTCTATGTTAAATAATATTTTTATATGTCGTAAAAATATTAGAAAGCTGATTTCTGCAGAATTTCTGCGGAAAAGTGTAGAAATCGTCGCTTTTAGTGCTTTTCGGGCAATTTTTAGTGTAATCGGACTTCGGAAAGGTTTTAAATCAAACCCTTGCATTACTAGTTAGGGTTTAATATATATTAGATGTTGGACTTTCTTCTGAGTCCTAAAGATGTAATTTAGATGGTTTCGACGGATCCTGAGTTTTCGTCAGTACGCTAGTTTACCAGGTACTACTCTAGTTGTTTCGATGCATTGTTTTAAACTGTTTCAAATGTGACCAACAAAAATGAATCATGTGAATCATAAATGAATATTTCATGAGTATTCTAAGATGTATATCATGTAATCATGCAGTTCGAATATTCAAAACACATACTTGTATAATGTAAATCATTGCTTTAAATGTACGTAAATTACCAGAAAGTGGCGGTTGTCACATTCTCCCCCTGTTATTGAGAATTTCGTCCCGAAATTCAAGATGAGTCATCCTTTGCAAGATTGTTCTCAAACAGGTGAGGATATCTGACTTTGATTTGATCTTCACGTTCCCAAGTATATTCGGGTCCGTGTCGAGAGTTCCAACGAAATTTTTTTTTTACTAATATGTTACGACTCCTTTGTATTTTCTGGACCTTCCGGTCCATGACCTTAACAGGTGCTTTGTGAATTGGAATTTGTCATCAATGTGAATCTCATCCTCCGAGATGGTAACCGTTTCTTATGTTGGACTCTTCTTAAGATTCGACACATGAAATGTGTCGTGTACTCTACTTAGTTCTTCTGGTAACTTCAGCTTGTAGGCAACGGTGCCAATCTTTTCCAAGATTTCAAATGGTCTAATGTATCTTCGGTTAAGCTTTCCACGTTTACCAAACCTTGATACGCCCTTCCAAGGCGAGACTTTCAACAAGACTTTGTCTCCAACCTCGAAAGATAATGGTTTCCGTCGCTTATCTGCGTAGCTCTTGTGTCGATCGCGAGCCGCCTTGATACGGTCTTTGATCTGAAAAATTTTATCCGTAATTAATTGTCTATCGCCTGTTTCCGCCCAACTTAGCGGAGAGCGACACTTTCGACCATAAAGAGCTTCAAACGGTGTAGCTTGTATACTAGTATGGTAGCTGTTATTGTAGGAAACTCAACCAAAGGTAAATGAGTATCCCAATTGCCACCTAAATCCATAACACACACACGAAGCATATCTTCGAGTGTTTGGATTGTCCGTTCGCTCTGGCCGTCAGTTTGTGGGTGAAAGGCCGTACTTAGATTCAAATGAGATCCAAAGGCCTGTTGAAATGATTTCCAAATTCTTGACACAAAGCGACCGTCTCGATTTGAGATGATTGAAATAGGCACTCTATGACAAGCCACTATTTCCTTGAGATAGGGTTTCGCTAGTTTCTCTGTACCATCCTTTTCCCGAATCTACAAGAAGTGTGCGGATTTTGTTAGTCTATCGACGATTACCCAAATCATGTCGTGATCTATTGAGGTCTTGGGTAACTTCGTAATGAAGTCCATCGATATTTGTTCCCATTACCAAACAGGAATCTCGGGTTGTTGTAACAAGTCCAAGGGATTTTGCTATTCGACTTTGACTTTCGCGCAAGTCAAGCATTCTCCGACATAAGTCGCGATATCACTTTTGAGGTTAGGCCACCAATAGTACTCTTTTAATACTTAGGCCTATGTGCTTCCTCAAAATATCATCTCGAAGGCCGCCAAAGAATGGAACCCAATTTCGACCCATAAGGTATAAAGTTCCATCTTCTTTCGGCACTAATTGTTCCTTCATGCCTCGAAGTGTTTCTGCTTGAATATGCTCCTCCTTGGGCGCTTGTGAATCATCTTCTCTAATGCTTGAACTCTTAGTATTCTAACTCGCTCCTTGCGGCTCAAGGCGTTAGCTACAACGTTCGCCTTGCCCGGATGGTACTTTATTTCACAATCATAGTCTTTCAACAATTCAACCAACATCGTTGACGCATATTTTTAATTCTTTTTGGTTGAATATGTGTTGAAGACTTTTATGATCCGTGAAAAATAATGCATTGAGTACCATATAAATAATGTCGCCATATTTTTAAAGTGAATACCACCACGCCTAACTCTAGTTCGTGAGTGGTATAGTTTTTCTCGTGAACTTTTAGTTGGCGTGGCGTGTACATGATAACTTTTTCACGTTGCACGAGTACGCAACCCAATCCTTGATGCGAAGCATCATAGTTTACAACAAAGTCATCGGTATCGTCGGATAATGATAAGATTGTAAAATGCTATGCACCAATCTTAAGAATAAGTTTTATTGCTATTTCTTGTTTTTCGATTGGGGCAAATTTATTGTCTTTATGGGTGAGGGAGGTTAGCAATTGAGAAAATTTTAAAAAAAAATCTCAATAGATCTCCGATGATATCCCGTTAATCCCAAAAAAAAAATTGTCGGAGTCTAGTTGGAGTCTTGGGCACTTCCCAATCCTCATTTGCTTTAATCTTAGCTGGGTCTACTTGAATGCCTTTCTCGTTCACTACATGCCCGAGAAATTGTACTTTGTGAATCCAAAATTCGCACTTGGAAAATTTCGTGTATAGTTTCTCCATCTTTAGTAGCTCGAAAATGGTTCTCAAATGTTGTTCGTGCTCATAACATCCTCATTCGGTCAACTACAAGGTTCAGAAGGTGCTAATCGACATGGAGATCTGGCTATTGGTGTGGCTCCCGTTACCAAGTCGATGTGAAACTCGACTTGTCGATATGGTGGTAGTCCTGGCAAGTCTTCAGGAAAGACTTCAGGAAATTATTTTTATCAAAAGAATATTTGTTAGCTGTGGCCCAACAGCCTTCTTGTCTACAATAAGTGCTTGAAAGGCAATACAACCTTTCCGTAAGCACTTCTAAGCCTTTATGCAATTGATGTTCCGCAATGATGTGTTGCGCTTCTCTCCATGGATACAAGTGTATCTTCGTTCGGCAGTGGTAAGCGAATGATCTTCTCATGACAGAAGAATTCGGGTCTATTATTGAATAGCCAATCCATGCCAACCACTACTTCAAAAATACCTAACTCAATGTGTAAGAGATCGATATGAAATTTCTGCTCCTGACTCGGCTAGTTTACCGTTTGCCAATTCTATAGAATGAGGAGACGTCTAGCTTACTTGACTCTAGGCCAAGTACATTTTGAATTCTATGTAGTAAAGAATTCCCTGTACAGATGTAGAGGACAACCCAATCCCTATGTTTAGATGTAGGATAACCCAATCCCTAATTGTAGCTAGGACAATCCCGTCACTAGCCATGAAACTATGCATGTGAAATGTTGCGATAAAGCTAAAAATCGGCAATGGTATCAAATAATATGGATGTGAAATGTTGATTGATAGGATACGTAACGGTGACCCTTTATGATTTGACAAGAGTCAGCTAATTTCCCATTAGCTAAGTTGATATAGTAATGTGTGTCCAACATGACTCTAATTCGAGTATATGCTTAACATTTAAAGACAATAGCTAAGCTCGGTGTTGGTATTAAAAGAATTGGTACATGATGATCGTAGAGTGTACGTACTCATGACTTCATTGGGATTTTGTGGAGTATTCATAGTTCTAGCCTCACACACACTTATTCACTAGCTAGATCCGTTCTTAAGTATTATCGTCTTACTAGCCTTTGTTTTGCGCCCGGTATCAGCACACTGCTACTCTTGGTGCTTTTGCAATTGCCCTCATGATGAACGTCTCACTTGTCACATTTAGGATTTCGGCAAGTTACCAGCATACATCCTGGTGCCAAAATCGTTTATGGCAGCAATTGCCTTCATTTTTCTCATGGCGAGAGTTATTGTTTGAGTGATCGAGGTAGGGAGGGAGGATGCGGTCATGCTTCGGATCTCCGAGGCTAAACCCAAAATGTAACACTCAGGGTGTTTGAATTCGGGTGTTACGTAGTATGGAAACAACCCTTGGGATATCGTGAAAGCATCAAGTGTAACCAACAATATTGGCTCCAGTTATGATCGAGTTCTTTTATAAAATCATATGAAAATAGATATGAAAATCAGATGATATAAAAGAATGATGTATGGTTAAATAAATAACCAATAGAAATGTAGTGTATAAATATATCATGTCTTGAAATAGAATATTATGTCTTGTGTAGAAGATGTCGCGTCTTATGCAAAATGTCATGTCTTGTCTTTGTCGAAGAGATTTAAATAACACCACGATATGCAATATAATATAAGCACTTATATATAGGAAGTACCAGCGGCGTATCCACCGTGCTTTTATCATATTACACACGTCTCATCACTTACAAATAACCACCAAAAATGTCTTGTGTATACCAACGTCAAATGACATGTATAACAATGTCTTGCGTAACAATGTCATGTATAAAACATGTCTTGTGTAAAAGCAATGGTTTTCAACACATAACTTTTAACTTAAACAATTGATTCTTTTGGCGCCATGATCTTTTTAATACACACTATTAAAAGAATCTAGACATGTATTTTGGATAAATAAAGTCTATCATGTGCCCAAAAATGAAGAATGCAATCAATCGGTCATGGAAACCTCAAGACCGCATTGTTCATACATGTTTGAATAAATGATAATGTGGATAACCAAAACCAAAAGGTGTAATGCCTCTTGCGTGTATTGGTCATATGTCTAAATGGAAAAAGAAGAAGAGAAAGAAGAAAAAAAATAATTCGTTGAGGAGGGGAAACCAACCAGTGGTCTCCGTCCATATAATATGTATTCCCTACTCTATGGACCTCGATCGTCCTAAGTAGAGAGAATCCTTTGTCTTATTTGTCCATGTGACAATTATGGTAATAGTGCTTGAGTTTCACAAGCTCTAGCAAGATTATTAGAATCTCCAAAAAAATTGTCGAATAGAATGCGATGAGGGAGTTGCAGCATGGCTCATGCCATACCATTCCTTGGGAAAAGACAAATGTCAAGAGACAGAATTTATTGTATCACTTCCAATAAATATGATAAGGTGGAATATGATAAGGTAAGGTAAGGTAAAGTAGGGTAAAGTGTCATAAACACCAGGGAAATAGCCCATGTACAAAAATTTTAGAATGTTGAGGAAAATACTTCATGAGTGGCTAATAAATTTTGTTTGTTTAGATGACTAGTCTCAACTGAATCGTGATGTAGATCGAATATTAGGTGTGAACAAATACGTGTCGTCTTCCTGTATTGTATTGTATTGTATTGTATTGTATTGTATTGTATTGTATTGTATTGTATTGTATTGTATTGTATTGTATTGTATTGTATTGTATTGTATTGTATTGTATTGTATTGTATTGTATTGTATTGTATATATTGTATTGTAGAGTGTTATAGTAACCATCTCGGTTAGTGTTCTACTGGATAGAAACTTGAACACTTAAGAATTTTGAATGGATAGTGATCATTAGTTTGACCCGCAGAGTCCACCAGAATTTCCATGCACTACAAGTTGTTATTACGTGGGCCCCCGTAATAATAAATTGTCTTGCATGGTCACCCTAGCATTCTCTCGTTCAGAGAAGGCGATCAGTCAGAGAGAGGACACTATTGTCTATGTTTAACACAGGAGGGAACTTCATGATAGTTCATGTGTCAACGTCCGTTGTCATTACTTGCGGAATGGCACGGCGTTAGATGAAATAGAAATGAAAAGAATTTGTAATAATAACAACCGAAGAGGCACCTTCAAGATGAGTACTTCATCTTCCTTGTAAGGACAAGAGTATATCCACCTTGATTAGTATGAGTCACATGGATCTCGTCCCACTAATGGAGTTGTTGTCCAAGGTTACCACCTTCGCCTCGTCGTCATTATCATGGTCAGGCATCTCAGCATTCGCGAGAAGCAACCATATTTTACGGAATTATGTTTAAGATTTCACTTAGGAATCATGTTCGCCATAAGCTCCACAGTAGACTTGAGGTCGATATTTTCATCGTGTGAGTAAAGAATAATAATAGAGTTTGAAGTCGAAGGTATTTTGTTCTTGGCAAAATATTCCTTAGAACACATATATAAATCATTTGTATATAATCACATAAAATCCTATCTAACAAGGATTTCTATCTTGCATAAGCTGAACTTGTAAACCGTTTATAATGCGTAAACTGATAATGTAATGTATTGTAGGCACATAGTCTGTTAATGTAATGTATCTATTTCTCATAGACTTCACTCATGGTAATGTCCTTGCTTGGTTTATATGAAATGAATTTTGTTTGTAGTGGACCTTGAAAAATGTTTATGCAATGAAAACTCTTGTTCTTGTGTAAATTGTTTTCGTGAGAGGTTCCCTAGTGATTGTAGACTAGACTCGAGAAAGAATCCTGGTTCACTAAAATCGAGGCTCTGATACCAATCTGTCACACCCGCTCGTAGCGGAAGCGCGAGGTGTGATCTGATCGGTTCTCATTGCATAACAATATAAGTGAACATACTAAATGAATAAAAACAAGCTCCAATGCCATTGTCATAATTGTTTCAAAAGAATGCAACATAAGTTGAATGTATTGGTTACAAACCATCAAATGAAAATAGGCTGTCATCGTTTTATACATCAAAATGTAAGTCTTAAAATGTCAAGACTTTGACCACTATATCACCGCAAAGAGGCGGTATATAACAGGCAAACCCTTCAATAGTTGGCATGGAGTATTGATACTTGTTTTCCTTGAACTGAAATCGTTGCATTGGTCCACTAATTCCCTGAAATACATGTAAGTTTGAAAACATCAACAAAAGTTGAGCGAGTTCATGCAGTTTAGTTATATGAGATGTATCTGTAAAATGTGAGCTGTATAAAATGTATCTGTAAAATGTGAGTTGTATAAACTGTATCCATAAAATGTGAGTTGTATAAAATGTATCTGTATGTAATGATGTAGTATGTAAAGCGTCAATGAAATCGTTGATCATTAATGTTTCGCGAGGACATTAATATGTGTGACGAATTAGGAAGCAATCCAAACCTAGACGATTTTATGTTGACTACTATCGACTGGGACACAAACGCACTCTTCTGTATGGGTCCACGACCAAGAGTGGGGCTCGCCAATACCCATTAGATCTAATCACTTGTACCTAGGTCCAAACTGGATTAATGGTGCTTAGATGTATAACCCTAATTCGCACATGATCTAAGGTGTTTCATTCCCTAACTTTAACATACGTTGAACATGTATTTTCCCCGATAGTTGTAAAGTTGTAAAACATTTAAATGAATAGGGGACATGAACTCACAGTATTGCGTCCTGTGAATAGATGTAAATAAGATCTCACGTGCGGTCGTCCTGAATAGCGTTGCGACCTACAAATGTTCTTATTTTTGTTAGACACTTCGGTCTTTGTAAAGAACTTGAGTACAAGTCTTGTGTCTTCAATATGTGTAAGACTTGTATGTCTTTACTATTCGTTAACTGTGTATTCGATGAATGAGTTGTTCAAATGTTATATATATATTTTTCACCAAATATATATATATAAACGTTATCTTGTATCTTGTGAGTTGTATAGTCGGATCTAGTCCGCTGAATTTCGTGTCTTGTATGTATCAATTGTATAGTTGTGTTTCCAATAATGGTAACATTGGGCCAAGCCCATGTTTTCAAGTTATTGGGCTTAAATAGTGCTGGGCCTTAAATAGTGTTGGGACTCAATAGTGTTGGGCCTCAAATAGTGTTGGGCCTCAAATAGTGTTGGGCCTCAAATAGTGTTGGGCCTCAAATAGTGTTGGGCCTCAAATAGTGTTGGGCCTCAAATAGTGTTGGGCCTCAATAGTGTTGGGCTTGAATAGTGTTGGGCTTGAATAGTATTGGGCTTGAATAGTGTTTGGCTTGAATAGTGTTGGGCTTGAATAGTGTTGGGCTTTGGCCCATATGTTTGGTGTTTGGGCTTAGCCCACGAATTTATGTTAAGCCCATTATGAAAAATAAGCCCATTTGTAAAACAATAGCCCATTTGAAAGTATAAGTCTTTCATTTTTATAAAAACATTTTTATAAAAATCACTAAGTATACTTTTTAGTTAATAAAAACATAATAGTTTTTATAAGTTTCAAAATGTCCGAATTTTGTTAATGGTAACGTAATTTTTGTGTCCGCGTCGAAAGATCGTCTATACGTCGTAGTAATTCCTCGGAATGGCGATATGTTTATAAATTCGCCCGTCGTCCGTTCCGACCATAAGTTGTGTCCGAAAGCTCGGAATGTCCGTAAGTTGTTTTCAAATGTGTCTATATGTATTCTTGTAAGTCTTTAGTTGTAAGTATGTCTTGTATTTACTTGTGTCATTGTTATCACGTCTCTAACTTGTATATATAACTAATACAAATAATAACACATAGCACATACTTGATATGTTCAATAAATATGTATTTTACCAAAATATATATTTATGTCAATTTTTATGTTTAGAAAGACCAACTTTCTAATCTTGTAAAGACTTTGTAAAAAAAAATGATAGTTTTTCTAACATATGATTTCTAAGAAAAGTTGGCCATAGTTCCTTTGTAATATGAACTTTGCCATGTTTATTTACACATCATTTTCTTTTCTAAATCACCATCAATTTACTCATAACATCTTAACTAAAACATATGAGATTTTTATAACATAAACTTATCAAAATGATCTCCAAATCATGTAGGGTTTTGGACATGATCATAACATGTGCTAACTAGTTCAAAAACCAAGTTTACTTCTAGTTTTAACCACTTTTACAAAAATCCCATCTTGTATGTTTGTTTTCATAATCTTGTAGAAGTATTGTTTTTGATGAAAAACAATAAATATTTTAACAACAAGATAGATTATGATCATCCATATAAACTTTATGTTTAACAAAAACCCTTTTAACATAAACATGTATACTTGTTAAATCATGTATTTAAACATCATCTAACAATTTATTCTTATGATATTCATCATGACACGATCAAATATGCAAGTAATAAGTCATAAATCACAACATAAACAAACATATATATCATGATTATTATTTTGCTTCCTTGTATCTTCATAATATTATGTATGATTCTTTTAGTTATAACATGTTCTTAAATCATCATATACATAAATAAGTATGAGAGAAAAAAAATAGATTTAGAAGCTCACTTCTAGCACTTGTGGCTAGGGATGATCTAGATGATGATTAGAAGCAAAGAAGATGAAGATCTTGTTAGTAGAAAACTCTTGAATGGATGAAAATACTTGCTTTCACTTGTAGGTGCTTTTGATCACCTTAGACTCCATAGAAGTACAACTTGATCATCAAATAAAGCCTAAAATGAAATGGGTTTTTGATGGTGTTCTTGACTAAAAAGATGAAGATTGAGAGTGTTCTTAAGTATGTGAAAATAAAGTGTAAAGTTATGGTAATATGGTTAGTAACTAAAGTACTAAGTGTTATAATCTTTCACCAACATCATCCACTTGCAACTAATGAAAATATCTAGATATTAATCAAGTGGTAAAAATTAAGGGGAGGGTCCCACATAAGGTCTTATGACCGTGAATGAGAGGGGGGGGGGGGGGTGTCTCATGTTTTGCTTCTTGTTTTACTAATAAAAAGTGTTAGAATTTATTTAGAAAGTTTAGATGTTTAGGGATTTCCAAATGTTTTCAAGATGTTAAGTGATCATTACTAGTTTAAAATGATCCAAATAATGATAGATGGTTACTAAAAAAAAGATCCGATATCGTTCGGATATTCGTTTGGCATTTGTTCCGCACGTAACTAGTCGAATGGTAAACTTGTGTAAGTTGTATGAATTGATGTAGTTATTGGCTCAGATGATACCCGAATGTATCCTCACATGAATTCTATGTTAAATAATATTTTTATATGTCGTAAAAATATTAGAAAGCTGATTTCTGCAGAATTTCTGCGGAAAAGTGTAGAAATCGTCGCTTTTAGTGCTTTTCGGGCAATTTTTAGTGTAATCGGACTTCGGAAAGGTTTTAAATCAAACCCTTGCATTACTAGTTAGGGTTTAATATATATTAGATGTTGGACTTTCTTCTGAGTCCTAAAGATGTAATTTAGATGGTTTCGACGGATCCTGAGTTTTCGTCAGTACGCTAGTTTACCAGGTACTACTCTAGTTGTTTCGATGCATTGTTTTAAACTGTTTCAAATGTGACCAACAAAAATGAATCATGTGAATCATAAATGAATATTTCATGAGTATTCTAAGATGTATATCATGTAATCATGCAGTTCGAATATTCAAAACACATACTTGTATAATGTAAATCATTGCTTTAAATGTACGTAAATTACCAGAAAGTGGCGGTTGTCACAGTCTTCATGAGTACGTTTGCTAGGAATAATTGGTTGAGGTTCAACTGGATTTCGGGTAGCTGCAAGAATTGCTGGAATAGCATTGGCTATTCCTTGAGCAACGATATTCTCTATATCTTGCCTATTGAGGAAATGATCCTCATTGTTTTGCTCAGATTGATTAACTTCATTAACTGGGTCGTTAACAGCGTGTTCCATCTGGTAATTAATATATATATAACTTATTAGCACAAAATGAATAACAACCAAACATAATAAAACAATCGCACATAATCAAGTTAACATGTATAGTCAAAATTGTTGACTTTGTGACGTTGATATTTTTATATATTAGTATGCGTCCGTACACACCGGTTATCTTACAAAGTTTTATTTTAAGTTATTTTACATGATTATATTTTTATTATTATATTATTATTAAACACACAATTTCTAAGTTAAAACTTTTGTAAATTGGATTTTCACATAATCACAGAATGACAATCAGAAAAATTTAAGTATTTCTAAATACTTAATTGGCTTAAATCAGTGGCTCTGATACCACCTTTTTCTGTCACGGCCCCCGTCCCGGTATGAACTGGTCCAGGAGCCGCGGGACAGAAACCCATGGTATTTATTAATTGAGTTTTCAGTGGAAGTTTAACAGGATCTTTTAAGACTTGAAAATGCCCAATTATTTTATTTCAGAACTTGGGACAAACCCCGTAATTTACAATAGAGGAATTTCACAAGGAAATTCCCAGTTTTACAAAACATGTTTATTTATTTAACTGAGCCACCACTTCAAGCTTGATTAGTGCTCCGTAGCACTTTTCCTTGATTCACAGTAGGTCACCTGAAACATGTTTTAAAAATATTTTATCAGCGGGGAAATACTGGCGAGTCACTCAAGTTTAATAAAATGACACATAGTTATAAATTACAGCATAAGAGCGATTACAATGGCTACTATCTTATTTTTATCTGGCGTCGTGTCACACCCTGGTGACGATGGTCATACCACTATTGGGTCCTTTCACCCAAGTAGTGATGATTATCACTGTTAGGTTAATGAACCTAACCGTGAGAGATTAGTAATGTGCAGAATACCCCACTAGCCAGTGATTAAGATAACCACGAATTAATCCCTGTAATTATAACTTTTGAAAATAATTTGAGGTATTGTAAAACAGTTGATAAAAAGAGAATGACTCACATTGCAGATTTAAATGGGCAGAGTTTAGCCTACTGATTTTAGCTTGGTAACCTAGATAAATAACAATGCACACGAAACTAGGTCAGTAACTTAATGCAACATTTACGATAAGCTCACGAAATCAAAACCCTCACGACGAATGACAAAGTGCACTACTTAAACATCCATCGGATTCACAACGAATAACAAAGTATAGCCCGAGTTCGGGCAGCATTTAAACATCCATCGGATTCACAACGAATGACAAAGTATAGCCCGAGTTTAGGCATCACTTAAACATCCATCGGCTTGGTTTCAATCGATCGGACATTGTATCGTAGCAGTGATCGAGTTATTACCCTGTTATCGCAGCAGAACTTCGTGCTTGTGTGTGTTTTTGGACTAACCAGGCGATATCTCAGTGTAGGAAACGAGTTTTTACGTCGAACCAACGCCAAACTTCAAGTGCCAACCCCTGCTATTTATACTGAAAAACAGTCCCTGTCACGTGGCGCGACGGCGCCCTTTTTAGGGTAGAGTAGCCACGTATCCAACTAGCCTTGGTGAGTCGACGGATCGATAAAATTAAATTTTTACAGCGAGTTATGAAGATAATCGTCAAGTAGGGGATACCCCCCCTGAGTTTTAGGGGCCCTGATCCTAGTTCTGATTGTTCTGAAAATTTTAGGGTTTGTGCAATATTTATTGGGGGTCTCAATTAGGGTTTCCTATTGGACAAAATAAAATAAGAAATAATAATTTTAATGAGAGTTGTTACATTAGCCCACTAGCTCTGAGTAGATCTCGATGTCTTTGAACTCGTCTGCAGTTTGTGTGGACGACAATACACTTCACACAAGACTCTTCCTAGCCGGGTCATCTCCTCATAGTCGTGTCCAATAATGGTCGTGGAACACTTTCCTGGTTCTGCGAGAGCTCTAGGAATTGTGCCCTCAATTCCATTCGGAGCGACCCCACTTCTCTCTAACATAGGTGATTCTCCTTAGATCATTAAAAGCATTGTGGTTATCGTGATTTATCCAAATCATTTAGCACATATTATGCTTAGCCTCACTCTTTGTCACTGAATATCATAGGAATAGACTAGGATGTATTTAAACACCCTTTTATACTTTGGGGGTATGTATAGCCATATATACTAGCTTATGCATATCATTTATGCCCCCATAGTGACCACCTTTAGGCATATGAGTTAGTTGTCCTATTGAACTTAGATCTTGGGATCTCCAGTCAACTAAGTTAGGTGTCCTTCACATACCCTTTTCCATGGGCTTTAGTCTCATTCCACAACTTGATCTCTAATAAACCCTCAGGTTGTTGGATCCATAACATTAACAAATAACTTTGCGTATTTGAGATCAGTTTTCATGATGTGTTCTTAACTCGTAAGTTAATTTTGCCTATTGTCAACTTCTAAGACTATAACCTCAATGGCCATCTGAATCTGGTTATAATATATGTCTTTGTAAGATACGCTTATCATTTAAGGCAAACACATCTCCATTATGCACTACGACCTTTGTGTCCTTCACATAGTCGTCTGTTTGCAATATTAGATTGGATTACAAAATCCTTATTGCCAAACTTTTATGATACAAATGCAAGACACCTCCACATTTAAGTGTTATAGGATATCATCCAGATGGGGTAATGAAAACCATTTCTACATACCCTTATAGGGTTGTTTCTAAATGGATCCTCCCCCATATTTCTTGCCATTTGATCAACATTTCCGTTACTTCACTTATGACGACATTTATACACATATGATTGAACAAGATCAACCTCATTGTATCAGTGAATTCAACTCATACTGCATTAGCTTACATAAGCTTTTGAGCTAACCAAAGCAACACATGCCATTGTCATAAGTTTGTCACCAACTTAGAATAATTCTAATTTAACATCTAGAATAAGCTTAGACAATGAGTTCTCCTCATTAGCTTTTCGAACAAACTCTTAAAAAGTTACATGTCTTATCCTTATAATGAATGAAAATTCTCCCTCAACTTTGTCTATACACAAATTCTTTTTGTGTTCATACACATTTGAATGTTTAGAGTTAATTAGTCTCCGTCAAGACCCATAATTAACCAAGCACTAGTCTAGCATGCTTTAGACTACAATACTTTAGCATGTGAACAGAAGATGCATCATTCTGATTCTTCACAGCCCTAAGGATATCATAGTATCACTTTCCAACATTCATCCCTTGTTAAGACAAAATAATGAGACTTATTCATAATCCTAAAACATCAATATTTAGGAAGGTCTCACAAATTATTGTATATAGCACATAGCTAAATTTCATCATTCATTTAAGGAACATAACTTGTTTACCTTTGATCTCCAACATTCTACCATTGACTCATAAGTACTTAAACATAAGTCTTAATCCAAGTCACTTGGTGAACACATTCATCACCAACAAGATGAATGTTTTTCGTCTACAATCACTATTATGTGTGAAATAGAGTCAACTAGATCGACACTCAACAACATGGCATTCATAATTTGCCATAAGTGATTTGCACACATCTATTGTTATTCATTAGGAGATATGTATATTTAGGATGCTCTCCCAAATGAAGGTAAAATCTCCATATAGATCTAACAATAATCAAGTGGTAGACGCATCTACTTATAAATCTCGCAAGATTTATTAAAGGTATACAATAACATATAGTACTTTTACTTTCATATGTTAGAATTCACACTTGTGAATTTTCCAATGACTTCTAATGAAGTATGTCGACATGAATGTCGTTAGTGTATTTCATCTCAATACACTCACTACATTCTTTCATTACTCACTCATGATGTGGTTATACATTTGATGTTTCGTCTTTGACTTTAAGTCAATGTAACAACTCTCAAGTTGTTTATGTCCAAGTATTTTCATGTACTATCCGTTTAAAACCATATTTTTTAAGCAATGTATAACCGACGTTATAATTATTTTCCACAAAAATAATTTATACGTCACAACCATTAGTGATTTATTTCTTTGTAAAAAATTGAATGTGTTATCCGAAGATATTGAACACAAAACAATAAAATACATTGGAAACTAAATCATAAGTGCCAATCACTTTTGAAATTTAAACGGAAGCATAGACAATATGTAGACATCAAATAGCAAAGTGCTTTTATCTTTAACACTTTATAATCTGACCGAAATCTTCTCAACAATATTGTCCCATGGCATGTCTTGAGGTACTCCCTCAATAAGACTCTATACACTTGTAAGTACAAGTTCCCCATTTCATCTTGAAACTTTAAACTTGGACAATTATGCTCAAAACAACACCAAGTTGTTACAAATACTACATTTAAGTAGTAAACTTGAACAATTAAATTTGTTCACAACAACACCAAGTTGTTTTTCACTAAATAACATCCACCAGGTTGTTACTTTGCTCACCATATGCTACTTCTACTAAGAGTAGCGAACCATTTGAATTATTAATGTTATGCAAAACTTTGTTTTAAAATAATTCAAAACAGTTTCTTAGTTTTGCAATATACAATATTAATAATATCAATTAGGGTTATGAAAACATAGATCAAACCCAAAATATCAAATGGTTTTTTTATTGTTTGGTCTTACTACACATGTACTAAACATTTTCTAACACGCATGTTAGAAAAAAATGTTATAACAAGCACATTATAGAATCGAACGTTTACATAAAACGTTTTCCAAAGATATAGTTTATAAAATAAACCATTTCTCATCATTTTTAATGCACACAGAGGCAATTAAATGTTTACATAAAACATTTCTGTTCATTATGAACAATCTCTAACCTCGTATTCGTGATACACATTTTCTAACACACGTGTTAGAAAATTTAAGTCATTTTATATATACAAAACATGACCAAATTAAAGCATTAATGTCATCATTAAAACTCATCAGATGTCATCAATAAAACTCTACTCAAGAGTTTCACCATATGAAGAGTTAAAAGTCTCAATAATTATAGACTTAAACTCTAATAAAACTCATCAAATGTCATCTTTAAAACTCTACTCAAGAGTTTCACCATATGAATAGTTAAGAGTCTCAATAATTATAGACTTAAACTCTAATAAAACTCATCAAATGTCATCATTAAAACTCTACTCAAGAGTTTCACCATATGAAGATTTTAATTACTAATTAAAATTTCACTCAAATGGATTTAGAAATCACAAATTAAAGTTGGTGATAAATCTCACACAACTACACTACCACTTTTTGGTGATTTAATTGTTGAAGCCAATCAAACATCAACTTCAATGTATGACCTTTTATTTCTAAATCATACAAAGCATTAAAATCAATGCTACAACAAATTACTTGTATAAAATGTTTACATAAAACATTTCAAAGCATGTATATTTTAACCATTTTTAACAATCATGTTAAAATGAAAGAAATTCTAACGCGCACGTTAGAAATATTAACATTTTCACAAAATGTTAATTCGACTTGCTAAAAGCACATATATGGTTCAAATAAATAAGTCATTTCTAATACACACGTTAGAAACTAAACAATTAAAAATTGCTTTCAAACTAACGCGTTTCATGAACGTTTCTAACACACATGTTAGAAGACAAATGATTACAAAAATCATTATAAGACTTATTTGTTCATATCAATCCATGGGTAGATGAAAAGTCTACTTTAAATAGAGACTTAATTAGAGACATAAAACTCTAATCAAGTAACATAAAACTCTTATTTAAAGACATAAAAAACTCTACTTAAGAGAATTTAACGTTTACAAAAACGTATGGTTTACACCAATAATTCCGGTCTAACACACATGTTAGAGAATTTAACGTTTACAAAAAACGTACGGTTTACACTAATAAACCCGATCTAACACAAAAGTTAGAAAAATTAACGATTCCCAAAATCGTTTCAAAACCAAACGTTGGAACCAAAACTATTCGTTTTGTACCACGGTATAGGATTTAAGATTGTATCTCAATCTCAAAACATCCAAACACAACAAGTTGTACTACATACATATTTCTCAAAAAAATATTTATAAGATTATAACCTCTAAATTTTTATTTTATTTTATTATAAATCCTTTCGTAAACCCAAAATCCTTATAAATAAGGTTTTTAAGATTGTACCAACAATCTCACGAAATCTGTTTTAAGTTTGTAGGAATTAGGTTCACCTTTAGTAAAATATAATTATAAAATATATAATAACGAGACTCTCGTTATTCGTAGAAAATATCATAGTACAATACCGGTTGCAATAACTAAATAAAAAGAATATAAAAGATAATTATATATACCAATCTTGATTCAAGCCGCATCTTTAATGGGTCCTTCAAGCGCACTTGATAGCATCCTAGACTCGAGTATTCATCATCTTGAGTCTTGAAAATATACTCCTTGACTGCAACAAAGAGCACACTAAAACATTGACGATTTTGGTTGAGGCACGTGTTCAACACGCTTCCCTTAAAACAGATTTCGCGCCTCTACTAAAGACGACGCGTCTGTCTCCCAGGGTACAACAGCCGAAGCAGTATGTACTGCCGGAGATTGCCACGCGCCCGAGGTTACACCAGATAAAATTATAGTGTTTGAACTTGTGGAAAAGAATGATATGAAGATGATGAAATCGAATAGAGAAACCATATCTCTCTAAGTACACAACACATGGGTCTTCAAGTATCTCCAAGAACTCTTCTCATTTTTTCCTTCTAAAATTCCACTTTCAATTCTCTTGTAATTAGCTTCATCAAGTTAGGTACATAACCTACTTTGCATACAAGAGATATGTGGTAGAAAAGAGTCTCAATTTATTAGAGATTTTATTAAAGAAATAAACTCTAATAAAAACTAATAAATTGACATAAAAACTCTACTAAAAGTCTCACTTTATTAGAGATTTTATTAGAGACATAAACTCTAATAAAAACTAATAAATTGACATAAAAACTCTACTTAAGAGTTTATCACCCATATGAAGAGTCTAGCAAATAATTATAATTTTACTAAATTATAATTTCACTAAATTAATATCCATTCACACCATCTAAATTTCCAACACTTATATCCAAGGCTTGATGCAAAACTACTATCAAGCCGGGGGTCTCACTGGAAGCAGTCTCTCTATTCCTACGAGGTAGCTAGATGTAAGACTGTCAACATTTTATCCTCCTCAGGACCTACCTTAGTTTTGCTATTGGTGAGATTTACTAAATTTGATGACGACTTCTTATATATTTGATTGACTGATGACTGATTGATGAGTTTATATTATAGGGTGGGCGTGCCCCGTTTTTTTGTTTTTTTTTAATCTCTGGCCCAACTTTTTTTTAACATTCTCGGAGATGACCCTGGCGGCGAAGTTTGAGATTTCCGACCGGGGGGTCGAAAACGTATATACCAAAAAAGTTTTTAAAACCGGGGGGACAAAAACTTATATATAACCAAAAATTTCTATACAAAAACTATATGCTCTCCACTACTGAGCGAAAAGTTCGGGGGTCGGCCGCCCCCTCCCGCCCCCACAAAGCTACGCCCTTGGACCCTGCGACTAGGTTAGGCTTGTACGGTTAGAATAAACCGTCGGCTATATGTATGTGTGTATGAACCTTCTGAATGTATCAAAACAATAGTGAACTATCATTAATAAAATTCATTCTATTGAGTCATCTTTAGATTTGATATTCTGTGGTTGTTCTTGATCATACGCATATCCTCATATCATGGTGAATCAATCATTGGAATAAGCAAAAATGGATTTTGGATATTCAGTTTAAACTATGATTTAACGGTTAATGATTATTCACACTAGGAAGTTATCGGGTAACACTTTTAACTTTCACTTTGATTGCTAATTATGCAATTACTCGTAGCTTGTTGCCCCTTTATCTGCTAAGTGCAATCACTCTATTGTAAATTTTTGTTGATATATTTTTAAAAGTTCACATTCAAAAAAAAAAAGTTGCACTTAACCTCGCTCACTTGGAAAGTAGGTTTCCCATTTCTCTCGTAATCATTCACGTTAGCGAAATCAAGTACTTGTAAAGCTTTAATGGTTATGCTAGTGATATTCATGCCTTAATTTTCATCATCATCATCATACTCAGTAAATCTCACCAATAGTAAAACAAAGGTAAGGTCTGAGAAGGGTAAGATGTAGATAGCCTTACCTCTACCCGTAGGAATAGAGAGGCTGCTTCCAGTAAGACCCTCCGGCTCGATAGTAGTTTTGCATCAAGCTTTGGACATAAGTCACATAACACTCAGCAATCGGGACAAAAACCGATTAGTGCATGTACGTTTCTTAATTTTGAATGAAAGTTAATTTAGTAGTTTAAACTGTCATTGGTTAATTTACAAGTATGTATTATTATCAATCACATAATGAATTATTAAATCCAATATTGCTTGGAATAAACACTTTATATATATAAATAAAAAACAATTATATTTTATTGTCCAATTTGATCATATGCTGCCTATAAATACCAAGTGCTACCTCTTCTCCTTCAGCACAAACAGAAATCAAATAACAACTATGGCTTCATACTCAACCACCATGATCCTCCTATCAGTTCTTTTCTCCGGGTTGTTGTACGCCAATGGAAGAGCAGTTGATCTCGTGTCGACTCTCACTCAACAAAGCCAGTTTGATTTCTTCACACTGGCTCTCCAATGGCCTGCAACTTTCTGCTCAACACATGAGAATAAATGTTGTCCTGAAAATGGTTGTTGCGCAGGGTAATTAATAATTAATCAATCTCATGCAAATAGATATTATTATTTATTTTAACAAAGTTGCATATAATATGATGAAAAACTCATTCTTTCTTATGATTTCCAGAGAAAATTCTCAATCTCCACCAGGATTCACAATCCGTAAGTTTTCTATACAAACATTCCGCACCCTTTTCGCTAATGAACACGTGAGTAACCTCTATACCGTGCTTGCAGATGGACTATGGCCAGATTACAAAGATGGATCATGGCCATCATGTTGTGAAGGTGCTGCTTATGATGAAACAAAGGTATTCTAATACTGTGGTCAGTGGCGAAGCTTGAGATTTCCTATCGGGGGTCGAAAATGTATATACCAAAAAATTTCTATAAAACCGGACGGTCGAAAACGTATATACCTAAAAATTTCTATACTAAAACTACATCATCCATCAATTTGTGAAACAATATTTTCGAGTTTTCTTTCATCATCCATCAACCGCTTTTCATATAACTACAATCCCTAATAACAAAACTACTATACTACCTTCTGCTGTTCAGGATCAGTAGATCGAGAACCGTAAAAGAAGAGCGAGGAACGAAGAATAAAACACTTTACACACACACACACTCTATATTATAATTATCCATTGTCGGTAAATAGAAGGCTATCTATAGCCTTGAAATTGACAGTTACTTACCGTTATTTCAGCGGGTATTTCAACTAAACTAAGGACCCATCTGTGACCTTACTAAACCCGGACTAACATCATTTAACCCACATAAAGACTCAAGTATACAAAAGTTAAATTTTGTAATGAGAGTTGTATTGGATTGTAATTGTGTAATTAGGGTTACATGAGGTGGGTGTTTATATTGTACACCATATTACACATCTAGTCCTTATACTATAATACTTTGTCTAATAACAAACCTATAAAATATTGATATGTAGAGACTGAGAGGTAATCTTGATTATTTGCAAACCAACACCTTCAACTAATATATACTAACTGCTATTTTTAAGTATCATATATATATAATTATTTAATATTTATATTATAACAGCTGCATTAGAAGTTATTTATAAAATTATCTGAGTATGCATTATTGTTGTTCCAATATGTAGATTGCACCATTGCTTGATGCTATGCACAAGTATTGGCCGACACTAAGTTGCAACGATATATCATCATGCAATAACAAAACGAACTCGTTGTGGGCCGATCAGTGGGGTAATCATTCATTTTATAAGAATCTTTGTTTTTTGGTTTGTTCTTTTAAATGCTTTAATTGGCTTCATTTTATTTGCAGAGCAACATGGTACATGTAGCACCTCAGTAACAGGAGACCAATATGGGTATTTCCTAACAGCCCTTGAATTGTATTTGGAGTATAATGTCACGGTAAGGTTTTTTTATTTTTTTATTTTTTTATTTTGTGAATTTTAACTGCTACTCAGGCGAGATTATAATATGATAAGTCATCCAAAAATCAGCCTGTCATTTCTTTTCACATGTCTTATTAAATCCTATGTTTCTCCTGTTTTCAGGAAGTTCTTTCACAAGCAAAAGTTAAACCTTCAAATTCAAATACATACCCATCAGCTGTTCTCATTTCTGCTATTGAAAATGCTTTCCAAGCAAAGCCTCAATTGGAATGCAAAAACGGAGATGTAATTAAAGAAGTTCGTTTGTGTTTTACCAAGAACCACAAGGTTTGTCACTAATTTTCTTTTTCTTTTTTGTGATAGATCTTTATAATAAACCCATAAGCTGTAGATTACTATACATTATTTTTATGTATTAATACTATATAATGACTTCCAATTATGGTGTATTAATGTTGATCTTGCAGCCTCGAGACTGTGTAGAACCTAGTTCGTGTCCTGCTAATGTCCGCTTACCAAAATTCGCGTTCTTGGGTAAGCTTAGTCTCAAGTATTCATAACAGCTTTTCTTGAACAACATATATGTGAACAAATATTTAAAATCTTTAAAGGCATCACCAAAAAAAAAAGATTGCTACCCTAAGGGTGGCAAAACAGATGGGTCACCCGGGTTAGATAATATGTCAAAACGGGTAACATTTTGGTACGGGTAGTAGTGAGTCGAGGCAGGTCGGAGAGGGTTGACTAGAAACACTTCTAATAAATAATTTCCGTGTTAGATATGATTATAGAAGTTATATAATGATAATATGGTTAATAACATAGTTTGAAATGCATGTTGTTATTGTCATATGTTTTTTTTTACTAATCACCACCTTTTGCTTTCCATTTGTAGAAGGCGCCACCAAGACTGAGGATTGGTTGCTTTCTGCTGTGAAATCTGTTGTCTAATGAATGCATTACAAAACCATAAATAAGTAATGGAGGCAGTGTACCTCCATTGATGTACCTTTGTGTTTGTTGGTGCTCTTTTTATGTTTGTAGAATGGCATGTCAGCATTTCCGTTGAATAATAAGGAGATAGTGACGGTAGTCACACAGTACCTCCATTGATCTACCTTTGCATCTGTTGCTGTTCTATTTTTCTGGTTATATAATATTTATTTATACAACTTTGATAACTACATTAGTTATTTAAATATATGAATTTGTTATGAGACATAGATGGGAAAGAACATGATAATGTTGAAATGTAAGGAGGTTTGTGGGATATAATTTGTATGTGTTGCTAATGTGCCAGAGTGTGTGAGAGGTTTTCGAGTTTCTAGACTACATAACCATTTACGCCATTTAAAAAAAAGCAAAGGGTTTTAACTCCATATATTTGGGAGCCACTTGAACTTGATGAATCTAAATAAACGGTTTCCAATTTCAACCATTTTAATTCAGCTGTCTAATCCATCCAAAAAATGAATTAAACTCTACACGTGTCAATCATGTTAGAGGCATTTTTATCAGAAAAATTTCTGGATTATGTTAGTAAATTGGAGTCAAATGGTTAAAATTTAAAACAACATTAACTCAATGGGTAAGAGATTTGAGGATTGGATTTAACATAGGGGTGTTTACGGTTTGGTTCGGTTATTAGCATTAACCGTAACTGAAGTCATTGGTTAATCGGTTTATTCGGTTAATTTGTTGGTTTTCGGTTCGGTTCGGTTCAGTTAACAATCAAATAAAAAAAGGCTAAAATTTTTGCTTAGAAATCTATGTAATGAAGGCGTAAATACATGCAATAGATGTATAAATAGATGAAATAGAGGTATAAATATATGTAATAAAAAAAAAGGGTAAATGCACGGTACCCCTGACCGCGAAGGAGATCAATAAATATATGTAATGGAGGTATAAATAAATGAAACGAAAGTATAAAACATGAAATAAACGAAATGGAGGTATAAAATCTAGAAATATATGAAAATATAAATGGTTCGGTTTGGTTGGTTAATTTCAATAATAACCAATAACTAACTTTCGGTTAATTAATTTCCGTTCACCAACCTATCCGTCTCAGATATAATAAAGGACCATTGAACACTGGACTTATTAGGGAAGTCACCCAATTCCTGATTAGTGGGGTGTAAAGAAGTGCTTAGTTTAAGCGCTTTTGACACGCCCCTTTCTTTAATCATTTACGATCCTAAAAGAGAAGCAAGAAGGACCAACAACCTGCACATATTTAAACACTGACCCCTACTTGCCTTAGCTAATTATATTGTGTTGCCTTCATATGCTTAAAAGGACTAACAGACAAATAAAAATGTACATCACTTTTACTATAAAATGCAAAATCATCTATACAACTGTCCATAAATGGTGAGGTTGAATGATAATTGCTCAAACTTTATAAGAGAGTACTGATAATTGTCTAGATATTTGTACATTATCAATGCAGTACGAAGTTAGATGTGTTCGATTTTCCCCATTTGTCCCTTTGATGAATTCTCCTCACCTATAGTACGTGAGGGTTCAAGCCCCACTGTGGGTATTTACTAAGGGTGGTGTTCAAATCCGGATATCCGAAAATTTCGAATAATTCCTTTAAATACCCGCATCCGAATCCGTATGTCTGTTTCAGTATCCAAATCCATATATGAAACCGATCCCGAGTGGGGTTTCGGTTGGGGACTCGTCCCTGTTCTGGTAACGGGTTGGTTTGGGTGAATTGATTTCGTATTTTTTAGTGTTATTGACCCACAAATCACATTTTTAGCCCGTTAGCTGAGAACACTACAAGAAAACGGGGCAATAGCCGCGACAAATGTCGCCGCTAAAAGCCTGACCTGCGCCGCTATTGTTAATAGCGGCGACGTATAATGGAGTATTGCCGGAAAGTTCGCCGGAAACGAATTTCCAGATTTCAAATGTACAAGTCACCGTCGTTTGTTTAAACTCGAAAATGAAACATAACATATATAATAACAAAAAACGATTGATTTCTTATTAAGATCAGCATACATTACATGTTTTTTACAAATACAAAATGGAATAAGTGGTCGGAGCTTTAAACAAAACTAAATAATTCTACAAACACTGTATAAAAACACGTGTGTGGAGCTTTAATAATCACGGCGGTGGATGGCGGTGGTTGATATGACTGTGGAGCTTCAAACATCTCAAAGGTGGTTGATACGGCGGTGGTTCATGGTGGCGGATGACGGCGGCTTTGCTGGTTAGTGATCCGTGGAGTGTCGGAGGTTGATGGTGGCGGTTGGCGACTGAAGATGGTGGTTGTTGCTTGGTGGTGAATGGTAGAGAGTGGTGAACATGAAGGTTGAAGGTGGTGTATGAGATGGGTGTTTGTTTTCTGAGGATATGATATGTGGGGTTTTTGTTTGTTTGAGCAGGATAAGATGAAGAGCATTGGATCAGTTTTTAATCAATGGTCAGCAACAAATCTTGAAAAAGCACACGGACTGACCCTTTAGTGGCGACGGCAATAGGGACGGTAGGTAGCAATAGGGGCGACCTGCGTCTAGGTCGCCGCTATTGCTCCTTGTCGCCCCTATTGTTTTTTGTCTTCGTCGATTTCACTAGCGATCTTCGTTTTTTGTTTCGATTTGCTGATGGTTGTTTGTGATTTCGATTTGAAGATGGTTGAAGTAGCCATCTTTGGTTCATCCTCGTCAGACGTCGGTTTATCGGTTCATTCTCATTCCTACTCACTTTTCTCTTTCATTGCTTCATCCTCTTTGATTTGCTAGTGAGTTATTCATTTTTAGATTTAGTTTAGTTACTAATTTGTTGTTCACATGAAATTTTTTGTATGAATTTAAAACAGATTTATGTGTTAAACGGGTCTGGGTCATGCCCATGTCGTATAACCTATTAATTAAACATGTTCATGTTCATGTTTAGGTTTAGGTTAACGTCATGTTTAATTTAATGGGCGTGTGCGTGATTCGTATCGGTGTCATATGTGCTTGCAGAGGTATGCACTATTACAGGGACCTCTACGTTTAGTCAATACACATACACTGTTGTACATGATGTAAGTTTTGCCAAAATTGATCCCAAATAGGGGTGTAAACAAGCTGAGTCGAGCCCGGGCTCATTTCAGCTTTATCCTGGCTCTTTAATTTTAAGAGAGCTCGAACTAAAGTAGCTCACGAGCAGTTTGGCTCGTTTACACCTCTAATCCCAACCTCCTTTGGAGAAAGTTTGCCTTCCTGGTTATGGTGCTCCTACTGATATTTTTTTTCTTCATTTTAGCATATACTTATTATATTTGAAATCTAGTTGTGTGGTTCTAATTTTTGTTCATTTTTGTTCATTATTTGAAATCTAGTTGTGTGGTTCTAATTTAGCCTTCCTTGTCTTTAGGTCTTAATATTAATATTTTTGCTTCTTTTTTTTCATTTTTGTTCATTATCTGTGTGTCCCGTGTTTCTGATGCATTGATCGAGTTTCTTTTTGTTATCAAAGAACTAGTTTTGCTCTTGCATCCGAACTTCCTGGTGGCTGGCTTAAGGAGAAAGAAGCCATGACGTTGACAGTTCTTCAGGTACTCTTTGCAACCTTTAGTTATCTCTTTTGTTAGTTTACCGGAATGCAGTAAATGATCCTTTTTCGCTAAGGTCAATTAACCAATTTTGTGATTCCATTCTCTGTCTTTTATGTAGAAATTCCATTATGTGTGGGTCATAATTGTCAATAGCGGCTATAGCGACCGCTATAGCGCGCTATGTAGCGAAGCGACCAAGTGTCGCTATTTGGGTCATATCGACCAATAGCGTGAATAGCGACAGTTAGTTTTTTTTATGTAAATAGCAATTAGATATAACTATGGTGTGGGTTGAGTATGAGGTCAAAACGAGTAATATTTAGTATGGTTCATAAGAGGGCAGGCTGGCTAGTACCTACTAAACTGAACTGATACTCCAATACAAAAATTAAGAATTATACATAAAAGTTGAATAATTATACATTGAAAAAGTCAGATGCGTGTAAATTTTGTTTGAAGAATAATTGTTTTCTTTGTTGTGATTAGATTTAAAGTATAAAATAGAACACTAGTAATTGTAAGAATATGAAAGACTTGATTGATATTATTGATATGTTTGATTACAATATATAGAGATCACAAGGAACCCTAGAAACCTAACCGAGCCCGTGGGCTTACACTAATAAACCCTAGTCTAAGAATGCAGTCCAATACTTCCCCGCAGTCTGAGCGGTAGAAAATCGGACGCTGAGACTGGAAAAAAAAACAATAAAAAGAAACTAGTCTCAATCTCGGTTCTTGACTCGTAAGTCCAAATTTCAGCCAAAAACCATGGTTTTGCCAAAAGAAATAACAATCCGTATTCTACTTCACATTAAATCGGTGTACGGCTTCCACTGCTTTAGTTTCTTAGTTCTCGGAAAGAAAAGAAACAAAAGAAAGAAAAGAAACAAATAGACATCTGGCGACCGTGGTCGTGCAGCTGTGTGTCGAACCGAACACCGATGACCGTAGTCAGGCGAGGACTTCGAAAAGAAGTGAGATTCGTAGACCCAAGAAAGATAGAGGGCGAAGGCCGACGGTCATGGTCAAGAGGCAACAAGAGAGAGAATATAGATCCGTAGATCTAAGTGATCAAACCGTGGTCTAAGATTGATGGCCACGGTGACAATGAACGGCACGGCTGCGGACCGTAGTCCAGCATGTGATGCGGCAACACGGCTGACGGCTAGTGCACCGTAGTCCTGCAAGAAAGAGCGGCTCAACTAAACGGCGGCGCCAGAGGATCGTAGTCCTACAAAAGAACGGCGCGGCGTAGCGGCTCAAGAATAACCGGCGGCAGTGGCATGGGACTGTAGTCCTGTATGGGGCTGTGACGGGATCAACCGACCGTAAAACCAATTCAGAAATTCTTGCTCGATAATAAAACCAATTATTATTTTTATTTGGCTTTTTCGATAATGCTGAATCACAAAACGAAATTTAACACAAAAAGTTGTGCATGAAAGTCATATGTGATGTCAACAACATATCAACAAAAGAAAAAAACTACTGTGCTTTTGTTTTATTAGAATGGCAACTACTTTGTGTCTTCAAAAAGAAAACAGCGGGATGACCGAGACTGCACAGCGGAGCAAGCACGCTCAATTTTCATATCAGTGTGGCGGACAGGGGATATTGTTTGGAACCGTAACAGAGACTTTATTTAGAACGTGAAATAAGAAGAAAAAAAGAATGATAGGAAACAAACGGGGGTCGGACAGGGCGGCGGCAGTGGCGGCACGCCGCCCTGTCTAGGGTTTTTCTCAAGTGGTGACGGCTAGGGTCACTACAAGAAATTTGGTGCTTTACCAACACAAAGAATGTGTGGGAAAAAGCATATAGTGTGTTGGTAGTTGTCTTTACCTACACATAAATTAAGTGTAATGATGTGTAGACTCGTGACTGTGGATATATACCATTACCCACACATAAGTTATGTGTAGGTATATAGCAAGCTATACCTACACATATATGTGTGGCTAAAAGGCATTTATATGTGTGGTTAAAAGTACAACAATTTGTTTAGAAGGCATTTGACGTGGCATCTGACGTGGCATGTGATGTGGCATCCGACGTGGCAGGTGACATGGCATCCGACGTGGCGGATGACATGACATGAATATATGTGTAGGTAAAAGTAATCTTATATGTAGGTAAAAGTAATATTATGTGTAGGTAAATGTTGAAGATGTGTTGGTATTGATCTTAATATGTGTTGAAACAATGTAAACTAAAAGGCAGTAAAATCATACATAATGTCACAAACGTCACTAGGGCTGTTCATTTTTATCCAAAATCTGAAACCCGACCCGAATTCAACGCCACCCGAACCCGAATTAGCGAATACCCGAAAAACCCGAACCCGACCAACCCGAACTTTAAATGGTTCGGTTATCGGGCCACTTCTTCCAAGCCAAAAACCCGAACAACCCGACCCGAAAAACCCGAAACACGAAACCCGAAAAAAACCCGAACATTCTTTGTTTTTTTCTTATAAAAGTGTTTAGATTTTGAGTCTTTAATAGATGGAACACTAAGTTTTGTGTTTTTTAAATATTATAATAGCATATTGTCAATTAATCTTTGAACTTTGATGATATTTATAAAGTAACAATATGAATTATGATGATATTTTATATAAAAAAAACATTTATTTTCATTTTACATCTAAACCCGAAAACCGAATAACCCGACCCGAATTAACCCGAACCCGAATAACCCAAACCCGACTAACCCGAACTTTAAATGGGTTGGTTATCGGGTCAATTTTTCCTGGAGAAAAACCCGAACAACCCGACCCGAACAACCCGACCCGAAAAACCCGAAACCCGAAGAAAAAACCCGATGAACACCCCTAAACGTCACCATTGATTAATACATGAAACAAAGTGCCAATTTGATTAATACATGAAACAAATATAAACTACAAGGCAGTAAAATCATAAATAATCAAAAGGCTTGTCAACTTAACAAGAGAATCAAGAGCTGGATCTTGACCATTGTCAACCGGCAAGCACACCTGCACCAGCCACACCTCTGAGGATGTTAGCACCTCCACCCTTGAACAATGATTTGACACCCTCCTTTTTCACAATTTGGTTGAACGCGTCAAATGTGTTCTTGTACTTGACGGCTTCCCCAGATGTCATCATCATTCTTCTTCGCACTGTGTCAATCGGGTACGAGGCCAGACCAGCTCCGTTTGTGATCAACCAACCGAGCGCAAAGCTAGCAAAGAAATTATCCTGCAGTAAAATTCAGCTTATAATAGCTTCGAAATCAATGTGGATGAACCATAAGATGAAGAAAGGTTATAAACATACCTGAAAGTTGCGTGTAAAGCCATCATCGACCACTGGAAATCATTAAAGTAGTCTCACAAGACTACACAACCCCTGCGATCTCCGGTTGCATGATGTCCAGATTTATCAAATTCAATAGCTGATCCTTTTACATACTTCTAAATTGCAATACATCCCTGGCCATTTCAGCATTAGTCATACAAAGATGAAAACGACATATCATCATGTTACGGCCATGCCAAGAAAATTATATACAATCTCATTAAGCAGAATACACTATTTGTGTAGCAACAATTAAAAGAGAACATTAAGGGGTTGTTTGGCAATATCTGAACCAATAAGTGCTGAATGAATAAGAGGTCTGAATGGGTAAGTGCTGAACCAGTAAAGTGCTGTTTGGTTTCATATCTGAATGACAGTGTAAAATGACATTTTTACCCCTCCCCACAAAATAAACCCTTTATAGAATTTTTTCTATAAAACCCAATATCATCATCATCATTCATCAGTGTTCATCATCACCCCCACCCCCTTCCCCTTTCTCTCCCTACCTGCAACACCGCCACCGCCATCATCATCTCTGCCACCGCCATCATCATCATCATCTCCGCCACCGATCTGAGTTCAACAACAACACCCACCACCGCTTGAATCAGAGCTGAGTTCTGTTCCAGGTCTTCGTGCTCGTCAATCGCCTCAATCGTCGCCATCATCATCATCATCTCCGCCACCGCCATCATCATCATCATCAACACCCGCCACCGCCATCATCATCATCAAACCCAAATCAAGAACAAAGTGCTGTTTGATTCGAATCAAACCCAAATCAAATTCAAGAACAAATACAAAACCTGTTTGATTCACCTGTAACTGTGTCGAGGAGAGAGAGAAGAGCGGCTGTTCGGTGGTGAGGAGAGGGAGGAGGAGGGCGGCGGTCTTGGCTGATGAAGTAGGGTGGAGGCGTTCGGTGGGGAGGAGATGGAGGAGGCGGCAGGAGGCGGGAGGTGGTGAGGAGAGGGAGGAGGAGGGCGGCGGGAGGCTTCGGTGGTGAGGACAGGAGTGGGGTGGAGGTCTTGGCTGATGATGGCATGTTTCTTGTATCTGTACAGAGAACAGAAGGAGAAGAGATGTGAAAGGGGGTACCATTTGTCTTTTTTTTCATTCAGCAAGTTCACAACTCTGAATGATTCAGCACTGAATCATTAAGAGGTTTGCCATTAAGAGGCACAACCAAACACTATCACCTCTGTCCGAATAAGTGGTCCACCTCTTAATGAATCATTAAGAGGTTTGCCAAACAGCCCCTAAGCATATATTCTAGTAAATTGTGTACCTGCATAAATAGTTCTGCGAAACATGTAAGATGGTTTTCTTCAACGTCCACTGGATTTTTTAATATTTCCATTATATTCTAGTAATTCCTCACAAAATGGAACAAAAAAATTATAAAGCCTGAAAAGTAAGAACAAAAACCCTATGTAAGCTACATAATAAAATCAAAACTGCTCAACAACTATGCACACGCTCAAGGTTGAATTATACAAACTTACTCTCTCAAATGGGCCCGCAAAAATAGCAGTAACAACTATTGTATACGCTCCATTCCCACAAGCCAAAGTTGCTCCTATATCCACAGTTATACAGATTATAGAAAACTGTCCAATGATGAGTGCAAATAAACGGATTTAAAATATTTAAAATAGAAGACTAACCAGCACCACGCTCCCAAACACACATCTTTAGATGTGAGGAAGACAACACTTGCACAAACTCTGCAAAGGTAAAACCGAAGTGTGAGAAGACCTGCATTAATTAGACCCCACCATATACCCTCCCTTGAAAAAACTTAAATTATGACATTCAAGAACCTTTTAAATCTGTGTTTTGTAGTTTAATGATGAAGTGTTCTTGAACTTTGATAGTAAAAGCATCAATCTGCAGATGGTGGTACAACCAAAAATCAGGACCAGAACTGAGTCGCCTACAGGAACATAGCTGTGTAAGATTGATATATTTATTAACCCCTCCAAAAGAACATAATAAACACACGCCTCACGAAACAAACAACCCTACACAAACCAAAGTACTGAGGCTATAATCTTTAGAGCCAACAAATTTAAAAAATCCAAAGCACAAGGTTATTTCCTAATTATTTATCATACCTTTAAAGATGGCATGAGAGCACAACTTTAGACTATGGGGTATGGGGCTTGGGTTGGGGCGTGGGTTGGTTGAAAACGCCCAAGCCACCAACCAACCCACGCCCCGGGTGGGCTTGGGTTGGGGCGTGGCCCAAGGGCGGGAGTTTGAAGCCGGGCGTGGGGCGGGCTAGCGATCTTATGTGGCGGGCTCCTATTCGCTTTGTTGGCCATGTCATAGCGGGGTAATTTAAATTTTTTTTTAATAAACTGCCAAGCCAAGCCACAACCCAAGCCCCGCCCCGCCATACCCCACGGACACGCTCACCGGTGGGGGGGGCTCGAACTCCACGTGTCAACTCATGCCCCACCATACCCCACGGTCTTAGTAGTGGATTCAATCCTAGTATTTTCAATCACACATATATGAAATAATTAAAATAATTTTCAATATATAAAATTGTATAACAGTTGTTGATTTCATACTTATTCTTAGGTAAGATCCATCAACAATGCTCCAGTTGACTTAAATTAACCTCATGTTCACGAAGATACGAATACCTAAAATTAACCTCAAGTGTATGCTTACCAACGGAATAAAAAAAATTAAGCTGCAAGAACAAAATCAGAGTCAGAAGATGAGCGAACCTAAATAGATGAGTCGAAAGCCGCGTGTTTTCGGTGGTCGGAGAAACCATTGTAGGGAGAGATAAAAGGGGGTTTGCGGTGGTTCATCTTCTTTGATGAACTGCATGTTTTTAGGGAAGAAACAATAAATGATCTATTGTTATCTGGATAGGAAGCATTGAAGATTGATGATGCAAGAAACCCACCTTGAAGATGCAAGAAACCCTAGAAGGTTTGTGTAATGATGTTTGAAAGGTGAGCATCCGAGCGGCGTCAGATCTGAAAATACAAAATACCTAGGGCTGTTTGAATTCCGAAATCCCACTCCACAGAAACCATACCTCTCAGACTAATGGGTATGGTTAGGATGGGCTCGGATGGGTTGAGCCGCCACGTAGGCGCCACGTAGGAGTGGCTTGGATGGGATGAATCTAGGGGGGTGGGGGATGAACCCCTTTATATATATATATGTATGTATGTATAGATGTATGTGTGTATAGAGAGAGGAGAGAGCTTCGGCTAGATCGGCGTGGGTGAGTCGTTTGGGCCGGGCCGGACATGAGGGGGATGGTGTGGGGGCTCGGCGCCGGAGCTAGCCGGGGCTAGCCGACCCCCATACCCATTGGCCTCAGCCTATTGTTCGTTTGAGTGTAGCCCCCTAACAGCGATTTCAGGTCGAAAATCCAACAAGATCTGACTTCATTTGTGTTTTAGGGTTTCTCTGAGAGAATAAATGGGAGAAGAAAGAATAGGAACCGTAATAAGTGTCCAAAATTAAAGGGATTCAAAAATTGAATCCACATCTGGCCGCCCAAAATTAGTTTTGCCCCCAAGAATTTAACTTTCTCATTAAAGTTAGAGAGTTGTAAATGTTAAAAAAATGGCAAATGACTATTTCTGCTCTTCGAATATGCATTATATATATAGTATGGATATATATATATATATAGGGGATGGTTCAAATAAAAACCACTTTTATTGTGAAAACTCGAAAACTAACTAAAAAAAGCCTAAAAAACATACCAAAATTTTTTTTTACAATTTTTTTTATTAAAAATCGTTATTTTTAATATATAAAAAAAACCATTTTTTAATATTTTTTTTTTTGTATTACACATGTGCACTACAAAAAAAAAAAGTTTTTTTTTTTGAAATTTTTTTATATATAAAAAATAGCGAAAATTATTATGCAAAAAAAATTGGTATGTTTTTTTGGCTTTTTTAATTAGTTTTCGTGTTTTCACAATAACTAGTGGTTTTCATTTGAACCTTCCCCTATATATATATTATGTTATATATAAAAGTTTGAAAAATATATAGTTATAATTAATATAAATTAATAAATCAAATAGGAGCCAAGTCGGAGCCTAGCATGAAAAATTACCAACAAACCAAGCTTGAGCTTTAGATGGAGCTTGGAGCCCTCATAAGTTATTTTATATGTATCCAATATCTATACATATTGTACATTTCTAAATATGTGTAGGTATTTGTTTTGCCACATCACCTTATAAAAAAAATTTAAATATGTATTTTATATGCATTTAATATCTACACATATTGTACATTTCTAAATATGTGTAGATATTTGTTTTGCCACGTCATCAAAAAATATATATTTACTTATTTTATATATATCTAATATCTACACATATTGTACATTTAAACATGTGTAGGCATTTAATTTGCCACGTCATTTTAAAAAAAATACATATTAACTTAGTTTATCTAAATATTTTTTTTTTTAAAATATGTGTTGGCAAACATAATCATTTACCTACACATATATTAGTTTTTAACATATGTGTAGATAATTTACCTACACATGAAGAAAATTTGCCACATGTGTAGGTAATTTAATATTTAATCGATTACCAATTTTGGGGGAAAATTTTCTCACCAACACCAAGTGTGGCTAAAATCCATTACCAACACATATTAAGTGTTAATCATTATGAAAATATATTATCAACCATTACCCACACATATACAAACATGTGTAGGTAAATACCCACACATTTACATGTGTAGGTAAATTATGTGTGGGTAAACACCCTAATTTCTTGTAGTGGGTTTGTATATTTGTGCGTGGCGAGGCGGAAACGGTATAGAGCCCAGAGCCCAGAGCCTAGGCCGGCTCTGATACCATGTAAGAATATGAAAGACTTGATTGATATTATTGATATGTTTGATTACAATATATAGAGATCACAAGGAACCCTAGAAACCTAACCGAGCCCGTGGGCTTACACTAATAAACCCTAGTCTAAGAATGCAGTCCAATAGTAATATGTTAATATTGGTTTCCTTTAAAAGGTATTGAAGAGAACTCATTGATGATGTAATTTTTTCAAAGAAATATTTTCTTTTTTGTTACAGATAGTTATAATATATATATATATATAGGATATATATATATAGGATTAGGTTCAAACGTGAACAAAATCCCAAGAGTGAACTGCGTGAACTGATCTGGGCCCTTGATTTTTATGATCTTGAGATTTTAAGTGAATGGCATGATGGTAATTATCTGGTTATTTGTTACTATTTAATTAAGTTAATAACGGTATATGTGTAATGTTCATATCATCTTGATTGCATAAATCTCGTTTATATCTACATTTAGGTTTCAAAATCTCACACATATCTTTCTCTCTCACATATCAAAGCCGACATCAACAAAATCCCACACCACACAGATCTGTTGCCCAAAACACCCAAAACCACCACCGATTGATCCATTTTTCTTGTCTCTCCATCTCAATGATGAAACAGAGTGCCGCCGATGATGAAGTAGACGATGAAATCAGGCTTCGACGGTGGTTTTTCAGATCCGAATCGAAGAAAAAACGGATCGTTTTGTAGGTAAACTCTTCTAATCTCCTCTTATTATTATCAATTTCATTCAACATATTTTAGATCTTGATTGTAATCGTTGATTTCTATTGTTTAATTTGTGTATTTTGATGCTCTGTAGCGAATTTAGATCTTGATTGTAGTCTAGGTTTTCGCAGTCGCAATCTATGGTGGCGGTGGTGTCGAATCATGTGGATCGGTATTCGAATTCGAATTCTCATCGGTTAGATGTGAATCCTGCTGTTGTTGTAGTTCAAGATGTGGTTTTGGATGGTAATAGGGATAGGGATGGGGATGGGGATGGGGATAGGGATAGGGGTTCTTCGTCGGATTCGGTGGTGGAGAGTCATGGGAATACGGATAGGGAGGATGCTGAGGCGGTTGCTAGTACTACTGGTTATGGAATGGGAAATGGAAATGTGGTGGGGATTGGGATGCCGGCTACTAGTATGGCGTATTTGCCACAAAATGTTGTGTTGTCGGAGTTGAGACATGATGGGTTTGAGGCTTGTACACCTTCTGGTCCTGCTGAAAGTGGGCTGGTTTCGAAGTGGCGGCCGAAGGACCGGGTAATTTCCGTAATTTGTTGTTTTTGTTTTGAGTTTTGTATAATTTGGAGTTAATTTGCTAGTTAAATAAGGTGTATGATTGTTTCTGTTGAACATAAAGTATGGTAATTTGGATACATGCTTGTTTGCCACTAGCTACATAGGTTGTATAATTTGGAGTTAATTTGCTAGTTAAATAAGGTGTATAATGTTTTCCAACTTGAATGTCAGTTTGATAAGTTATTCTAGTTCTTTTATGTAGTAGAGATGTTTAGATTGAAGTTGATGCGATGTACACCTGTGTATTCTGTTTTTAATGCAATGTACACATGTGTATTCTGATTTTGCTCTGTTTTTAATGCGATGTACACATGTGTATAACGTTTGTTTTTGTCACACCCTGGCTTTGCGGAAGCGTGGTATATTTTGGTGTGACTTCTTAATACCATAGCTTAATCATAACAAGCTATATGAATTTAAAACCATGCAAGTCATCCATTAAGTTTTGAAAACAAAATACAGTACCATTGTTTTAACCAACAACCATAACCTTGTTCAACAACATTACAAACTAAAACATAACATAAACGTGGTTTAAGGACTGTGTCTTGTCCAGGAAAGAGACACATCCCCTAAACCCTGATGACTCCATGACAAGTGCAGCGGAAAACGTTCCATACCGTGCCAGATCCGTTTAATTTCCTGAAATACATGTGAGTTGAAAAATCAACAATAATGTTGAGCGAGTTCATGTGCAAGTGAGTAAGTAAAACACTTGTAAGTATAAAAGTTTCCTGGTATGTAGCAGTGTAAGAGGACTTGTGATCACCAATGGTTTGCAAGGCCATTAGCATGTTGTGAAATGCAAATAGTAAGACACGACCTAGCCGATTTTTGCGTTGGGCAACCAAGTCACTCCAGGTCCGTTCTGTTGGCCTCAGAGAGGTCCGTTTGGCCTAGAGCTGGGCTCGCTACACCCAGATAGATCTACCGCTCGAGTCCCTCGGTGTTCTAACTACCCATTCACATGATCTAAACCTCCTTACGTTATTCATACCGTGTATAATAGTACTTGTAAACAAAGTAACATGTATTTCACCCCCGCAGTTAAGAAAACTGAAAACAGTTAGAGAAAAGGGGGACATGAACTCACAGTGAATGCGTATCTCTATCAAGCGTCTCCAATACAGTAAGCTGTGCAACGACCTACAAGTGCTAATTCTATTAGACGGACGGCCGTGCTTTAGCTTTACAGTTTATGTTTGCGGGAAATAGTTAGACAACTATTTCGTGTTACATGTCGTATATACTTGGTAGTTATCTTCCTTCCCAAGGATGGGGGATTTAATACATGTGCGTATAATTCCGTCATTAAGTCTCACTTAATCCTTATATATATATCCATCTCCAAAAAAAATAGGTATTTATCCCATAATACGTTGTTAAAGTACGCGTTCATAAATATTTCCGTAATTGTGTAAGTTACGTTTTAACATACAGGTGGTAATATAATTACCGGTGTAACTTATATATTTATGGCGAAAGCGTTTGTATTACTTTTGGAGTCGTTATCGTTCGTAAACATTATTTTTTACTCTAAAAATAATATTCATGTATTTCACAAAATAATCATAAACAGTGTGTGAAAATATATATTTATCACGTTAATATTTTGTGAAAATCCCACCTCCGAATATTTAGTAATTCAAGTCATGGCGAAATTTATGTTTTGAAATCATGTCAAAAATGATTCTAACACTTGTAATGTAAACAGGTTTAAGTGTTAGGTTTTTAAGAAAATTTCGCCAGAGTTTCCTCTGTAACTGGAGGTGGCCACGCTTTCAAGCGTATCATTTTCTTTTAATAATCAAATCAATCAACTTCTTTATTCAATCAAACAATTTCCGACACATCAAACTAGTCAATAAATATGTAAATCACATAATCGCATGAACTTGTAGTTTTTCCGAATCTATATTGTAAATCCCATTATATTTCGTGGATCTTTATATAAAGTAACTTTAACCTCGTAAAACCTCGTTTTTAGAGAAATCCGTCTTTACAACTTCTAGTTATTTTTCCCAAAAAAAATAGTTATTTTGTCGAAACATGTGTCACACAAGTGTTTACACACTTGTGCGTTCTAAATATCATTCTTAGTATTGTAAGATCCGTTTCTTAGAAAACATGGTTTCTTTTAAAGTGTGGTCCTTCAAAAGTACCACTTGCAGATACGTAGATCTGCTAGTTTTAAACACCATTGTACCGGTTTAATCACTTTTACACAAGTAAAATTCTTTTACACAAGTTCATGCTCTAAATGTGGTAGTGTTTTACCTTTAACCCTTGTATCTTTCAAAAACGAGCTTATGTGATGATACGTGATCTTACAAAGTCGGGTTAAACGGAGATTCGCGCTACCACATCATAGATCGGGTCTAGATAAACACGAATTTCAAATACTACGACTTTTACACAAGTTATATGCTATTAACCTCCATTTTTGTGATTTTAGTAGACTTTAAAGTTTCAAAACGCATGTTTACGATATTTAACCGACGAAAGTTCTTTTAACCACTTTAGACAAGCTTAAATATGAGTTTTAAACAATATACCTCTAGCTCAAGGCTAGGGAAGATCTTTGATGAAAAACGCGTGGATAAAAGCTATCGGTGGAGGTCCTTCGCGTTCCGAGTGCACAAGAGCTCCTAATATGCGATCCTTGAAGTGTGAATGATCTTGGAATGCAATGATCAAGACTCGAAAATGGGTGGGTGAAGGAGGGGTGTTCGGCCGAGAGTATAGAGAAGAGAAGAGAGAGTGATTTTGTTGGTGGAAATGTGAAGTGATTATCTCAAGTGTTAGCATGTATTTATAGGTAAAATCAAGGTGCATTATCCATTGGTTCTTGTGTAGCATAGATATTAGACATAACAAGATCACCCAAGATCACAAGTACAAGGTGTTGCCCCCTAGGCAACCGAATCGGTTGGGGGGGGGGGTCCTTGGTCCGATTTTAAGTAGCTAGTTAGGGGGGTTGTTTTGTTAATTAAGTTAACCAAGGGTTTAACCTTGTTAGTTGTATGATACACGTTATGGCGGGTGTTAGGGTAATCAGGGACCCTAACTGGCTCAGAAAAATATAAATAGTGAAAATATTAATATTTTCATGTCCCGGGTATAGTCCGGGCGTCCGGTTGGATAGAAATCCGTTAAAGTGTTTTAAAGTGTCGTTATTACATTTTTAGTGACACATTTTGTTTTCCCGACACTCTAGAAAGTGTCTAGTAATATTTTCCCCATATTTTGGCACTTTATTAGTCAGCTAGAAGCTGGTTTATTTATTAAAGTGCTGTGTTTGGTACTTAAAGTACGTTTTTGGCACATCCGAATCAGTGTATCTTATCCCTAGAGACGCGGTAACACAACCCTTATATCCTACACTCACTACCAGTGTAGCCAAAATATATGAGGCTCTTAACAGGCCTTAGAGGCAGTGTCTGCCTGATGCTGGTTATATCAGCATGTTCACTGTGTATCCGTTTAGTGCTACTGTGCTTTTTGTGCATCATGTTTGTCACTAGGGTCCGGTATGTAAATAATGTAGTGACAGCAAATAAAGTATGATGCAAGTAATTGCATGTATCAGTATGCAGGTAGCAGTTCATCAGCTAGTTCAATCAAGCACAGTAATCAAGTAGTAATTAATCATTAATTAAGTTGTACGGATACCTGGTTTAGTGCGGGTTGTCACATTCTCCCCCCGTTAAATAAATTTCGTCCCGAAATTTAAGTTCTGCTTGTAGAAGCAGGGTTCTTAGGAAATAGGTGGGGGTATTTTTCTTTCATCCGGTCCTCACGCTCCCAGGTGAATTCAGGACCATGTCTGGCATTCCAACGTACTTTGACGAGTTTGACACTGCTCCGGCGGGTCTTGTTAACTTTCCAATCCGTGACCTCAACAGGTTCTTCAACGAAGTGGAGCGTGTCGTCAATGTGAATCTCGTCGATAGGAATGGCAACGTCAACTTGAGTTGGACTTTTCTTTAGATTGGATACATGAAATGTATCGTGAACACCATTTAGTTCAGCGGGTAGGTCCAACTTGTATGCTACCGTCCCAATTCTTTCTAGAATTCTAAAGGGACCAATGTAGCGTGGATTTAACTTTCCACGCTTTCCAAAGCGCGCCACCCCTTTCCAGGGTGATACCTTCAGTAAAACCATTTCTCCGACTTGGAAATCCACATGCTTCCGGTTTGGATCCGCGTAGGCCTTTTGTCTGTGGCGAGCGGCTTCGATGCGTTTAAGAATTTGCGCAATTTTGTCTGTCGTCTCTTGGACGATTTCGGGACCAGCAAGCTGCCTATCACCCGCGTCAGACCAACATAGTGGTGATCGGCACTTGCGTCCGTATAGGGCCTCAAATGGCGCGACACCAATACTGGTGTGGTAGCTGTTGTTGTATGAAAATTCGACCAAGGGTAAGTGTTTATCCCAGCTACCGCCTAAATCCATCACACATGCCCTCAGCATGTCTTCCAAAGTTTGTATTGTTCGCTCGCTCTGGCCGTCAGTTTGCGGATGGAACGCAGTGCTCAGATTCAATTGTGAGCCAAAAGATTCTTGGAAAGATTGCCATATTCTTGACACAAATCTTCCGTCTCTATCAGAGATGATCGAGAGAGGTACTCCATGACGTGCTACGATCTCTCTCGTGTAAATTTCCGCAAGTTTACTAGTACTGTCTTTCTCCTTGATTGGCAGAAAGTGTGCGGACTTTGTTAGGCGGTCAACAATCACCCAAATCATATCATGGCCTCTTGGCGTTCTTGGCAGTTTTGTAACAAAATCCATTGAGATTTGTTCCCATTTCCACTTGGGAATCTCAGGTTGTTGCAGAAGTCCCGAAGGCTTCTGGTATTCTGCCTTGACCTTAGCGCACGTTAAACATTTGCTCACGTAAACAGCAACGTCGCCTTTCATCCTAGGCCACCAATAGTAATCCTTAAGATCTTGATACATCTTATCCGATCCAGGGTGGATAGAGTACCGTGACTTGTGCGCTTCGTCGAAAATAACTTCCCTTAATCCGCCAAACAGAGGAACCCAAATCCTTTTCTCAAAACATAACGTCCCTTCCTCGTTTGGTACCAAAAGCTTCTCCATTCCACGGAGATATTCTTCCTCAAGATTTCCCTCCTTGAGAGCTTCCTTTTGTGCAGCACGAATGCGCAAGGGAAGGTCGGTTCGTACAATCATTTCCAAAGCTCTAACCCTTATGGGCTTGATTCTTTCTTTACGACTTAGGGCATCGGCGACTACATTCGCCTTCCCTGGGTGATACTTTATCTCGCAGTCGTAATCGTTCAATAATTCGACCCAGCGTCTTTGCCTCATATTCAGCTCTTTCTGGTTGAATATATGTTGTAGGCTTTTGTGATCTGTGAAGATTGTGCACTTCGTACCATACAGGTAGTGTCTCCAGATCTTTAAGGCAAATACCACAGCGCCAAGCTCTAAATCGTGTGTGGTATAGTTCTTCTCGTGCACTTTCAGTTGGCGTGATGCGTAAGCAATGACCTTTTGGCGTTGCATCAACACACAACCCAATCCCTGACGCGATGCGTCGCAGTATACCACAAACTCGTCGGTACCTTCCGGTAGAGCTAAGATTGGCGCGTTGCAGAGCTTATCTTTCAATATCTGAAACGCTTCGTCCTGTTTGATTCCCCAATCAAACGTCTTATCCTTCTGGGTCAGGAGTGTCAACGGTTGAGCGATTTTCGAAAAATCCTCGATGAACCTTCGATAGTAGCCAGCCAAACCCAAGAATTGTCGAATCTCGGTTGGCGTTGTAGGCGTCTCCCAATTCTTGATTGCCTCGATCTTTGTGGGATCAACATGAATTCCATCCCCATTAACCACATGTCCAAGAAACTGGACTTCGCGTAGCCAAAACTCGCACTTGGAGAATTTGGCGTACAGCTGTTCCTTCTTTAGCAGCTCCAATATGGTTCTAAGATGTTGTTCGTGTTCAGCCTTCGTCTTCGAATAAATCAAGATGTCATCAATAAACACAATCACGAACTTGTCTAAGTATGGCTTGCAAACTCTATTCATTAGATCCATGAAGACTGCAGGTGCGTTTGTCAAACCGAATGGCATAACGAGGAACTCGTAGTGTCCATAACGAGTTCGGAAGGCTGTTTTTTGGGATACTTTCCTCCTGTATCCTTAGTTGATGGTATCCAGATCGAAGATCGATCTTAGAGTAACAGCTTGAACCTTGAAGTTGGTCGAACAGATCGTCGATTCTAGGCAGAGGATACCTGTTCTTAATCGTCAGCTTGTTCAATTCTCTGTAGTCAATACACATGCGGAAACTTCCGTCCTTCTTCTTGACAAACAAGACCGGAGCTCCCCAAGGCGAGAAGCTTGGTCGGATAAAACCCTTATCTAACAGCTCCTGAAGCTGTGTTGACAATTCCTGCATCTCCGATGGCGCAAGTCTATAGGGTGCCTTAGCTACAGGCGCGGCGCCTGGAACTAAGTCGATGTGAAACTCGACTTGTCTCTGAGGTGGCAGTCCGGGTAAGTCTTCTGGGAAGACTTCTGGATACTCCCTTACGACAGGGATGTCTTCGATTCTTGGCTCGGCAGCCTTCTTATCTACGATGTGTGCCAGAAAAGCAACACATCCTTTCTGTAAACACTTCCTTGCCTTCAAACAGCTGATAATCCGCAACGGCGTCTCACGCTTCTCTCCATGAACAACAATGGTCTCACCATCCTCGGTTGGAATGCGAACAACCTTTTCGTGGCAAACTATCTCAGCTTTATTGCCCGATAACCAATCCATTCCTACTACCACGTCGAAACTTCCCAATTGGACTGGTAGTAGATCCAAGGTAAACTCACGTTCTCCTAATTCAATCACACAGCCTCTGATAACATCATTGGCTTCTACCAACTTTCCATTAGCCAATTCAATTGCGTAGGGAATGTCTAACTTATTAGCGGCTAGCCCAAGTATATTCTTAAATTCTAGTGATACGAAGCTATAGTCGGCGCCAGTATCAAACAGAACAGATGCATAGCGTTGATTGATAGGGAACGTACCCGTGACAACGTTGGGATCCTGGCGTGCTTCCCGTGCACCGATCTGGAACACCCTTCCACGGGCTTGGTTCAATCCCGGGCAATCCCTCTTGAAGTGCCCAACGTCTCCGCAATGAAAACATCCTAATCTTTTTCCACTTCCTGCACCATCCCCAACTGGCGGGTTGTTTTGATTGGCATTTCCGGCTTGATTGGCATTGTAGCCTTGATTATTCCCCTGTGGGCGACCTCCAAAACCACCACGGTTGTTATTCCTATTTTCAGATCCTCCCTGGCCTCCCCGGCCAGTACCAACCCAACAGGTGTCCTTCAAATGACCACGTTTCCCACATACTTCGCATACTTTTAGCCGACATTGACCCGAATGGTGGCGTTGACAGGTATTGCATCTGGGCTGGGTGCCCATGTATCCTCTTCCTTTCCTTCCACTGCCAGCTGCACCCTGAGCTGGCGTGCTTGGTGCTCCTCTCTTACCATCACCGCTAACACTTTGTTTGAAGTTTGAAAACTTTCTTTTGTTACCTCCTGACGACTCAACATGAGTCTCTTTCTCCTTTGCCTTTACATCACCAAACTTGTTTAAACGAATCCCCTCCTCGGTGAGAGCCACGCTCAAATCGATGGCTTCAGTGATAGTTGCTGGTTTGGAGGAGGTTACCATGCTTATTATTTGGGGAGCCAAACCCCAAATGAAGCGCTCGATTCGCTTGTATTCTGGCGTAACCATGTAAGGAACCACTTGAGATAGGTCATGAAACCTCTGAACGTACTCTGCTACTTTCGGACCGTCCATTTTTAGGTGCCAAAATTCAGTCTCCAACCTTTGAATTTCTGCGCGTGAACAGTACTTTTTGCGCATTAGTTCTTTCAACTCGGCCCAAGTCAGGGCGTAGGCGGCAGTTTCGCCTAGGGTTTGGACTTGTAAGTTCCACCAAGATAGGGCTCCGTCTAGAAACAGCCCTGAAATGTATGTGACTTGCTGATCCTCTGCACACTTGCTCATGCGTAAGACGGAATCGGTTTTCTCAGCCCAGCGGGTAAAGGCAACTGCACCTCCTGTGCCATCGAAGTTAACTGGTTTGCAGTCTAAGAACTGCTTGTAGGTGCATCCTGCACGTATGTTAAAACATGTGTTTGGCATTAGCATCACCGCTAAAATCTCCAACTAGTTCATGGTAGGTTCGAATGGCGTGGTATTACCGTGAGGTGGATTGTTATTGCCTTGATTAACACTTCCGCTCCCTCCTGGCTGAGAAGCTGTGTACTGCGCTATGGCAGCAGCAATGATTTGTTGTAGCTCTTCCTGAGTGGTAGGCATAGGCTGCTGTTGACGTCTTGGCGGCATCTTTCTAAAAGATGGTTTAAGTTGGTTAGGCCATAGTAAGGCTCCGTTGTTATAATACGTAAATCAGTTCGTAATATAGTGTACGTATATAACGGTAGTAATAGTATAATCACATAACATCTCATGTTATCACACATCACAAATATCAATCACACAACATCCCATGTCATAAAATATAACCAAGTAATCAAGCGAATCCAAATATGGTGAGAAAACTGCGATTGCCATATAAATGAGACCACATCGTAAGTGTATACATACAATCATCAATCACTAGGGGCTACATCACCCCTGTCAAAAGCTACATCAGTATCAATACAATATCAAGTACATAACAAAAGTCAAGTCATAACGTAGTCTCCCCAAAATGCTGTGCAATCAAAAAGCAATCGCCGCCTTATCACCTCGCCTACCCAAGTGGCACCGATGAGCTCTAAGCAGATGGTGGTGGAGGAGGAGGAAAACGGGTATAAAACAAACGGCGCAACTGTAACCAGTCCGCCTCCATCGCCTGCTGTGTGCGAATAATGGAAGCAATCTGCTGCTCCAAAGTAGTAAGACGAGCAGCATAGTCAGGGGGTAATGGTCGAAACGGCTATAACGGAGAGGGTACCCGGCCATGGCACTGACATGGCTGCAGACGGGCTCTCTCCAACTCCTGTAGTCGCTGCTCATGCGACTCATGCTGGTGTACAAATGACATCAATACATCCTCAATGGTGTGGCCCACATGGAACCTGTGGTATGGATCAGTGGGTGGCATGGGGGAAAACGGTGACCACAGCAGTGGCTCACGTGTGGGGTCAAAGGGTGCCACCCCAAAAGGAGCTGTAGTGGGTGGAACAAAAGGAATCTGAGGCATGAAAGGCATGGGCATCGGTACATGCCCATCAGGGTGTGCTGAAGAGCCCTCTCCAGGCCCTGCTGGAGGTGTAAACATAGGAACCTGAAACGAAAAGTCAGTATGTGGTGCAACAGGAATCTGTGGAGGGAATGGGGGAACGTCCTCGTCTGCCGGTATCCAGCCATGCTGGGCAGACTCATCCGGTGGATCCATATGAGCCGCGAACGGTGCATGTCCGGGCTCTATGGGAACGGGATCAAATAAGGGAGCAACCACAGGGTGAACGGGTGCCAAGTGCTCGAGAGGGGGGTCAACTGGTACAGCAACAATGGGTAAAGGACCAATGGGATCAACGGGAACATCTATGTGGTGATCATCAGCAATGGGCTCAAAAGGTACATCAGCGTGCACAGGGTCATGCTCTGGTAAAGGGTCAAGGGCAGCTGCCTGCTCAGGAGCAATGGCAGGCTCAAAGTCATCAAACGCCATGTCAAAATCAAAATCAGGATCAATCGGATCAAAAGGGTCAACAGCGTCTACTGGGTCCTCCATTAACTCGTCCATCGGGACATACTCTAAATCACGGTCAGGATCAAATCCTGGTGGGAACATAGGATCTGAATCCTCCTCGTCGTCATGGTCAAAAACAAGTCCAGGTATGGAAGCAACAGAAAAAGCCTGGTCAGAATCGGACCCATGGGAGAAGTGCTGCGCACTGTGAGCATGTGAGGGTACAGAAGCCACAGACTCAAAGGAGTCCGCGACTGGGGAATGTGCAGGTGACTCCGCAGCAGGAGCATCTGCGATCAGTAAGGGAGCAACAGCAGGTAGGGCCTCGCCCTGAGCATCCTCCAAAGGCTCCTCCTCAAATATATCGACGTCGTCCTCCTCGTCGTCGATGGGTAAAACAGGGTATGCTGCAAGGGGTACTGGAGCAGGGATCACAATGAGTGGTAGATCCCCGTCTGGAAGATCAACTGGGAGCTCATCAACGCCGTCGGGTAAGGCGAATGGCTGAAAGTCATCATCATCCGTGCTGGTGAAGTCTGACGTATAAACCTCGTGCTCCGATGACTCAATGTCGTCTGAAACAATAGGCCTAGGGCCTGTGGTGCCTGAACCACCAGTGCCTGCAGAATCCATGTGTCTGTAACATATACACAAACATGCACAAATAGTCAATCACAAACCAAGTAATCACATAAGTTATCAAGCAAGCATTCAAACCATCACTTCTAGTCCCACTAGCCAACACTCCTAGTCCCACTAGCCAACACTCCTAGTCCCACTAGCCAATACTTCTAGTCCCACTAGTCAACACTTCTAGTCCCACTAGCCAATACTTCTAGTCCCACTAGCCAATACTTCTAGTCCCACTAGTCTCCTACCTCAGCCTCCCAGACTGATCCTAGAATAATAAATAAAATGTGCTCAACATTTGTTTGTAAAAAGTTGTGGATCTGGACTTAAGTGGTATGTAGTAAAATGTTTTCGTGAGAGCCCTAGTGATCATAGTCTAGACTCGAGAGAGAATCCTAGTTCGCTATGATCAGAGCTCTGATACCAAGCTGTCACACCCTGGCTTTGCGGAAGCGTGGTATATTTTGGTGTGACTTCTTAATACCATAGCTTAATCATAACAAGCTATATGAATTTAAAACCATGCAAGTCATCCATTAAGTTTTGAAAACAAAATACAGTACCATTGTTTTAACCAACAACCATAACCTTGTTCAACAACATTACAAACTAAAACATAACATAAACGTGGTTTAAGGACTGTGTCTTGTCCAGGAAAGAGACACATCCCCTAAACCCTGATGACTCCATGACAAGTGCAGCGGAAAACGTTCCATACCGTGCCAGATCCGTTTAATTTCCTGAAATACATGTGAGTTGAAAAATCAACAATAATGTTGAGCGAGTTCATGTGCAAGTGAGTAAGTAAAACACTTGTAAGTATAAAAGTTTCCTGGTATGTAGCAGTGTAAGAGGACTTGTGATCACCAATGGTTTGCAAGGCCATTAGCATGTTGTGAAATGCAAATAGTAAGACACGACCTAGCCGATTTTTGCGTTGGGCAACCAAGTCACTCCAGGTCCGTTCTGTTGGCCTCAGAGAGGTCCGTTTGGCCTAGAGCTGGGCTCGCTACACCCAGATAGATCTACCGCTCGAGTCCCTCGGTGTTCTAACTACCCATTCACATGATCTAAACCTCCTTACGTTATTCATACCGTGTATAATAGTACTTGTAAACAAAGTAACATGTATTTCACCCCCGCAGTTAAGAAAACTGAAAACAGTTAGAGAAAAGGGGGACATGAACTCACAGTGAATGCGTATCTCTATCAAGCGTCTCCAATACAGTAAGCTGTGCAACGACCTACAAGTGCTAATTCTATTAGACGGACGGCCGTGCTTTAGCTTTACAGTTTATGTTTGCGGGAAATAGTTAGACAACTATTTCGTGTTACATGTCGTATATACTTGGTAGTTATCTTCCTTCCCAAGGATGGGGGATTTAATACATGTGCGTATAATTCCGTCATTAAGTCTCACTTAATCCTTATATATATATCCATCTCCAAAAAAAATAGGTATTTATCCCATAATACGTTGTTAAAGTACGCGTTCATAAATATTTCCGTAATTGTGTAAGTTACGTTTTAACATACAGGTGGTAATATAATTACCGGTGTAACTTATATATTTATGGCGAAAGCGTTTGTATTACTTTTGGAGTCGTTATCGTTCGTAAACATTATTTTTTACTCTAAAAATAATATTCATGTATTTCACAAAATAATCATAAACAGTGTGTGAAAATATATATTTATCACGTTAATATTTTGTGAAAATCCCACCTCCGAATATTTAGTAATTCAAGTCATGGCGAAATTTATGTTTTGAAATCATGTCAAAAATGATTCTAACACTTGTAATGTAAACAGGTTTAAGTGTTAGGTTTTTAAGAAAATTTCGCCAGAGTTTCCTCTGTAACTGGAGGTGGCCACGCTTTCAAGCGTATCATTTTCTTTTAATAATCAAATCAATCAACTTCTTTATTCAATCAAACAATTTCCGACACATCAAACTAGTCAATAAATATGTAAATCACATAATCGCATGAACTTGTAGTTTTTCCGAATCTATATTGTAAATCCCATTATATTTCGTGGATCTTTATATAAAGTAACTTTAACCTCGTAAAACCTCGTTTTTAGAGAAATCCGTCTTTACAACTTCTAGTTATTTTTCCCAAAAAAAATAGTTATTTTGTCGAAACATGCGTCACACAAGTGTTTACACACTTGTGCGTTCTAAATATCATTCTTAGTATTGTAAGATCTGTTTCTTAGAAAACATGGTTTCTTTTAAAGTGTGGTCCTTCAAAAGTACCACTTGCAGATACGTAGATCTGCTAGTTTTAAACACCATTGTACCGGTTTAATCACTTTTACACAAGTAAAATTCTTTTACACAAGTTCATGCTCTAAATGTGGTAGTGTTTTACCTTTAACCCTTGTATCTTTCAAAAACGAGCTTATGTGATGATACGTGATCTTACAAAGTCGGGTTAAACGGAGATTCGCGCTACCACATCATAGATCGGGTCTAGATAAACACGAATTTCAAATACTACGACTTTTACACAAGTTATATGCTATTAACCTCCATTTTTGTGATTTTAGTAGACTTTAAAGTTTCAAAACGCATGTTTACGATATTTAACCGACGAAAGTTCTTTTAACCACTTTAGACAAGCTTAAATATGAGTTTTAAACAATATACCTCTAGCTCAAGGCTAGGGAAGATCTTTGATGAAAAACGCGTGGATAAAAGCTATCGGTGGAGGTCCTTCGCGTTCCGAGTGCACAAGAGCTCCTAATATGCGATCCTTGAAGTGTGAATGATCTTGGAATGCAATGATCAAGACTCGAAAATGGGTGGGTGAAGGAGGGGTGTTCGGCCGAGAGTATAGAGAAGAGAAGAGAGAGTGATTTTGTTGGTGGAAATGTGAAGTGATTATCTCAAGTGTTAGCATGTATTTATAGGTAAAATCAAGGTGCATTATCCATTGGTTCTTGTGTAGCATAGATATTAGACATAACAAGATCACCCAAGATCACAAGTACAAGGTGTTGCCCCCTAGGCAACCGAATCGGTTGGGGGGGGGGTCCTTGGTCCGATTTTAAGTAGCTAGTTAGGGGGGTTGTTTTGTTAATTAAGTTAACCAAGGGTTTAACCTTGTTAGTTGTATGATACACGTTATGGCGGGTGTTAGGGTAATCAGGGACCCTAACTGGCTCAGAAAAATATAAATAGTGAAAATATTAATATTTTCATGTCCCGGGTATAGTCCGGGCGTCCGGTTGGATAGAAATCCGTTAAAGTGTTTTAAAGTGTCGTTATTACATTTTTAGTGACACATTTTGTTTTCCCGACACTCTAGAAAGTGTCTAGTAATATTTTCCCCATATTTTGGCACTTTATTAGTCAGCTAGAAGCTGGTTTATTTATTAAAGTGCTGTGTTTGGTACTTAAAGTACGTTTTTGGCACATCCGAATCAGTGTATCTTATCCCTAGAGACGCGGTAACACAACCCTTATATCCTACACTCACTACCAGTGTAGCCAAAATATATGAGGCTCTTAACAGGCCTTAGAGGCAGTGTCTGCCTGATGCTGGTTATATCAGCATGTTCACTGTGTATCCGTTTAGTGCTACTGTGCTTTTTGTGCATCATGTTTGTCACTAGGGTCCGGTATGTAAATAATGTAGTGACAGCAAATAAAGTATGATGCAAGTAAGTGCATGTATCAGTATGCAGGTAGCAGTTCATCAGCTAGTTCAATCAAGCACAGTAATCAAGTAGTAATTAATCATTAATTAAGTTGTACGGATACCTGGTTTAGTGCGGGTTGTCACAGTTTTTGTGATATCTCATATTTTTTTGTGTATTGAATGTGTAAAGTTGTTGATGTACACTTGTGAATATTGCAAAGTATTAGCTGCTGAGTTTTTTGTTCAATTTTTTCATTTTGCTCTGTTTTTAATTCGAAGTACACATGTGTATTCTGATTTTTCTTTGTTTTTTATGTGATGTACACATGTGTATAGCATCTGTTTTTGTGATATCTCATAATTTTTTGTGTATTGAATGTGTAAAGTTGTTAATGTACACTTGTGAATTATGCAAAGTATTAGTTGCTGAGTTTTTTTTTTGTTCTATTATAGGAGATGTCGTTAACGAGAAAAGTGGAGATGGAAGGTCGGAAAGGATGATTCACGTATGAGGTCGATAAGGATGATTCACATATGTTTGTTTGCTTGGTCGATAAGGATGATTCAGCATACAATGTGGTGATAGTTGTAAAAGATTATGTGTTTTTTTTTTATTATGTTGAGTTTATTGTTTTTACGAAACTGGAACTTGTAATTATATGTTTTTTTGTTTGGTTTGGAAAACATTATGGAACTTGTAAATTGTTAAATATAAAATAGTTTTACATGTATTGTTTCTATGTATGTGTTATGTAGCTAATTACACATATGTACGATTCTGAGTACACATGTGTACTGTTCTATTTATATCCAAGTACACATGTGTATACCGTTGAAATATGAAGGTTACGTGGATCTTAAAAATCAAAATTTGAATTCTGGTGATGAAATCTGAAATAAAAATTAAAATTGAAATATAGTGATTTGTTGTTTGTTTTGATAATTATCTTATTAATAAATAAAACATAATGTGGATAATGAATTTAAAATAGGAAAGATGTAACTTAATTCAATTATTAAAATAATGATTTAAATCTAATTTTTTATATAATTACAATCCTAACCTTAACAACTAAAAAGGAAATCAAGGGTCCAGATTTGTTCACGCAGTTCACTCTTGGGAGGTTGTTCACGCTGGAACCCTACCCTATATATATATGTAAAGAGTCAAGTTATTCTACAAAGGCTTCTAATTGTAAGAACTGTAAGAATGATTTATAGAGTGACAAGTGTCTAATAATCTAAAATTAAACCCACTACATCACCACCCAAAGCCTAAACACCCACACCCACCCCACCCCACTACCACCCAAAAACCTAACCCCCCCCCCCCCCCCCACCACCACCCAAAAACCTAACCCCCCCCCACCCCCACCCCACCACCACCCAAAAACCTAAACCCCCACCCCCTCGGCAAAAAAAAAAAAAAATTGCGGTGGGTGATGGGGGAGGGGGTGGGTGTGGGTGGGGGTTTAGGTTTTTGGATGGTGGTGGATGTTGAATTTTTTTTTTTTTTTTTTTTTTTTTTTGTGTTGTGGGTTTTTTTAGGAGCTTTGTCCCCTTCTTACAATTAGGAGCCTTTGTATTTGATCCTAATCCTATATGTTAACATGCATAAATAAAAAAGAGAAATGTTAACAATAATTGGTAAGCTTTTGGTAATTAATTCATAATAGTAGGGGCCTTTATGGAGTTTTTAATGTAATACTTAATAATAGTGCCTCATGATATTATTTCAATAATAATCTTTTCTTTTAGTAATATTAATCTAGGAGGTTTTATGTATAGAAAAGTTACACTTTGGTGGCTTTCAAACTGTGACCCTTTTTCTTTTAAGCCAGTTCTTTTTTTTTATTTCACTCATGTTACCCCTTAGCATTTTACTCATGTGACCTCTTAGTGATAAAGTAAATACGTGTGACCCCTTAGCATTTTATTTTACTCATGTAGTACAGATCTTGAAAGTCTGAGCCCAACTTTTAAAGAATTTGGGTTTGGCGATTTGAGAAAAACTACAAGAGAGTAGGTCTGTAAACGAACCGAATGAACACGAACGAGGCCTTGTTCGTGTTCGTTCGTTAAGGAAATAAATGTGTTCACGAACAGTTCATGAACACTTACCGAACGAGATTTTATGTTCGTGTTCGTTCATTAAGGAAATGAGCGTGTTCACGAACGGTTCACGAACACAAGCGAACACAAATAAATTTGGCGAACGCAATGAATGATAAAGGTGGATGGCCCAGAGAGTAGCACTAGAACTTGAATCCCTTATTGTGGAACGGAGGTAGATCACATTCGTCGATGTCAATAATGAGAAAAGAAAAAGGAAATGATGCATAAACAAGGTGAAAGAGGGTTTCCTGGTTTAAATGTAGGGTAATGATATAAACAAAAGTTTAATAGTATAAAAAGTATAGATAAAATATATGAAAGTATAAAAGTCTTTAATTAAAACACGAATATACGAACATAAACGAACGCAAATGAACGAATGTTCACGAACACCTTACCGAACGTTCACGAACACAATTGAACGAACGAGACCTTTGTTCATGTTCGTTCGTTTATTAAACGAACGAACATAAACGAACTTCCAGCCGAACGGTTCACGAACTGTTCGCTGAACGTTCGGTTCGTTTACAGCCCTACAAGAGAGTTTAGTTCAGATTTGTTATTGGGTTGGGTATTGATGTGGGGTAAAATACACATATTTGTCTCTTGTAAAGTGTATAATTTTTGTATAGTTTTTATTTAGTTTTAGTGTTGTTTTATATTATTTTGTGTTGGGCCAGGTCCTGGTGTAAATGGAGCGAAAACGAGTGATAAGGAAATAACCAGCCACTTGAGCAGAGTAAGGCGCCATTGATCGAATAAAAATTGCAGCCATTTTCTATGAGTGGGCTGAACCCGCTATTTATATTTCAATGAAATGGGCTCGACATAACAACAAAATAAGATTTAATGTGATTGGCTGTCACATTTGTTTTGGCCATTAATTGGTGGACGATGGCATTAATTTGGAGATATAGTATAAGTTCTTGTTGGGTCTATATGTAAAAGAAGGATCCAACCCCCACAAAAAGGCTGCATATTATTTGTTTGTGGGGCGAAGATATACACAAGAAAAAGAAAAAGAGGTGGAAACGTATAAAAGAATCAAAAAGGAAAAAAGCTGCATGTTGTTCATGGGCCGCCCAAAGTCTAGTGATGTTTTACGTGAAAAGAGTTGGGCTTTTGGAACATTTATGTTATGCAATGTTTGATTATAAAAAATAAACGAGTTAATTGCCAAAATCGTCCCTGAGTTTTGGACAGGTTTGCCATTTTCATCCAAAATGACACTTTTGTACCAAATTGCCCTCAATGTTTGTAACTTTTTGTCATTTTCATCCAAACCACTAACTTAGGTTATTTTTTCTTTTAAGTTGAGGATATTTAGATGAAACTGGCAAATATAAAACCACAGGGACGATTTTGACAATTTGCTCATACTCTTTTAAATTTCTTTTATTTAATTAATTTTGTTACATATATAATAAAAAAGAATATACATGCAATTTTTATATGAAAAAAATAATAGCTTTGTCACATAATTTTTATAAATTTTCATCAAACCACTAACTAAGTTAATTTTTCTATTAAGGCGAAGCATGTTTAGAGACTAAGACAGAAATTAATTTCTAATTTTTTATATAGATCAGTTTTATAAAAATAAAATCTACTTAAACCTCTAAATTTTATAAAACTAAAATGCTAGTGACCATATTTAAAAAAGGTCAAATAAAAAAATCTTATCATATATACCAAGTTTGTAATTTATCTTCTACTCTTTTAAATTCGCTCCAAAGGAAAAACAGAAGCCAGTGCCCCCCCCCCCCCTTTATCAAACAACGTATCGTTACCAAACCTTAAAATTACTCACCAAATTGTAATTATAATGGTATGAACAAAAAGTTTCTTTACTCAAGCCACTCAGAATAAGTATAAGTTAGTTACCCTCATAATCTTAATTAAATAAATATTTTATTTCTACCAACATATTTCCTAAGTGCTCAACACATTTAAAAAATATGTAACGTTTTACAATTTTTTTCTATCTCTACAACTGATAAATACTAAAAGTTGTAATCGATTGTTATGTGTTTGTCACACCCCGATATTTCCACGTATTACCGGTGGGGAGTATCGTGACGTAGTTGATATCATCATAGTCAATAATTACAGTTCAATGCACAGCGGAAGTCTAAAAGTAATAATATTACAAACCGAATGAAAGTAACATAAGTATTACGAACGGAATGTAAAAGGATCCACAGGCGGATCAAAACAAAGGAACATTGTTCAACAGATTTTAAAGTGATAAAGCTTACAAGACTCTTTATTTATTCACTCAGGAGTAGCCAGCCTATTTCGCATAGTACCTGCACTTAACCTTTTGGAAAATACGTCAGTTTACACTAGTATTTACAATTAACCGACGCTTTTGAAAATATTTAAGAAAATTGATTTAAATGCACAAGTCACAAAAATCTTTTATAACTTGGGACAATTATTTTAAAAATATTCCTGTATACAATTTTATATGTTTGTCGTCCGTCAGGGCCGGTTAGAAGAGCCGGACAAGATTAACTGACACACCACAGGTATAGTGCCCACAAGGAATTTCCTTATTGTGGGATACCTTTTATACATACGCAACTGTCAGGTGTATGCCTACACCCCGTGCTTAAGTCGTGGCTATTTCAATGAATGAGCCGAGGATATCCAGGACATGGTCATTAACCCCCCAAAGGCATTGCACCAAACAAAACAGATTAAAACGGGTTATGTAAATATATTAATCACAATTCGATTTAAATACCACATACCCGACCAAGCGGTATTATTATAATACAGTATCCCAAGCCCGTATAACAGAAAATAAGTTAAAAGTATTTACCTGAGCAAATTATACAAATTTATCCCAGCCGTATATAATCAGCAAGTGCAAATATCTTTTACTGGGCTCCTAAATTTGGAACGAAGGTTTTAATAACCTATTAGATTCCTAACGGTTCTTACTTAAGTTTAAACTTAGACCGGTTAGTTTTAAAGAAAGGTTTACGGTTCAAAACGCAAGATTAAGCGAAGACCGGATTAGATTGTGAATTAGACCCGACAAGTTTGAATACTTATATAATATGGGTAAACTAAACACATTCTGGATTTTGAGGTAAAAATGATAAGGTTTGACCCGTTTCGGTCAATTTATGCAAACTAGTCACATAAACCGTACCGAACGCGAAGAATGCATAACGGGTAACCAAAGGAGTCATATACAGGTTTCACAAGTTAATATGCCTTAAATATGTTGTGATATCAGTAGGATACCTTCCATTATGCCCAAAACGGATTTAAAACCAATTTAAGCCCCGAAGGGGTATTTTGGTCATTTTTAAGATTATAAAAGAGGTTAAATAATAATCTGATGTTCTGGTCTAAAATGATCAGTAAAAATATTTATTTTAGTAGGTTATATCAGTAAGATATTGCATATATGTGAAATTTATCTTTTATGACCAAACTATGCACCAAAAGGGCATTTTGGTCATTTCACATATGTTTTAAGGGTCAAATTTGGAATTCTGAGTTTAAAACTTTTACTTACTATTTAAGTATAAAAATTTATTCATAACATCAGTAGGTAACAAACTTTAGGTGCCAAATATGGTTTTAAACCATACTATACGCCTAAATAGCATAAAAGTCGGTATTTGACGGTATTCGGGTTAAATAAGTAAATCTGAGATTTTGAACAACCTTTACTGTTTAAAATAATTTATTTAATATATAAAATCAGTAGAAAAAGGTTTGATATGTAAAGGATGTGTAAAACTCATTTTATTGGCAAAAAGGGCATAGCCGTCAATTACCGAATCAATGCAAGAACCCTATGTTATGATCAGTTTAAAATTCAACAAAAATCTTCAAAAATCCCAGAATATTATATTACATCAGTGGGTAAAAGGTTTGGTGTCAAAATTTGGGTTTAAATAGGTTTTATGCCTAAAATGCCGTTTAATTAATAAAAAGGCTTCAATTTACGATATCGAGCATATCTCCTAATTTAGACCTCAAACTGATGTCAAATTTTTAGGACATGTTTATAAATTAGTAATAAAGGTTTCTGTCCTCTCACATTTTCAAAAATCTTGTTTTAATATCAAAAGGGCATAATGGTCAACTTTTAAGCATTTAACGAAAACATGCAATGAACAAGGATTTCTATGGAACCATGTTGTATAACATCAGAGGGTTATACTAACATATAATATGGTCCTAAAGGAATCCTAAGGCATATCTAAACTAAGCTAAATCGGGTCAGAACTGAAAGTCAAAGCAAAAGTCTACTTTTGCGACTTTCGGTTCCGAACCGAGCCTAAACTCAGAATTGTCGGGTTGAACATGCCTAAACATGTTCTTATATTATTCGCCAAGTTATTTTAGTGTGTAAATATGTTCCATAACTTCTACATTATCAGTTATGAATTTATTTGCAAAAATGGATTCTGTTGACTTTTTCATAAATAGTTTGACCCGATAATTGACCAAGTTAGAATCAGAATCAGTAGATGCCCTTTTAAGGGTTTATTACCTACATAATTACCAACTCATAGCCACTTTCAATTCGAATAATGGCTGGACCGTTTGTGATTAAACACAAAGTCAAAGCGTAATTACCCTAACTTTGACTTTCGGTCATTACACTAATGAAAACTTAATTACAGAGGCTAAGCACACTTACAAGAGTCCTTAGCACGAAGATTAAGACTAAGAGAGCTTCCTTCCAAGGTAGGATGCTCCAGAGAATGATTTCAAAAGCTCCAAAGCTTGAGAGCAAGCTTGAAGGTATGAAAATTTATGATGTGCAAGTTATGAGCTCCAATTCTGCCCCTTTATATAGGGTTTTGGATGGATCCAAGATTGTTACAAGTGTCCACAAGTATGATATGAGGCATACATGTGTTTAGGTGGTTTTTAAAACCAGCAAAGAGTCCATAGAATCAAGTTATGTGAGTGTAAGAATGGTTTGGAGAAGATGACTTGCTGAAACTTGCAGCTGTGCAAGAATTATGTCCATTTTAGGCCGTCGCGTCACGCGATAGCAGGAGGCCTTTGTGGTGGCGCAGCGCCACCATCATGGTGACCAGCCAAACAGGTTTGAAACTTGGCAGATTTGACCCCTGGACCTTTAAAACCTCATATCTTTCATTTTAAGCACAATTAACCCATGAAATTTATATTTTTAGGATCCATGAGATATAACCAAACACCGTTAGGTCAGGTTTCATTAAACGATAACCGAAACCACAAGTTTTTCCTCGTTGACGCTTTTAACCCCTTAATTACGAAAGTTAACGTATTTATCTCAAACGATATCGAAACCTTGTGAAATTTTTATCACTTATTCTGGGGAGTATAATTAATCATTACAAGGCTCCGGGTTTGTTAAGAGGTCACTCAGAGGTATAACTTAAACATGTTGACACATTTAACCCTCGCGTCTTGTAAACTTTCACTTTCTTCCACAAACGTATAAGCATGAGGTCATATGCTGATGTCATCAATGAACTTTTAGGGGCGACAATTGTCGCCCCTAAAGATCCAACACCATTATCGACAACAATTGTGTCGCAACCCCCGATCCCTGATTCCCGGGAACGGGCGGACGCGAGCTCAGAGTTTGGTGGTATCAGGTTTAATTAATCTCGCAGCGGAATTTACATCAGGACCGTAGTTAGGAAATGTTTATCAGAGTAAAACCACCATATTTAATATTAATAAACACATGGGTAAAACCCAAGTTTCTTATTACAATACATTTATAGGGATAAACCTATTTTATTGAATTTAAAACATCGTTTATTAGGTAACTTTTATAGCCACATTTTTCCCAAGCCTTCAGTGCTCTCCAACTGGCTTTTTAATAATTGGCTTTCATATTGGGTTACCTGAAACGTGTTTTAAAAACATTTGTCAGTCGGAAATACTGGTGAGTGAATCCCAGTTTAATCAAGAAACATTTAATTAAAACAGTATCGAGGAGGATTACAATGTTTATGTCTACACAATTACTCCAATTGGTACTATCAATCCACTGACTTGTGGGTCATATTACACATTGGCTAACTCATTGTCCCAATGGTAACGTACTGTCATACTCGACTTACTACTCGCAGGTAGTACAAATTTTGTATACAAAACCCCAACATACCGGACAGTAATTGAAGACTACAAAGACTCAATCACTGCTTAATTACTTTGTAAAACATTTAAGGTTTTGTAAAAACTGTTAATAAAAAGGAGATTACTCACATTGCTGTCTTAAGCTTTTCGTAAGGGTTTCCTGGCTAAAATCTATAATTTATACAAATGTACATTGGTTAGTATCATAACCCTTCGAAAATATTAATAATACCCTCCCCGAGACGGCATTCCAACAACTACGTCGGGCAGAACCACGACAATTGTTACGAAACCCTAAATCAATCGGGCAGCGTAACTATTATGAAACTGGGGTTATAATACTTACAACGGAGCAGAACTTCGCTAATTAGGGGTATAATACCCGAAATATTATAACTTCTCTACAGAATTTCGAGATTGAAAGAAAGAAATGAGCGACGGAAAACGTAGACTGATGGCCTTCTTATATAGTTGCTGATTTCAGTCCTGTCGCGGCCCGCGTAAAAGACAGGGGACCCTTACGCGGCCCGCGTCAACACCAGTCAACGCAGTAGCTTAGCTGAGTCGTTCACTAGACCGCCACGATCATGACACGTGTCGGCCTCTGGATGTATCCGCTTTTCACGAGCTCTCGCGGCCCGCGTTAACTAAGCATAACCCTTACGCGGCCCGCTTCAACTAAAGAAGTCAGCGAAGTCAAATCCAGCCTTGATACGGCCCGCGTAAACTAAGGGTAGAGTATGTCGCGGCCCGCCTCAGCTTACACTTTCAGAATTTTATTTATTTTATATACTATAATATAATTAAGGCTCGGTTTTCACATACGGGGCATAATATAAGACATATTGGGAAAATTTAAGATATAATAGAGGGTCGGAAATATTATAAGGGTGTTGGTTTTACCGAGGGTTGTTACAAATTGTCGTCCCCAAAGGTCAATAGTGACTAGGCATTAGGGTCGACATTTTAGCAGCAACATGTCGCCCCTAATACCATTAGAGGCGATTTTCTGTATCAATAGGGGCGACAATTGTCGCCCCTAAAGCTCTGATATCTTGTAGTGATGGTACCCGATTCGAGTCGAATAACTTGAAAGATGGGGGATGCAATCTGTTTGCAGCTATTTCGATGAGGATAACTTGAAAGATGGGTGGATGCAAGATGGGTCAAAAAAATTGCGGATGAACAATATACAGGTTTGTTTCATTTATTTGGTGCATAAGTTGATTGACCATTGGTTTAAAGTTGAGGTGGCAACTTGGTGCGCCAAGTAAAGGGTCAGATTCTTATTTACATTATATGTTTTTTTAATTTCTAATGATGATATTTTATTTATTATTGTATAGGATTTTTTATTTTGTGATTAACCTTACTCGACCCGTACCGTTTAAATAGGTAAACTGGAAACCCAATTTGTTTAGACATACCCAAACTAGACCCAATCTGTTTAAAGTTTAAACCCAAACCTTTGGCCAAGTTTTAATCAAACAAACCCTATTATAAGAGTTGATCGAGTGCTTTGCTTCTAAAAACGTTAGGAAAGCTACACGGTTTGCTCAAGTATATAGGTTAAATCATTTTGCTACACTGCTTTTGTTTTATTTATTTTATAGCAATTATCGCCGTATTATGGGTTTTTACTTCTTATAATGTATATATGTGTGGGCCCTAGGGGGAGTGAACCTGCACTAATTTTAACGTTATTTTACTAATTTCGTGAAAATAACGTTATAAAGTGGCGGGTGGTTAATCATGTATCATGTGGCGGCGTTGATAGCCGAAAAACAAAAGGGTACATGACTACATGCACTAATAGGGACAATCGGCCTTTGTCCCGATTGTTGAGTGTTATATGTCTTATGACCAAGGCTTGATGCAAAACTACTATCGAGCCAGAGGTCTCACTGGAAGCAGCCTTTCTATTCCTACGGGGTAGCTAGATGTAAGATTGTCTACATCTTATCCTCCTTAGGACCTACCTTAGCTTTGCTTTTGTGAGATTTACTAAGTATGATGATGATGACTTCTTATATATTTGATTGACGGATTGATGAGTTTATATTATAGGGTGGGCGTGCCCCGTTTTTTTGTTTTTTTTTTAATCTCTGGCCCAACTTTTTTTTAACATTCTTGGAGATGACCCTGGCGACGAAGCTTGAGATTTCCGACCGGGGGGTTCAAAACGTATATACCGAAAAATTCTATAAAACCGGGGGGACAAAAACGTATATACCCAAAAATTTCTATACGAAAACTATATGCTCTCCACTACTGAGCGAAAAGTTCGGTGGTCGGCCGCTACCTCCCGCCCCCACAAAGCTACGCCCTTGGACCCTACAACTAGGTTAGGCTTGTGACTGTTAGAATAAACCGTCGGCTATATGTATTGTATATCAACCTTCTGAATGTATCAAAACAATAGTGAACTATCATTAATAAAATTCATTCTATTGAGTCATCTTTAGAAGTGATATTCAGTGGTTGTTCTTGATCATACACATACCCTCATATCCGGGTGAATCAATCATTGGAATAAGCAAAATTGGATTTTGGATATTCAGTTTAAACTATGATTTAACGGTTAATGATTATTCATACCGGGAAGTTATCGGGTAACACTTTTAACTTTCATTTTGATAGCTAAGTGTAATCACTTGCAGCTTGTTGCCCTTTATCTGCTAAGTGTGTTGATACATATCGTGTGGATACGGCTCGGCTCGGTTCAACTCGGCTACGAAGTGAAGGCCCTAGTCAAGACATCCTCCTGTCTTGACTCGGTATGCTAGTTACTTCGTAATGTTCGATGTACATGTAACTGCATGTGTGCAGTATACATGTTAGTATAGCTTGTTTGTTTGTTGTTTGTTTGTTATAAAGCCCAAGTCAAGGCCCAAAGCCCAAACAACATGCACAAGTCCCTGAGGCCCAACATGAAGACAGGAGCCCATGTGCATGTGGGACGAAATCCCCTGATTTCGTCCAAGTCCACATGTGTTGAAATCACTTTGTGATGAAAACACCTTTTAGGTGAAAACCAAATGGGACGAAATCACCTGATTTCGTCCAGGTTATTGTTTTCGTCGTGGCTTTGGTATATATACCCAGATAACAGACAGAACAAAGTTACGAAGTCTGAATAGATTTCTTAGAGAAAACACACACACAACTGAGAGTTTATAGGTTTATCTTGTAAACATTGCTTTGTAACGGTTTCATACGCGTTAATACAATGGAGTGTTAATCGTTGAATCTTTGTGTTTGTGTTTCTAACTTGGTTTAACTTACCCGTTTGGATTCCGCACTTTCGGGTTTGTCGGAAAACAAGGAATAGAGGTTACTCGATCCTCCGGGTGGACCTACAAAGTGCAATCACTCTATTGTAAATTTTTGTTGATATATTTTTAAAAGTTCATTAAAAAAAAAGTTGCACTTGACTCGCTCACTTGGAAAGTAGGTTTCCCATTTCTCTCGTAATCATTCACGTTAGCGAAATCAAGTACTTGTAAAGCTTTGATGGTTATGCTAGTGATATTCATGCCTTAATTTTCATCATCATCATCATCATCATCATACTCAGTAAATCCCACCAATAGCAAAACAAAGGTAGGGTCTGAGAAGGGTAAGATGTAGACAGCCTTACCTCTACCCGTAGGAATAGAGAAGCTGCTTCCAGTAAGACCTCCGGCTCGATAGTAGTTGTGCATCAAGCTTTGGAGATAAGTCACATAACACTCAGCAATCGGGATAAAGACCGATTAGTGCATATACGTTTCTTAATTTTGAATGAAAGTTAATTTAGTTTAAACTGTCATTGGTTAATTTACAAGTATATATAAAGAAAAAACAATTACATTTTATTGTCCAATTTGATCATATGCTGCCTATAAATACCAACTGCTACCTCTTCTCCTTCAGCACAAACAGAAAATCAAATAACAACAATGGCTTCATACTCAACCACCATGATCCTCCTTTCAGTTCTATTCTCCAGATTGTTGTTTGCCAACGGAAGAGCGGTTGATCTCGTGTCGACTCTCACTCAACAAAGCCAGTTTGATTTCTTCACACTGGCTCTCCAATGGCCTGCAACTTTCTGCTCAACACATGAGAGTAAATGTTGTCCTGAAAATGGTTATTGCGCAGGGTAATTAATAATTAATCAATCTCATGCAAATAGATATTATTATTTATTTTAACAAAGTTGCATATAATATGATGAAAAACTCATTCTTTCTTATGATTTCCAGAGAAAATTCTCAATCTCCACCAGGATTCACAATCCGTTAGTTTTCTATACAAACATTCCGCACCCTTTTCGCTAATGAACACGTGAGTAACCTCTATACCGTGCTTGCAGATGGACTATGGCCTGATTACAAAGATGGATCATGGCCATCATGTTGTGAAGGTTCTGCTTATGATGAAACAAAGGTATTCTAATATTGTGATACAATATTTTCGAGCTTTCTTTCATCATCCATCAACCGCTTTTCATATAATCATTGCTAAAGAGAATCAAGAGGCAAATCAGAAAATATATAACGGACAATCCTAACAAACCCTAATAACAAAACTACTATACTACGGTACTACCTTCTTCTGTTCAGGATCAATAGATCGAGAACCGTAAAAGAAGAGCGAGGAACGAAGAATAAAACGCTTAACACACACACACACACTCTATATTATAATTATCCAATGTCGGTACGACAGAAGGGTTGAGTTTTGGCGGCATACCAAAACAGAAAGAAAATAAAACGCAGAGTGCAATACTATAATAGTATCATTAAAAAAAGAACAACACGTGAAATCTTTTGTTTGTGTCTAAAAAATATGTTCGAATATACTCTAATGAAAGATAAGAAATTTGTGATCTTATTGTGCATATTTAAAAAAAATAATAACATATGAAGAATATAGATATGTTTGAAAATTTATATATATATATATATATATATATATATATATATATATATATATATATATATATCTTGTTTTCAATTAACTATCGTACATGAGCGTCAGTGGGAAATTGAGAGAGAATTTGGAAAAGATGCGATTACATTATTTGATAATAACTAACGCTATAAATACATGATGAACCGGTGCCTTTGTGCCGTTTACTGGTTTGTATATGGATAACTTCCATATGAAACGGTGTGTTATAACTAATCACCTAAACTTAGGGATATACGTAATAATATTCTGTGACATACACTTTATTTATTTACATTATGTCACATATAGATAAACAAACAACTTAATACGTATTTTGATACCTTAATGCTAACATTAATATTCCGACAAGAAGGCTATCTATAGCCTTGAAATTGACAGTTACTTGACCGTTATTTCAGAGGGCATATCAACTAAACTAATGACCCATCTGTGACCTTACTAAACCCGGACTTATAACATCATTTAACCCACATAAAGACTCAAGTATACAAAAGTTAAACTTTGTAATCAGAGTTGTATTGGATTGTAATTGTGTAATTAGGGTTACATGAGGTGGGTGTTTATATTGTACACCATATTACACATCTAGTCCTTATATAAAATATTGATATGTAGAGACTGAGAGGTAATCTTGATTATTTGCAAACCAACACCTTCAACTAATATATACTAACTGCTATTTTTAAGTATCATATATATATAATTATTTATATTATAACAGCTGCATTAGAAGTTATTTATAAAATTATCTGAGTATGCATTATTGTTGTTCCAATATGTAGATTGCACCACTGCTTGATGCTACGCACAAGTATTGGCCGATACTAAGTTGCAACGACATATCATCATGCAATAACAAAATGAACTCGTTTTGGGCCGATCAGTGGGGTAATCATTCATTTTATAAATATCTTTGCTTTTTGGTTTGTTCTTTTAAATGCTTTAACTGGCTTCATGTTATTTGCAGAGCAACATGGTACATGCTCCACCTCAGTAACAGGAGACCAATATGGGTATTTCCTAACAGCCCTTGAATTGTATTTGAAGTATAATGTCACGGTAAGGTTTTTTGTTTTTTGTTTTTTATTTTTACATTTTGTGAATTTTAACTGCTTCTCAGGCTAGATTTTAATTTGATAAAACATCCAAAAATCAGCCCATCAATTCTTTCCACATGTCTAATATTAAATCCTATGTTTCTCCTGTAGGAACCGTTCGCGTAATTAAAATAAAATAAAACAAATTTTATTAATACAATTACAATCAGAAATAAGAAAGCAAAAATTACAAGTACGAATACAACTGAAATAAACCAAATACAAGAAATGTAGAAGAAGAATGGCTGAGTCACGTGTTCAACACGCTTCCCTTAAAACAAATTCCGAGTCTCACAAGAGTACTCGTTTTGTTTTCCAGGGTACAACAGCCGGAGCAGTAGTACTGCCGGAGTTCGCCTACAACCCGAAGGTTACCTTGAAAACTTGCTGGAGAAAGATCAGAGAAAGTAGAGAGAAAGTTGGTATAGCTGTTGTGTAGCTGGTGTCTACTGCAGCTGGGTATGAAGCTGTATTTATACAGGTCCCGGTTTGAAACAGCCAAAAAACGAATTAAATGAGAGGTTTAAATTGCATTAAACGTCTTCAATGCAATTTAATACGTCAGTTAATTCTCAGTCAAAGCCTGTTAACTCGTCAGTTACGAAGCTGGACTGAAACTGCACTGTCATTCAATGCTGGAAGCTTCTACGCGTGCGCGCGCGCCCAGGTGTGCACGCCCATGCGCGGTGCGTCCTCTTGGCTCACACCCATGCGCGCGTGCGCCACGTCACCTGTGAGCCTCTACGAGCACGCCACACAGTCGCGCCGTTTTGGCTCACTTTGGTGCGCCGCGCACGACACCTCCAGACCCATGCACCATGCGCAACCGCGCGCCTTCGTGCCACGTCACGCGCTTCGAACCTGCACTCCACTTGGTCCCTGCAGCCCATGAGATCCACCACGCGCACGTGGTCAAAAATACAAAGGCGGCTCTCAAGCGGCTCGCGGCGATGCGAGGGTGCGAAGTGCGCCATCAAATGGCCACATTGCGCCTCATCGCCCACGCCACGCGCGCGCGCGAGCGTTCGCGAGTGCGAGTTAGGGTGCTCCGCACCCTTCGCGAGTACACTAGTGAGTGCTCCCATGAAACAATAAGGATGGAGAGTTCCCACTTAAATACCCCTTTAAGTTCCATCTCTCATCCGATGTGGGACAAGGTGCTACTTTCCCTTTTGTTTCAGCATTGAATGTTCCAAACACCCAACTTTGAGCATCGATATCTCATTCATCTTAGCTCCGTTTTGGACGTGGTTTAGTTCGTTGCGAAGCTCTCCCAACATAGAACACAAACCCACAAATAAATATATAAAACCCGCTCATTTTATTATATTTATTTCTAGTCCAAAATAGGAAAAAATCATTTTCCTATATTTGTGAAAAATGCTATTTTCACCTATTTTTCCAACAATCCCCCACATGAAAAATGCTATTTTCATCAAATTTCCAACAATCCCCCACATGTATGGAAATGGATCTTTTCCTTACACTTTCCAACGATAAACTTCGACAGTTGAGTATTGCAAGATAGGAAGGTTGTTACCTTTGAACCTTCTTTTGTGAAGCGCACTTAGCTTACTAGCGGTGTGTAGACGCGATATCCTTGAACATACCCCCATTTGTGTAAACGACAATATACTTCACACAATACTCTCCCTGGTTTGGCCAACTCCTCATTGTCGTGTCCTATTATGGTCCTGGAACACTAGCCTGGTTCTGCGAGAGCTCTAGGATTTGCGCACCCCACAAATCCATTTGAAGCGACCCTACTTCTCTCTAACATAGGTGATTCCTCTGAATCATTAAAAGCATCATGGTTATTTGATTTCCCGTAATCGTTAACCTTAATATGCTTAGCCTCACTTCAATGTCACTGATTGGAATGGACTAGGAAGTATATGTAACTCCCTTTTATTTAGTTTGGGGTACTCCCCCACAGTGACTCCGTTTGGTAATATGATTAAGTTGTCATATTGAACTTAGATCTTGGGATCTCCAGTCAACTAAGTTAGGTTTCCCTCATATTCCCATTTATCACGGGCTTTAGTCCCATTCCTCTTGACGACGTTTCTACTAACTCTCTGCTTAAGCCTTTTGTTAACGGGTCTGCAATGTTATCCGTTGATCTCACATAATCAATTGTGATAACACCCGTTGAGAGTAGTTGTCGTATCGTGTTATGTCTACGTCGCATATGCCTTGATCTGCCATTGTACATCAAGCTTTGAGCTCTACCAATCGCTGATTGGCTATCACAATGTACACATATGGCTGGCAAAGGCTTTGGCCATCTTGGAATATCTTCCACGAATTGACGTAGCCATTCCGCCTCCTCGCCTGACTTATCCAAGGCGATAAATTCGGATTCCATTGTGGATCTTGCTATCACCGTTTGCTTAGAAGACTTCCAAGCAATAGCAGCTCCTCCAAGTGTAAACACGTAACTACTTGTTGATTTGGAATCTTTATTATCCGATATCCAGTTTGCATCAGTGTATCCTTCGATCACTGCTGGTTGTCGGGTATAATGCATTCCATAATCTCTTGTGTATCTTATGTATTTAAGCACCCTCGTCATAGCTTTCCAATGATCCGCGCACGGATTGCTGGTGTATCTACTTAGCCTACTCACCGCGTAAGCCAACTCGGGTCTAGTACATGTCATTAGATACATTAGACTGCCAATAATTCTTGAATACTCTAACTGAGCAACTCCATCTCCTTTATTCTTCTTGAGATGTTGGGAGGTATCAACTGGAATTCGAGCTACACTCGTATCTCCCGAGTTGATTTTTTCAAGAATTTTATCCACATAGTGAGATTGACTTATCACAAGACCTTCTTGGGTTCTTATGATCTTTACTCCAAGAATCACATCCGCTAAACCCATGTCTTTCATGTCAAATCTCGCTTTTAACATGCTTTTAGTAGCTTTGATAATTTTATCATTACTCCCAATGATAAGCATATCGTCTACATAAAGGCATAAAATCACATAACCTTCATTTGTGTCTTTGAAATAAACACATTTGTCGCACTCATTTATTTTGAAACCATTGTCAATCATGACATGATCAAACTTTTGGTGCCATTGTTTTGGTGCTTGCTTCAAGCCATACAAAGACTTGACGAGTTTACATACTTTACCCTCTTGACCTGGGGCAGAGAAACCTTCAGGTTGCTCCATGTAAATCTCTTCTTCTAAATCGCCATTTAGAAATGCGGTTTTAACATCCATTTGGTGAACTTCCAAATTTCTTAAAGCCGCTATAGCAAGAACCAATCTAATCGAGGTTATGCGCGTCACAGGCTAGTAGGTATCAAAGTAATCTAGACCTTCCTTTTGTCTAAATCCTTTAATCACCAGCCTAGCCTTGTATTTATCAATACTTCCATCAGTTTTCATCTTCCTTTTGAATATCCAGCGATATCCAAGTGGTTTGCAACTAGGTGGAAGATCTACTAACTCCCAAGTATGATTTTGCAATATAGAATCTATTTCATTTCTTATTGCTTCTTTCCATTGAGGTCCTTCTGAAGAAGAAACCGCTTCGCGATATGTATTGGGCTCGCCCTCAACCATATAGCTAACGAAGTCTGGACCGAAGGATTTTTCAACCCTTGGCCTTTTGCTTCGCCTACGGTCACTTTCTTCAACCTCAGGTTGTTCATGTGTCTTATCATGAACTACCTCATCAACTCGTCTAGATGAGCTTTCACCTACTTCAAAATTAGGTGTTGATGACGTTGGATGTGTTTGTCTTCTCAAAGGAAACACATTTTCAAAGTAAGACACAACGTTAGGATTCACCTCCATGATAGTGTTTACGTGTACATCAGGATTCTTGGACTCATGTACAAGAAATCGATGTGCGCTACTTTGATGCGCATACCCAATAAATATGCAATCAACAGTTTTGGGTCCTATCCTAAGAGCCTTAGGAGGTGGTACAATCACCTTTGCTAGGCACCCCCACACTTTCAAGTATTTGTATGAAGGCTTCTTCCTTTTCCATAACTCATATGGAGTTTCGTCTCTCTTTTTGAGTGGTATCTTGTTCAAAAGATAATTAGCCGAGAGAATGGCTTCCCCCCACATTTCCTGGCTCACCCCAGAACTTATCAACATGGCGTTCATCATTTCTTTCAATGTGCGGTTCTTTCGTTCCGCCACGCCATTTGATTGTGGAGAATAAGGAGGTGTACACTCATGTACAATGCCACTTTTTGCGCATAAATCGGCAAAAGGTGCAACATATTCGCCTCCTCGGTCGCTTCGCAAAGCTTTTATCTTCTTTTGAAGTTGATTCTCAACTTCATTTTTATACAAGATAAATTTACTTATTGCTTCATCTTTACTTTTTAGTAAATATACATAGCAATATTTAGTACTATCATCAATAAACATGATGAAATACTTATTTCCACCTCTTGTGGGTACCGCTTTTAAATCACATATATCGGTGTGAATTAAATCAAGGGGTTCGGTTATTCGTTTAACCGATTTGGATGATGTTCTTGTAAGTTTGGATTCAACGCATGTTTTACATTTATAATGTGAATCAATATGGAATGTTGGTATACAATTTAAATTGATTAAACGACGTATTGAATTAAAATTAACGTGACCTAATCTACCATGCCATTTATTCGAATCAGAAAACTCAAGCATATAAGTAGAAGTAGTAGCAATTTTATTCATGTTCTTTTTCACAGCCATTACATTCAATTTGAACATACCATTTTGGGCATAGCCCTTGCCTACATACATTCCTCGTTTAGTTAGTACAAATTGATCGCTCTCAAAAACTAAACGAAATCCAAACTTATTAAGCAACCATCCCGAGACTAGGCTCTTGTGCAAGTCTGGAACATATAACACGTTGCTTAAAGTGAGCTCCTTCCCTGAAGTCCACTTCAAGATCACCGTTCCTTCACCCTTGATGTCCGCGGTGGCTGCATTTCCCATGTACAGCTTCTCATCTCCCGCAAGCTCCTTGAAGGTGGTAAAGAGGCTCCTGTCTGGGCACACATGACGGGTCGCTCCCGTATCAATCCACCACACTTTTGGAGTGTTGGTCACAGCATTGACCTCATCCAACATTGCGGTTTTGTCGGAAATCATTGCCACCAAAGGCATTCCATCTTCATCCACCATGTGCGCGCGCTCACGCTTTGGTTTCTTGCATTGGTTAGCCCGATGCCCCGGCTCGTCACAGTTGTAACAAGTCCCTTGGAACGTTGGAGGTTTCTTTTTCACAATACCTTTCTTCGGTCCAAGTTTGCTAGCCTTTGCTTTCTCTTTGTCCTTTTTCCCCTTACCCTCCGCGCCCTTAGAGGATTGCCCAAGCTCAACCACATTTGCGCTAGCAGAAGTTTGCGCCTGGCTGCCTTTTAGGGCAATTCTATTGCCCTCTTCAATCCGAAGACGAACAATAAGGTCCTCTAAAGTCATCTCCTTTCGTTTGTGTTTAAGAAAATTCTTAAAATCCACCCAACCAGGAGGTAACTTTTCAATCATCGCTGCCACTTGGAATGTCTCGCTAAGTACCATTCCCTCAACATGGATGTCATGTAGTATAATTTGCAACTCTTGGACTTGGTTCATAACAGTCTTGTTATCAACCATTTTGAAGTCCAAGAAATGGGCGACAACAAATTTCTTTGTTCCCGCATCCTCCCTTTTGTACTTTTTCTCCAAAGACTCCCATAATTCTTTGGAAGTCTTGATATTATAGTACACATTATACAGTGCATCCGAGAGACCGTTAAGTACATAGCCTCGACATATGAAATCCGAGTGCTTCAACGCCTCTACCGCGCTCAGAGCCTGAGCGCTGGTCTCTCCTTCCGCAGGTTGGGGAGCGGTTTCAGTTAAGAACCTCGCAAGGTTCATGGTGGTCAGGTAGAAGAACATCTTCTGCTGCCACCTTTTGAAGTGTAGACCCGAGAACTTCTCGGGTCGTTTAGCGTGATTGGCCACTGTGGTCGCTCCCACAGTGGTGGCGTTAAAGGGGGTTCCAGTAACAACATTTGTGGTGTTGTTAACGTTGACATTTTCGTTCGACATGCTGAAAAAATTAAAATTATAATTTTTAGTCAAAAATTCTGATTTACGCACAAACCAGAAGGAAACTACTAAATTTTAATTTTACCACAATTTACTGTTTCGGCTTCTAAGTCCAACTTTGAAGACCAAAAACAGAAAATTTATAATTTTTTAGAACTTACTAATTGGCTTCTAAGTCCAACTTTGAAGACCAAATCAGAAAGTTTTAGCACTTTTTAGGACAATCTGAATGTAACCACAAAAGTTTTCAACCAAAGTCGCTCCTTTGAAGATGAAAACTTAAAAAAAATATGTTTTTAAAACACAAACTGAGTGAATCAAAACTGGTTTGAATCACAAGCAGGATGGTTTTGAGTACACGAACGGTTTTAAAAATTTGTTTTAAAATTGTAGGAACCGTTCGCGTAATTAAAATAAAATAAAACAAATTTTATTAATACAATTACAATCAGAAATAAGAAAGCAAAAATTACAAGTACGAATACAACTGACATAAACCAAATACAAGAAATGTAGAAGAAGAATGGCTGAGTCACGTGTTCAACACGCTTCCCTTAAAACAAATTCCGAGTCTCCCAAGAGTACTCGTTTTGTTTCCCAGGGTACAACAGCCGGAGCAGTAGTACTGCCGGAGTTCGCCTACAACCCGAAGGTTACCTTGAAAACTTGCTGGAGAAAGATCAGAGAAAGTAGAGAGAAAGTTGGTATAACTGTTGTGTAGCTGGCGTCTACTGCAGCTGGGTATGGAGCTGTATTTATACAGCTCTCGGTTTGAAACAGCCAAAAACGAATTAAATGAGAGGTTTAAATTGCATTAAACGTCTTCAATGCAATTTAATACGTCAGTTAATTCTTAGTCAAAGCCTGTTAACTCGTCAGTTACGAAGCTGGACTGAAACTGCACTGTCATTCAATGCTGGAAGCTTCTACGCGTGCGCGCGCGCAAGCCACTCTGGTGCGCGTGCGCCCAGGTGTGCACGCCCATGCGCGGTGCGTCCTCTTGGCTCACACCCATGCGCGCGTGCGCCTCACTGACTCAGGTCCATGCGCGCGTGCGCCACGTCACCTGTGAGCCTCTACGAGCACGCCACACAGTCGCGCCGTTTTGGCTCACTTTGGTGCGCCACGCACGACACCTCCAGACCCATGCACCATGCGCAACCGCGCGCCTTCGTGCCACGTCACGCACTTCGAACCTGCACTCCACTTGGTCCCTGCAGCCCATGAGATCCACCTAGCGCACGTGGTCAAAAATACAAAGGCGGCTCTTAAGCGGCTCGCGGCGATGCGAGCGTGCGAAGTGCAAAGTGCGCCACATTGCGCCTCATCGCACACGCCACGCGTGCGCGCGAGCGTGTGCGAGTGCCACATTGTCACTAATTTTTTTTTTCTTTTTTTGTAATAGATGTTTATAACAAACGATAATCTGTAGATTATTATACATTATTTTTATGTATTACTATAATGACTTCTAATTATGGTGTATTAATTTTGATCCTGCAGCCTCGAGAGTGTGTAGAACCTAGTTCGTGTCCTGCTAATGTCCGCTTACCAAAATTCGCATTCTTGGGTATGCTTAGTCTCAAGTACTCGTAACAGCTTTTCGTCAACAACATATATGTGAACAGATATTTAAATATTTAAAGGCATCATCAAAAAAAAGATTGCTACCCTAAGGGTGGCAAAACGGATGGGTCACACGGGTTAGATAATATGTCAAAACGGGTAACATTTTGGTACGGGTAAGTAGTGAGTTGAGGCAGGTCGGACAGGGTTGACTAGAAACACTTCTAATAAATAATTTCCGTGTTAAATATGATTATAGAAGTTATAAAATGTTAATATGGTTAATAATATTAGTTTGAAATGCATATTGTTATTATCATAAGTTTTTTTTTTTTTTTTAATAACTAGTCACCACCTTTTGCTTTCCATTTGTAGAAGGCCCACCAAGACTGAGGATTGGTTGCTTTCTGCTGTGAAAACAGTTGTCTAATGAATGCATTACAATTTACAAAACCATAAATAAGTAATGGAGGCAGTGTACCTCCATTGATGTACCTTTGTGTTTGTTGGTGCTCTTTTTATGTTTGTAGAATGGCATGTCAGCATTTCCGTTGAATAATAAGTCAAGGAGATAGTGACAGTAGTCACACAGTACCTCCATTGATCTACGTTTGCATCTGTTGCTGTTCTATTTTTCTAGTTATATAGTAATATTTATTTATACAACTTTGAGAACTACATTAGATATTAAAATATATGAATTGGTTATGAGACATAGATGGGAAAGTACACGATAATGTAGAAAAGTAAGAAGGTTTGTGGGATATAAACGATTACCCAAGGAAAGTTTGTGAGAAAGTTTGTATGTGTTGCTAATGTGCCAGAGTGTGTGAGAGGTTTTGGAGTTTCTAGACTACAGAACCATCTACGCCATTTAAAAAAAAAAAGCAAAAGGTTTTAACTCAATAAATTTTGGAGCCACTTGAACTTGATGACTCTAAATAAACGGTTTCCAATTTCAACCATTTGAATTCAGCTGTCTTTTTTTTAACAGTAAACTTCATTAAAACACTTCAACTCAAAAAATCGAGTGGCAACACAACCACGATCACATACTTACAATTTCAACCTACCGACATGATCTCACTGAAGATATCGTCAACATTTACGTCTTTACTAGTGAAGATAAGACTGTTCCTAACTTTCCACATGCTCCAACAAGCTAAAATGAATTCAGTTGTCTAATCCATCCAAAAATTGAATTAAACTCTACACGTGTCAATCATGTGAGAGGCATTTTTTTTCATTTTTGGATTATGTTAGTAAATTGGAGTCAAATGGTTAAAATTTAAAACAACATTAACTCAATGGGTTAAAGATTTGAGGATTGGGTTTAAACTAGGGGTGTTTACGGTTTGGTTCGGTTATTAGCATTAATAGTAACCGAAGTCAATGGTTAATCGTTTCAGTTTATTCGGTTAATTTATCGGTTTTCGGTCCGATTCGGTTAACAATCAAATAAAAAAGGCTAAATTTTTTACTTAGAAATCTACGTAATAAAGGCGTAAATACATGAAATAGATGGATAAATAAATGAAACAGGGGTATAAATCTATTAAATGGAGGTATAAATAAATGAAACGAAATTAGTGTAAAACATGAAATACATGAAATGGAGGTATAAAATCTAGAAATATATGAAAATATAAATGATTCGGTTTGGTTTTGTTAATTTCAATAATAACCAATAATCGACTTTCGCTTAATTTAGTTTCGATTAATTTCGGTTCACCAACCTATCCGTCTCAGATATAATCAAGGACCATTGAACATTGGACTTATCAGGGAAGTCACCCAATTCTTGATTAGTGGGGTGTCAAGAAGTGCTTAGTTTAAACGCTTTGGACACACCCCTTTCTTTAATCATTTACGATCCTAAAAGACAAGCAAGAAGGACCAACAACCTACACATTTAAGCACAAAAATAAACACTTGCCTTAGCTAATTATACTGTGTTTCCTTCATATTCTTAAAAGACTAACAATAAATAGACAAATAAAAATGTATATCAATTTTACTATAAAATGCAAAATCATCGATACAACTGTCCATAAATGGTGTGGTTGAATGATAATTGCTCAAACTTTATAAGAGAGTACTGTTATTGTCTAGATTATTGTACATTATCAATGCAGTAAGAAGTTTGTTGTGTTCGATTTTCCCCATTTGTCCCTTTTATGAATTCTCCTCACCTATAGTACGTAAGGGTTCAAGCCCTACTGTGGGTCATTACTAAGGGTGTTCAAATCCGGATATCCAAAAATTTCGGATAATTCCTTTAAATATCTGCATCCAAATCCGTATATCTGTTTCAGTATCCAAATCCGTATATGAAACCGAAACCCCACGCGGATGTCCGTTTCAGTATCCAAATCCGTATATGAAACCGATCCCAAGTGTGGTTTCGGTTGGGGACTCGTCCCTGTTCTGGTAACGGGGTGAACCGATTTCGCATTTTTTAGTGTTATTGATCCACAAATCATATTTTAGCTGAGAAGCCCGTCAGCTGAGTGTGCTTTTTGTAGTGAGTTTTAAGTGTTGAGACTTTATACAAACACATGAGTTCTACCCCCCTTCCTTTTTACGTTTATAACAGTTTTGGGCTTAAATACGTGTTTAATTGCTTTACTTAAGGGGTGTTTTTTTTGTGAAAAGCACTTCCAAACCCCTTATGTCTGCCCCACGCAGACCATGCGTAGACGTTTGAGTGTGCAGCGTGTTTGTTTTTTGGAAGTGATTTCATTAAAAAAAAACCTCTTCTAAACCCCTTCCTCACACAGACCTGGCCTCACATCTTCAAGCCTCTTCTAGACATCTGCTCTTTCAAAAACCCTAGCATCCATTCTTCTCCACATTGACACCTCCATCTTCTCCAGCTAGTCGACACCTCCACCTCCTCCGCCACTCCACATCTCCGTCGACCCCACCTTCTGTCGCTTCTCTTCCTTCGGCGACCCCCTTCGTCCCTTTACAAGTTTCAAAAACGCAAAGTGAAATACACACCACACCGCCTTCATCAACACACACACTGAAATCACTCACACATTTGTATCTATCTCCAATGGCTTCATACTCTTTATACATTCTTCATATTCTTCAATAACCTCCAATCGAACTGAAAACCTAGAGTTTTTATCCGGCATCTGAAGCGAGTTCCGTTAGGGTTTTATATGTATAGTTCGTATTAATTACAGTACAATTTTAGCAGATTCTGAAGTCAATTGGTACGTATTTACGGTTTTTCTTAATGTTTTGTTTGATTATTGTGATTTGGATTCGCTGATTGTTCAATTGAGTCAATAAGAGTGCTCGATTGTGCTGGTTAGATCTACAACGTTTCTGTAGGTACATTATGCTGATTACTGTTAACTAGAGTGCTTTTTTGTATAGTGTGTACTGATTGGAGTGGAGTTTTAGCAGATTTTGAAGTTAATTACTATGTATCCATGGTTTTCCCCAATTTTTTGTTTGGTTGCTGTGATTTAGATTCGTTTGATTTTTCAATTGAGTCAGTCGGAGTGCTCAATTGGACTTATTAGAAGCAAAACTTTGTGTAGGTAGATTATTTTAGGTTTTCACTGATTAGTAGAACTACAACGAATTTAGCTATTGTTTAGATTTATTAGCAGGTGTTACATCAGATTTTGATATTAGGCAAGTGCACGTTGATGCTGATGAAGACGAGGTTGAAGCACATGGTACTGCATCGGATCGGGAATATATGACTCAGTTACGAGATGAGATTGTTGAGCAGTTAATGCAAAGCATGGATTCAATGATTTAAAAAATGTTATTGTCTTTTTATGAATATTATTTCAGTATTGTATAACTATTATTTATGTTTGAATGTTAAAAACTATCTTAAGTGAAATAAAATCAGTTTATTTATATTTCAGTTTATTTCAGCAGCTTGCAGAACTTAAAAAATAAACAATTTTCTTCTTGCAGACTGTAGAGGTTTGGTCTACCTCTTTAGCTCCAGATGTCTGCATATATGGTCCGCGGACTGCAGACGTTTTACCTTTTAAAAAACAAACAGCACCTTAGTAAATGATGGTAGGCATGCGTGTTTTTATGTCCTTAAATGTTTGCTAAACAAGTGACATGCCTTCATGTAATTTAATGACGTCACAGGATTTTGTGTGTGTGGTTTATCATCGTCCTAGTGACACGAAGAGTTTATTATGTGGGAGATGAAGCCTTCGTGGCAATTAGTTGGGAGACGAGGCCCTTGTGACATTGACATTAACGATGATTGGTCACACTTGTGAGATGAGTGCACACAACTTCCTTTTAAAATTGTGTTTTCTTTTTAAAATGAGGTTTAATGAAGTGTTTTGAGACTGAGTAAAGATATATTGAAGATATATGTTGATGAGTAAAAGTTGCACGAAGAGGTCGAAAGACCTGTTTATAAACGATATTGATTATTGATATGCTTTGAGTTGATAACCCTGTTCACTTTTACTATAGAACTCATTTAGCTACGTTGACATTTTTATAATGTATTTAGATATGGCAATAGTTTGAGTTGATACGCGGCTCCTTGGCTAGTGGTGATAGTTACTGGCACCCTTGGAGCTTTAGCACGTTTCTGTGTTGATTGTTTTAGACATATTTTAGTTGTTTTCGTACTTTGACAATTTGTTCTTACATTACGTTTGTTTTCTACTGCGAATGGTTGAATGTTTGTAACACCTCGTAAAATCGCGACCAATGATGTGTTGACACATGTACTAAACCCTAATGAAGTCAAACGTTGACTATAAAGGACTAATTTTGCGAAAAATCAAAAACTTTGAATGTGGAAGGACTGAAAGTGTTAACATGCTTAAACTAAGCCTCTGAATAACAACACACGGTATTCATAATTATATTTGAGCCACTTGTTGATCAAAAGGAACTGTTTACGTAATTAATTAAAAGTTTGCGCGACGAAGGGTTAAAAGCGTCAACATGTTTAATTATACATCTGAGTGAACTTTTAACAAACCCGGAGTGTTATAATATCTGATTATATTCTGGGGAATACATAATATTGGCCATATAGGGCTTTAATGTCGATAAATGATAATACGCACTAGTTTGTGCGTTAAAAGGATTAAAAGTGTCAACATGTTAATTCTTACCTCTGAGTGACCTTTTAACGAACCCGAACCATCGTGGTGTTTGATAATACTCACAGGAATGACTAATATTGGCCGTTTAAGGCTTTGATGCCATTAAACGATAAAACACACAAGTTTGAGCGTTAAAAGGACTTAAAGCCTTGACGTGTAAATCTACATCTTTGAGAGACCTTTTAAACGAACCGGGAACTCCGTGATGCTCGGTCATACTCCCGGGGGTGCCTAATATTGGTCACAATGGGCATATATTATTATTATTATTATTATTATTATTATTATTCAATACTTAAAGCCCACACATAACTAAAACCATTTGATGAATCTATGGACTTGTTAATGGTTTTAAAAACCTAGTATAACACTTGTAATCATCTCATGATTTCCCTAAACACATGGCATGATCTTATCCTTTCTCAAAAACTATATAAAGGCCATGAAATTTCATTTTCAAAGTACACCATTCATTCTTTTATCCTATCTTCTCATCTTGCAGGATCCTAAGTAATTGGGAACTACCTTTGAGTATTCTTCAATCCACAGGACCACTTGTAAGTGTTCCTTTCATGACTAGTTCTTTTATTTGGCTTAAAAAGCCGAAAAGTCAAGCGTTTACGATAAACGCTTTGACTTCTAGTTAGACCGTAAACGGTCAAGCCATTGTTCGCAACGAACATGGCTACGTGATTGTAATTAGGTAGGTATTAAACCCTCAAAAGGGAACCTTCTAAGAATCACGTTTGCTTGGTTAAATTGACGAGTCAACGTAATATTGTTTTAAAAAGTCAACGGGTCAGTTTTTGAAATAATTGTGATATGAGTTTAGAAATGTTCTAAAATACATTTTATCACTTAAACAAATTGGTAATAAGTATTAGAACATGTGTAAACATGTTCGGCTCGTCAATTCCAGTTTTAGGGTCGGTTCGCAACCGAAAGTCGCGAAGTTTGACTTCCACGTTGACTTTCGATTATGAACCGAATTAGATTAGTTTGCTACTGATTATAGGTTCCGTTATGATCGTATTATAATGTAGAATAACCCTATAAGGTTATATTACACGATCATATTAGAAATCTGAGTTTTTGCACATGTTCCGTTAATATGCCGTACTTTGACTATTATGCCCTTTTTAGCAAAAATAAGGTTTTAGAAATCAATAAGCTTTCAAACAAATTAGGTACTGATATGTTAACATGTTTAACATATTTTGATGTTACAAATCTGATCATAAACTTAGTTTGCATATAATATCGTAAATTATGCTTTAAATTGACCAAAATGCCCTTTATGCGCATAGATCGGTTTTAAGCCTAGTTTTTCATACCAAACTCATTTTCTAATGATGTAATATTATAATTAGGATAATTTGGGATGTTCATTCAGTTTACAAGCTGAGTTTACGCATACGTTCTTGAATTACGTCCTTAAATGACGATAATGCCCTTTTTGCACCTAAAATGATTTAAAAGCACAATTTTCATATAAAACCTTTTTATTACCGATATGTTATATTATTTAACATATTTTGGTCGTATAAACCTGATCATAACATTAGTTTTCCTAAAAGATCGTAAATATCGTCATTTAACGACTTTAACGCCGTTTCGGCGCATAGTAAGATTTTAAACCATAACTACCAATCAAGACTTGTTACCTACTGATTTTATAAATCATTTTAAATATTTTTATTGTAGGTATATATTTTAAACTCAGATTCCCAAATTAGCCTTCAAAACTATGTGTGAAATTACCAAAATGCCCCTACGGAGCATAGTTTGGTTTTAAACTATAAAACACACATATGTTTGGTATCATACTTATATTATATCATAAATAAAGTGTTTTCAAATATTTTTTATGATCGCAACATCAGTTTGTGCTCCACTTTCTTTTATACGTCGTAAAATGACCAAAACGCCCATATGAGGCATAGTTTGATTTTAAAACCTTAACGGGCACACGAGTTGATATCCTACTGATATTATGACTTGTCTAAAGCATATCGGCATATGGAACTTGTTCATGACTTATCCGGTTACTCGTTATCGCATATACGCGTACGGTTAGACTTACGTAACTAGTTTGCGTAAGTTTACCGAAGCGGGTTAAACCTTATCATTTTTACTTTAAAATCCAGAATGTATTTAGTTTACCCATATTATATAAGTCTTCATACTTATTGGGTCTAAATTACATTCCATTCCGGTCATCGCTTAATCTAGCGTATCGTACCGTTTCTAATACTTTAAGTTAACCGGTCTGGGTTAATTACCTAAACAAGACTCGTTAGCATTCTAAATTGGTTATTTATAACCTGTTTTAATTCATATTGCTTGACTGAAACATTGGGGGTTAATGCGACCGTGTCCTGGATATCCTTGACTCATTAATTGCAAATAGCCACGACCTAAGCACGGGGTGTAGGCATACACCCGACAGATGCAATATGGTTTATTAAATAATTTTATACCCAATATGAGTTTCCCAATAAGGGAATAAGTGGTGTGTCGGTTAATCATGAACCGACATAGTACCGGGCCCCGTATGTAGAGCAAGTTATGTAAAACTGATAACATGAGATATAGTTTGTCCCAAGTATAAAATATTTCGTGCCCTGTGCACCTAAACCAATTTTCATAAACATTTTCAAATGTGTCGGTTGATTGTATTTACCAGTGAAAACTGACGTATTTTCAAAAGTCTAAGTGACAGGTACAAATACGTAAATAGGCTGGAAGCTGCTCGGGATTGTTAGACGAGGAACTTGCAACTCCTTCGCATAAGCCATTAGTCTGATAAACTTCTTTTGTTTTAAATGATCCGCTGTGGATTATTGCAAGCTTGTCAGTACGTAATACTTTGATATTTTCAGACATTTGTGTTTGTAATAATATTTTATATTCTAAGACTTCCGTTGTGCTATTCTGTGTATGTTTGACCATGACGAAACCAATCTTACGTCACGATACTCTCCACCAGGCCCACCGGGCTATGTTGTAAATATCGGGGTGTGACAGGTTGGTATCAGAGCCAACGTTTGAGTGAATTAAACACTAGCCTTTAGTGTTTAATCTTAAATGACACAGTAGCATATTCCTTAGACTTTCTGAGTCTAGACTTAACATAGGAATGCTCTCATCCCTATTAAGTAAACATTGTTTTCGATTTTATGTGTTTTAAATATGTCGCCAGGCAAAGAAACCGTTGATGGAAATTCTCCACGTCCGAAGCCTAGAAATGCCAAGCTTCGTACCACGACTTTAATAAGCGTGCAACCAGTTGGAGGAAAGACCTTTATGGACCTATTCCCAAAATCAAACCAATTTAAACTCTTAACCAGACATCAGAGTCCATACCAGAAGGTCCCTGAGGCTCCCATATTGAAGATGATGCATGCGGATGCTAGTAATCCCTATTTTCTATCTCCAAGTTTTGAAATTCCAAACTTGGACTATGCTTATTAAACTACAAATCCGTGATCCAATTTTAAAAAAAAATTCAAATCATTAATCCCTGGATCCTACTCCTAGCAACAAATCCTGAACTGGAATGCTTATTTAATTCACTGAAATCTTTAGTGTCGCTATAGCATATGGCAAACAAGGAAGAGAAACAATCGGAATGAAGCAAGGAAGGCATTAGAGAATCGATCTTTCATTATATTTCGTTTTTTCTCTAAATCCCTGTATGGGCATTTAATTATTATAGTCCCTTCGTGGACATTATATTTCAATATGGTCCCTTCGTGGACACTGTACTTCGACATAGTCCCTTCGAGGACATTAAATTTCAATAAAGTCCCTTTGAGGACATTATGTTTCAAAATAGTCTCTTCGTAAGCATCATACTACAATATAGTCCCTTCATGGATGTTATATTTCCATATAGTCCTTTCATGGACATTATACTCTGTTATAGTCTTTTCATGGACATGTCATTTCATTAAAAATATTTTTGTAGACATATTATTTCATTAAAGTCCCCTGGCGAATGTAGACGTTCATCATAATCCTTCCGAGGACATATGGTTTCACTATAGTCCCAATGTTGACATATCTTATAATCCCTATATGGATATATATATTTTTTTCTTTCAGTTCCCACGTGGACAAGTATCGCTTCAAAGACGCTATAAGGACCTATCTTTTCTATATGGTCCCTGTATGGACATTTATTTATTATAACTCCCTAATGAATTTATCTTTCTATTTAAGTCCCTGTGAGGACACTTGTTCAGTAAAGTCTCTTTTGTGCACATGTTGTACCAATATAGTCCTTTTGTGTACATGTTATTTCACTAAAATCCCTTTGGGGATACGCTATTTTGAAATAGTCCCTATGTGGACTTATAATATTTTATAATCCTTATACGGACTTATGTTTTTTCCTTTTAGTCCTCTGCGGACAAATAAGATACTAAAAGTCCTGATTAAGGCACTGTTGTAAATTTTGTAATGATTTATGGGAAGCTTTGAAAATTTATATAGGTATTCATTTCGTCCTTTATCAAACAATAGTATTAATTTTATTCGAACTTTATCGATCTGCTAAATAATTTCAAAAGGTCTTCTTAATGGTATAACCTAGTCAATATGTCAATACAGACATGCTATGATGGTAAAACCCTCTTAAGAAAATTAAGCCTTGTTAACATCTAAGAACATGTTAACACTCCTGGCAGTGTGACATGAGAAACCACACCAGCCGTCAAGGTATTTGGACTACGTCCAAGCCTTAAAGCTTATATGATCGAATTAGATCATGGCAAGTATCATCAATGTGATAATCATAATATAAACATCCATTAGTGATGAAGTGCCTACGGGCTAAACTTGTTGTCCAATAAGACAACGACAGTTGTGGTCTACGACCCCCTGTCTAAAAATGTTGGACTATGTCCAAGCCTCATAGTCTACAAGATTAATATGATTATGACACATATAATCTAATACGATGATCACGTTATTTAACATCCTTTAGTGATGTTTCACCTACGGGCTATATACTATATTGTCCACTAGTGACGTTGACAATTGTGACTGTTATGGTTCCCCGTTAAAGGTGATGGGCAATGCCCAAGCCTTATAGTCTATAAGATCGATAAGAACATGACTAATATGCTCAATTACGATAATTATATATATATATATATATGTATGTGTGTGTGTGTGTAAACATCCCTTAGTGATGTCCATCGATTTGCCTATGTGCCAAAATGAATCGTTTTCAAAACGATGACAGTTGTAGTCTATGACTCCCTGCCTAAAGGTGAAGAACTATGTTCAAGCCTTAAAGCCCCTGATCTAATAAGATTGTGGGTTATAAACTAATGTCCTTTGCGACAAGGCCTTTCTGCCATATGATTACTTATGTCCTTCATGACTAGACTTTATGTCATATCTATTTACGTTCCTGTGACGGGCCTCCGTGCCATATACATATATATATATTAAAAGTCCTTTTAGGCTAGCCTTCGAGCTACTCATAGTCCTCTATATGACAAAGACAATTGTGATATTGTGATCCCCTGTCAAAAAGGTAATGGATTCAGTCCAAACCTTAAATGCCATTAATGGTCCCTTTTGTGACCTAGGCCAAATATAATTGATATACATTCAAGTAACATACTATAAGGAAGTTAAAACCTAATAGCCGATATGGTTTAATGATACCATGGCTTGATAATCATCAAATAATTCACTATTATTTTGTAACTAAGCAATTGTTATTATTGGTGTTTAGTACCAAAGCTTCAAAATGGTGGATTCTGATGAAGCATACAGCAACTCTGCAAATAAAAACAATGATGCAAATGTAAATGTTAATGGCGCTGATCTTCAGGCCATGATTGACGCAACAGTTAGTAAAGCTGTGGGTAAAGTTCTTGAGAACAATAAGGAGTCAAGTGCAACTCGCTCAAAGTCCCATACAAAACCAAATGCATCAGCTTGCAAGGAGAGCTCCGTTCACTCTTCAAATGCAAAGAGCGAACCTCAGAAGTTAGTGCTCCATGATAAGCCCCGTTCAACTGAAGACAGGTGCACATACAAATACTTTGTCTCATGCAAACCCAGGGATTTCAATGGGGAAAAAGGGGCGATCGAAGCCATGAAATGGCTTGATGAAATGGAATATGTTGTGGACATCAGCAATTGTGCTGATAAGGATGTAGTGAAATTTGTTTCACAATCTTTCAAAGGCGAGGCCCTCGCATGGTGGAAGGCCATGGTACAGTCCACGGGGAAAATTCCCCTATACAATATAGGATGGTTCAAGTTTGTGGATCTTATCAGAGAAAACTACTATCCACAACACGAAGTGGAAAAGGTGGAGACAGATTTTCTGACTCTCACAATAAAAAACCTAGATTGTCAGCAATATGTTACCGACTTCAACTCCCTATCTAGATTGGTACCCTATTTAATTACCCCTGAACCTAAACGCATTGCGCGTTTCATCGGTGGTTTGGCACCGGAAGTAAAAGGGAATGTTAAGGCTTCAAGCCCAACCACATTCAGATCAACTGTTGATCTATCCTTGTCTCTCACTCTAGATATAGTGAGACAAAAGTCGGTCAATGTCACGGCCCCCGACCCGGTTTGACCCGTTTCAGGAGCCGCGGGACAGAAATCCCGTGGTATTTAATTAACAGCGGAAGTTTCTTCAGGATCTTTTTAAAACTGAAATATTTCCCGATTATTTTATTTCACAATTCGGGATAAAAACCCGGTAATTTACAATCTTGAGATTTCACCAGGAAATCTTTTATTTTACAAAACATGTTTCATTATTTTATACTAAGCCACTTCCTTAAGCTGATAGTGCTTCACGGCACTTTTACTGGATCACAACAGATCACCTGAAACATGTTTGAAAAAGGTTTTGTCAGCGGGAAATACTGAGTGAATCATTCTATTTACTAAAAACGACTCATTTATTATAATTCACAGTATTAAGAGAGATTACAATGTTTATTTCAACCAACTACCCACAGTATTTGTCATCGACTCGTTTCGGTGACTGTGGTCATATTACTATTGAGTCCGTTCACCCAATCGTAACGAGTATCATTAATTAGGTACGCCCACCTAAATTGATAAAAACAGTAATGTGCACAATACCCCACATACCGGCTGTAATTTGGTGACTACATATACTTAATCACTGTAATTATAATCTTTGAAAATAAACATGCTTTTGTAAACAAATTTAATAAAAAGAGAATGACTCACATTGCAGATTTAATAGAGCTTATTCTACTGCTTAGCCTTGATAACCTAGTTTAATAACAGGCACACAATTTGGTTAGTAACTTAATACAGCATTTACGATAACTCACGAGATTAAAACCTTCACAACGAATGACAAAGTGCGATACTTAAACATCCATCGATTTAACGACGAATGACAAAGCATAAACCCTAATGTGGGCAGCACTTAAACATCCATTTGATAGTTTAATCGATCGAACATTGAATCGTATCAGCGATCGAGTTATTACCCTGATTGTGGCGTCGATTAGTGAACCGTGTGTGTTAATTTGTGTAAACAGAACGTATCTCAGTACATGCAGCGAAGTTTTACGTCGTTTGAACACCAAAATTCGATTGCCAATGTCTGCTATTTATAGTTAAAATTTCACTTTGCTTACGGACCGTAAGCCTCAAATTGTTACGGTGCGTAATGATGCTTACGGACCGTAAGACTTAAATTGTTACGGTGCGTAAGGGTTGAAAATAGGTTATAGGGTAGCCACGGTTGGGACTAGCTTTGCTGACTTGACATATTCTGAAATTCGAATTTTGACAACGAGTAATTGTAGATAATCGTTAACTAGGGTTTACCCCCCTTGAGTTTTAGGGGCCCTAATCCTGATTCTGAAAATTCTGAAATTTTTAGGGTTTGTGCAGAATCACTTGGGTTTCTCAATTCGGGTTTCCTATTGGTTAAATTAAAGTAATAAATAGTACTTTTTGATGAGATTTGTTACATTCTCCCCACCTTAAGAAAAATCTCGTCCTCGAGATTTACCGGAATAAATGAGGATACTTTCGCTTCATTTCTGATTCCAGCTCCCAAGTGTATTCAGCTCCTCTCTTTGAATCCCATCTGACTTTGACTAAAACTAGTCGTTTGTGTTTGAGAAACTTGATCTTTCGATCCTCAATTTGAAGAGGTTTCTCAACAAATTTCAGCTTTTCGTTTACTTCTATATCTCGAAGAGGTACTACCAGTGATTCATCTGATAAGCATTTCTTGAGATTGGATACATGAAATACATCATGTACTCCTGCTAATTCTTCTGGTAGTCGTAAATGATAAGCAACTGGTCCTATACGTTGGATTACTGAAAATGGTCCTACGTACCTTGGACTTAGTTTTCCTTTCTTTCCGAATCTGACTACTCCTTTCCAAGGAGAAACTTTCAATAGTACTTTGTCTCCCACTTGGAATTCTAAAGGCTTGCATCTATTGTCTGCATAACTTTTCTGGCGATCTCGAGCCATCTTCAGCCTTTCCTTGATTTGAGTAATCTTATCAGTCGTTTCTTGCACAATTTCAGGACCTGATAATTGACTTTCTCCTATTTCTGCCCAACAAACTGGAGTTCTGCACTTTCTTCCATACAATGCTTCAAATGGGGCAGTTTCAATACTTGAATGATAGCTATTGTTATAGGAGAATTCAATTAATGGTAAATGATCATCCCAATTTCCACCAAAATCTATTACACATGCTCGGAGCATGTCTTCTAGAGTTTGGATCGTCCTTTCACTTTGTCCGTCTGTTTGGGGATGATATGCAGTACTCAAATTTAATCGAGTTCCCATAGCTTGCTGGAAACTTTTCCAGAAATGGGAAGTAAAACGACTATCCCTATCCGAAACAATGGAGAGTGGAACTCCATGTAAGGATACAACTTCATCTACATACAATTTAGCCAGTCTTTCCATGCTAAAGGTTTCTTTCATAGGTAAAAAGTGAGCTGATTTGGTTAATCGATCCACAATTACCCAAATCGCATCATTACCTTTTCTGGTTTTGGGTAACTTAGTAACAAAATCCATTGTTATAAGTTCCCATTTCCATACCGGCATTTCTAATTGTTGTAGTAATCCTGAAGGTTTCTGATGTTCTGCCTTAACTTGTGAACAAGTAAGACATTTAGAAACATATCGTGCTATATCCTTTTTCATTCCTATCCACCAAAAGTTCTTTCTTAAATCTTGGTACATCTTATTGTTTCCGGGATGCATAGTATACCTAGATTTATGAGCTTCTTCTAAAATCTTAGGTCTTAAGTCTCCCTGCTTAGGTACCCAAATTCTACTTTTGTGAAATCTCCAAATTCCATCTACTCCTTGTTCTAATTTCTTGATTCATCATTTCATTCCTTCAGCATCATCCTTGATTGCTGTAGTTTGAACATTCTTCAATTGTTCCATTAAATCTATTTGTAGATTTAATCTGAGAGCACGAACTCGTCGTTGTTTCTCATAATACTTACGACTTAAGGCATCTGCAACTATATTTGCCTTTCCTTCATGATACTGAATATCACAGTCGTAGTCACTTAGAATTTCCATCCATCTCCTTTGCCTCATGTTTAACTCTTTTTGCCCAAATATATATCTTAGACTTTTGTGGTCTGTGTAGACAGTAAATTTACTTCCGTAAAGATAATGTCTCCAAATCTTAAGGGCAAAAATTACGGCTCCTAATTCTAAATCATGAGTCGTATAGTTTTCTTCGTGCTTTTTCAATTGCCTTGAAGCATATGCAATCACCTTTTTGCGTTGCATAAGCACACATCCATATCCTAGTTTTGAAGCATCACAATATACTTCAAAATCTTCAGTTCCTTCTGGTAAGGCTAAGATTGGTGCATTTGTTAATTTCTGCTTCAATATTCTAAAGGCTTCTTCTTGCTTAAGTCCCCATTCAAACTTAACCGCTTTACAGGTTAACTTAGTTAATGGTACGGCTATCTTGGAAAAATCCTTAATAAACCGTCTATAATACCCAGCTAAACCAATAAAACTTCTTATTTCCATTGCTGTTTGTGGAACCTTCCATTTGGTAATTGCCTCTATCTTAACAGGATCCACGTGAATACCTTCGTGATTCACCATGTGTCCTAAGAATTGCACTTCTTGTAACCAAAATTCACACTTCGAGAATTTGGCATAAAGCTTTTCTTTTCTTAACAAAGTTAAGAGTGCATGAAGGTGTTCACAATGCTCTGTCTGACTTTTGGAATAAATAAGTATATCGTCTATGAAAACAATTACAAATTTATCCAAATAGGGTTTACAGATCCTATTCATCATGTCCATGAATGCAGCAGGTGCATTCGTTAACCCAAAGGGCATGACTGTAAACTCATAATGACCATACCTAGTTCTGAAAGCAGTTTTAGGTATGTCTTCTTCTTGTACCTTCAATTGATGATATCCGGAGCGTAAATCTATCTTAGAAAAATATCTAGCTCCTTGAAGTTGATCAAACAGATCATCAATCCTAGGTAATGGATATCGATTCTTAATTGTAACCTTATTCAGTTCTCTATAATCGATACACATTCTCATTGAACCATCCTTTTTCTTCACAAACAACACTGGCGCTCCCCAAGGGGATGAGCTAGGTTGTATGAATCCTTTACTTAGTAATTCATCTAATTGCTTTTTCAGTTCTAACATTTCGGTGGGTTCTAACCGATAAGGTGCCTTGGCTATCGGTGTAGTTCCTGGAATTAGATGAATCCTAAATTCTACTTCCCTATCCGGAGGTAATCCTGGTAAATCTTCTGGGAATATATCTGGATATTCTGAGACTACAGGAATTTCCTTAAGTTCTTTACCCTTAGTACTAATGATTACTGAAATCATATATACTATTCCTTGTTTTCGTTCATAATTAGCAACTTTCATTACTGATATGAACTTCATGGGCTTACGTGGTTTATCTCCTGTAATCCTAATCACTTCTCCGGTGGGTGATTGAATTTCTATGGAATTCTGATCACAAAGGATTTTAGCATGGTTGGCTATTAACCAATCCATTCCTAATACAACATCAAATTCAGCTAAATTCATCGGCAATAGTTGTGCAGAAAATTTATGTCCTAAAAGTTCTATGTTTTCTTCTTGCAAAACTTTATCTATTTTAACTGAATTTCCGTCTGCTGTTTCAACTGTAAAAATCTGCCTAATATTGGTTAAAGGTAAACTAAGAGCTTGGCAGAATGAAGTATTTATAAAACTTTGGTTTGCACCAGAGTCAAATAATACTTTGGCGTAAATGTTGTGAACTAAGAACGTACCCGCTATCACATCTGGAATGAGTTCTGCTTCTTGAGTGGTCAGCTGAAATGCCCTAGCATTTTTCTTAATATTTCCGTCGGTCGCCTTGGTTTTGTTGTCTGCTGGTTTGATTAATTTAGGACATTCTGTTTTGAAATGTCCTGTTTCTCCACAATTGTAACAAATTGTGGATTTCTTCCTGCAGTTCTCTTCCCGATGTCCTACAACTTTGCAAAAATTGCAGGTTATATTACATCTTCCATAATGTTTCTTTTTGCAATTCCTGCAGAATAGCATAGTTGAAGATTTTCCCGTTCCTCTTCTGTTGAAGTTGTTATTATTACCCATACGAAATCCTTGGGTAATTTTCTGAGCCAGTTCCTTCTTTCTGTTTTCATCTTGGGTGCGTACCAGTTCATCGGTTAGGGTATTAGCTAATTCCACAGCATCGTCAATAGTGCGAGGTCTCGCAGCTTTAACAATGTTGCGGATTTCACTAATCAATCCCCAAATGTAGCGAGAAATGAGTACCGGTTCTGGCGAAGCCAGTGTTGGTACCACTCTAGCATATTCAAAGAATGTCGAAGTATAATCGCGACAATCTACACCCGTCATCCGATGATTTAGGAACTTATTTGTCATTTGTTCCTTTTCATACTCGGGACAGAATTTTCTTTCTACAAAACCCTTAAATTCTTCCCAAGTCATAGCATAAGCTATTATTCTTCCTTTTGATTGTAACACAGTGTTCCACCATTCGAGTGCTCCTTCATTGAAGAGATTTGATGCGTACATGACCTGATCATCTTTAGCACATTTACTTATTGCAATGACTGCTTCGGTTTTCTCTAACCAACGCAGTGATGCAGTTGCTCCTTCATTGCCTGCAAATTCAGTGGGTTTACAAGCAAGGAATTCTTTGAAAGTGCAACCAGGCATTGCGGTTTTCATTTTCTTAGGAAATGGAGCTTGATGTGGTTCTGCATTATGATTGACATTATCATTTCCTCCGTTTACACTATTACTGAAGTTATCTTCAGTAATACGTTTACTTGGAACAATTGGTTGCGGTTCGATTGGATTCTTTATAGCAGCAACAAATGCTGGAATAGCATTGGCTATCCCTTGAGCAACAATATTTTCAATATCTTGCCGAGTCATATATTGATCTCCTGGATGTTGTTCTGACTGATTAACCTCATTTACTGGTTCATTACCAATGTTTGACATCTGATAATAAATTTTATGTAAATAATTAGTATAAATACAAATATAATAAAACAGTTTGCACATAATCACATTAACATGTATAATCAAAATTATCGATTTCACAAGTTTCATTTTTTTATATATTATATTATGCCTCGTACACACGATTATCATACAACGTTTTATTGTTAAGTTATTTACACATACTGGTTATTATGATTATTTATTAACACATATTTCTGCAAACTCTGGTCAGCTAATTTCTTAAAAACGACGCTCCCTTTCGTCATATTTCCAAGTAACTCTTTCTCCCACATCCCTAATCCGATTTCCTGCATTAATTAACTCTTCGCCCCAGAGGTGAAGTTCAGTAAGATTCTCCGGGCTCATAGTTGGGTATAGTGGAGGTTCTGGGTCAACTTGTGGGAAAAATGTATCAGGGTTGTTTAAAAGGTTTTGGTATTGCCAATCGGTTGTCCACCATTCATCTAATTCTACTGGTAGTGGTTGAGGTTGGACAATAGGATCTGGAATAGCAGGTTCCAGATTGATTGGGATTGGAGCTTCTAATGGGTAACTGAAAAAATCTTCTTCAGTAAAGATAAGGTTTGGATTAGCTGCTTCAAGGTTTCCATCGGCAGGTCCGATGAGGTCACTCATTACTAATTGATGATCTAAAACTTCCCAAGGAGTCATTTTCTGTTTCTGCCTAGAACTCTCTCCGACTTCTCTTTCTGTTTGCTTACAACTATTCTTAGTTTCCATCTTTATTTGATTAATATTTTCCTCAATTTCTACTCCATTTCCTTTGTCTTTTGGTTCTTTAGTTTTAGTAGCCTTTCTTGTTGCTGGCTTTTTCCTACGTACACGCCTCCAGCCCACGAATCTGCTTCTTTTCTTGGGTTTAGGTTTTGCCAGTGGTTTGGATTGAAATTCCATGGGTTCTTCTTTATCAGCGAAGTAACTAGTGAATTCCTTGGAAACTTCTATCTTAACGGGATAGAGGTTAAGATTTTCTAAACCTTCTGATATCTCATTCATGCTGTTTAGCATATATGCAAAATACATACCAATTGTTAAAACAACATTTTATAGATAACCCGTAAATTTTATTGCATACACAAAACAACTAACAAGTAAATTATACTACAATTTGCTGTAACTTATTTATTTACTAAATAAGATTTCTGGAATTAAAAGTACTAAAACTTTTTGAGTATTTAGAGATTTGCATTTTCTGCTACTGTGGCTAGCATATAAAGATTTGCCCATTTCTCATCTAATTTGTCCTCCCAAGGTGAATTATTGATTAAATCCTGGGTTTCTTGTTTAACTTTCTTCTCTCGGTTTTTCCTTATTTCTTCCTGACTTTTCCTAATAATCAAACTTCTTTTATTAGGAGAAAGTGGTTCCTCGTAATGTGCCTTACGGACAAATATTCCTTCTTCAGGAATTACATAAGGTTTTGTTTGGGATGAACTTCCCTTCTCGTTGGATGACCTATCTAGTTTAAGATAGATGTTTGACAGCTTTTGTTTACCCATACTGTAATTAACAAATAATCAGTTAATAAGCACAGAATCACATAATTGGTAATCAGTAAAATTAAGTATTTCTAAATACTTAATAGGCTTAAATCAGTGGCTCTGATACCACCATATTTCTGTCACGGCCCCCGACCCGGTTTGACCTGTTTCAGGAGCCGCGGGATAGAAATCCCGTGGTATTTAATTAACAGCGGAAGTTTCTTCAGGATCTTTTTAAAACTGAAATATTTCCCGATTATTTTATTTCACAATTCGGGATAAAAACCCGGTAATTTACAATCTTGAGATTTCACCAGGAAATCTTTTATTTTACAAAACATGTTTCATTATTTTATACTAAGCCACTTCCTTAAGCTGATAGTGCTTCACGGCACTTTTACTGGATCACAACAGATCACCTGAAACATGTTTGAAAAAGGTTTTGTCAGCGGGAAATACTGAGTGAATCATTCTATTTACTAAAAACGACTCATTTATTATAATTCACAGTATTAAGAGAGATTACAATGTTTATTTCAACCAACTACCCACAGTATTTGTCATCGACTCGTTTCGATGACTGTGGTCATATTACTATTGAGTCCGTTCACCCAATAGTAACGAGTATCATTAATTAGGTACGCCCACCTAAATTGATAAAAACAGTAATGTGCACAATACCCCACATACCGGCTGTAATTTGGTGACTACATATACTTAATCACTGTAATTATAATCTTTGAAAATAAACATGCTTTTGTAAACAAATTTAATAAAAAGAGAATGACTCACATTGCAGATTTAATAGAGCTTATTCTACTGATTAGCCTTGATAACCTAGTTTAATAACAGGCACACAATTTGGTTAGTAACTTAATACAGCATTTACGATAACTCACGAGATTAAAACCTTCACAACGAATGACAAAGTGCGATACTTAAACATCCATCGATTTAACGACGAATGACAAAGCATAAACCCTAATGTGGGCAGCACTTAAACATCCATTGGATAGTTTAATCGATCGGACATTGAATCGTATCAGCGATCGAGTTATTACCCTGATTGCGGCGTCGATTAGTGAACCGTGTGTGTTAATTTGTGTAAACAGAACGTATCTCAGTACATGCAGCGAAGTTTTACGTCGTTTGAACACCAAAATTCGATTGCCAATGTCTGCTATTTATAGTTAAAATTTCACTTTGCTTACGGACCGTAAGCCTCAAATTGTTACGGTGCCTAATGATGCTTACGGACCGTAAGACTTAAATTGTTACGATGCGTAAGGGTTGAAAATAGGTGATAGGGTAGCCACGGTTGGGACTAGCTTTGCTGACTTGACATATTCTGAAATTCGAATTTTGACAACGAGTAATTGTAGATAATCGTTAACTAGGGTTTACCCCCCCTTGAGTTTTAGGGGCCCTAATCCTGATTCTGAAAATTCTGAAATTTTTAGGGTTTGTGCATAATCACTTGGGTTTCTCAATTAGGGTTTCCTATTGGTTAAATTAAATTAATAAATAGTACTTTTTGATGAGAGTTGTTACAGTCAAGACTGAGACTAATGAGAAAAGACTGAGGGAGGAGGATAACTCCCAGAATCCTAAGAAGAAGGGAAAATCCGAGTTCGAAAGGAACCAACAAGATTCCAATAAAAAGCCTACATGCAAAACTTGCAAAAGAAGACACTGGGGACAGTGTCGATCAAACCAAAAGCCAAAGCAATGTGGCATCTGTAAAAGAACTGGTCACCAGTCCCACGAATGTAGGGGCATAAAGAATGCAGTTTGTTTCAGCTGTGGCGAGAAGGGCCACATCAGTACTAATTGCCCTAAAGTTGCCAAAGAAGGTACAGCTAAGCCTGGAGAGGCTAAGAAAGGGAACGCCTGAACTACCGGATGAATGCCAGAGACAGTACATATCAATAATAGCATCAGGTACATTCCTTATCATTTATCAATAACATTTCTGCTAAGTGACTTATTTTAATTCGGGGAATAATAAGTCTTAGATAGACAATAAGCTTAGCAAACTTTTGATTATACTTATAAGAACTCCACATATTAAGTATAAGGTAGAACTTACCAATGAAAACTATAAAGACCGTTTCTTCCATTCTCGACGATGATCCTCTCGAAAGAATCTAGAGTACTCTTTCTCCAAGATAAAGTACGACGATATACGTTATTTTAATATTATCTCATTGATTTCTATCAACTGTGAGTGCCAAACTATGTTTGATAAAGGTGTCATATGAGGATTGGCATATCCTAATGTGTCCCATAGATTGCTTCCATGCCTGATCAGTATGGAGGTTTAATGCATGGAACCACTGAGATATCCCAATGGTCATATTGTACTAAAGTCAGCTAATGGTATTTAAAGAAGATATCCAATATATAAATGTCCAAATAAGTGTCACTAATCAAGGCATCCATGCATTCGTAAAGAAAATGTGTCATTTATATGACACGGGTAACGATAGATGAACCAAAGCCTGAAGATTTAGAATATCTCTGCCATCTCTGTGTGTCTTAATTGTCTTCTCTGAAGAACTACCCTGTTTACTTCCTGAAAGGCAAGTAGAGTTAAGATTAACATCCCACCTAGGGCTGCATTTATTTTATAGGCTCCATATCGGTTAGTACCGACAATAATGGAGGGATTGAAACCCCAATCCAATGAGTTTTAAGAATAAAGGTTCATAAGGCCTAGCTCATCATTCTAAGAGCTCTGGTATTATTATTTAGGAAAGACAGTAAAGTGTGCTTATGCATTGATTACCGCGACCCTATTTAGGCAACAATTAAGAATCGCCATCAGCTGCCCAGGATCGTCGATTTGTTCGACTAACCGTGAGGTTAGCTATTCTTTAAAGATTGGATTAAGTAGTAGTTGGAATGGCTATCTCGCCTTAAATAAGCTGTCCTATAACTAATAGTTAGTATATAAGCATCAAGAATGCTCCTTTGGAGACCTTGTATAAAAAGGAATGTCAAACGTCTGTTTGATGGACAGAAGTTTAGTAAGTCCAATTATCAGAATCTGAAATTACCCTGGAGACAACGGATAGGATCATACGAATCTATGATCGTCTGAAAGCCGCCAGTTGTCACACCCCGACCACGTAAAACAACAAACCGTGGCGGAAACGTCGGGGAGTGTTGTAACAGAATTATTGTTTCAAACCAAGGATACAAAGAGTTTCGTTTTATAGAATATTAAACATTGTCTTAGAGTTAAACAAGCAAGTCAAACATAGTTTATCATCGTTATTAAAATCACTAAGGCCTCGTCTAGTCCTAAGTGAGCATGCATCCTACTCGCAATCAACACTAAGCAACTTCACCTGAAACATATGTAAAAACAAAGTCAGCAAAGAAATGCTGGCGAGTACATAGTTTTTGTGTGAGTGTCAGATTCATGGCTCGTTTAAATGTTGAAACAACTTGTACAACTTTGTTAATTGATATTAGAAAAACCTTGTTTTGTAAAATGTTTGTATTATAAATGAATAACCAAGTCAAAATAGATTGGTCATAATTTATAAACCTCGATGCCATGAATCTTAACCCAAAACATTTGTTTATATAAACCAAATCATAAAGCGTTCTTGTAATAAAACTCGTATGGTTTATATAGTTTCGTAATGTGTGACATCGTTTAACTCGTTCTCGTTATAGATCATCGTTCATTTGTTTAAATCGTTCAATCGTTCTCGTTTTAATTGTGAAAACTACTTTTGGTCGTCTCGCTAATAACATTCAAACCTTTGTGACTCGTCCATCGTTCAACTCGTACAACTCGTATTAACAAACCACCAAAGGGTAAGTTAACAATCATCAGATTCAGTCGTTACCCACCTAACCCACACATAACCATGGGTGCGGTCTGATAACGGGATTTGTCAGATCCTATGGTACCATAACCTAATACTGGTCGGCTTGATCAATGCTAATGAATGTCATTCGTTATGTAACTACCACCAACAAGTTCGTTCACATTATCGAAATCGTTATTAGTTTTGTATAACCCATCTCAATCGTTTTAATACCATCGTTAGAATATTGAAATCGTTTTGATACATATGAATCACCCCAAAACAATCGAAAATAGTAAAAGAGGGGATCTATGTACTCACCTTCAGGTGCGTTTTTAAATGTTAACACAATCCCTCAAATTGTTTATCCGCCCTAAATTAAATAAGAATGATTTTTAATAATAAAAAACCACACTTTGACATGCAAAATACTACTTATGTCATTTCTGTTTTAATATATATGAAACTGGACTGTTTTCGGACATTTAAATAAAATGGTTAACTTATTCCAAAAATTCCCAAATTTTTACAGAACGTCTTACACGAGCCAAATATTATTGTGTAAAAATATAGGGGTTTAGTTTATTACCAATATTTTATAAAAATTCATTTTCCGGACTGAAGTCAGATTCATCTTTTTCTGACCGCAGTCCACGGAATAATTCATCTAAAATTTATTGTAAGTCCGTTTGACATAATTCTAGTTGGAGGATCACGACGACAACAGATACCATCTATAGTATAAATTTCATGATCTAACCCTACACAGAATTCAAGTTATGACTGAAAACAGCACGCATATTTTCAGCAGCAAAAATGCAGCTCTAGCTGCTGTTACAAAATGGCACTTTAAAAATAGTAAACGAAGTCCAAAAATTATGATTCCAGTGCCATTAGAACCGTATTTCATAATACATAAATCCAGACTTCAGAAAATACATTTTTCGTTAAGTTACGGTCTGTTACAGCCAACTGAAGTTGGCTGTAATCACTATACAGCTTTCTGTTTTCAGTCTTTTAACATTATAAAGTGTGTTCGATTGATTCCGTTAACATGTTTAGCGATCACAACAATACTTACAGCAGAATATCACTTATATTTTTCAGATTTATCATGCATTATCATATTTCATCATTATTTTAACACTACTTTATCATATGTTAGATGATGTTCAAGACTTGTTTAAGTTCTTTAGACTTTCTATCTTTTTGATCTTTAAACATCATTAACCACTCAACAATCATGTAAAATGCCAGGATCTAAGTGCTTACCACTAGCACAAGGCTAGGAGAGTTCGAGTGTAGAAAAGTGGTGGATAAAAGAAAACGAGAGCGGTCCTTGAGCTTCCGAGTGCACCAAGCTTACTTGTTCGGTCTCTAGCACCTTTGTATATGTATGGTTTGCTAGAAAAAGGCTTGAAGGTGGTTGTATGGTGGTGTGGTGGTGGCTGCCGAAACCAAAGAGAAGAAGAGATGGGAGTTTCAAGTGATTTGTGATGTTGGTGGTGTATGTAGCTAAGTCCCTTTGGTCATCTTTATAATCCCCCAACACCCCTTTGTCTGGTGGATATTGTGTCCTCAAGAGTACATGACATATCTAGTATTTTAATCAATAAAATCATGTGGGGAATTCCCACTTCTAGAACCGGTTGGGGGGGGGGGGGGTTGGTTTAGTTGGGTGGTAACTTATTGTTGGTGATCTAGTTAGGAAAGCAAAAGTTTAGTTAGTGTATGAAAGTGTGTGTAATCATATAAAGTGGCTTAGGGTATTCGGGGACCCTAACTAGCTCAGAAAAGTAAGAACAATATATTTGACAATATTTTTGTGTTCCGGGTAATGTCCGGTTGTTTGGTTGGGTATCGTTCGTTAAAGTGTTTAATTATGTACCAGGTATTTTATCTAGCGTTCAAATCCCGATTTATGGCGTTCTAAATTATTTTTATTATTCTATAAAAATAAACTCGCCAAAATATTACTGAAATAAATTTTAGTTGCCAAGACTGGCTACTTTGTCTGTGTTTCGTAGTAAAAGCACTGTGTCGCGCAGAAACACACGGTACGCGCTTAAACTTGAAAAATAACGTTTTTAAGCGTTTTAATTTATTTTTCAACACGAACCTGATTAAAATAAGGTTTTAATCATAACAGAATATTTGTGGGATTTAAATATTATCCGGGCGGTCACCAACGTTCGTTTCGCAGTTTTGTCGTAATTAGTTCTTTAGTTCAAATAAACATGTTTTCGCCATACTGAATCCTTCGAAACTTATTTCTAAGTTATGTAAGGGGTATTTAGGGTATGTTTGGCTTACGTCACACTTCCGGAGTGTATGTCGCGTTAAACTGATTGCGTTTAAGCACCAGTTTGCGTATAACCTTCTAGAAAGTGATTTAAAGCTTGAAATCGGTATCGAATCAAATTGTAAAATTAATAAACACAATTGAACATATAATAACACCAAAACACATATAATAACACCAAAGCACAATGTTTTATTGATAACTAACATTGTTTTACATTATACGATGATTACAGAACACAGTTGTCACAGTCTCCCCTACTTTAGGAAATTTCATCCCGAAATTTTATTTAGAGGAATCTTGTGAAAACAAATGCGGATATTTCGCCTTCATCTGGTCCTTATGTTCCCAAGTAAACTCGGGGCCACGTTTGGATTCCCAGCGAACTTTGACCAAATGAATCCGTTTGTTCTTCAACTGTTTGTATGTATGGTCCACTATCTCCACAGGTTTCTCGACAAAGTGCATCGTTTCATCAATTTGAATCTCGTCGAGAGGAATGTGAAGATTAGCATCAGCTAAACACTTTCGCAAATTGGACACGTGAAAAGTCGGATGAACATTTCCAAGCTCTGGAGGTAGCTCTAGTCGATAGGCAACCTTTCCAATTCTTTCAACAATCTTAAATGGTCCAACATATCATGGTGCAAGTTTTCCTTTCTTTCCAAATCTCACCACTCCCTTCCAAGGTGACACCTTGAGTAGGACACTGTCTCCAACTTGAAATTCTACGGGCTTGCGTTTCAAATCCGCATAACTCTTTTGACGGCTTCTAGCTGTCACAAGATTATCGCGAATTTTCTTGATTTTGTCTGTTGCTTCCAGAATGATCTCAGGTCCAGTAAGCTGAGCTTCACCGGTCTCATTCCAACAGACAGGTGAACGACATTTTCGACCGTAGAGAGCTTCGAATGGTGTCATCTTAATGCTAGCATGATAACTATTATTGTATGAGAACTCGATCAATGGCAAGTGAGAATCCCAATTACCACCAAAGTCTATCGCGCATGCTCTAAGCATATCCTCCAAAGTTTGAATCGTCCTCTCAGATTGACCATCTATTTGGGGATGATAAGCAGTGCTTAGATTCAGTTGGGTTCCCAAAGCAGATTGCATGGTCTTCCAAAAATGAGATGAAAATCGAGCATCACGATCGGAAATGATATCTAGAGGAATACCATGTCGTGATACAATCTCGTCTACATAGATCTTGGCAAGCTTCTCAGCAGAGAAATCCTCACGGATTGGTAAGAAGTGAGCTGATTTTGTCAAACGATCAACTACGACCCAAATAGCATCGTGACCTTTAGACGTACACGGTAACTTGGTGATGAGATCCATTGCAATGTTCTCCCATTTCCAAACCGGTATCTCTGGTTGTACAAGCAAACCAGAAGGTCGTTGATGTTCCGCCTTGACTTTGAGACAAGTTAGGCATTTCGATACATACAAGGCAACATCCTTCTTCATACCAGGCCACCAATACTGGGTACGAAGATCCTTGTACATTTTATCAGCACCAGGATGGATAGAATATCGAGACTTGTGAGATTCGTCCATTACTAAGGTGGGAAGATCGTCCTGATTCGGAATCCACAAACGATTCTCAAAATAGAGTAAACCATCGTCTTTCCTTTCGAGTTTAAGCTCAAGTTGAAGCGGTAGTTCATACTTCAATAAGTCTTTGATCACACAGGATTGTTGAGTTTAAAGGACGCGAGATTGAATATCAAATAGAGTTTGAACAGAATGAAGCTTGACTCGTTCCTTTCGACTAAGCGCATCGGCTACGACATTCGCCTTACCAGGGTGGTAGCGGATATCGCAATTATAATCGTTTAAGAGTTCAACCCAACGTCATTGCCTCATGTTCAGCTCCTTCTGATTGAGAATATGCTGGAGACTTTTGTGGTCTGTGAAAACCACACACTTCATTCCATAGAGGTAGTGTCTCCAGATTTTAAGCGCAAAGACTACAGCCCTTAACTCAAGATCATGAGTCGTATAGTTCTTCTCGTGAATTTTCAATTGTCTAGACGCATAAGCTATGACTTTACCACGTTGCATAAGAACGCAACCAAGTCCTAGATTCGACGCGTCACAATAGACAACAAAATCACCGTTTCCCTCATGCAGAGATAAAACAGGAGCATCACAGAGCTTTCGTTTCAGCGTTTGGAACGCTTCTTCTTGTTTAGGTCCCCACTCAAAAGGCTTATTTTTCTGAGTCAAAGCAGTGAGTGGAACCGCGATCTTTGAGAAATTAGAAATAAACCGTCGATAATAACCAGCAAGACCAAGAAAAGAACGAACTTCTGTAGGTGTCGTTGGTGTATTCCAATCCTTAATTGCAACAATCTTGGATGGATCTACATGAATACCCTGCTCATTGATAATATGACCCAAGAACTGAACTTCTTTAAGCCAGAATTCACACTTGGAGAATTTAGCAAAAAGTTGTTCCTTCCTTAGGAGTTCCAATGTCAAACGAAGGTGTTGTTCGTGATCGGCTCGAGACTTTGAATAAATGAGAATATCGTCGATGAACACAATGATGAACTTATCTAAATAAGGTTTACAAACCCTATTCATTAAGTCCATGAAGATAGCTGGGGCATTCGTCAAACCGAAAGGCATGACAGTGAACTCGTAATGCCCATATCTTGTACGGAAAGCAGTTTTGGGAATATCTTCTTCGAAAATACGAAGTTGATGATACCCAGAACGCGGGTCGATCTTGGAAAAGCATGAAGCACCTTGCAGCTGGTCGAAGAGATCATCAATTCTAGGTAGGGGATATCGATTCTTGATGGTAAGCTTATTAAGCTCACGATAATCGATACACATTCAAAAAGATCCATCTTTCTTTTTCACAAAGAGGACAGGAGCTCCCCAAGGCGAAAAGCTCGGACGGATGAATCCTTTATCAGACAACTCTTGAAGCTGTTTCGATAACTCTTGCATTTCTGACAGTGCAAGACGATAAGGTGCTTTCGCAACCGGGTTGGCATTGGGTACAAGGTCAATATGAAACTCGACTTGACGAACTGGTGGCAAACCAAGCAGTTCATCGAGAAACACCTCTGGATAATCCCGAACAATTGGAATATCCTGAATACCCTTGCTCTTGCCTTTCTCCTCGGTGACATGTGCCAGGAAAGCAACATATCCTTTTCGCAAAAATCTCTGGGCCTTTGTACATGACATAAGCTTCAAACCACCAGATGGCTTCTCGCCACGAACTTCCAGAACATCGCCAGACGGAAGGGGAATACGAACAATCTTATCGAAACAAACTACCTCTGCATGATGTTTGGTCAACCAATCCATCCCCACGATAATATCGAAACTCCCAAGTTGCATCGGTGTGAGGTCAATGGGAAAAAGATGGTTATCAAGGTTTAACTGACAATCACGAATAACAGAATCGAGCACAAGAGGTTTGCCAGTAGCAACTTCGACAGATAAGGGTTTCCTTAGTTTAGTTCTAGGTATCGCAAGCAAAGGCTCAAAAGATAACGAAACAAAACTTCTATCGGCACCAGAATAAAAAAGAATGGATGCAGGTCGATTGTTAACAAGAAACGTACCATTGACGACGAGGTTGTCAGCTCGTGCCTCATTTGCATTCAGATTGAATACTCGTCCACGAGCGGGATTCGCATTCGCATTGACATTGACATTCACGTTCGGATTTGCATTCGCATTTGCCAACCTCGGACAGTTGTTGCGGAAATGACCACACTCTCCACAGTTGAAGCATGAACCCGGTGGGAATCTAGCAGCATTCCCCTGAACTGGGGCTTGAACCTGAGCAGCTTGATTCTGACCTAATCGGCAGACGTTGGACAGATGGCCAAGTTTACCACACGTTGTGCATTGCCTACAAGCTTGTTGTGCAACATGATGACCGTTGCAGCGAGCACAATGAGGTCCGGTACTAGCATACGCTTTCTTCGCAGGAGGTTGAGCTGGTGGGTTCTGAGGGTTCTGAGCATTTTGTGCAGTTACTGCAAAGTTCTGAGCACCCTTTCGCTTTCTCGACTTCTTCGAAGACTCACCCTTCTTACCCTTACCCTTTTCCTTGTCTTTAGCAGAATCAGTTGACTTCTTCTTATCACCCTTGCAGGTAAGTTTACCCTTCCTGAGTTGCGACTCAGTCAGGGTAGCAGATAACTCGATCGCTTGACGAACAGTAGCAGGATTAACGCCAGTCACAATATCTTGTATGGAATCGGGTAACCCATCGATATACCTCTCTATCGCTTTCTCCAACGGGGTAACCATAGTAGGACACAAAAGACTGAGCTCCTCAAATCGATCCGTGTACGCACGGTGTTCTCCCCCATCTTGTTTTAGATCGTCAAACTCTCGTTCCAAAGCTCGAATTTCGTGACGGGGACAAAACTCTCTCATCATGAGAGCTCGAAGCTCTTCCCATGTTTGTGCTAATGCCACTTCGGCACCCCTATCGCGCATCACTCCGTTCCACAAAGTAAGAGCACGCTTCTCGAACACACTTGATGCAAATTCAACCTTACGCCCATTCGGACATTGCACATGTCTGAATGTGTTCTCGATACTTTCAAACCATTGAAGGAGTGCAGTCGCTCCTTGTGACCCAGAAAACTTTAGCGGCTTTGCAGAATTGAAACTCTTGAAATTACATTGTGCATTGTTATTGTTATTGTTATTGTTGTTGTATACCTCGTGGACTTGGGTCACAACACCAGGAAGCACAGCAGCCACTTGCTGAGAGACCAGGGCTGCGATTTCTTCAATGGTAAAAGATTGTGCTTCACGTCGAGGAGGCATTGTCTAACAAGGAAATATGAGAAACGAGTGAGGTCGATAATTTGGAAAAACAAAAGTGGTATTGAAAATATTGACGAATCATAAGGAAGGCGATCATTTGTTTGTTACCTCGAACAAACAAACGACACGCAGTGACTAATCAAAGTAGTGAATCAAAATAATGTATCGCGAAGACATGCTCGCCTATAAGTGAACACTCACCCCAAGAGTTCCCAGGTAAGAGTGACTGGTCCGATTATGTGGATTTGTACGAACACTCTAGCCTTTGACAGAAAACTCAGGGTACATGCATTCACTCTTCCAGTTTGCACGTGTTCACATTATTTACTCCCAAACTTCGACGAGATTTTGAAAACTCAATAGGCACTAAGCCAAAAATGAGTTAAACTGGAAGGGTTCAAAACCTTACAACAGAGGGTTCAAAACCTAGTAATCAATCATCCTAGAACGGATGATTAATTTTCGAAGCAGATTCGGATTTTGTTTTAAAAAAAAAAAATTTAAACGCAAATCAACTTGCGTTGGGGTCCTAGAAAGTTATAGTCTAGGTTAAAACATTACTAATAACCTAATTCTCTATAACCATTGGCTCTGATACCAACTCTTCTGTCACACCCCGACCACGTAAAACAACAAACCGTGGCGGAAACGTCGGGGAGTGTTGTAACAGAATTATTGTTTCAAACCAAGGATACAAAGAGTTTCGTTTTATAGAATATTAAACATTGTCTTAGAGTTAAACAAGCAAGTCAAACATAGTTTATCATCGTTATTAAAATCACTAAGGCCTCGTCCAGTCCTAAGTGAGCATGCATCCTACTCGCAATCAACACTAAGCAACTTCACCTGAAACATATGTAAAAACAAAGTCAGCAAAGAAATGTTGGCGAGTACATAGTTTTTGTGTGAGTGTCAGATTCATGGCTCGTTTAAATGTTGAAACAACTTGTACAACTTTGTTAATTGATATTAGAAAAACCTTGTTTTGTAAAATGTTTGTATTATAAATGAATAACCAAGTCAAAATAGATTGGTCATAATTTATAAACCTCGATGCCATGAATCTTAACCCAAAACATTTGTTTATGTAAACCAAATCATAAATCGTTCTTGTAATAAAACTCGTATGGTTTATATAGTTTCGTAAACATCGTTGTGTGACATCGTTTAACTCGTTCTCGTTATAGATCATTGTTCATTTGTTTAAAGAGTTCAATCGTTCTCGTTTTAATTGTGAAAACTACTTTTGTGACAACCCTTGAAATTCCATGTATCCGTACAATTTATTAATGATAATTAAACTGCTTGATGACTGTGCTGAATCATTTAACTGCTCTCTGATTACTGTGTTATACATACATGTGCGTGTTAGCATACTAGTAGTATACAGAAAACTTGACTAAATGGTCCTGAATATTTCCCTATGTGTTAGGAATTAATTTTGTTACAAAAATATATGTATAAGACGCCTTACGGAACAAGTAAACAATTTAACGGAACAGTATCCGACCGAACAACCGGACATTACCCGGGACACCAAATATTTGTCAAACACATTATTTAATTATTTTTGGCTAGTCATGGTCCCCGTGTACCATAACACCCACTAGAAATATACTAACTAATATATGTAACTATTACTTGAACTTGAACTAATGTTTATCAACTATCCATCAAATGTTACAATTAACACCCCCTAGCCTATTTCGGTCATCATCATCACCAAATATTCTCTAGATTTTATTTTTTCTATCTTGCTTGTTGATTGGCCAAAAATATGTGTGATGATTACACTAAGATCAAGTAGGGTGGCTAAGGGGATTTCTAAGAAATCTTATAAGATCTCAATCCTCACAAGTTCACTTCACCCCCCTCAAGACTCTCTCTCTCTCTCTCTCTCTCTCCCTCTTGGCTGCACATAACCGCCACCATCACCACCACATAACCACCATCATCTTCATCATATTCAAGTTCCATACAAGCTTGAAGGTGATCCATAGAGGTTGCATCTTGAAGAGCATTCAAAGGAGCCTTGTTCTTGCTTCTTCATCATCTTTTCTCATCATCTTTACACTAGATTCTTCCCTAGCTTGAAGCTAGTAGTAAGTCTCTATTTAACCCTTGTTCATGTCTATTTGGTGTAGTTAAAAAGATGTAGTATGTTAAATCGACAAGAACACTAAAAGGGTTTAAACAAGATGATGAACATAAAAAGTTACATGAAAGATTTACATGATGATATGTTGTAGTTGATTGCTTGATGATTTACTTGCTGATATTGATGTTAAATGTCGTTATGGATCTCTAAACATGTTAACGGAATCAATCGAACACACTTTAGAATGTTAAAAAGCTAAAAACAGTTTGCTGTTTGGCGATTACAGCCAACTTTAGTTGGCTGTAACAGGACCGTAACTTAACGAAAAATGTAATTTCTGAAGTCTAGGTTTATTTGTTATGAAATACGGTTCTAATGGCACCGGAATCATAATTTTTGAACTTCGTTTACTATTTTTAAACCGTCATTTTGTAACAGCAGCTAGAGCTGCATTTTTCTGCTGAAAATATGCGTTTTGTTTTCTGTCATAACTTGAGTTCTGTGTAGAGTTAGATCATGAAAATTGTACTGTAGATGACAACTGATGTATTAGTAATTACCCCACTGGAATTTCGTAAATCGGACTTACTATGAAATTTTAATGAATTGTTCCATGGACTGTGGTCAGAAAAAGATAAATCTGAGTTCAGTCCGGAAAATGAATTTTTATAAAATATTGGTAATGAACTGGACCCCGATATTTTTACACAATAAAATTTGGTACGTTTAAGACCTTCTGTAAAAAGTTGGGAATTTTTGAAACAAGTTAACTATTTTATTAAAATCCCCGAAAACAGCCCAGTTTTGAATATAAAAGCTGAAACGACATAAGTAGTGATTTGCGTGTCTAAATGTCGGGTAGGTTATCCGAGAATGATATTACATGTTATATGTCAATAAAAGTGTTATGTGCAATGTCGTATGTTCGTTTATGAGTGGAAAATAGATGGGAAGTTTATATGGGCATGAACCGTTAAAGTGATGCATGTTATGTGATAGATACGTGTAGGAACTTTGTGCTCTATTTGAAAACCACTAAATGACTAACTGGTAATCATAATAGGACGTGATTGACCGACCTTGACTGTTAGCTATTTTTTGAGAGTCAAACCGAGCAACCGAGGTGAGTTCACACTCTTTCCAAGGCATGGAATTCCCAAGGTTTGGGCATGGGTTAAAGAACTGAACGGTAACTACAAACTTGCGTATTCCCCATACAACAGGATACGTACGACCATAAGACCATCACTCTATCATTTTAAGTCCCTCATTTATCGACTTAATCGCCGAGGCCTATGGCGAGCGGGTCATTAGTTAATAGCGCTATTAGGTTTAACAAGCCTCACACCGTGCCAGTCGGACGGGCGTGTACTAATGGACTATGGGCAAAGGGTCAATGCTGATAGACATTGACTTAGGGCACCTCTTACATTTTCGTAGCAGTCGATACGCGTGGTCTAATAATACATGGGAAGCCCCCACCAATCTTCACAAACATGTCTGGGAGACCGCGATACGAATTAATATGATACATGGTTTACAAAACAAACATACAATTTACGAAACGATTTCTGTAACTAAACAACCTACTGTGAACTCGCTCAACTTTATTGTTGACTCATTGTTACATGCCTTACAGGTCGCTAAACGCTTGGAGCTTGCACGAGGAAGGAGTCATTGTGGTGTACGGACTGTTATGTCCCGTACTTAATAATTGAACTTTATAAACTATGTTTTGGACATTAAACTTATGAACTATAAACTTATGTTTGAACTTACGTTTTATGCTTCCGCTGTTAACACTAAGTCAGTTACTTTCTTTTGGTCACCAATCGTATTGTGGTTAGTTTTATTTACTTAATTATGATGTTCAATATGATTGGTGGCTTGATCCTGGTCATGTCACGCCTCCAAGCGGTGATACTCCGCGTGTGGATTTTGGGGGTGTGACAGATTGGTATCAGAGCCATTGGTTATAGTGAACTTGGTTTTGATAAGGAAAAAAGTTTTTGTTAAAACCAGACTATAACCTGAACAGTGCTCAACGATCCACAACGACGTTTCGCTCCACGTGCAAGACTCGACATTCTAGGTGATATGGTTTATGTTTTATTGCCTACTTGTTAGTAACATAGAACTTAGCTCATGGTATGCTTAGATAAGCGTAGCAGCTGTTAATTGAAAACACATGTGTGCGTACTCTCTTCTGTCACGCCACACTTACGCACTTTCGCGACACCCTTCTTACTTGTGTTTCCTTCGATGTGAAGATCATGAGCGGACACGAAGGACGTATCAACCTAACTCAGGCCCAGTTGACGGCTTTGATCAATGAACGGGTTGCTGAGGCACTCGCAGCTGTCCCTATAGGAGGTCAGCATGCTCAGCCGCCTGTGTGCACCTTTAAGACTTTTATGGACAGTTGTCCTACTACTTTCAGTGGCACTGAAGGGGCCGTTGGACTCCTCCACTGGTTCGAGAAGCTCGAATCAGTCTTCGAAATGTGTGAATGCCCTGAGGCTCGTAGGGTGAAATATGCCACTGGTACTCTCGAAGGCACTGCGCTAACTTGGTGGAACGCGCAAGTTCAGATGCTGGGGCTGGCGGCTGCTAATGCCACCCCATGGAATGATTTTAAGGAATTGATCAAACGTGAATACTGTAGTCGTGATGACATCCACAAGCTGGAAGTGGAGTTCTTTAACCTGAAGATGACGGGGTCAGAGATAGAAGCGTACGCGAAACGATCCAATGAACTGGCAGTGTTGTGTCCAACTATGGTGGATCCTCCCATCAAGCGCATTGAGCTATTCCTCAAAGGCTTAGTACCAGAGATTCAAAGCCATGTGACTGCTGCTAACCTTGCTACCATCCAGGATGTTACTCGTCTTGCTCATCGTCTCACAAACCAGGCAGTGGAACAGAACAGGCTGCCTAAGCGTATCGGTACTACCGCCACTACTACTACTTCTGCTACCCCCAGTGACAACAAGCGAAAATGGGATGGAACCTCCAGCAAGGGTTCGACTTCATTTCAGTCCCAGACACAGCAGCGAAAGATCGATGACTACCAGAGTCCTGGTCAGCAATCTTCTGGTAGTCAAGGGCAGGGTGGATATCGAGGAAACCACCCAAAGTGCAACAAATGCAACAGACACCATAGTGGTCAGTGCAACAAGGGACGTTGTCAGAGGTGTCTCAAGATGGGTCATGAAGCCAAGGATTGCAGGAGCCCACGGCCTACAACTCAGAATCGTCAGCAGCAACAGCAAGCTCCACAGAACCAGCAGCAGCAACAGCGAGGCAACAGGGGATGCTTTCAGTGTGGTGCTGAAGGCCACTTCAAGCGGGACTGCCCCCAGTTGAATCAAAATCAGAATAACAACAACAACAATAATCAGGGCAACGGGAATAACAACGGGGGTAATAACGATGGCAATGGTGCCAGGGGACGTGTTTTCGTGCTGGGTCAGGGTGATGCAAGGAACGATCCCAACGTTGTGATGGGTAAGTTTCTTCTCGACGACTTTTATGTTACTGTTTTATTTGATTCGGGTGCCGATACCAGTTATGTGTCTATAAAAGTTAGTCAAATGCTTAAACGCTCACCAACACTTTTGACCCCCAAACACACAGTAGAGCTAGCAAACGGTAAAAGTCTCGAGGCCACGCACGTAATCAAGGGTTGTAACCTTGTCTTAGCTGATCAGACCTTCTCTATCGATCTTATTCCTATCGTTCTGGGTAGTTTTGATGTTGTTATTGGGATGGATTGGCTATCTCATCAGCAAGCGGAAATTCTTTGCAACGAGAAGATTGTCCGCTTCCCTCGTTCTGGTGAGGAACCCCTCGTGATTCAAGGCGACAAGAGTGGTGCAGTCGTAGGCATCATCTCTTTCCTAAAGGCCCAGAAGTGTTTGCGAAAGGGCCACACTGCCATTTTAGCACTCGTTACTGACACGTCAACGGAAGAGAAGAGAATTGAAGACATTCCTATTGTGCGTGATTTTCCTGAGGTATTTCCTGAGGAATTACCTGGTCTTCTGCCTCATCGCCAAGTTGAGTTTCAAATCGAGCTAGCTCCTGGAGCAGCGCCCATAGCTCGAGCGCCATATCGTCTAGCTCCATCAGAACTTGAAGAACTATCCACGCAATTACAAGAACTCTTGGAAAAGGGTTTCATACGTCCTAGCTCTTCGCCCTGGGGAGCTCCAGTACTATTCGTGAAGAAGAAAGACGGTACCTTCAGAATGTGCATCGACTACCGCGAACTCAATAAGGTAACCGTAAAGAATCGTTATCCTCTCCCGCGCATTGATGACTTATTCGACCAGCTGTAAGGGTCGAGCTAGTACTCCAAGATTGATCTGAGATCGGGTTACCATCAACTGAGAGTCCGAGACGAGGATGTCTCTAAAACAGCATTCAGAACTCATTACGGACATTATGAGTTTCTGGTTATGCCTTTCGGATTAACGAACGCACCAGCGGTTTTCATGGATCTCATGAACCGAGTATGCAAACCATACTTGGATAAGTTCGTTATTGTTTTCATCGACGATATCCTGATCTATTCTAAGAGTCAGGAAGAACACGAGCAACATCTGAGGCTTATTCTGGAACTTCTTCGAGCAGAGCAGTTGTATGCCAAGTTTTCGAAATGTGACTTCTGGCTTCGCGAAGTCCATTTCATGGATTAACTCACAGGTTGCGAAGAGTTAATCCACGAGAATGCACCGCACGAAAACAACGGTTTATATCTAAATAATAATCGCAATGCAAATAGATGAAATACTATACGAAAGGATAACCTATTGATTTTAGGAAATTGGGTTCTCCTATTTGGGGACTTGGAAATATATAAAATTATATTTGTTCAACAAAGAAATAACCAAAACAATAATTATATATGTTTTAGAATGTATTAATATGTCAAAAATCATAGAATTGTTATTTTAATAGTTTTAAATGTTTGATAATGCCAAATGATTAAATAAGTTCATCAAACTCATCTAAAAATTATATAGATTCAATTTAATATTCATCCTCAATTTTATTTTAAAACAATAATTTCGTAATGGGATTTATTTGTCTAAACAATTCCACCAAATTTTTACTTATATAATCATTAATAAAAAAATATAGAAAATCCATAATAACTTTATAACCATCATATAATTTGTAAAAATCAGTAAGATTATTTATAAAAATTATTTATGATAAACTTGTATATATTTTTAAAGGATTAGAATATATAAACATGAGCGATGCAAATTAGATCTAAGAATTCCCAAAAATTGAGGAAAGTTTCTATAAAAATTACTTAGTGTTTATATAATCTGAAATAATCAATAAAAGTATTTATTGAATTTATTTAAGACTATCTTGTATTTTTATTTGATTTAATTAGCGATTAAAACATAAATAATTCATCAAAATTCCAATTGATATCTAAAAATTCCCAAAATTTACACACAATATACTAGTATGATATATAACGATAATATACTTTCAATTTCATCAAAACATAGGTCTAAATCTAAAAGCCCCAAATTCTATGCATGAAGAACCCTAATTTCAACTAAAATTAAATTCGGATAAATTAGCCTTTTATCACTGAAATTGATAGATGTCTTTTGTAGAAAACAAAAAATTAAGCAAGTTGGGCTTTGGAATCACCTGAAACGGTTGAGAATTGAAGGAGATATCGTCCACACAAGTTACAAGCCCTATGGGGGCGGTGTGGGGGTGCAGCGCCGGGCCTAAGCCGGCCCCCATACCCTCCAGTCTTATAAATATCGAAACATTTTATTAAAAGAAAAATGAATAAAATAAATTAAATAATAAACTCAACTAATTAATAACGCAAACCTACTTTGACTCAAACCAAAATAAAAAGGGGAAATGGACTGTATCACCCTCAACTATGCAAAATTGGCCAATATCACGCCCAACTTTCAAGTTGGCTCCCACCACCCTCTACTCGACAAGTTGGTGTCACTGTCACCCCTTCGTTAAAAAAACACTAACTGAGTTAGTTTTTTAAGCCTACGTGGCATTTAAATGATGACTTGGAAGCACACGTGGACAGAAACTTGATATGTCATCTGTTTAACATCAATTTAACCATTTAACCCTAATTCCCAAACAAACTCATCTACTCCCCATCAAATTGCAGACGACGAAGATCAATTGCAGGAAGAGGGGTATTAGCTATGAAGAAGACGGCTGCTTTTGCCACTGTACACCTGCATCATCATGGTTCGATTGAGGTGGAACCTTATCCGACACAGGACCAGAAGAAGAATCATAAAGTGGCTCAGATGTTTGAGCTGGTTCAAGGCGAATTCAATAATCTCAAGATATACACAAACAATTGGAATAAAATTACCAATTCACAACCAACTCAGTGTAATGCAATTTCACTATAATCATGTTCAGTTCAGATTAAGAATCAATATAGCAAGTCAATTCCAATTTCATGTGATTAACCATGTTTTCTGTAATATAATTACCAATTCACAACCAACGGTGGTACGGATGCTTTCACAGGAGCAAGAGTGACGGGTTCTCCGGGATGTCGCTAGGGAGAGAAAAAGAAAAGACAGTGACATACCTGAACCGGCGACTGGTGGCGGTTGAATGTGGGTCGGCGGAGTAGGTGATGGCCGGCGACGATGAGCAGCTGAGAAGGCGGTGGTCGACGGCCGGTTCCGGTGCGGATGAGGATGAACCGGAGGGCGGTTGTGATAACCGGCGACTGAGAGGGATATCCGACGGCGGAGAAGTAGGGCTGTGGTGGTGTCGAGTGGCGGGTCGGCGGAGGAGTGTTTAGGTCGGAAGGTGGAGGTGGGCAGCGGCTGATGAATGGTGGTGACAGGTGTGATTCAGGGCGGCAGACGATGACGGTTCAGGTGTGGTGAGGGTGCAATGTGTGGGTGAAAGGGATGATGGGTTATGTGGGGGTGGGGCTACTGTGTTTGGTTGAGAGAATAGAAGAACTTTGGAGATGATGTTAAACAGATGATGTTATCAAGTTTCTGTCCACGTGTGCTTCCAAGTCATCATTTAAATGCCACGTAGGCTTAAAAAACTAACCCAGTTAGTGTTTTTTTAACGAAGGGGTGACAGTGACACCAACTTGTCGAGTAGAGGGTGGTGGGAGCCAACTTGAAAGTTGGGCGTGATATTGGCCAATTTTGCATAGTTGAGGGTGATACAGTCCATTTCCCCAAATAAAAATAACACACGTTGATGGATGACTGACTACCTGCTATTTCATAACCACCATATATAATATACACATTTTCTAATTGAAGAGATTTTTTTAGCCTACTCTAAATTTATATATTTCTTAAACTTGTGAGTACACAATATTTGACTCTTAACTTTTCTAACCTTTAGTTCTTTTTTTTTATGTGAAATTATAAAATCTGTATTGATAGTTTACATCCAGAAATTTTCTTATGATAATTCATATATTCATCTCTAAACTTAATTTTAGTCATAAATGTTTGCCTCGTATATGAAGTTTTGATCATGAATGTTTGCTTCAAATTCGAATTTATTTGAATTCAAAATTCGAATTTGAGTTGATTCGGTTCATTGTAAAAAATAACATTGAATCATTGTATATATATATATATATATGTATGTCCTCACAAATTTAAAAAAAAAAACCCTTTTAATTAAATTAAAAAAATATTAATATCCGTAAAATATAGCAACCCGTGGGTACCACGGGGAATAACCTAGTTAAATCTATAAGTAAAAATTATATAGAGTGGGAGTTGACTAGAAAGCCTACGTTTCCAAGAAAGTCTAGGAAACAACCTTTTAGTTTTTTTATCTAAAAAGGCATGATGGTAATTTGATTATTAATTTAATTTTATAATATTATATATCCTAAACTAACTATCCAGATATTTATGGAAACGTATATCTCTTTGACAATTTCAAATCATTACGATTTCAAAAGGGCAGTTACTTTAAATTACGAAGTTTAAATCATTAACAATCTCTTCACGTTGTGTTTTATCAGTTACTGGGTTCATCACAATATGTTTTAGCAGTTACTGGTTTCAGTTACTGTTTCATCACAATGTGTTTTATCAGTTACTGGTTGATATGTTTTTTTGCATTTTTGATGTTGTGTTTTATCAGTTACTGGTTCACGTTGTGTTTTATCAGTTACTGGTTTCATCACAATGTGTTCTATCATTTACTGGTTGATGTGATTTTGGCATTCTTGATGTTGTGTTTTATCAATTACTGGTTTCAGTTACTGTTTCATCACAATGTGTTTTATCAGTTAATGGTTAATATGATTTTTAGCATTTTTGATGTTGTGTTTTATCAATTACCGGTTTCATCACAATGTGTTATACCAGTTATGATTCATGAATGGCATGTTCTTTTGTATTTTATCTACTGTTTCATCACAATGTGTTTTATCAGTTACTGGTTCCAGTTACTGTTTCATCACAATGTGTTTTATCAGTTACTGGTTTATATGATTTTGGCATTCTTGATGTTGTGTTTTAGCAGTCAATCACTAGTTCGTCTCATTGTGTTTTATCGCTAAAACACACTACTATGAACACATCTAGATCTGATTTATCGTTATTTTTTCTATGATTTGGTGTTTTCAAATGTGACGGATTAGGAGAGAGAAAAAAATTGCGACATTTATTGAGGTGGTTTTATGATTGGTAGTTATTTTCTTATTTAAAACAACTTAAATGACACATTTACCCCCAATCAATTAAATTACCCAATTTAAAGACACGTATATTACCAAAATGCCACAAAAATGATCTCAACCATTAAACACACTCATCTGATGGCCTAAATCGCTTCCTACACTTTCTAGAAAAAACACACTTTTCGCAGATCCCTATTATATATATATATATATATAGGGTCAGGATTTAGAGAAAACGCTCAAAAGTGTGAGAACGGAGATAACACTTATGGATCGTCCGATCAAAACAATCTATGGACTACATTGGCGCGGTGGCATTTTAGTAAATAACACCAATTTTATTACGTGGACGCGAGTCATTAAGGGTAAAAAGGTAAAAAACAATTCCTCACATAAAACGCCATTGAAAATAAAACGCCAAATAAATACAAAACACCAATTTTATCACTGCGTACTTTTTTCTGTGTTTTAATTTAAGCTCTCTGGCTACAAAAACGCCATAAAATCTGAAACGCCATTATATATAACGCCAAAGTTTACATCCGGATAAATGTTAATTACATTTTTTGTTATAAAAAATAACATCCCGCCTAACCTACGCGCCAAAAAAAATTCTATAAATAGAAACGCCTCACCACCTTCCGTTTATCACACCAAAAAAACACAAAAAAAAACACACACACAGTGGTTGCTAAAAAAAATTACGACTCAATGTAAAACGCCAAAAAATACAACGACATCAAAAATCTTTTCTTTTGATTCTCAGTAAAATTCTGCATGAAGCTTCAATTAATGATTTGTTATGCGAGTGTAGAAAGATTTTGCTGCATGAGATGGACAAAATTGAAAAAAAAGGACTGATGACACCCATATGTCATACTGTCATCTTTGTTCCTGAAGAAGGTTTGGATGATAAGAAGAGACCTATACCAGTGTAAATGCTACTTTGGCCTCGATGATTATAATGAAGACCACAGGCAGATAGCATCCACCCACACGGGGTCGATCTATGTGTCCAACATCCACAAAGACACTTCAACACATGAACAAAGAAAATAAACAACGCCAAACCCAAAACGCCATTTATTTGTCACATTTCTTGTAGTTTCAAAAGAAAAAAGAGACTGATGACACTGAAGATTTAAAATCATAAATTGCTTCTGCTTTGTTTTTTTTTTTTTTACTTTTTTTTAAATTTTCTTTGTCTATTTTTTGTTTTGTAATGTCAGTTAATAAACAACAAAATAATATTAATGCCATAATGAAAAATGTAATAAAACGCCAAAATTAGAAAATACGTGTAAAACGCCATAATGCCAGAAAAAAGCCCCCAAAAAACTACCAAACTATAATAAAATTAATTTGAACAACTAATATTATAAAAAAAAAGAGTGAAACAATGTGCAAAGAATATAAAACAAAAAGAAGTCCAATAGTTATCTAACCGCCATTGGAAAACAAAACGCCATAATTACAGCCGTCAAAAAGATTTGACGTGTTACACCATTAAACCAGTTGAGTTTCAAAACAAAACACGGTAAACTGCAAAAAACAGTAAAATGAAACGACGGAAAACTTAATTACTAACATTTATTATATTAAATTTATTTATCCTTTTCAAAACGCCATAATTACCTGACATACGCGGGAATATAAAAGATGACCATCAGAACCCAAGCTCAAACACGCCAAAAAAAACTAAAACGCCACATATTCTCCAAAACGCCAAAAAATTTAAAAAATGGCTAAGGTTATTGCATGGAGGTTTGAAAGGAAAGGAAAAAGATTCATCATAAAGTTCGCTGACAGGAGAAGGGTAAAGGTAAGAACAATAAAAGCCATAATGGGAATGAATGAAAATGTTCAGAAGGATATCCTGACCCTTGGGGTTCCAAGAGACAACGATTGTGAAAAAACTAGAACTGTAATAAAAAGACTGGAGAGAAAGTTTCCAGCAGAAGATGATGAAGATGATGATGATATTGAAGATACACAAATACCAAAACTTAGCAGTTGGGTATTGAATGAGAAAGAAGGAACACTTGAAGTAACGTATAAAAACGGGGTGCAATATTCAATACCAATGGAAGAAATGTTGAAGACAGGGTTGCTATCTATCGTTGAACAACTCTGTGATTTAACACCTTCAAACGATCCAAAATCCAAGGATGCAGTGATATTCAAAACTAGGCTGCAGCAAAGAAGAGACAAGCTAATGGCGTTATACGCAAAAATGAAATTTGATGATGAAGAATCTAAAGAAAGTGAAGAACAAAGCGATGGGTACATCTCTGATATAATCCAACCTACGGAAGACTATTAGATTACTTGGATTTTCGAGTTATTGTAATTTTTTAAAATATTAATCTAAGATAATGAATTATTAACAAAAAGATACAAAACGCCAAAAATGACATGGAAAAAGCCATAACGCCAAAATATTAACTATGTGACACAAAAAGAATTAACTCAAAGAGAAGAAATCTCAGAAAAAACAATAAAACGCCAAATAATTAATAAATCTACAAAACGCCAAAATTATCTTGCACGCAAAAAATAAAGAAGCATGTCAAACGCGAAAATCGTGAAAGGAGAAGCATACTAAAAAGACAAAAAAAAACCCTCGGACCCTGATCATGCCCCACGCCACGTGTTCGGCCAGGATGCGTTCTCACCGTTCTCACACTTTTTGCTGTTTTCTCCTGATCCCGTTTATATATATATATATAGGGTAGGGATCCTAAGAGAAGTCCACCCTATTAGAGAAATAAAAGTTACCAATGATCCGTCCAAGCAAAAGATCCGTCCACTGATTTTCGGTAAAAATCTATTAATATATTTTTATTTTTATTTTTATTTTTAAAATAAAAGTTACCAATGATCTGTATGTATTTTGATCACCTGGAGTTTTGTTATAGGGGCGGTGGATTTATCTCATTGGAGAACTTATTGTATTTCGCGAGGAATTTCCCTGTATGTCGTTTGTTTCAACTCATAAAAATATAAATTAGCTTTTGATTTTATTGGTGGGCGTTAGATTACTTTATTTTTATGTAGAAATCATTTCAAGATCTTCTTAGAAAACAAGAAGGTGACAGGTCCATGTGGGAATATCCTTTTGCTATAGCGGGTGTCAATATTACGTTCATGCTTATTCAGATGCTGGACCTTGAAGCAGGTCTGATAAATGTAAATTCCATATTTGATTAACACAAGAATGTTTAAAACCAAATTTTAAAGAGATTTGTATGTAGGGGTGAGCATTCTCCGAGAACCAATTATGGACCATATGAATGAAGTCGGGCATCGGTCCCAGATGAAATCGGGTCATCCGTCTTCCATCAATACCTGGACCTGAACCGACCCGAACCTGAAATGCATATAATAAAGGAACTGAAATCCAACCTTTTTATATGGCTACGGTTCGGTTTCAGGTAATTTTCGGTTCAGCTATTTTTCCAGTACAACCTATTTTTACTCACCTCTATTTGTTTGTGTTCTTGATTATGATATTAGTGAATTTTGATATGGGTATGTGCTATTTTAATATGAATTTTGATAATGTTGTTTATCGTCAATTAAATTCAATGATGTTTGCCATCCTATTTACAATAATACAATCAATAATCAGGTTTAAAGATTGACTAATCTGTTCTCACTTCAGGTTCTGAGGGATGGTATTGGAATGAACAAGTAGCTTCAATCTTGGTTCCGGGAGATATTATCTGTATCAAATTCGGTGATATCATTCCTGCTGATGCACATCTTCTAGAAGGTGACCCGTTAAAGATCGACCAATCTGCACTTACTGGTTAATTACTTCCTGGGAATTACCTCCTGTGAACAAGAACCCTTACGATGAGGTGTTTTCCGGTTCAACAGCCCTTTGGTTTAAATTTTGATTACGTTTTCTGTGGTGAATGCAAGTGGCAATGAATCTATGATGATAGAAAGGTTTAAGTATACTTTATCTAATATCTATGCCTTGGCATCTGGTAGGCAATGAAGATGTTTTGCATATAATATTTCCGAGCATGATAAGTAGTTTTCGATCGATGGATGGTTGTTGATGCAGGTGAACAAGTCTGTGCAGATTTTTAGGGCTAAACAAGAGCTTGCAGACACGCAAAAGGAACTGGCGACACTAAAAATCGCTCGAAAAAACAGTTTTCGAGCCATAATTTGCAGCAGAATGATGGGCAGTTTTCAACACATGAGACGCAAAAGAATGAAACCCGCGGTCAGCCATTAGCCATTGCCCCAGCCCCCAAACAGCTCTGGTCCCAGCCGACCAAGCATCGTTAACTCAACTGCAAGCTTATTCTTGCGTTTTTGGTTTTTATTTTAATAATATTTCTTTTGTCTTGAAATAAGGTGGTAATATCGATGCTTTCTTATTAAAAAGACAGGTTGAGAAGATTAAGTTCAGTGGGTGTACTTGGTGAAACATATGAACTCTCCCATTCAATGCTCACCGGTTCTGCAAGCAAGAGAGCTCTGCTCCCCGAAAGGTGATATAATGATCTCTAAAATGGGTTGGGTAGGTTGGGTCAGTAATGGGTTAAAACGGGTAGTGCAGGTTGGGTCAAAACCATTTATAATCATAATGGGTTCGGGTCAAAATGCACAGCGCACCAAATGTGTTGCGCCTTGAAATTCAAAAAAGAACAATCATAAGTGTTAGTTTTTTTTTAATTTAACCGTCGACTTTTTTTTTGCTGCAAAAGGTAAGCATTTTTTTTTAAAAAAAAAAAGCTAAGTACTCGTGTTATAAAAATCAAGAATGAAAGTAAAAACTTTTCAATCTTATTATTTGCATTATGTAGGGGAGATCAGATCTAATCTTCTTACTGTACGAGGGAAGTTCGGGTCTTGATTTCATGTTTGAGCTTGATCAGTGCAACAGTGGAAACGTAATTGATGCATCTTGGTATTATTATCTTGACATTTACAAATAATGTGTCTTTATTTTAATTCTTCAGTGTGTTTAAATATACTTTGTTATGCAGTCATTTTCTACAATTGGAACTCTTGATTATATGGCACATGAAGTGCTACTAAAAATGATATGGAATTGAGTGTGACTGGTGGTCACTTGGGGTAATCATGTATGAAATGCTTATTGGTTATTCCCCGTTTAGTTAAGATTATCCAAAAATGACGTGTCGCAAGATCATAACTTGAAGGACCGAAGGTTTCAAAAGAGACCAGAGATTTGTTATATATGCATTTTGTAAGTACAACGGTGGAAAATGGAAGAAGTGTACAATGAAACGTTCTCAACTGAAGAGAAAAGGACCAGGTTTCTCAGTTTCTGAGATGGTGGATTCAGTTTCTCAAAAGGAGTATCCGGAAGCTCGATTTTAGCCCGAATGGGGTGTGTACGATTGTTCAAGTTATCGATTTTAAGAACTCGCATGGACCGTTTAAGTGGGAGCTTCGTCAAGCTACCAATCAGGCATGGATTCATGTGAAAAATGTTTCTGGTCGAATTTTGTTAAATGATTTCGATCATATCTTGGTTTTTTCATGTGAGAATTTCATTAGAAGTTAAAGATACAATTTTTTTATTGATTTATGTAATCTTTTAATCATATTATAGAAGTTTTGATGTCAGATTCTTGTGAAATTTGGCAGAGTTGCATACTTCCGCCATCAAAAGTCTGGAGTGGTCTACATACTGTCTTTAACATTGTTTTATAAAGATATGTAACTAAACGCAAACAATTTAAATGATATATTATAATCTGTTTTTTAGTATTTGATTTCGATCGTTATTAAACATACACGTGTGTTCACACGGGTCTTACAACTAGTATATATATAGGGTAGGGATCCTAAGAGAAGTCCACCCTATTTGATTTCAACCCCCCCCCCCCCCCCCTCACTCTCCATTTTCTACTCAAACACTAGGTATGGTTCAAACACCCACTCAATTAAAAAATAAAAAAATTTGATTAGTTCTTCTCTCATCTCTCCTCCATCACTCTTTCTCCACCTTTGGTGAATAGTCACCGATTTCTCTCCCTCTCTCCTACTCCCCACTCACCATTCAAACACTAGGGGTGGTTCACCGATCGGTGAAACCATTCACCGATCCCACTCAAACAAGCCATACCGACCACCCATTATATATTATAAAAAAAACCTATTATTCACTAAAATGACATTAAGAAGACTATTAACAACTAAACTCCCATTATATAAATATCCTATTTAGGTGTAGCTTTTCTTTACTATTCTCTAATATTTTTATAATATTTTCATAACATGATTACTTTTAAATATATTATATTTCCTTTTATAACTATTAGGATACGATGTTTAATTAAATTCAATGTATGTCATTGGGACATGTTTATTTTTATATATGTATAAACATAAAGTTTACTTAAAACCGAGTTGTGAATAGTAATGTACAAATGATCAAAGCACAAACATGCATGTCATCAAAGTTACATTGTGGTTTAGATTTTTTAAGTGACCTGTTTACCCTTTTCTTTTTTTAGTAATAGAAAATAATGTTTAATAAATTTTGAATACAGTTGTATTGGTAATAGAGTTTATTAGTACCTTATTACCGTATTCTATAGCGAGTGACACTGACCGAACCAATTACCGCACGAATAACATGTGACATTTGTTTCTATAGTTTTCGATTAATGTAAAACACGTGTCGATATCCTTTTGGGCGTATCTCTATTGGTAGTTATACGGAGTGCATGTATCATACCTATAGTTTTACGAGCTAAGTCGATGTCGACTGAAAGTCCGTCGCCAAGCCTGGAAATCCAACTAGTTCCTATTAATTTCAATTGAATCTACAATAATTTGTTGTTAATTCGAATAATAATAAAAATTAGAATTATAATTTAAATAAAATCGAATTTTCGAGTTTTTGCGTCCCATTTGAAATTAAACATCAATGATTTACGTTGACACCTACCTCCGCATTGATGCCTTTTCATATACACCACATATATAATATGTACGTTTTCTAATTGAAAAGATTTTTTTTAGCCTAAACTAAAGTTATATATATTTTTATATTTTTATGTGAAGATAATAAAAGCTTTAATGATAGGTTACATCTAGAAATTTTCCTAGGTGATTCATAAAATTAGTCTCCAATCTTAATTTGATCATGGATGTTTGCTTCAAATATGAAGTTTTAATCTTGAATTTTGCTACGTATATGAAATTTCGAAATGACACTAGTCTCTCTAACTTTTGCTGCGTATTTAAGAAGATTATCTGTTTATGGGAAATACCGATAAGTACCACTACTGAATCGGTAACGACATTTGACGATTTCGGTACTGGTATGGTACGATACTGGGGTTTACCTATTTCTACCTTCAAATACCGGCCCGTCCTGGTACCGCTTACCGGTACCCGATACCATACCCTACTCATGTTAATCTTTATAAAATAACTAAAACGCCCTTATATTAAAAGTGATTAAAACTCATAAATAAGAAAACCAATCAAACCACACGATCATGAGTTTGTATTCATTTGTTATAGACAAAATTGCACAAATCAACCTATATGTTACACCTAAACTGCACGTCTTACCTTTCACTATGAAATCAGTCAAACCCAACCTTTATATTCATGTTTTCTTACATTCTATAACCTTTACAAATAATGTCGTCCAAAAACTCAGTTAAGTTACCTCACGTGCTTTGCATGTGAGGGTACTATGGTATTTTATAACATAAAAGTTGATTTGTGCAAAAATATTATTTATAACATAAAGGTTGATTTGTGCAAAAATATTTTTATTTGTTAATAGTTATATATTTATATATATAAACATATATAAAAATTAGTTTTAAATTTATTTTATAAAAATTCTAATTTTAAAATTTTTATAAAGTAAATGATAATGACAAGATAAAAATGATAATGCAAAGCATCTGAAGTAACTTAATTGAGTTTTTGGATGACGTTAGTTGTAAAGGTAATAGAATATAACAAAACATGAACTTAAAGGGTGAGTTTGGTCGATTTCATAGTGAAAGGTGTAAAGTGCGGTTTAGGTATAACATAAAGATTGATTTACCAATGGGGTGGTGGTCCATTGGCAAAGACAAAAGCCTTTAAACACCTTGGGAGAAGGAGGTCATGGGTTCAAGTCCCAGAGACGACAGGAATAAAAGAAATTTGCCGTTAAAAAAATAAAGATTGATTTGTTTTTCTTTGTTACGAGATTTTGTTGATTTATTGATATTTGATTTGTTGATTTGCTATAAGATTTTGTTGATTTATTAATATTTGATTTGTTGCTTTGTTATAAGATTTTGTTGATCTATTGATATTTGATTTGTTGATTGAGATGGAAGAGATGATTATTTCTCAAGGATTTAATTATACAACTAGTGGGTTATCAGTCATGCTCCGCTGAGGGTTTGAAATGTAGATATAAATAAGGAATTGTGACGGGTCAATCTATTGCCACATTATTTATTGAAAGTGTGGCAAAGGTTTCGAAGAAATGTGTTTTCGTCACATTAATCAAGAAATCAAACAAAGTGGCAATGTGTTACGTTTGGCCACACTTTTCTAATTGTGGCTAGTAAATGCCACTCTTTTTTCTAAATTTGTGGCTAAAGGTTTTGATCTGTTATACAATGGCCATATTAATCATAAAATGCGTGGCTCATGCTATACAACTGTCACATAATAGTAAAATGTGTGGCTAAAAGTGTTTTAAATCATTATAAATGGCATTTAGCCACACATTTATTCAAATGTGTAGCATGCCGGTTTTGGAAAAAATGTGGGTAAAGCCGAGTTTTGACGTAATGTAAAATCTTAACTATAAACTCTAAAAGCTAAACCCTGATGGGTAAAACCTAAGCTAAACACTAAAGCCAAACCTCAAATAGTGTTGTTAAACCCTAAACCCTAAATCTAAACTCTAAATATGAATGCTAAACTTTAAAGTTAAAACTAAAGCTTTCCCTCAAACATAAATTTACAATACTTATGTATCAATTTTAAACATCTATATACATACATGTATAGTTAAATATTGACAATATACACATGTGTATATATATTAAAAAAACCACGGTTTTCTGATTTTTTTTCTTCAGTTTTTCATATTTTTTCTTAGGATAAATTTGCATTTTTCGAATGGTTGCTAGTTCGTATAAGAACTTTGGAAGTGGAGTTCGAATTAAAATCTAATCTAACTAGTTGATTTTCCATCCGCGCGTTGCGGCGGGGACCCAATAACTGCAAAACGTGTGTCAGTAACGGCAAGCAGATAACGAATATCAAAACATAAATAAAAATGTCGTGAAAAGGATAGTCACCCCGTTCTAAAAAAACGATTTTAAATAACATAATATATAATAATAGGACCCACACGTCCTACACGTTGAAAATTCGGTTGTTTTCAGTTCAGTTATTACGGTGCTAAAGTATGGTATTTGAAGGTAAAAATCAATAAAGTATGGTATTTGAAGGTAAAAATCAATAAATAACATAATCATCGAAATTAGGTACCGGCACCGAAAATGCTCGGTACAAAAAAGTATGGTATTTGAAGGTAAAAATCAATAAATAAAGGTATGGTGCTAGACCAGTGTCGAACCGAAAGTAACGATTCTGAAAACGCCAAAAGGTGGGTACCAAATTGGTACCGAAAATGATTTGGTATAGTAAATTTGGTACCGATACGATACCGGTTTGATTACAGTATTTGATATGATTTGCTCATCAATAATCTAAATATCCAAGTTAATTTACATGCTACAATTCATTCATTACAGAAAAAGACAAAAAAATAAAGCAAAATAGTTGTTGTGTATATAAAACCTCATTCAAACGAAATACAGTTTACTTATTATGTGTATGAAAAATAATTTAAATGCTGCAATTACTTGCATTGCTACGTTGCTATAGGATTTGATGAGCTTGGTACCAACCGGTACCGAATATACCTGGTACGGTACGGCTCGGTACCGGTGGGTACTGGTACGGCACTGGTATTTGAGGGTAAAAACCGATGAATACCGGTATCGAACCGGCACCGAAAATATACCCGGTTTGGTAAATTTGATACCGGTACCCGATACCATTTGCTCATTCCTTAGTGACGTTACTATTCATTCAATTCTATTGTATGAAAAGTAATCTAAACGGTGCAATTATTTCCATTGCTACAGGATTTGATGAGCTACGTACCAACCGGTACCGAAAATACTGTTATCGAAATCCCCAAAAGTGGGTACCGGTACCGAATATACCTGGTATGGTACGGCTCGGTACCGTTCGGTACTGGTACGACACCGGTATTTGAGAGTAAAAACTGATGAATACCGGTGCCAAACTGGCACCGAAAATACACCCGGTTTGGTTAATTTGATACCGGTACCCAATATCATTTGCTTATTCTTTAGTGATGTTACTATTCATTCATTTCTATTTTTTATTACTATTACTATATATTAATTGAATACTTTTCATTCAATTCAGTTTTAAATTAAATAAATATACATAGGTAAATCATTTCTATTTTTTATTACTATATATTAATTGAATACTGTTCATTCAATTCAGTTTTAAATTTTAAATTTAAATTTTAAATATATAAATATAATATAATATAATATATATATATATAGGTAAATTGAATACTGTTCATTCAATTCAGTTTTAATTTTAAATTAAAAAATAAATATAAATAGGTAAATCATTTCTATTTTTTATTATTATATATTAATTGAATACTTTTCATTCAATTCAGTTTTAAATATATATATAGGTAAATTTCGAGTTTTCGCATCCGGTCTGAATATTAAGCATCATCCTTCATTTCGAGTGCCCCGTTCACCCTTAGGTACCTACCTCCACATTGATGGTCACCTCTCATTTCATATACACCATACATTATATGCACGTTTCTAATTCATGGTACTTTTCTTGAGCCTACGATAAAATTAGATATATTTTTAGTAAATAGTAATTATAGAATATGCGTTCCTTAAGTTTTCCACCCTTTGATTTTTAGTTTTTATGATTTGAAAATAATAAAATCTCTAATGATAGTTTACATCCAAGAGTATTTGACGTGACCGTGTCGTCCCGATCAGTCAAAAACCCAATTAAACCTAGGTAGCTAGGGTAAGTCGGGTATCGTATCCACGAAGAGCAGGTGGTCAGTATCGCACGACCCGTTCGATTAGTTAGACTATTTACGAGCAATGTACAATGTAATTATGAAGCTTGCTAATTTTTATTTTTAGTTTGTTTAGAAAAGTTATTAGAAACCACTAATTAGAATGAGTAAAAATAACAAGTTAGAAACAAGGGTCACACCCGGTTCGACAACTGCAAGACCTAGAGTTTCTACACGTTAGACTTAATTTAGTTGCATTTGATTATTAACGAATTTAGTATTACGTGGCTTAGGTGTCAAGAGCTATCAACGTCATAGACAACGGACCGCACTACACTTCATTACCAAGAACATGTAAACCCTAACCTATAGCAAGGCATAATTGCACATATTCATTTCACAAAGTCAAATTTAATAACTCATTCGAGAATTCATGAATCCAATACAAATGCAAGACAATTGATATAAGTTTCAAATGGTTAAATACAACTGGTCACAAATTAAATCATAAACAAAATATTGAAACCCTAGAATTCTTACAAAGTCTACACCCGGGTGAAACCTTAGGAGATTAGCCGCTCATCGTGACTCTAAAATCCCCAAGGGCTTGGTGGAAAGTCAGTTTCATGATCGATTCCGTATGTAGTATGCGGACGATGAATGATGATGCGATCCCCTCTGTTGCCGTCAAAAGCCCTTCTCTCTTTTTCGAAGTCTGCTGCCAACTAATGATCGGCCCAACATGTCTCAAGTCAAGATGGCAGCCCACTTGAGTTATGATGATGATTATGTTGTTATCGGCCCAATCAGTATTCACATGTCTGCGAGCCCAATCAAGATAACCCAATAGCCTCCTCACGTGACCATATGCTTCTATCTTGGCTGCCAAATTTGTGTGGTCCCAAAGGAATCCACGTGATGCCTTTGTATATGAGAATGATGTTGACCTTGCCTCCAAATTGTGATGATGATGCTGTTGTATATGATGATGATGGATGTTGTCTTTTAATGTTTGCCGTCAAATCCAAGACCCCCTTTCTTGTATATGTCCCTTGATATTTGTGGGTGCCTCCAATATAATATTGTGTACATCAAATTAACACCCTCCAACATCAAAACATATACGCTACTTCCTAATTCCAACCGTAGCCTACGGTTATTACCGTAGGTTACGGTTTAGACTTTCTGTTTCTTTTCATGCGCCACTTGAACAACCACACAACTTTCAACATATGTCACAATTGGTCCCTGACTTCATTTTTTCTCACTTCCCTCACAATGTTCACTATATTCATCTTTCATTTAATTACCAAATGACCCTCGAACTTTGTCACATAATATTCTAGCATCTCCGAATTTTATCTCGACTCGAATCAATACCCAATCAACATGAAATATCTTGTTCAACATCCTCAAACGCTCCGCATCATCTTTAATCACCTTAGCATCACCGAATTATGTGTTTTACCTGCAATAACACAAACTCTCGCAGTTACTATAGTCAACGTACATAATTGCTTAAAACACAATAACACGTGTAATATAAGCACTTTAACGCTTGTGTTTTGCACTCTCCATCAGTATTCTTTGGGTGATTTATTAATTCATCTCTAACCTTTTTTGGAATTGAATCACTTTTCCTTTGTATTTAAAGAGATTCCTTGTTATTGAAAATAATAGTCACCAATGACTAACTAAATCTATACTTCAAAATGGCTAATTATATACATATTAAACACAAAGGTCACAAAACAACCACTAACTTTCCAGAAATTACAATATTGCCATGCATGCTTCTTTTGTCTTCTCTGATGATGATCTTTAGCTGCCCCTCAAAATTATAATATATGTCTCTTTCTCTCCTCATTAATGATTGTTATATATATTTAGCCTTCTCCCTTTTAATTTACAGGCTCGGCCCAATCAAGGAAAATAGCAGCAATTTTAATTCGGTCCCTAGCGGTTTACTCTACTCAACTAGCTAGATATTTCTTTATTACTCTTTTTCGCTCCATTTGCACCATGACCCATCAAACCCCAATATAATATAATATAATATAACACTAAAACTAAATAAAACCTATACATAAATTATATACTTCACACGGGACAAATATGTATATTTTACCACACATCAAATATCACCACACTTAACCTTTTTTCGTTTATGTAAACGAAATCATAATCAGAAACATTCAGGTTCAAAATATAGATTATATTTATATAATATTAAAGACAAAGGTCGGTGGAGACCTTTGTCTTTAGTTCTTAAGTTTTACAAATATACATACTTAGCCCCTATACATTTATCTTCTTTCAATTTTCATATATTATAATTCTAATCCCTATACTTTTATTTTTAACCCCTATACTTTTAGTTCTTTCATTTTACACTCTCAAACTAGGTAAGTTAAGCATTCACTTTTAACTTTTAGTAATTGGCAACTTTGATCTGCCGACTTTTTCTACTTAATAACTTAACGTCTCATTTTATTTGAATTGCTTTTACGACTTTAGAACATAGCGTCACACATTAATATACTTTTTTTTTTATCTATGTCCAACCATATTAATGTCTAAATTACTTTTACGATTTTACACGGTTGTCTAAAATATTGTTACAACTTTACAATGCAATGAGCGAGCCATATATATATATATATATATATATATATATATAATGACGTTAATTTCACGAACGTACCGTGTGTAACAAAGTCAAAAAACGTGTAATTCACGTGCGGGCATCACATGTTAATTTCATCATTGTAACCACAATCCTTATATAGGTTACACTGAGTTTGATCGGATACCTCAAACACGTGTTTTATGTGGTTAACGCATCACATAATGTGTCGTCAGCTATAAACAACTAAGGTGCTGCCGACGTAACGCGCTGTGTATCGCAATTTTAATGTACATGTTGTTTTAAAATTCACGTTTCAACGTAAATGACTCACTTTTTGACATAAACTTTTTTCTCAAGTGAGTCTGGTAAAAAATAATACGTTTTATACTTATTTTGTGTACGTTCGTAAACTGTATTTGAAAGCAAGTCGGGTCAAATATAATACGTTTTCATTCGATGGCGATGTATTTTTTTAAGTAAAGAGTCGGGTCAAATATACAGTATAAATACGAGTTACTTTAACTTTTGACGCTGCCGCAACGCGCGGCGGGTCAAAATCCTAGTTGATATAAAATTTAATACGTTACTAGTGGAAGTTTCCTTTGTGGCCAGGAGGGAGTTTGGTTGACATCAGTTCAATTTATTACGGTATTGGTATGGTACCGATAATCAGTATAGCAATCAAAAGATAAAACCTAAATAATAAAGTGGTGATATTCGTAAAAGGCTATTGACATGTGTTTTTTTAGATAGATTGAAAACCATAAAAATGAATATTAGTAACAACTCTGATAGTACGGATACCAGTATCAATGTTGTTCAGTCAGTCAGAATTGACGTGGTACTGATATTGTTGGAATGGTATCAGTTAGTTCGTCACGGTACCGGTATGGTACCAACACTATTGTGAATATATATATTCGTTTTCAACGAAACTTCTACCGGAAAATCATAAAAACGAATATTGGTACCGCTTCCGATGTTGTTTGGGTTGTTACAGAGTCGGCACAAGCATTTTGGAGGCCCAAAGCAAAGTGAAAATCCGAGGCCCTTTCTATATTTTTTTTGGGTTCGTAAGTTGGATTTCTATTGACATGAAAAGTAATAAGACCATGCGTAGTGGTTTGATGAATAATGCCCCCACCCTGGGGCGTTTTCTACCATGTGGCAGTCCAGTCAGCATGGGGGCATTATTGGGCGTTTTTGCAAAAGTGGCGTAGTGGAATAATGCCCAATAACGCCCTATCCAATCATTTCACAATTATTTATTTTTTTAAATTAAAAACTTAAAATACTTCATTAAATTAAAAAAAAATACAATACTAAAAAATTACATTGCAAAATTTTAAGTTTTATAAAAGATCCAAATAAAACATTTAATAAACAAAACTTTAGGGACTGATATAGCATTTTTGAAACTTGAAATATTAAAGATATTGAAGTTTAAAAGTATAGGGGCCTAATGTGTCAAGAGCAAAGTTTTAAAACAAACCACAAGCCTCCATCCCTTCATCTTCTTCTTCTTCGTGACCTGCAACTTCTCCGTCTGAAATTCCGGCAAACCCAAAAAATCCGGCAACCTCAAACCCCACATTTCATCTCTCTCTCTAAACCCACATGCCCTCATCTGATTGGCCAAAGATTTTCCATTTCGGTCTGTTTCAAAAAACGTCAACCTCCTTTTTTTCGCAAATAATGCCACAAAACGCTGAGGGGGCGGCACCCGGGCGTGTTCCGGCGTGTTTGGGCAGTTTTTTTGACAAAAAACGTCCGATTACGGGTGGTCTAAGAAAAAACCTATATAGTCATCTAATATTAATAAAAGAATACATTTAATGGCACATGACATTCTTTTCATTGACTTAGGAATAATAATACCACATGTCATTTGCTACTCCAATTTTAAAATTTTTATTTTTTATTTTTTAATTTAATCATTTTATTAATATTAGATGTGGCATAGGATTCTTTTATTAATATTAGATATATATTATTGATTAGTTTTATTTACATACTCAAAATATTTTAAATTTTCGCAATGAACGAATAACAAAATATTCTAAATTAGTATTAGCGATAAAACATTAATACAAATTATATTATTGTAAATGTAATATATTTAAATATTATAAATATTAATTATAAAGTTTTTCTTTCTTCAAATTTTATGCGAATAGCATTCTCTGCTTCAATTAAATAAAATATTAGTTAAATATAATTAATATAATAATTTGTTCTACAATAATTCTAATAGGTATCTAATATATTATAATTAATAACCATAGTTCATTTTTGTAAGATGTGTTATGAATTATATTAATTTACTAATAGTATTATTAATATATTATTTATTATATTAATGTATTGTAAACAACTTCAATATTTAAATGATATAAAGATAAATAGGTTCTCAACAGGTTCGATCTATCTAATCAGAGAACATCTCCACATTTGCATTTATGACTCTAATTTCTAGATCTATTATCAAAATGCATATCAGGATTTCAAAATTAAAAAATAATAGTTAATCTCAAGCTATCCATGTTCATTAAATGGCAATCTATAAACATCACCGCTAATAACAGTTTTAACTTTATCAAAGCATAGATGTTTACCTTTTCTATTAACATACCATACTACCACTATAACCTTCTGGGGTAGCCCAGTTTGCCAGCCTCACCCAGGCCTCTACTTGAGGTCACCGGTTCGATTCCCGGCAATGCCCTTATGGGGTGTTGGGGCTCTTCACCGTGGGTAATCACCGCTAGGCAGCTATGGGGCTAAGCTAGCTTGCGGAGTTGCAATACTCCGGCGGATGGGAGGTCCGTGCAACTACCCCCCCCCCCTACCATACTACCACTATTATTCTTCAATATTAAAAAAAATCTGAATATTTTCATAATAGAGTCATACTTGCTATGAACGAAGTTGTATAGAAAGTAAATGATCACCTACTTTCATTGCTTCCCGACAGAGAAAAAGAATAACTAAGTTATGTAAATTGGTGCACGTATAAAAATAATTCACTTGTGTAAATTTGTGCAGATATTGTAAAGTTACATGATTTCTATCTTTAGATCTATGTAATACATAGGCTTATAATCAATAATAATTTAATGCAAGTCTATACTCACCAGATGTCCTAAATGGAGTTATATTTTTAGGCTTGCAAACCATTGATAATTACTAAAGGTCAGTGTTTCAGTGACGTTATCAAGTGATGGAAATAACGATTTATGTAATGGAACTCGACTTTAGATCCTATCACCGTTTGATCAGGTTATTGAGGCATCATATTATCCGGAAGTAATACTGGCTCTCGAAGGTTTATCCCTAGATTTCGTTTAATACTGCCAAATATAAGAATTCCGTTTAAATTGAAAAGAAAACAGTTTCCTCTCGCCCTATGTTTTGCCATGTAAAGTTGGTTTGTTTCTAAAAGAATCGGTTTTTACTAATGACCAACTGTTGTGTCATCTATGGTAAAATAAATCACTTACGTAAATTTATGAAGACAATATAAAATTAAATAATTTATAATTTTATATCCTTAAACTCGTGTAGTACACGGGTCTAATAATCTAGTTAATCAAATAAAGGTGATTATATTAAACACAAATCAACTTCAAATCTATTAGATTATACTGTTGTTGGGCCGCCCTGGCTTGTTACGATTTTCAATAAAACATCTATTAAATTTAATCCATTTGATTTTGAACAACCACATCATGATCAAAATTTTGCTTAACATTAAATTATATTATTCGAATAACGAAACCGGAAAATGAGGTATATTAAAAATTTAAATGTGAGGTGATCTTGATAACACATGTGATTGTACTTCAATCTATCTATACTATATAATAAAAGAAATCAATAGAGGGACACTTGTCATTATTCTAGACCATCATTAATTGTAAATAATTATTATTTAATTATTTAATTTAAATTATTAAATTTAATATGTTTCGACACATTTAAGAAATTACTGATAGGTTCTAATACGATTTGCTAAGACCATGCGTCGTGGTTAGCTCAATAATGCCCCCACCATGGGGCGTTTTCTGTCATGTGACAGTCCAGTCAGCATGGGGGCATTATTATTGCAAAAGTGCCGTAGTGGGAATAATGCCCAATAACGCCCCTTCCAATCATTACACAATTATTTTTTTTAATTAAAAACTTAAAATACTTTATTAGATTAAAAAATACAATACTAGAAATAAAAAAACCAGAAAAAAGAAAAAAAAATTACATTGCCAAAATCTAATTAAAACTTTAGGAACTGAAATGCAAAATCCTTTTTTTTAAGAACTTTTGAAGTTTAAATCTTTTTTTTAAATACAATCAAAATGCAGGGACTGAAAGGAAAAATCATCATCTTCTTCCTTTCACCCACAACAACCACCTGCAACTTTTGTTTTTTTAAATCATCTTCTAATTAAAACTAATTTCTTTTGTTTTTTTAATTAAAACTAAGTATACACACATGACAAGGTTCAATTGGGCAAAGAAATCAATAATGCCTCATCCTTCGTCCAATTAAGGTAAGAATGCTTACGTCGAGGTTCGTTCGCTTCCTTCTTCTTATGTGACCTTCTGCCGCGTTTCTATTTCTCTGGCTCCGGGTCGGGTTGCGTCTCCGGCACGATATCCACATCGGGTTCGGCTTGTTGTTATGAAGGTTGCGACCCGCCGGCTTGACCAAATCCGAAAGTGGGATGCACGAATGGAGTAGCGCCACTCAAGTAAGCCGCGTACGTTATCATGTTCGGGTCCATGTCTTGAAGGTTAAAGGGTTGTTGCGGTTGGGTTGTGTTCGGGTTCATGGATCTTGAGGGGACACCAAATGGGGGTCGGAATGGATGCATCTTTGTATAAAATATAGAAGAAGTAGTAGAGAAAGTTTGACAATGTGTGAGTTTTTTTTTATAAAAAATATGGAAAAGTGGGTAATATATATAGTGGGTTAATATTGGAATTAAAAAAAATAATAATAAACAAGTGACCGTTTGGCAACGGTCAACTCAAGTCCCCATTCAAAATTTGGCGTGGTTTGAAAAACGCCAAAACAAAATTTGGCCAAGAAACGCCCGAAAACGCCGGGCCGTAATGGCTATGGGGCGTGTTTCGGTGTTTTTTTTTAAATTAAAAAAAAAACGCCCCACTACGGGGGGTCTAAGTATCCATATATTAAGATAAACATTAGATATTAGATTTGAGTAAACAATTATGTGATAATAAATTGTATTGTAAAAGACCTTTAAAAAATTGAGATGATATATATTAAGATAAACGTTACATAATAAATTTAAGAAATTATATAGGTTTAAAATGCAAAAAGAATAATAACTACATTTATCATACTAATAAATTTATCAAAAAACAACCATCCTTTTAAGACGCAACTCACGTCCAGATATTTAAAATTTGAAGTTATATAATTTAATAGTTACCGATAATTTATACTTATCTAATTAGTTTAAATTTAAATATTATTTTTTATATAAGTTTATCTAATTGGCTAATTACCATATGCCTAATCTGGACATTTCAACATTTTTTAGAACTAATAAATTAAGACCACTATTATTTAAATAAAACTTATGTTATTAGTATATTCACATGACTGTTAAAACTCGTGAGAAAGTCGATGATACAGTTTGTCTTCTAATCAATGGTTCAAATGCTTTCGTATTTATAAATTTGACAAACATCACAAGTTTTGATCATACATGACACAAAATTTTGTTCGAACGTCAGAGAACCGTCTTAAAAATATCGTTTAATAATTGTTAAATCTTCGTTATTAACTATTTGATTTTTTATTTACTTAACCCGTGTAATACACGGGGTTATAACCTAGTTACTTATATATTATTACTCACAACATTGTTTTAAAAAATAATATATATTGAGATGTAGATAAAAATAGACACGTCGTATCAACAAACTTAAATTTCTTTAAAATATTGTAAATTAAAATTACAACAGAAAAACAAAATATGCTAAAAATCAATTATAATAATAAAATAATCTAAATTATTAAGTTTACCCTTTCCTTTGTTATATTATATAATAAAATATAACTAGTGGGTTTCCCCGTGTTTCGCGGCGGGTTTTCTGTGGATATTGGTTTGGTTCATTACAAAACTGATACGATACGAACACTCGATATAGCAATCAAAAGAAACAAAAACGATTACATGGGCGAATACAACCTCGTCTTTGACTAAACTTATACCAGTTATGAATACAAAAACCAGCAACGGTTTTACCAGTACCGATGTTATTCGGTCAGAGCCGAATTTGTTCGTCAAGAAACCCGTAGAACATCGAGAAAAGCATAAAGCAAATGCAAGTATCTATCTTGTTCATTTGGTGTCAGTTCTATTCGACATAGTAAAGAAAATATCAATTATATATATTATATTATATTATATATTATTATATATATTAATAGAAAGTTGTGATGAATAGTAATTGAAAATTTTTAATTATTTATTTTTATTTTTAGTAATATTTTTTTATTATTTATTTTTTTAATAATAAATAGTATTTGAAAATTCTTAGGTATTTTTTTATTATATTTGGTATTTAATTTTTTTATACATTTGTTTTTATTTTTAATTATATTTTATCTATTATTTATTTGATTTTTTACTAATAAATAGTAATTAATAATTCTCACGTAATTGTTTCATTATTTTTCATTAGTAATATTATATTTAGCATTTAATTTGTTTTTTTATTATTATAACTTACATTCGATAACTTTAAAAAAAATCAAATCCGCATTTATGTTTATTTATTTTTTACATTCCAAGTTATTTGCTCGCGCATTGTGATGGTACGTTAGCACGGACATTGGATGGGTATCGATTTGGTTCGTTACAGTACCGGTATGTTCATGCACTCGGTATAGAAATCAGCATGTGTTTTACATCGACCAAAACGATAAAAACGGTAGCCGGTACCGACACCGATGTTCAAACAGTATCGATCGGTTCAAATTATGACAGCACCGGTACCGATATTCAATTATCGTCATAGACAAAGTTGTATAATAATGTTTTTTGAAACCGGAAACCATAAATATGAATACGGATAATAACGGTACCGATGTTGTTTGGTACAATACGCTAGCAATTCGATGTTAGCTTATCGAAAGAAAAAACAATAAAAATAAATACCAATACCGAACTTACGTTGTTTGTTCGGTTTTGGTTCTGTTCACTATGGTAGCGACATGATATTTGTTATCAAACAAAAAACCGTAAAAATTAATACATACCGGCACCGAAGTTGTTCAGTCCGGTACGGTATGGTATGGTAGCGATACGATATCCTTAATTTATCGAAAGTTAAAATAATAAAAATAAATATCGGTACAGATACAAATGTTGTTCAGTCGGGTTATGTTCAGATTTGTACAATAGCAACGCAATAGTCGTTTTCAATAAAGTTTATATGGCAATTTTGAAACAAAAAACATAGAATGCAAACCAACCGAACCAATATCAACTAAACAATATCGGTGCCGGTATCGATAATTGTTTTTATTGTTTTGAATCGATGTAAGGTTTTCTTTTTCGTTTACTATAGCAAGTATCGGTACTGTAACAAACCGAACAGATACCAACCGCCGTGAAGCGCTGGGAAAAATTACTAGTATATATATTAATATAAAGTTGTGATGAATAGTAATTAAAAAATTTTAAGTATTTATTTTTATTTTTAGTAATATTTTATCTATTATTTATTTTATTTTTTAGTAATAAATAGTTTTAGAAAAGTCTTAGGTATTTGTTTATTATATTTGGCATTTAATTTTTTTATACATTTGTTTTTATTTGTAATAGTATTTTATCAATTATTTATTTAATTTTTTTAATAATAAATAGTAGTTAATAATTCTCAGGTAATTGTTTCATTATTTTTCATTAGTAGTATTATATTTAGAATTTAATTTGTTTTTTTATTATTATAACTTACGTTCGTTAACTTTAAAAAAATTCTAAATCTGCATTTATGTTTATTTATTTTTTTAACATTCCAAGTTATTTGCTCGAGCATTGTGATGGTACGTTAGCACGAACATTGGATGGGTATTGATTTGGTTCGTTATAGTATCGGTATGTTCATGCACTCGGTATAGAAATCAACATGTATTTTACATCGACCGAAACGATAAAAATGGTAGCCGGTACCGACACCGATGCTCAAACGGTATCGATCGGTTCAAAATATGACAGCACCGGTACCAATATTCAATTATCATCACAGACAAAGTTGTATAATAATTTTTTTTGAAACCGCAAGCCATAAATATGAATACGGATAACAACGGTACCGATGTTGTTTGGTACAATACGCTAGCGATTCAATGTTAGTTTATCAAAAGAAAAACCCAATAAAAATAAATACCAATACCGAACTTATGTTGTTTGTTCGGTTTTGGTTATGTTCACTACGGTAGCGACAAGATATTTGTTATTAAACAAAAAACCATAAAAATTAATACATATCTGTACCGAAGTTGTTTAGTCCGATACGGTATGGTAGCGATACGATCTTAATTTATCGAAAGGTAAAATAATAAAAATAAATACGAGTACCGATACAAATGTTGTTCAGTCGGGTTCTGTTCGGATTTGTACGATAGCAACGCAATAGTCGTTTTCAATAAAGTTTATACGACAATTTTGAAACAAAAAACATAGAACGCAAACCAACCGAATCAATATCAACTAAACAACATCGGTGCCGGTATCGATAATTGTTTTTATTGTTTTTTATCGATGTAAGGTTTTCTTTTTCGTTTACTATAGCAAGTGTCGGTACCGCAACGAATCGAACATATACCAACTGAGTTCCCGCCGCGAAGCGCAAGGATAAATCACTAGTTATATATAAAACTTATTTATAACTGAACAAAGATTATAATTGAACTAAAATGAAAATATTTAGTTTAAAGTATGTTTCTTTTTTAACGTATTATTTGTGTTTTAAGTTGAGTTTTCAATCCTTTCTAAGTCTGATTATTCCCTAAACAATTTTATCACATCTGATCTGATGTTCTTCATTTTATATACAGTAAAATTATATCTTATAATATGTTCATTTTATATACCGTAAAATTATATCTTATAATATGTTTCTTTTTTAATTACAAACTAGTTATTAGACCCGCGCGCGTTGCGGCGCGGTACATCGTAAACATCGAACGGATAACATGACTCAGTGGTATTACAACTTACCTTTTTTTTAACATCAAAGTCTTTGTTAGGTTATTTTTTTAATACAAAAGTTGTTGGTTTTGTTATGTAGTCGGTCCCATTTGTGTTGATAGCGAAAATGTAGTGTGTTGCTAACGCTTCTTTGAACGCCAACCATGTCATATTCTTGTTGTGGGCCGAAATTTATCACTGCATATATAATTAAGAGAAATTGCTCAATATGTTGCATAAAAAATGATAATTGTATAATCGACACGGTATTTTGTGTACTTGAAAGTTGGATGCATACCGACTTGGCAAAGGCCTCAATGCTTTCTTCATCGCCACCGCCACCAGCTTCCGCCGTTATCGGATACAAAGCTTTCGTCGTTTCTTCCTCCTTCTCTATCTCTTTCCTCTTCTTGCCACGAAGCTCAACTTTCATCACCCAGCCGGAGCGAGACTCTTTCCCAGCACGTTTCTGCCACACCCCGATATGTGAATTATCGCTATCGAGACGTAAGCATGTTAGAGACGGTGCTGGGTCCTTGCAGCATTTTCTGAGCTTAGCGGCCAGGGTTGATGCTGGAGAGTTGTTACCGGCTTCTAGTGTCTTTGTGGTTACCGGAAAACTTGTCTTTGCATTCTGACCGTTCATCAACACCGCGGCTTGATCATAGGCTCGTGCCGCTGCTTCAGCCGTATCAAATGTTCCAAGCCAGATCCGCCGCTTCCTACAACGTCTTGTACATCATTAATAAATAATATGAACACATCACTTTTACACTTACAGATATGTTAATCAAGCATTTCACACTACGTTTGCAATCTATACGTGTATAATATATATCATGTTTTAATCATGATATATATCATATAAAGCATATTTTATAATAATTACTCCAACTCCGTTCTCCTTCCCTGAAGGTATAGAGACACATACACATTTTTAATCGAATTATCTCAAAATAAAATAAGAAGCTAACACTGGATTCAGTCGCCATCAAACAGACAATCGCACAGATAGAGATAACCAACAGAGTTTCAACGTGAACAAATTAATCGACTGAACCCTAAAAATAATCGTAGATCATGATCAATACATCTTTCGAGAGAAATCAAAATCTAATACATAAAAAACAAATACCTGGCCGCCATTGTATGAAGGCAAAATCGAGCCTCGGCAGACCCGACTGCCTAACATAGAATCACCCATCGAGTTGTAGATGGTTTTAGCAACAATAGAGATCTGGTGCTCATAGAGGAGAAGGAGAACTTAGGGCTTGCGAAGGAGAAGATGGGTTAGAACGGATTTGTTGTAGATGGTTATGCAGTCGATGTCGGGAGATCGATTTAGGGTTCATGAAGAACGGAGTCATTTGATAGATTTGGTAAAGGTGAAATACAATATTTGTCGAAGTTTAGGGGTAGAGGAAAAGTCGGTGGGAAACCACCGAATTTGTCCTTTAAGCTGTTACTAGTACTTAGACCCGCGCGCGTTGCGGCGCGGGTACAGTGCAAACATTGAACGGATAAGTATAAGCGCCATGTAATCCGTACACCATATAAAAACGCGTGTTTTAACATATCCGATATAATAACATTGCGGTTGGATCAAAATGTAAGGTAATCGAATTTATATTATACAATCATAATGTCACACCCCCAAATCCACGTGCGGGATACCACCGCTTAGAGGCGTGACTGACCAGGATCCAGCCACCAATTATACTGAGCATTGGTCAATAGTAAAGATGTTCACCAACCACAATAGTTAGTAAACATTATAGTTCGAAGTTTCAAGGGTTTAAGTTCAAATATCAGTTTAAGTAAACAGCGGAAGCATAAACCAAACAGTTTCAAAACAAAGTTCATAGTCCAAGATTATTTAGAACCCAACACATGGGCTAGACGACCACTACACATTCCCAAGCTGCAAGCTCCTGAGTCACTGGGTACCTGCAAAGCATGCAGTAGGGTATCAACAAAAATGTTGGCGAGTCCACGAGTTGTCCAGTTTTAATTACCAAAAACTTGTTTCACCAGTTAATTTATCCGTTTATACATGCGATGGGGAGCTACCCCATAAGTAAGCGACTAAACTGTTTTTCCAATACCGAATACTTACTTAACCGTACGTTTCCGTAGTGCCCCGTTTGTCAATGTTCTATCATCATTGACGGTTTGCCAGAGTACATTAGTTCACTCCCGTTCCCAGTAACAAGGGTCGGTGTGAGGCTGGTTACACCTAAATAGCGCTATTAACTAATAACCCGTTCGCCAGGCCCCGGCGACTAATCGGTATTAAATGGTAGGGACTTAAGTGATAGAGTTTCGTTTAGTGTTGCTTGTTGCATTACCGTATAAACAATAATTAACTAAGAGTCCCATTTAAGGGGAAGAAAGTAGGTTTGTATCCCTTACGTGGGGATAGCGTTGTTTAAGTTTCCGTTTCCCAAAACCACCGGGAACGCATGCTTTAATAGTTGTGAACTCACCTTGGGTTGCTCGGTAGTTTAGTTTACTTGGTTACGTATGCTGGCCACCAAGTCCTAATACGGTTACCAGTATAGGTCAGGCTCGGATGCAAGTAATCACGTATATCTTACACGTATTTAGCACATAGCATACAAAGCATACAAGGTTATTGGGCCTGCCCTAACACTTGAATAGTTAATCAGTAACACTTAGTCCAGATAAACAGTAACAGGAAATCATGCAGCCCAAACATTCAATGCGGCCCAATAACTTAGTCGAACATCCTGATCGAGACTAAGCGGTCTCGACTCGAGACTATGCGGTCTCGAGTCGCAACCTAGTGGTCTCGGGTTGTGGGTGGGTGGTCTCGAGTTTGTCAAGCATGAGTCGCAACCTTTGAGGTCTCGAGTTAGATCTCGAGTCGAGGCCATGAGATCTCTAGTCGAGACCTTGTTGGTTTCAAGTCCTTGAAGCTTGTCTCGAGTCGTAATCTCATTGGTCTCGAATACATATGATGTACTGGATGGTCTCGAGTTGCTATTTTTGGTGGTCTCGAGTCGAGACCAAGGGTCCCGGCTCCAACATCTACTGAACGGTTGTACAATGTACTTATCCAATAGAATTTTGTTTTCATGATAACATGTACCATCCAATGGAAATGCACAAACATGTTTCTTTGTCTAACAATTAATCAAAATGGATCAAACAACCAGTTTTTCAAATATTCAAGGCACATTCATATCATATTCATGTTGTTCATCATTAAGGTTTTTATCATATTCAACAAACATATTCAAAACAAATCCATACTAGCATATGATATCTAATCAGCACACCATTTATGCATCAACTTTGGTTCCTAACAACTAGCATACATTCCTCGGTTCCAAAGCACACATACACATTCTTGAATGTCATAACGATCTCGCATATTATTCACAACACACATGCATTTCTATATCACCTAACACACTATCAAGTCATCAAGCTAAATCATACGAGACACATTGTTCAAGTTGTACATCATCATGGCAAGGAATTATAGGAACATCACGGTTAACACTTCATTTTTAAACATTCATAACCAATCAACCATCCATTAAGCAACATACTCATTCATAACTTATCATTTTTAACCAAACAACTACAAGGTACTAACCGGCTAGATGATGAGGGTATGAAGAATCAATGAACCAACTTCCGGGTGACGATTTCAAGCTTGATCCGAGAGTCTTAGTGCTTCCGGTTGAATCCGAGAGAGATGAGAGGGGTTTGTGGTGGTGTTCTAGGGTTTTAGTGAGAGAGAGAGAGTGTGTGTGTAGGAGAGTGTATGTGGGTTGCCCAAAAATGGCAAGGTTGGCTAACAACAAGGGTTATATACTCGTTCCAAGTTGGTGCACCCTAATGGGCTTTCGGGTGGACTAAAGGAGGTCCATGTCCCAACCGGCCCACTGTTCACTGTTTACTCGGGACCGAGTGGTCTCGAGTCGTGGTCTCGGTTCACTAATATTTATACACATATATATATTTATTACATACATACAACTTAATGCAAGGATCATATAGCACACCAAGGTAATTCATAAATTTCCATTTAATAATATATAAGTACACAAACGCTAACATAGGAAGGTTGCTCGGGAAAACCCGAAGTGTCACATTATCCCCAAGTTTTAAGAACTTTCGTCCCGAAAGTTAAGGCAGTCACTGTCAAGCTAGTATAAGTGAGAACGTTTCAACGGGGTGTCACATCATCCCCCCGTTAGTTTGGAATTTCGTCCCGAAATTCGGTTGTAGCTTCAGTGCTGGGAGTTTCATTTGGGAACAACTGGGGATACTTGCGCTTCATCTGGTCTTCCCGCTCCCAGGTAAACTCTGGGCCACGTCGCGAGTTCCAACGAACTCGTACGAGAGATATCTGGCTACGTTTGAGGGTTTTGATCTCTCGATCCGTGATCTCAATCGGTTCCTCAGTAAAGTGTAGCTGTTCGTCAATAGTAAGTTCCTTGAAAGGAATGATGAGTGTTTCATCCGACAGACACTTCTTCAGATTAGACACGTGAAAGACGTTGTGCACAGCACTCAGTTCTTCAGGCAGATTCAATCTGTAAGCGACCTTACCGATCTTTTCGGTAATTTCGAATGGTCCGACATATCGCGGATTAAGCTTGCCCCGTTTTCCGAAACGAACCACACCCTTCCAGGGTGTGACTTTAAGTAGAGCCCGGTCACCAACCTAGAACTCTAGTGGTTTCCTATCCTTATCAGCGTAGCTCTTCTGGCGATCACGAGCTGCCGCCATGCGTTGTCTAATCTGGGCAATCTTTTCAGTAGTGTCTACCACAAGTTCTGGACCTGTGATCTGGCTGTCACCAACCTCCGCCCAGCAGAGAGGCGATCGGCATTTACTACCGTACAATGCCTCAAAGGGTGCTGCCTGTATGCTGGTGTGGTAGCTGTTATTGTAGGAGAATTCCACTAAGGGTAGATGTTTTTCCCAGCCCTTGCCAAAATCGATTACACATGCCCTAAGCATGTCTTCAAGTGTTTGGATGGTGCGTTCAGATTGCCCATCCGTTTGTGGGTGATAAGCGGTGCTCATGTCTAAACGTGAGCCAAAGGATTTGTGCATAGCTTGCCACAACTCAGAAGTAAAACGCGCGTCTCGTTCGGAAATAATAGAGGTCGGCACCCCGTGCTTCGAAACCACTTCCTTTAAGTATACCTCTGCTAAGGTAGAGAACTTGTCTATCTCTTTAATAGCCAAAAAGTGGGCAGACTTAGTTAATCGATCCACTATCACCCAAATGGTGTCGTTTCCGCGTTGAGACCTAGGCAGGCCAGTAACAAAGTCCATGGAAATTTGCTCCCATTTCCATTGCGGGATCTCTGGTTGTTGGAGTAGGCCCGATGGTTTCTAATACTCCGCCTTGACTCTCGCACAAGTCAAACATTTTCTGACATAGGTTGCTATGTGGGCTTTCATGCTAGGCCACCAGTAAGTAGTCTTTAAGTCGTGGTACATCTTATCCGAACCAGGATGTACTGAGTAACGGGACTTATGGGCTTCATCCATTACAAGCTCGCGCAAATTCCCATAAAGTAGGACCCATATACGCCCGTTTACGTAGTACGCACCATCTTCTTTTTGCTCCAGCCGTTTCCTTGATCCTCGCAGGGACTCAGCCCTGATGTTCTCGGCCTTCAATGCTTCAACCTGAGCATTTCGGATTTGCTTGGGGAGGTTCGAGTGGATGGTGAGCTGTAAGGCGCGAACACGCTTAGGTTTGGTTTCCTTTCTGCTGAGGGCATCGGCTACCACATTAGCCTTGCCTGGATGGTATTTAATCGCACACTCGTAGTCATTTAGGAGTTCGACCCATCGGCGTTGCCGCATATTCAACTCCTTTTGTTCCATTATGTGTTGGAGACTCTTGTGATCAGTGTAAATCGTGCACTTAGTACCGTACAAGTAATGTCTCCAAATTTTGAGCGCGAAGACCACAGCTCCGAATTCTAAGTCATGCGTCGTGTAGTTCTGTTCGTGGATCTTGAGTTGTCGCGAAGCGTAAGCAATAACCTACTCGCGTTGCATCAACACGCAACCAAGTCCTTGAATAGAAGCGTCGCAGTAAACAACAAAGTCGTCGGTACCTTCAGGTAAGGAAAGAATAGGAGCACTACAGAGGTTCACCTTTAGTTCCTGAAAGGCAGATTCCTGAGCATCATTCCATCTGTAAGCAACACCCTTCTGAGTGAGGGTCGTAAGTGGTTAAGCGATCTTAGAAAATCCCTTGATAAATCTTCGATAGTATCCCGCCAATCCCAAGAATTGGCGAACTTCGGTCGGAGTCTTTGGTATAGGCCAATTCTTAATGGATTCGATCTTAGCGGGGTCGACGTGAATCCCATCCTGATTGACTATGTGCCCAAGGAAATGGACTTCTCTAAGCCAGAAATCACATTTCGAGAATTTGGCGTACAGTTGCTCATTGCGAAGGAGTTCGAGCATAAGACGCAGGTGTCGTTCATGCTCCTCTTGACTCTTCGAGTAAATTAGGATGTCGTCAATAAACACAATTACGAACTTGTCGAGGTAGGGTTTGCACACTCGGTTCATGAGGTCCATGAAGATCGCAGGTGCGTTGGTCATTCCGAAAGGCATAACAAGGAATTCGTAGTGACCATAGCGGGTTCTGAAAGCAGTCTTAGAGATGTCCTCATCGCGGACTCTCAGCTGGTGATAGCCCGACCGCAGATCGATCTTGGAATAATAGCTCGACCCTTGCAGCTGGTCGAACAGATCATCGATACGGGGAAGTGGATAACGATTCTTGATGGTAACCTTGTTCAGTTCGCGGTAATCAATGCACATTCGGAATGTGCCATCCTTCTTTTTTGACAAAGAGCACTGGGGCTCCCCAGGGTGATGAGCTAGGGCGGATAAAACCTTTGTCCAAAAGTTCTTGTAGTTGAGTAGAAAGTTCCTTGAGTTCTGCGGGAGCTAGACGATAAGGTGCACGAGCTATAGGTGCTGCTCTGGGAGCTAGCTCGATTTGAAATTCGACCTGACGGTGTGGAGGAAGTCCAGGTAGTTCTTCAGGAAATACCTCAGGATAGTCGCGTACAACTGGAAAATCTTCAATCCTGTTTTCCTTTTTCTGCGTGTCGGCAACAAGTGCTAAGATAGCGGTGTGCCCCTTTCGTAAACACTTCTGGGCTTTTAAGAATGAAATGATGCCTGTGACTTCTCCGCTTTTGTCGCCTTGGACGATAAGGGGTTTGCCAGGAGGACGGGGAATACGAATAGCTTTCTCTTGGCAGAGGATTTCAGCTCGATGCTTGGATAACCAATCCATACCAATGACGACGTCGAAGCTTCCGAGAATGATAGGGAATAGATCGATATGGAAGGTCTGACCAGACAATTCTAGTTTGCAGTTACGAATAACGTGTGAGGCCTCGAGGTTCCTACCATTAGCTATTTCAACGATGTGCTTAGAGCTTAACGGCGTAAGTGTGGACTTAAGCATCTTACTAATACGTAGGGATACATAACTAGCATCTGCTCCAGAATCAACTAATACGGAAACATAACGATCGTTAAGTAGGAACTTACCCGCCACCACGTTGGGGTCGTTCCTTGCTTCAGCAGCCCCAATCACAAATGCCCTTGCATTGTTTCCAGCTCCTTGGTTGTTGTCGTTGTTTCCAGCACTTCGATTATTGTTGTTGCGATTCTGGTTCAGCTGAGGGCAATCCTTTCGCATGTGCCCTATTGCCCCACATTTGTAGCATTCACGGTTGTTTCCTGGTTGCTGTTGTGGTTGTTGTTGATTCTGCCTAGCTGGAAGCTGGCTCATGCAGTCTTTGGCTTCATGCCACATCTTGTTGCATCGCTGACACTGACTTTTGCCACATGGTCCACTATGGTGTCGGTTACATTTGTTACACTTGGGGTGGTTTCCTCGATAGCCACCTTGTTGCTGAGGGCCCTTGTTACTTTCAGTCTTCCTTTGCTGAACTGAGGCTGGAGTGGGGTTAGCATCTTTACCCTGACTTCCTTCCCACTTCCGTTTGTTATCGCTAGAAGTTCCAGCAGTAGCACTGATCCTTTTGGGCAACTTGCCCTCCTCCACAGCCTGATCAGTGAGTTTGTGAGCAAGGCGAACCACTGGCTGAATGGTATGGAGGTTGGCTGAGGTCACATGGCTCCGGATCTCTGGGGCCAAACCTTTGATGTACAATTCGATCCTTCGATACATGGGTCGGGACATGTTTGGGCAAAGTGCAGCATAGTCGTTGGACTGCTTGGTGTAGGTCTCGATCTCTGATCCAACCATCTTGAGCTCAAAGTATTCGTTTTCGAGCTTATGAATGTCATCCCTGTGACAGTATTCCTCTTTGATCATGTCCTTGAAATCTTCCCATGCAGTAGCATTAGCAGTTTCCAGACCAAGCATCTGAATCTGTGCCTTCCACCATGAAAGCGCGTTTCCTTCAAGCGTACCAGTCGCAAACTTTACCCAGTTAGCAGGGGGACACTCGCAGACAGCAAAGACAACTTCGGCCTTTTCAATCCAGTGCAAAAGGCCGATGGCACCCTCAGTGCCGTTGAAAGGGAGAGGCTTGCAATCCATAAAGGTTTTGAAAGTACAAACACGTGGTTGCGCAGGCGCTTGCTGACCTCCAGGGTGAGCTACGAAAGCTGCAGCCACCGTGTTGAGCAAGTTAGTGAACTGAGCCTGAGTCATGTTAACGTTTCCTCTTCCGCGTCCACTCATTGTCTTCATAGCCAGAAAACACAGTATGAGTGTGATGTCGTCATGTAGCGAGAATGAGATAGAAGAGGGATGTGTATCTATCTAATTAGGCAAACTAATATGTATAGTAGAACAACAACATAAAGTAATCAAGCAAGTAAACACAAGTCCGAGCTATGAGGTCTAATAAGCTGAGTCTTGCCCTTGGAGTGTAGCGTCGTCACGAGTCACGGGTTATAGTCTGGTTTTTCTCAAAAAGACTTTCTTTTTAAAACCAAGTTCACTATAACCAATGGCTCTGATACCAATCTGTCACACCCCCAAATCCATGTGCAGGATACCACCGCTTAGAGGCGTGACTGACCAGGATCCAGCCACCAATTATACTGAGCATTGGTCAATAGTAAAGATGTTCACCAACCACAATAGTTAGTAAACATTATAGTTCGAAGTTTCAAGGGTTTAAGTTCAAATATCAGTTTAAGTAAACAACGGAAGCATAAACCAAACAGTTTCAAAACAAAGTTCATAGTCCAAGATTATTTAGAACCCAACACATGGGCTAGACGACCACTACACATTCCCAAGCTGCAAGCTCCTGAGTCACTGGGTACCTGCAAAGCATGCAGTAGGGTATCAACAAAAATGTTGGCGAGTCCACGAGTTGTCCAATTTTAATTACCAAAAACTTGTTTCACCAGTTAATTTATCCGTTTATACATGCGATGGGGAGCTACCCCATAAGTAAGCGACTAAACTGTTTTTCCAATACCGAATACTTACTTAACCGTACGTTTCCGTAGTGCCCCGTTTGTCAATGTTCTATCGTCATTGACGGTTTGCCAGAGTACATTAGTTCACTCCTGTTCCCAGTAACAAGGGTCGGTGTGAGGCTGGTTACGCCTAAATAGCGCTATTAACTAATAACCCGTTCGCCAGGCCCCGGCGACTAATCGGTATTAAATGGTAGGGACTTAAGTGATAGAGTTTCGTTTAGTGTTGCTTGTTGCATTACCATATAAACAATAATTAACTAAGAGTCCCATTTAAGGGGAAGAAAGTAGGTTTGTATTCCTTACGCGGGGATAGCGTTGTTTAAGTTTTCGTTTCCCAAAACCACCGGGAACGCATGCTTTAATAGTTGTGAACTCACCTTGGGTTGCTCGGTAGTTTAGTTTACTTGGTTACGTATGCTGGCCACCAAGTCCTAATACGGTTACCAGTATAGGTCAGGCTCGGATGCAAGTAATCACGTATATCTTACACGTATTTAGCACATAGCATACAAAGCATACAAGGTTATTGGGCCTGCCCTAACACTTGAACAGTTAATCAGTAACACTTAGTCCAGATAAACAGTAACAGGAAATCATGCAGCCCAAACATTCAATGCGGCCCAATAACTTAGCCGAACATCCTGATCGAGACTAAGCGGTCTCGACTCGAGACTATGCGGTCTCGAGTCGCAACCTAGTGGTCTCGGGTTGTGGATGGGTGGTCTCGAGTTTGTCAAGCATGAGTCGCAACCTTTGAGGTCTCGAGTTAGATCTCGAGTCGAGGCCATGAGATCTCTAGTCGAGACCTTGTTGGTTTCAAGTCCTTGAAGCTTGTCTCGAGTCGTAATCTCATTGGTCTCGAATACATATGATGTGCTGGATGGTCTCGAGTTGCTATTTTTGGTGGTCTCGAGTCGAGACCAAGGGTCCCGGCTCCAACATCTACTGAACGGTTGTACAATGTACTTATCCAATAGAATTTTGTTTTCATGATAACATGTACCATCAAATGGAAATGCACAAACATGTTTCTTTGTCTAACAATTAATCAAAATGGATCAAACAACCAGTTTTTCAAATATTCAAGGCACATTCATATCATATTCATGTTGTTCATCATTAAGGTTTTTATCATATTCAACAAACATATTCAAAACAAATCCATACTAGCATATGATATCTAATCAGCACCCCATTTATGCATCAACTTTGGTTCCTAACAACTAGCATACATTCCTCGGTTCCAAAGCACACATACACATTCTTGAATGTCATAACGATCTCGCATATTATTCACAACACACATGCATTTCTATATCACCTAACACACCATCTAGTCATCAAGCTAAATCATACGAGACACATTGTTCAAGTTGTACATCATCATGGCAAGGAATTATAGGAACATCACGGTTAACACTTCATTTTTAAACATTCATAACCAATCAACCATCCATTAAGCAACATACTCATTCATAACTTATCATTTTTAACCAAACAACTACAAGGTACTAACCGGCTAGATGATGAGGGTATGAAGAATCAATGAACCAACTTCCGGGTGACGATTTCAAGCTTGATCCGAGAGTCTTAGTGCTTCCGGTTGAATTCGAGAGAGATGAGAGGGGTTTGTGGTGGTGTTCTAAGGTTTTAGTGAGAGAGAGAGAGTGTGTGTGTAGGAGAGTGTATGTGGGTTGCCCAAAAATGGCAAGGTTGGCTAACAACAAGGGTTATATACTCGTTCCAAGTTGGTGCACCCTAATGGGCTTTCGGGTGGACTAAAGGAGGTCCATGTCCCAACCGGCCCACTGTTCACTGTTTACTCGAGACCGAGTGGTCTCGAGTCGTGGTCTCGGTTCACTAATATTTATACACATATATATATATTTATTACATACATACAACTTAATGCAAGGATCATATAGCACACCAAGGTAATTCACAAATTTCCATTTAATAATATATAAATACACAAACGCTAACATAGGAAGGTTGCTCGGGAAAACCCGAAGTGTCACACATAACGTATTTATATGTGATCCAACTCATACATAAGAAACGTAAAAAAAAGCATAAAACGTGTATAAAAAACTGACACGTGTAATAAAAAGACATATTCATATCAAGGGTTAAAGTTTGACCCCTTTCGATTTAGAACCAAATTTACGGCGAAACGTTTTAAGTTGACTTGTATACTTTAAAGATAAATTGGACTTCTTATTTGGTTGGGCTTCTTGGAAACTAATATGCTCTCTGCACTTTGATTTGTCTTCAAAAACTTCTCATCACTTATATTATTTATGCAGGCTCAAGAGTACCATTCCCGGCATTACACAATGAAACATTAACAATATTCTTTACCCACTTCTCTAATAAAAAGGATGGATATGTAACTTCTTTACATTCAAGGGCGTAGCTTTGTGGGGGCAGGAGGGGGCGGCCGACCCCCGAACTTTTCGCTCAGTATGTAGTTTTCGTATAGAAATTTTTTTGTATATATGTTTTTGACCCCCCGGTTTTATAGAAATTTTTGGTATATACGTTTTCGACCCCTCGATCGGAAATCTCATGTTTCGCCACTGTTTACATTACCATAGAACAATAACAGCAACAAATAATGCTTCTCCATTCTTCAGTTGCTAATGATGATTAGTTGATTACAATTAAACACCTCACTCCATATAACAACAATTCAAAGATATCCGAAAACATTAATAAGCCTTGAAATTAATTAAGGGTGTACCTATTTGCACACCATTTTGCCTATTGGCACACAAAAAAGTTGTTTTTTTTGTCTTATATTCACACCCTGCAGTGTTGAGCTGTGGACAAAGCGTGACGTTTTGGTCCGGTCAACTAGACAAAGACTGACGGGTCTGTTAACCGGACCAAAACGCCGAGCTTTGGCCGCGTTTTGGTCCTGTCAACCAGACAAAAGACTGACACCCGGTCTGGTTGACAGGACCAAAACGCGACCAAAGCTCGGCGTTTTGGTCCGGTCAACATACCCGTCAGACACCCGTCAGTCTTTGTCTGATTGACCGGACCAAAACGTCTCGCTTTAGCCACAGCTCGACACTGCAGGGTATGCACATAAGACAAAAAACAACTTTTTGGGTTGGCTATCTACACACTTGGTGTTAAGATAGTTTGAGCCTTAATTAATTAAATGAGTTTATTTTGAGAAAGAAAACACGAAACACAGCAAAAGTTGTTTCACATTAGACTTCTAAGCTAACCTATACGTAGAGAAATTGTTTATATATAGAGGATAATATGGTGGGCCTTGAGTTGCACATGATGGGAAGTGAAAAGGCGGGTAAGGCTGTGAATTTGATTGGAGCAGTATAGTGTACAGATTAGGCTGTTGGGCGGCAAACCATATCGGCAAAAGGTGATTGACGCTCGGTAACACCACCGCCAACAACTTTGACGCACGACATTCTTTGTCGATCGGTATTTGGTTACTGATGCGGGGAAGAGTATGTGTGTGTGGTGGGGTGGGGTCCATTCCTATCTCAACCAATCACAACTTTTTCCTTTTTTTTAAATAGTTTACCACTTCACAAAGTGTCTAAACCATTGTCAAAACTTTTCACCAAAGTTTAAACACTTTTGACAGATTGACATGACACGCTCTGATTGGTCGGTTTTTTGGTTTGCCACTCCAAAGTGTTTAACCACTCCTTAGACTAAGCGGTATGGGGGCCGGCTTAGGCCCGGCGAGGCCCGGCGCCGGTCCCCCACACCGCCCCCCTCGCCCCATCCCGGCTTGACCGGCAGCCCACAGACAAACTCGACGGGCCATGGATTCAAACATTAGACGTTATAACGGCTAGTTTTAAATATTTTTTTTTTCACTTTTTCACTTTAAATATATACCACTTTCATCCATTTTTTATACCATTCTCATCCATTTATCCCCATTCTTCTCACATTCTCATTCATTTTTATAAAAAACACTCCCATTTTTTATACCAATCTTTTATAAAAAAATATTTTTTCATCCACAATGGCATCTAATTCTTGGTGGTCCTCGTCTTCTTCGGACGAAGAGGAGATGTTTTTCGCAAACGCTATGGTAAAGGCGGCGCAAATTCTTTTGGATGAGGAAGAGGAAGATGGCTCGTCTGAAAACGTTATTACCAGACGAATACGGATTAACAGAGACCGCCAAGGTTTGTCATTAATAATTTTTATATATTTATATATTTCCTCGTATTTATATATTTTTTACGACAGGAGCGCACGAGAAATTGGTTAACGATTATTTTTCGGATGCACCCCTTTACAACGCCGACACTTTCAAACGAAGGTTCCGAATGAGTCGCCGTTTATTCACACGGATTGCTGATGATTTGGCGGGGCTAGACCCGTTTTTCACTCAACGACCCGATGCTCGTAATTATGAAGGGTTCACCACATTACAAAAGTGTACTGCGGCCATTCGCCAACTGGCGTACGGGACAGTGGCCGACGCTTTGGAGGAGTACTTAACATGATTATTGAAGACGAAGGACGGGCGATTTATGAGTATGATGAGAATGCATCTTACGGGAATACTGTCCTGGTAGATCCGACGCAACAGGATTTAAACTCCTTCGCACTAACCAACGACTTCACGTATGCAAACCTTCAACAGGATTTGGTAGAACATATATGGAACAACGTAAACGTCGGAGACGGTGACGGAGACGAAGACGAGTAGTGTAATTTTTTATTTTTAGGAAATGTAATTTTTTTTTTTGGAAATGTTTTTATTTTATTTTTAGGAAATGTAATTTTTTTTATGTTATGAAATGAATTTATTTATGTTGTATTTTTTAATTTTTATAAAGTTTTTATTAAGTTAATAAAAAAAACTTAGAAAATTATAAAATATTAAGGTGGGGTAGCCCCATCCTCTACCCCCTCAAAAGTGAAGGAGGCCCATCCCCACGAGCCGATGATGTGGCGCCTACGTGGCGGCCCATCCTCATGGGGATCGGCCTCACCATACCCTCTAGTCTTACACCCTTACTAATACCACCGACATATGTAGACAAAAAAGAGAAAGTGCACATGGTGGGAAGTGGGGCTGTGAATTTGATTGAAGCAGTGTAGTGTACAGATTACTAATACCACCGACATATGTAGACAAAAAAAGAAAGTGATCGGTGGCTGAATTTACCGACTTTCTCTTTTAAGATGTTAACTAGGACTTTGACCCGCCGCGCGTTGCGGCGGCGTCGAAAGTTAAAGTAACTCGCATTTATACCGTATATTTGATCCAACTTTTTTTCGAAAAAATTACGTCACCGTTGAATAAAAAAGTTTTATATTTGACCCGACTCGCTTTCGTACACAATCTACAAACGTACACAAAATAAGGATAAAAACGTATTATATTTGACCAGACTCGTTTCAGAAAAAAAGTTTATGTCAAAACGTTAGTCGTTTCCATTGAAACGGGAATTGAAAGTGACAGGTGCGTTAAAAATGCCATACGTCGCGTGTTACGGCTGCCACACCTTAGTTGTTTATAGTTGGCGGTACGTTAACCATATTAAAACACGCGTGTCGGCGTATCCAATCTAACTCAGTGTAACCTATACAAGTATTGCGGCTACAATGTACGATGATGACATAACGTGTGATGCCCACACGTGAAATTATGCGTTTTTTACATTGTCACACACGGTATGTTTGTGATATTAACGTCATTTGACATAGATAAAAAAAAGTATGTCTAAGTCGTTGTGGTGTAAAGTTGTAATGGTAACTTAAACAACCATGTAAAATCGTAAAAGTAATTTTGACATTAAAAAAGTTAGGCATGGATATAAAAACATATTAACGTGTGACACGCTACGGTGTAAAATCATAAAATTAATTCAAATAAAATGAAACGTCAAATTATTAAGTAGAAGGTTGGCGAGTCAAAGTTATTAATTACCAAAAATTAAAACTAAATGTGTAACTTACTTAAAGAATAAGGGATGAAGGTATAAAATTAAAATGTGTAGGGACCAACTTTTATTGTTAAGATACAATAAATAAATATTAGATTATATGTAAATAATTAATTTTAGTAAGTTATGACTTGAGTAATCACATAAAATTTAAACTCCAATTGAGAAAAGGTAAATTTAAATTGCATTTGAAAGAAAAAAAGGAAAAGAAAGGAAACTGTAATTGAGAAAAAGGAATTCTAAACTGCATTTGAAAACAAAAAGAAACTTTAGTTGAGAAAAAGAAAATTTTAACTCTATTTGACAAAAGAAGGGGAAGAATAAAGAGTCGAACTCAGGACCTTTCCTTCAGCATGAGATGCAGCAACCACTAAAACAAACACCAACTTGGTTTTCCTTAGCTCAAACAATGTTTATATATAAAAGTAAAGGCGGTGGCTGTGATGTGACAGCCACCGACTTTGTACTTTAAGACTATAGGTAAATATAATATAATATAATGTGACAATGTTAATGCGTGGCCTACTATTTAAAAGACTTTGAATGTTGATGGGTTTAGGGTGTACGGTGTGGTGATCGACAAACCTCGGCAAACCCTTTTGCCGATCGGCAAACACCGCAGTCGAGGTTTTGCCGTTGGCGAACAACTCAAGAATCGGTGGAGGGTCACCGATGCGGGGAAGGTGATTGAGAGAGAGAGGGTATTGTGGGTGGGGTCCATTCCTATCTCAACCAATCACAACTTTTTCCTTTTAAAAAAAAAATAGTTTACCACTTCACAAAGTGTCTAAACCATTGCCAACACTTTTCACCAAAGTTTAAACACTTTTGACTGATTGACATGATGCACTCTGATTGGTCGGTTTTTTGGTTTGCCACTCCAAAGTGTTTAACCACTCCCTACACCCTTAGGGCCAATGAAAGTGGGCTCCGTGTGAACTCCATTTTTATCATCTTCTTTACACGTCTTCAAGAGGCCAGGGAGGAAGACAATTCAAATAATATAGCCAATTAGTAAAAAAAAAAAATCAATTCACTGTAGCAAAGAAGATACATGAAATATTATCATACTAGTTTTAAGTCCCCGCGTTACGGGATGGGGACGTAAAACCATGCTACCAATTATCAAAACAAGGAAACAACGTAAAAGAAAAACATAAACTTATAATTATAAGTAACTCACGTGACGTAAAACGTAGACGAACTCCTAATTATACCGACACGTATTAGAAAATTGATGAGTTAAAAAGTTCATAGAAAATGAGGGGCAAAGGTGAAAAATTTTAAAACTCAAGAGAGTAAAACAAACTTCAACCAAAAAAAAAAAATTCCTGCTAGATGGTAATGTGCAGTGGCGGAGCTACCTTATATCAAGGTGTAGCTCCCGCTACCCCTTAACTCTCTGACGGTAGTATAGTAAAAGATAAAATTTGACATTTTTTCGATTTTGCTACCCCTATAGATTTTTTTTGAAACGTCACTCCTATTGTTATTTTCTAGATCCACCACTTAATGTGGTTGATAAATAAAGGCTTAGTGTCAGAATTGTAATTAACATCACATTGTTGTCCATTTGGTACACGGTAGCTAATAGCTACCATAATTGTTATGTTTAGTAAATGGTAATAGTAATATAACTAGGATTTCCCCACCGAAGTGGAAAATCAATGTATGAACCAAACAATAAAAATCAGTTTTTAAAGCAGTTATAGTACATTACAATATATATTCAAAACCAACTTGTTCTAATTAATAATGACCGTTTAAAATATCAATTTTAGATAACGTAAAAGTAAGTATATACATTTTTCCGGTGGGTACCGGATTGGTATGTTTTTTGTTTAAATATTTTATTGCAAATTTAGTTGTAAAAAATAACGAATGAAAGTTATAAGAGGAATATAAAACTATTGCATTAAAGGCCTACATTATTTAAAGAGTAAAAGATTAATTTGAAACTTAAAAAAATATTGTAAGCACTATATGTAAAAAAAAGGTGATACTAACTTTATTTATGTCCAGTGGACACTTAACAAATTTAGTTAAAATTCAAATGGTAGAAATGTAAGTTGTTTAAAAAAAAAAACTAACAAAAGTTAATGAGACACCAAATAAATTTAGTTAAAATTCAAGGGGTAGGAATGTAAGCTATTATTAAATTAGTTATAATTTAAGGAATATGAATGTAAGTTGTTTTAAAAAATAACTAACAAAAGTTGAGGGGACAGTTAATAAATTAGTTAAAATTTAAGGGGTAGGAATGTAAGTTGTTTTAAAAAAAATAACAAAAGTTGAGAGGGTAAATATGGTATGAACCAAAACCTTGGTGGTCAAAACATAAAAATAAAAAGAATTATTGTAAGATAGTTACAAATGCCACTAAAAGAGGAGTTAATTACAAAAATGTCATGAAGAAGAAAAAGTTAAGTATATGATTGGATGACATTCTTGTAATTAAAAAAAAAGATAATGAGTAACGCAGCTAAGGATGTAATTTAATACATAGTATCTATACATATAATAAAAGAAACTCATTGGAGGACACGTGTCATTCATTGGACGCATTAAATTTTTTATTTTCTCGCTTAATTAATTATTTGATTGTTATCTTTTTAACTAAAGATAGCTATATATATGACATTTATCTCTATATAAATTTGTTTGTTTATTTAATAAGATAATAATAAATATATATATTTAAAGTGTCATGATAAAATACTTTATTGATAACTATTGATATTGATTTGGAAAAAAAAGTATGATAACTGTGATGAAAAAACAAATTTGAGATAAGCGTTATTTATTATCTCAATTATTATTGATGTTACAAATTACAAATTATATATTTTAGTTTAGAAAAATGGAACCTGATCAAAGTTAATTGTCTGATAAACAAATAAAATAATAACATATTTAAAATCATTGTCGTTGTAAATCAGTATTTCAATAAAGAAAAATATTTATCCCAAAACAGTGTGAGTAAGACCATACGTAATAGGTATTATAGGAGCATGAGATAGTTTGATAACCCCCAGCACCACCCCTTAAGTGTTATAGGGGCATGAAGAGGGATGAACATTTATAGAAGAGAAAAAATGGAATGTATTGAATGAAATGACCATTAAGAGGCATTACCCGTTACCCATCTTTTAAAAGGGTGTTATGATGCTGATGTGGAGAAAAATGACCTTTAGACCATGCGTAATGGTTAATGCATCCTAAGAGACAATTTTTTGCCACATCAGTATTATAACGCCTCTTCAAAAAATATGTAACAGTTAAGGGTATCCGGGGCACCAAGCGGGGAGTGGCTCGGTGACCACATTCCCCGATCGGGAACACCGCCGCCATCCCTGCGGTGACCCAATTCGGGGAGGGTGGTCGGGGGGAGTTCACCGAAGAAGGGGAGATGATATGGTGGGGCCAGCAGCATTTTCAACCAATGAAAACTTTTTTTTTTTTTTTTTGAATAAAAAAACAATTCCCCTAAGAGGGGAGTGCCGCCATCAAATTGGGGTGCGAGGGGAGTTTAAGAGGGGAGTTGACGTGGCATAACCTGATTGGGTGTGCGTAAGAGAGGGGACTCCCCTCTTAGGGGAGTGCCCCGGATACCCTAATGCCCCTTAATAACCTAGGTTCAAACTCTAGATATATAATAAAATTAATTAAGTTATATATCTTCATGAAATAAAAAAATATGTTTCAAACTGTTGTGGTTTTACATCATTTTCAAAAGTTATTTTAATAACTACGCTACGTTACAAAAAGAAATACAAATTAACCCTATTAGTTATTACTAAAAGTGTTCACAGTTCGATTTAAAACATGAAACCGATCAAACTGGTCATAAGTTTGATTTCACGGTTGGGTTTGTTATTAACTTTCGGTTTATTTATTAAGTTTATTAATTTTATTTTATATAAGTTTATTCAACCCGTACAATATACGAGTTTCTTAAAGATATAACTTTTTTATTATTTAATATATAAATTACATTTATTCAACCCGTGTAATAAACAAGACTTTTAAAGATATATTGTTTTATGATTTCGTATATAAATTACATTTATTCAACCGGTGTAATACACGGGGTTTTAACCTAGTAATATAATATAACATAATTAATTTATTTATAAAATAATGAAATATTGTCATGGATAGTCTAGGTTTATTCTATAGGTTTTGTTATCAAGTTTGATGAATTACACATTTGATGTTCATTGTTACTCACAAACAAGTAACACATGTGGTTATTAGTGTTAACAAATATTAAGGTCAATGTGTTTTTTTTTTTTTTTTAACTTCTAATTTTCTTGTACGTTTTTTTTTTCTGATTCAAATAAGTCGAGTAATCCTGAATACAATTCGATTTTCAGTAAGTTGATTTTGAGGCAAATTCGAATCAAATTCAAATACTAATTAGGCTACTCGGTATGGTGGCGGATCATCCTTGGAGGATGATCCGCCACGTAGGCGCCACGTCATCATCCTCCCAAGGATGGTCCATCCTCCAAAACTAGAGGGCATGGTAAGTTGGTCCTAGTCATCATCCTCCACCACTTTTATGTTTTTTTTTTATTTTTTTTAATCTTCAACTTTTTTTTTAACATTTAACAAATAAAGTAACAAAATATTTTCATTAATATTAAAAAACATTACATAAACTTAAAAAAAAAAACCAAAGACTTAAAAAAACATAAACTTAAATAATATTATGCTTCTTCATGATGTCGTTTTGAAGTTTTTTCAACATCGAACGTTTCGGCTCGGGTTCGTCCTCGACATTCATCATCATTATTTCCCATTCCTTGAGCCGAATTTTTTCATCGGAAATTCGGATTTTCTCATTCGACAACCGCACCTTCTCGCGTAACTTTTCTTCCTCTACACGAGCTTTTTCTTCCGCGACCCGGTCCTTCGCCTTCGTCTTTTGGGCCGTGACGTCATTGTACACTTTTAAGTGTTCCATAAACTCAACCATGTTCGGGTCCACCTTTTCCTTTTGTTTCCCTTTGGCCCGCTCCTTCTTTGATTTGTCTCGGCCCGGTGGACGCTCCGGCTCATGTACGGCGTACTCCTCTTCGTCAAAGGCGGCGTCATCATTTAAGTTTAAGATACACCTCGCGTCCGATCCACCGGCGCTAAAACTACTCGTTTCCGATGTTTTTTGGCGTTTCGCCATCGCCACCTCGTTGGGGATCGGCCTCCATTTTGGTTCGTCTTTTACAACCATCCACGCGCGAACGTGAGCAAAATTGGTATTACCATTGTTCGCCTTATACTTCTCCAACGCCATTCGGAACACATCGTCGTCGCTCATGCCGCTACGACGGTCACTTGTATATAGTTTATTATATTCCTCGCAAAACCTATTGATGAGCGTGTTCATTTTCCGCCACTTTGCTGAGACCGAATCGACATCTCGATACGCGCCTTGACCCATATAGTCGAGAAACCTCGCCAAAACCTTTGCCCAAAACCCTTCACCCGGTTGGTTATTACCTATAAAAAACAAACAAAATATATAGAGTGTTAAGTAAATAGTAAACCTTAAAAAAACAAACTTTAAAACTTATAAAAAAACCCACTGTTAAGTAAATAAAAAACAAAAAAAAACAAATTCTAAAACAATTAAAAAAAACGAACGGTTCATCACCCACCACTTTCTTGCCTTTGTTTCGTTTTCCTTTTCCTTTAGGCGGTTGGGTTTCGGGAACAACCTCCACATCGTCGTCGGGTTCGGATTGTTGAAAGGATTGCGTCGGGATCGGTTGGGGTTGAACGGGTGGTGTCGGGTTCAGTGGGAAATTATAAGCACCCCGCATCATCATTTGTTGAAGGGCTTGATTTTGAGAGAATTGAGCGAATTGGTTTGGCGAGTGTTGGAATGATGCAAACGCATTTGATGAGTATTGCGAGAATTGGTTCGGTTCTAGCGTCGGATAATATCCCGGACCCGAGAAAACATTAGGTTGGGTCGGGTTGATGGGAGTCGTCTGGTTATACGGATTGTTCGGGTTGTTCGGGTCGCTCGGGTTGTTGAAAGGATCCATGCTAAAGTATAAGGTTTATAAAAGTGGAAGAAGATTTATAAAAATTATGTGAGAGAGGGATGAGATGTTGTGGTTAGTTTGGTGAATGAAAGTGAAAATGGAATTGAAATTTATAAATACTATAAATATTACCGTTAGTTTTTGAACCCCATGCCGACTAGCCTTATATAAGGGTGTAAGGGATGCATGCCCATTTAGATTAGACAAACTTTCTCCCCATCCAATCATGTTGTGACATGTAATTCTCCTCTCCTTTTTGCCTAATGCCCAAAAAACATAAGTGGTGCATGCATAAAATGAGATTAGGCAAACTAATTTTATTTTTATTTGTTTAAACTACCTAATTAATAAATGAAACTTAATTTTAACAAAATAAAAATAACATTAAATAAATTAAAAAAAGACATTACATAAAATAAAACCATAAAAAATTTAGAAACTACATAGCCATTCATATTCTTTTGCGATCTCGCGTTTTCGAGCTAGTGTGATTTCCAACATCTCCGGTGGGACATTGTCGTGTGGCCTGTTAAACGTCTCCAGATCCTTATCAAACCGAATCGATTTCAACGCCTTTGGATGTTCATCCGCCAACTCGATATATTTTTCCTCTCGTTTCTTTTTAATTTCAACCAACTCTTGTTTCATATATTTGTATTCTTGGAGCTTGTTGGACATACCAACTGACTTTTCGCTCGACGTTGCGGGTCCTTTATCTTTTTGGCTTTCTTTTTTTTCCTTGTTGGTGAGGGGTCTACGTTTATGTCGGGTATATCACTACCCTCTTGATAGTTAGCCGAATCAGATGACTTTCTTTTTTGCCCCGAACCACCACTATCCTCACCCACCAATGGCATTGAGGCCCATTTCTCATGCTTTCTAACCACCTCCCACGCCTCAATATGAGGAAGCCACCCACATGTCGTTTTTGGTAATCTTTAAGCGTTTGTTTCATAACATGAGCATCGTCACTCCCCCTAGGACGTAAACGATCCTATAATAAATATAAATTATATTAATATAAAAAATAACAATATATTTTATGGTAAAAAATAATAAATATGTAAACGTTAAAAGTTATACCGCTATTTGTGCCTTTCCTTTTTTCTTGTTAAGAGTATAATGCACGTACGACATCGCTAAAGCCTCTTCTTACTTCTTCGTCCATCTTTGCGGATCCGCCCTATTCCCCTTTCCTTTCCCTTTCCCTTCATGTTCGGCTTCTACTTCACCTTGAACATCTTCCTCTTCGTCGACCTCTTCATCTTCATCTAAGTGTTGAGTATCGGGTACAAATTTATCATCTTCGTTGTCATCGTATATGGGAAGTACACTGCCGCCGAGGTTCTTTGCCGCGTGGATAATTGCCAAATCGGGGATAACATGCCGCATGGGGGAGGGTGATGTGAACGTTGGAAAGTGACCGTTGGGGTGTTTTTTTTGAACGTTGGGGCTTATTTTTGTGACCATTAGTTTATAAAAAAACACATATTAAGTGTTAACCATTATGAAAATATATCATCAATAATTACCCACACATATACAAACATGTGTAGGTAAATACCCACACATTTACATGTGTAGGTAAAGTTGGTAGAACCTATCTTTGGACCTAAGATTGTCCTTGAAATAACTAAAAGAATCTTACTCTTATGATAAACTCAAGGCTGCCAGGCAGAAGGGTTTCACTGATAAAAGGTGAATGTCATACCCTAACCCGTAGCGGAATAGGTGATCGGGGTATGATTGGGTTGACCCGAAGAGCTTATGACTTGCTATTACTTGTTTTAAAAAATAATTTATTCATAACAAATGTTTCACGAAGCAAATAATCCAAATACACAATTACAAACACAAGACATTGTTCACAACAAATAAACTAATCTAATCCGTTTCTTGTTAACTAAGGCCCATCCTATGTCCAATCTTCACTTCGTACATGTTCACCTGTATTATGTGTAAAATTGGTTTTTGGGTCAACAAAAGTTGGCGAGTAGATCATTATTTGTTTTTATTTAACCTTAAAAGATTAGTTGATTTTATTTAATAAAAATTATGTAACATGCAATATTAAATGTAATAGTGACATCAATAATAATTCATCAATCAATCCACATCAACAAGTAATGTAACAAGACATAATGAAACATGATCAGTGAAACAAATGATGCGATTCAAGCCCCGAGAGGCGAAAAGCGAAACTGCGAAACAATGAGGTGATACCGAGTTCGACCCATGGCCGTGGGGGAACCGGTCAACCAATGGTGGATCCACGCGAAACGTGCGACACAAAGCGGTAAACACGTAATACATGTATGTGAAAACAGATAGCGAAACAATGCTATACCAATCATGAACACATATGACATTTAAGTTTGCATGGTGGGAAAATAATATGAAACACTTATGAACACGTGACACGTGATACACCCCAAAAAAGTTAAAGTGACAAAAAGGGAAAGAAGCAAGATCTACTCACCGTGGTTGCGTATATGGATTCCTTAAAAATTACGCACGAGGTAAAATAGGGAATTCCGAAAGAATGAAACGAGTACCCGAACTACAGTGGAAGAGAAGGGAAGTTTTCCGGCGAGTTCCGTTATTCCGGGGTCGTCTCGATTCTCCGGCGAGGGTGCAGGTAAACCGGGGGAGAGGTTTTTTTGGAGTGTTATTTTTTATTGCGTCGAAACAGAATGGTAATTATCTAATACCATTGATTTTTATTATTTGGAAACCTTTTAAAGTTTCCGAAATGGTTTTTAAGGTAGAGATTGAAGGGTACACGGGATTCGGATGGGAATGGTGTCCAGGTTCGTGGTCGTGTAATTGGAAACCATCATCGTGAAAAATCAGTGTCCATTTAATCGAAAAAATAAAACAATTGACAGAATGGCTCCTCTGTTACCAGTTGGCGGCAAAGTCAAAATTGAAGGAAATAGTTTAACGTAAAGTTTGATTATATATATAACTGTTTTAACCACTGACAAATAAAAGTGCATAGAGGAGTGGTTATGGGTTGATTGTTTAACCCCGTAGATTCGGATTCGATCCCTGCGGTCTACGGGTTTTATTTTTATTTTTCTACATTTCAAGTTCCAAATTGTTAAAATCAGCCCTTGAAGTTATGTTTTAGAAAAGTGCAATAATAGTCCCTTATGTTCAAACTCATGCTAACTATAATTATAAATAAGCTTTTATATAAAAGGAGATATATATATATTTTGACACACACACACACACACACACACATATATATATATATATAGGGAGCCGCTAGAATAAGAACCACCTCCAGTTGTAAGAACCGCGAGAACCAATCTCAACCAATTAGATTATGACACCCCAAAGGGTATTATGGTCATTTACTCCAAATGTCATTTCCCACCCTCTCTCCTCATTAATAGTTGTCAGCAGTCTCTCTCCTCCACCATTTTAAAACTCCATTTCCTCTCCTCAACCTACTTGACTCCTTCACTTCCTAAATTCTAAAGAAACCACCTGCCCCTTCCGTTTCCCCTTTGCCGGCGACCACCACTGTTAATCAGTTGATGATGATGATGATTGATGGTGGGGGTGAAACCGTCGCCACCACTGTTTCTCTCTCTCCCACCCTCGTTTATCGGAGTTAAAACCTTGGTCGCCGCCGCCGCCGTCTCCTCCGCCACCGTCACCGTCTCCTCCGCCACCGTTCAGCACCGTTCATCGGAGATAAAACATCGGAGATAAAACATTGGAGTGTCGATGTCGAAGGCGGTGGGTGCTCGATGGCAGGTGGTGGGTGTTCGAATCTGGGTATGAATCTTTGTGTTTTAATTTTGTTGAATCTGGTGGTGGGTGTTCGAATCTGGGGTTTATTTTTGTTGAATCTGGGTTTGAATTTTGTTGAATCTGGGTTTAATTTTTGTTGAATCTGGTGGTGGGTGTTTGAATCTGGGTTTGAATCTTTGTGTTTTTGCTGCAGGTTTGATTCTGTTGAATATGGTTTTGAATCTTGGGGGTTTGACTTTCTGGGTTTGATTCTGTTGAATCTGGGTTTGAATGTTGTTCATGTTGAATCTGGGTTTGAATGATGTTATTGGGACCTTTTTTTGATCCTGTTGAATCTGGGTTTGAATGATATTCTGTTTTTGAATGATGTTCATGTTGAATCTGGGTTTGAATGATGTTCATGTTGAATCTGGGTTTGAATGATATTCTGTTTTTGGGACCTTTTTGATTCTGTTGAATCTGGGTTTGATTGATGTTCATGTTCCTTCTGGGTTTGAATGATGTTCATGTTCCTTTTGAATGTTTAAACCGGTTGAATCTGGTGGCTTTTTTGAATCGGCGGTGATGATTCAAAAAAAAAGGACGATTGCGCGGCAAGGATGGTGGAGGGTAGGTTTTTGAACCCGCAACCCCACTTTGCAGCCTCTGATGTTCGGAATCTGAGTCAAAACTTCTTTTTTTTTTTTCCAGAATCCACTCGTTCTTTTTTATTTTTGTTTGTTGGGTTTTTTATATTTTTTTTGAGGCGTCGATGATGATAGCAAACTATCTGAGACACCTACCGAGTTACGATTTTCTGGGTGCGTTAGTTTTTGTGTAAAAAAGTTTTTGTAAAAGAAAAAAAACTTAAACCGTAAACTTTTTAAAGTAAACCGTAAACTTTTTTACGTAAAACAAAAAACGTAAAAAGTTTTACGTCAAACGTATAACTTTTTACGTAAAACGTAAAACTTTTTACGTAAAAACGTAAAACGTAAAATGTAAAAATTTTAACGTAAAACGTAAAACGTAAAAAGTTTTACATAAAACGTAAAATGTTTTACGTAAAACGTAAAAAGTTTTAACGTAAAACGTAAAAATCCGACGCGTAAAACGTAGAAAAACGTTAACGTAAGAAACCGGCGCGTAAAACGTAAAAAACGTTAACGTAAAAACGGCGCGTTGAAAAAACGACGCGTGAAAAAGTCGGGCGTAAAACGGGTCGTAACAAACGGGTCGTAAAAAACGGGTCGTAAAACGGCGTGAAAAAACGGAGCGTAAAACGGGTCGTAAAAAACGCGCGTGAAAAACGGGTCGTAAAACGTAAACTTTTCAAAACTTTTAACCTAAAATGTAAAAATTAAATCGTAAAGCGTAAACTTTTTAACGCAGAAATGTAAAACGTGCTCTTTTATGTAAATTTTTTTAACGTAAAACGTAAAAAACGGCGCGTAAAAAACCGGTCGAAAAAACGACGTGAAAAAACGGAGCGTAAAAACAGGGCGTAAAACGTTCCGTAAAGAAACGCTCGTAAAAAAACGGGGCGTAAAAAACGGTTTAAAAAAATTATCATTAAAATCTGAATTTAAAATATTTGTTTAATATAAAATTCAGTTTTTTAATAAAAAGTAATTAAAGAATAGGACAAAAAAGCAATTAAATATAATATATATAAAAAGACAAAAAAAATAATTTTACTTAAATACCCTTTTGGATTATAATATTAAAAACATAATAAGACAAAAAATACTTAATATTATTTTTAAATACTTTTAATCTCATCCATCCAATATCTTGATGTAATGGCTAGAAAGTGGTTCGCGCGGTTCTTACAACTGGAGGTGGTTCTCATTTTAGCGGTCCCCTATATATATATACGTGATACGTGTTTATTTTGTGAATTTTATTTATATATGTACCCCAAACTTATTAAAGAGTGTTTATGAGGTACATGTAAGAATGGGGCGTGTACGCAAGTATGTGTGGGAATGAAATAAATATGTAGGAATGTATGAATAGATTAATTGTATTTAGTAGATGGAACCCGTTAGTAAACACGAATATAAATGAATAAACGCGTAAGTTGGTATGTATGGGACTTATATGTATAGTAGTTTGTGACTAAGAATTATTAGTATGAATATGTGAGAATGTAAGTTGTATGTAAGAGTTTGGATAGAGGGATAGGTGTATGAAGTAGGATATATCATACTCGAAAGAGTTGGATTAGATAAATTGTATGCGTGTTATCGAACCATATGTATTCGAATGAGTGAGACTTGTATGTATGTATGTATGTATGTATGTATATATGTATGTATGTATACATGAGTATTAGCGATGCTAACTGGGTTGCTTTTGAGAATGAAATGAAATGCAGGTACAATATTGTTGACTTATTGAAGATTAAGATAAATTGTACGGGAATGTGTGATTATGTAATTTAGTAAATATAAGTTATGTTTTATATCATAAATGAGAACGAAGAACATATTTATTGTAAAAGAATTATTTTAAAATGGACTTTCAAGTATGTCAAGACGTTTATAAAGAAAGAAATTACAAGGCTCGTATTTACGTTGCGTCTTTATGGTTAAAACGTGTTTGGGTCTTACAAATGTTGATTCTGACAAAAAATCACATGGGCTCAAACTACAGTTCACTCTAATAATAAAGAGAGTCCTCACGTGGCTATGCACATGTGGGGCACTAACTGAGAATTTGGATGGGTTTAAGTGTAAATGACAAATAACGTGACGAATTTTTAAATAAATGATTCCAGTGAAAGTAAAAACTTTAAAGAAGATCGATCTATAAATTAGGGTTTAATAATGGATAACAATTGTAACTAGTTATTTTACGTCGCGCTTGCGGCGAAACCGAGTAAATGATAATATAAAACAAACATGACTTGAAAATAAAGTATGTTGTTTAGAAAGCCAAACCATTAGAACGGTTTAGTTTATCATTGTCACACCCCAACCAATGGCGGAAACATCAGATTGAGACGAAATAGATTGCAAGAGACTTCATAACACTATTTGTGACAAGTATTTAAATGATAAATTTTCATTTCATTTCTAAAGAGTCAATTACAAGGATTTGAAACAAATACAACATGAATAATGAAATACAATACAAATAAAATACAAAATTTAAAGTGTGTATCTAAGCATCCTACTAGATTCCATGCATCATCAACATCATCACTAAACCTGCAACATGTTTTAAAAGCATAGTTCAATACAAAGGTATTGGCTAGTACACTAGTTTTAGACTCGTGGCATATGTATAAAAAGGTATTTTCAATCCAACATAGCAAATGGGTATACAAGATCAATCTATCATGCATAACAATATGACAACTCTAGTGTCCACTAGTATTTAGCATCCATCGACACAAAAGTGACGAGACCGTTATAGAATAAAGACTCAACAAAACCCCGTCGGGTGGTGTGCTACTCCTATAGCGCTATAATTGTTAAGCCGAGTTAACAAGTAGTATGTATTCTAGCATGAACCTAAGCATAGCAAAGCATGTATAAGGATTGAACGAATAAAAGCATGTTTGTGAATCGTGCATTTTAACAAGTAAAACATGTTGCACCCAAAGTGTATTAAAAGGAAAATGGGTCAAGTGTACTCACAAAGTTGCATATGCTTTTCGATTATCCCATGTGACGAAGTTGTTGAGACTAGGAAGTTGAATGTGTTAGATTTGGAGTTTAAGAGGTGTTTACATATGGTTCTAGGGATTTGGAGTTTAAATAACATGAAAAATAAACATATGAAATAATCATCTAACACCTTTGACACTTGTTCTTGACACTATGAAACTCTAAAAGAGTTTAAATGTTTTCATGGAGCAAAGTTCCATTAGAATCGTGACAAGTTGTCAAGGCCTAAGATGATACAATCTACTAGCTTGACGAATGTCCATTAGTTCATCACCAAGAGTTCGATTATTTGGTTGTTACATAAGTATTACATAGTGTATATTACATCATATAAGTCAAGCATGAGGTAGAAGATTAAAGTCTTCATTTAGGCACCTCTAAGTATCATGGAATTCATACATGAGGTAGGAAGAACAAAGCTTCCATTTAGGTACCTCTATTGTTCACCACTACAACAAGGAGGGTCATGAACTTACAAGAAACAATAGAATATGAACAACTAATCTATGAGAAAACATCAAGCAATGTGTGGATTTTCAAGTAGGTTAGCCCAAGCTAATCCTAAATCACACAATCATCAAGTCTTGAACTTGAGCATCACTTGTGGGTTAAAACCCTTGAACAAAACAGAATGTTTGTGAGGTTTATACCTCTGATTTTGAATGTCTCAACCTTGTTTTAAGCCTAACTAACCATAGAAGTGGTTATAAGCATAAGGACATAGGTTTGAGATGAGTTTCCTCAAGTTTAAACAAGTTTATCAAAGTCTGAAACAAGAACAGAAAAATCAGTCCATTTTGGAGCCCTTTTGGCAACATTTCAGGCTCTGCTTTTCCAGGGAAAAACCCATGGAAACGTAGCTAAGGTCAATAAAAAGTAGTAGGAAAAAGAATCGAGCGAAACAGATAAGAATTGAGTGAGTTATGCTCACTCTAGTGAAGTGGTATAAATCTGCTCGAACTTCTGCAATCAGCTACGGTTTGGAGTGTTTGAGAGTGAATGGAGAGTGTTTAGAAATTAAAAACTTCTTGGAGGAGGCTTGGGTTATATAGGGGATGGATTATGGTTTCATTGGGTTGGGCTTTGGAAGTGTTTAGTGGGCTAAATAATTCAAAACAAGGAAATTAAGTAGGCTGATGCAAGGCTGTTAACAACCCTATAATTTTTATTTTATTTTATTTTTTTGACATTAGAAGGTATATATTTGATGTTTAATAAAGTATTACATGGTGTCTAGTATGTATGCAACTTGTAACAAGGTCCAAAATGCATAAATGACATGTTTTAATTTAGCAAAAAGTGTGATAACATAGGCGTGTATAACACATGAAATGTAACAAGTATGTATGGTTTATAGTTTGGTATGATCAAGTGAAAAAAAAAACGTACAACTTAATCTTATAATCGAATAACTAACTGTTTAAATGTATGAAGATTTAAGGATTATGAATACACGATCATTGTTTACGAGTTAAGCTTACGTTTATACGAATTACGAACCATGTATCAAACGAGTGCACGTATCAATGTATAAACATGTATAAACGATGTATAAAAGATTCGTGTCATTACGATCAAAGTCTCGGCTTTTACAACGATATAACGAAATACGATTACAAGGAATACAAGATTTCAAAAAAAAAAAAAAAAAAAGAATTTCAAGCAATGGTTTCTAAACATGGAAAGTATGAAAACGCAGGGCGTTACAATCATTATATCATTTTAGAGTAAACTTCCGTTTTGCTCCCTGTGGTTTGGTCAGTTTAACGGTTTTGCCCCAAACCTTTCAAAATAGCCATTTTGCTCCCTGATCTATGACGTCATTCTCCAGTTTGCTCCTCAGCTCTTAACCTCATCCATTTATGCAGTTAACCCATGTCACGTGCAAATCACCTAAGGGGCATTTATGTCTTTTCCCAACCCTGCCTTTAAAATCCCAACTTATACCCTGACTCCCTCTCTCTCTCCCCTGTCTCTCTCTGCAACCTCTTCTTCTCTCTACAACCTCCGCCACCCACCTCCACCTCCTCCATTGTTAACCACCTCCGCCCATCCACCGACATCACCCACCACTTTCGCCACCGTCAGCCACACAACCACAATGCACATCTTCAAGAAACCCAACAAAATGTCCACCATAACATCCCTGTCACTGAACCACCGCCACAACCCCACCACCACTCCTTCAACCCACGACGGCAATCATCACCACCGCCAACTCTTTTCCTGCCGCCGTTAATCATCATCACCGCCAAAAATCACTTCCCTAGCCTCAAAAACACCGGAATCATCATCACCACCCCACCTACATCTGCCGCCGTCACCCACCACATCTGCCGCCATCGCCATCACCATCACCACCCCACCCACTACACATATCATCAAAACCCCCAAAGTTCAAAACCCTAACTCGTATCATCAAAACCCCCAAATTTCAAACCCATATCAGAGATACACAACCAAGACACCGAATCACACCTGAAATTGATCTGATTTTACCGAAACTTGACTGAAATTTACCGAAAATCGAAAGTTGTACCACAATCTTCACTGTTTATATATTAATCGACGAAAATAAACAAGATGACGGCGGCACGATTCAGATCAATGTTGTAGTGGTGGGGGTTGGGTGGATTCGGTGGTCGTAGGAGGTGGTTGTGGTCGTAGCAGGTGGTTACGGAGGTGATGGTTGGGGTATGAGCTCCGATTCAATGGTGGTGGTTGTGTGGGGGGTGTAAGAGATGAAGGCCGAAGGTGGTGGTGATGGTGGCGGTGGCGGTGGTCGGGTGGTGGTCAGAGATGGAAGGATGAGAGAGTGTAGAGAGAGATAAGAGAGAGGGTAATATAAGAGTGAGAGAGATCAGAGATGAAGATGATGATGATGTTATATATTATTATTATTATATATAATATAATCTTTTATTTGTAGTTTTACTAAAATACCCCTACTTTTATACTTGAAGTTACCAAAATACCCTTTTAGATAACAGACAATTTAACTGAGTTAGAGCTGAGGAGCAAACTGGAGAATGACGTCATAGATCAGGGAGCAAAATGGCTATTTTGAAAGGTTTGGGGCAAAACCGTTAAACTGACCAAACCACAGGGAGCAAAACGGAAGTTTACTCATCATTTTATTATACCAAATAAATACTTTATTTTGAGTACAACTTCATTTTTTAACAAAACTTATAACGGAATATCGAAGGAAAAAGCAAGCATAACTACGTACTTGAGTGTTTAGAAAAAAAATTATAAACGTAAATTATTAAAGAAGTATCAAATTTATTGATAAATTAATATATGTTCTAAAAAAAGAACAAAATAATTATTAAAAAATGGTAAAGGTAATATATGGTTTTAAAAAAGGGAAAAAAATTAAAAATAAGTTATTAAAAGTAAATATAATAATAAACTATTATAATATATCAAATAAAAATAATAAAAAAACTATATATTATTTTAAAAATAAAGTTACTATTCATCGTACTTTGTTAACTATATATATAGTTTATCATTGTACTATTTTATGATACCAAATAAATAAGTTATTTTGAGTAGAACTTCGTTTTTAACTAAACTTATAAAGGGATGTCAAGGAAAAAAATCAAGCACAACTACGTACTTAAGTTTTTAGAAAAAAAAGTTATAAACGTTAATTATTAAAGAAATATCAAATTATTTGATAAGTTAACATATCTTCTAAAAAAGAAAAAAAAAGAATTATTTAAAAATGGTAAAGAAAATATATGATTTTGAAAAGGAAAAAAATTAAAAATATGTTATTAAAAGTAAATATAATAATAAACTATTATAATATATTAAATAAAAAAATAATAAAAAGCTATATATTATTTTAAAAATAAAGTTACTATTTATCGTATTTCGTTAACTATATATATATAATATAATATAATTTTTTCAATTCTTTATGACAGACCTTGTTTGGATGTACTAGATGTTATACATAATGGCCCATGGGCGTTGCTTTATTGGGGCTGGAGGGTGGCCCGTCCCCTATCGATTTTTTGCTTGTCTGTGAAAAAAAAAATTGTAGTGTAGAATATGAGATTTTTAAAAATACGAGCTCTACTAAATTTACGTTCAAGCTTTGCCACTACATGTTGTAGATTTTTGCCTAATTGAGACCTTTTTGTGCGATATGAATTGTATATTTTTATGGTGTGCAAAATGTGTTGTAGGTTTGCTTTGGATAGGTTCGTGAGATTGTGACACATGACAGCTGGTCACCCCTCACTTCATTTTCGTTTGGTTACACGTATCCATTCACAATCTTCCCCCTTCAATATTACAAGCATAGAGAGGTTGTACTACGAAGCAAAACTATGGACTATGAGTTTGTGCACTATCCTGTCTATTCACCCTCCTTTTCGTTTTTATGTGGTGATGAACACACACCGACGGTCATTACACACACTATCCACTATCTATTTAAAACCAGTTTTGTGCCGTTGGTGGTCGTAAATGGCTTAGATTTTTATTTCAAAATTTTCAGTGTCTTTACGTCGAAACATTTTGCTAAGGAGCATGGATTCGGCGAATATTTAGTGCCACCTACATGGAGTGAGACAAGGATCTCCATGGTTATTTTTTACCAACTAGAACACGTGTTACGCACCTGACGTGTCCGTCTAGAATGCGTTTTCGCATAATATGGACACATGGAGTGCGTTTTCGCACAAAAAGCACTAGTCATACGTTCATTTAAGAATTATCTTATTCTTATATTATTCAACATATACAAAAAGGGTGGTCGGGAATAGTGTGTTTGTGGGATTGGTTGAGTTGGGCGGCCACCACTGCCATTCACAACTTTTTTTTTTTTTTCCTAAATTACGATTTTTCCCCGTTTACATTTATACTCATGCATTACACTCCTCTATTGGCTAAATAAATTTACAATTTTATCCCGTTTTTAAATTACGATTTTACCATTAGTTCCAAATTATGCTTTTACCCCCACTTAAAAATAAATTTACGCTTTTGCTCCAGCTAAAAAATTTCTATTTTGCCCTCGGTTCAAAATTACGATTTTGCCCCATTTAAATTTACAGTTTTGCCATTAGTTTTTCGGTACTTTTTCCCTCTCACAGCCAAGTTATAATTTTGCCCTCAATTTCCTTATAATAACGATCTTGCCATCTGTTCAAAATTATATTTTCCCCCATTTAAAAATAAATTTACGCTTTTCCTCCCAACTAAAAATTTCAATTTTGCCCTCGGTTCAAATTTACGATTTTGCCCCGTTTAAATTTACAGTTTTGTCATTAGCTTTTTTCTCTCACAGTCAAGTTACAATTTTGCCTTCAACTTAAATTTACATTTTCTCCATCGTTTTTGTTTGTTCTCCTGGTTAAATTACAATTTTGCCCCCATTGTAAAATTATAGTCATGTCGGCAGCTGCCTGACACTCCATCATTGGTCCATTTAATTTACGATTTTATCCATGAAACAAAATTAGGATTTCCCCCTCAGTTCAAAGTTACGTTTTCCCCATCGTTTTAGTTTTTCTAGCAAAACTATAAAAGTTTTGTTTTAATTGGTTGACTCAATTTAATTTTTTTTCGTCTGAATGAGGTGTCTAACACTCACTCATTAGTCCTGAAAAATTACAGCTTTGCTCTGAGCCTAAAATTACGGTCTTATCATCGTTTTAGTTTTTTCCCTAGCAAAATTATAGTAGTGTTTTTTTAATTGATTTAGAACTATTCGGCCATCGCCCCGCAACGCGGACGGGGCATCAACTAGTTATTTCTACAAAAGTCGAATCTACAATATTGCTGTATTACATTGATTATTTGTGTAATTTGTTATTATTTTTTATGATATTAAAAGACCCCACAATCTTTTGACGATTTGTGGACCCCACATTCTTTGGACGAATTTATTTTAGGATATAAAAGAGTAATGCAACCACATGCATCGGTACACGTACGTAAATTGCATGTATTACGTGCACAAAACTTAAAATTCTAGAGCCCTTCTTGAAGTTGCATGTTTATTAGAAACAAACGAATATAGATAAGGTTTTGTTTGTGTTCATTCGTTAATGATATAAAGTGTTTACAAACAGTTCATAAACACTTACTAAATGAAAAACTTTTTGTTTGTGTTCATTCATTAAGAAAAGGAATGTGTCCATGAATGGTTCACGAACACAAACGAACATTAATAAAATCAGCAAAGATGGTGGTGGCTAGAGGTGGATGGTGAGAGGAAACGACACTAGACCTTGAAGCCCTAATCGTTGAACGAAGGTCGATAGTATTTTTCGATGTGAATACTGAGAAGAAAAGTGAAATGGTGCATAAACAAAGTAGAGATAGGGTTTCCTATCTTATTTGTTTGGGTAATGAGATAAATATGAATTAAATAATATAAAGTACTTGTAAAGCTTTGATGGTTATGCTAGTGATATTCATGCCTTAATTTTCATCATCATCATCATCATCATCATACTCAGTAAATCCCACCAATAGCAAAACAAAGGTAGGGTCTGAGAAGGGTAAGATGTAGACAGCCTTACCTCTACCCGTAGGAATAGAGAGGCTGCTTCCAGTAAGACCCCCGGCTCGATAGTAGTTGTGCATCAAGCTTTGGAGATAAGTCACATAACACTCAGCAATCGGGATAAAGACCGATTAGTGCATGTACGTTTCTTAATTTTGAATGAAAGTTAATTTAGTTTAAACTGTCATTGGTTAATTTACAAGTATGTATTATTATCAATCACATAATGAAATATTAAATCCAATATTGCTTGGAATAAACACTTTAATCTATACAAAGAAAACACAATTACTATATTTTATTGTCCAATTTGATCATATGCTGCCTATAAATACCAACTGCTACCTCTTCTCCTTCAGCACAAACAGAAAATCAAATAACAACAATGGCTTCATACTCAACCACCATGATCCTCCTATCAGTTCTATTCTCCGGATTGTTGTATGCCAACGGAAGAGCGGTTGATCTCGTGTCGACTCTCACTCAACAAAGCCAGTTTGATTTCTTCACACTGGCTCTCCAATGGCCTGCAACTTTCTGCTCAACACATGAGAGTAAATGTTGTCCTGAAAATGGTTGTTGCGCAGGGTAATTAATAATTAATCAATCTCATGCAAATAGATATTATTATTTATTTTAATAAAGTTGCATATAATATGATGAAAAACTCATTCTTTCTTATGATTTCCAGAGAAAATTCTCAATCTCCGCCAGGATTCACAATCCGTAAGTTTTCTATACAAACATTCCGCACCCTTTTCGCTAATGAACACGTGAGTAACCTCTATACCGTGCTTGCAGATGGACTATGGCCTGATTACAAAGATGGATCATGGCCATCATGTTGTGAAGGTTCTGCTTTTGATGAAACAAAGGTATTCTAATATTGTGATACAATATTTTCGAGCTTTCTTTCATCATCCATCAACCGCTTTTCATATAATCATTGCTAAAGAGAATCAAGAGGCAAATCAGAAAATATATAACGGACAATCCTAACAAACCCTAATAACAAAACTACTATACTACCTTCTTCTGTTCAGGATCAATAGATCGAGAACCGTAAAAGAAGAGCGAGGAACGAAGAATAAAACGCTTAACACACACACACACTCTATATTATAATTATCCAATGTCGGTACGATAGAAGGGTTGAGTTTTGGCGGCATACCAAAACAGAAAGAAAATAAAACGCAGAGTGCAATACTATAATAGTAGCATTAAAAAAAGAACAACACGTGAAATCTTTTGTTTGTGTCTAAAAAATATGTTCGAATATACTCTAATGAAAGATAAGAAATTTGTGATCTTATTGTGCATATTTAAAAAAAAATAATAACATATGAAGAATATAGATATGTTTGAAAATTTATATATATATATATCTTTTTTTCAATTAACTATCGTACATGAGCGTCAGTGGGAATTTGAGAGAGAATTTGCAAAAGATGCGATTACATTATTTGATAATAACTAACGCTATAAATACATGATGAACCGGTGCCTTTGTGCCGTTTACTGGTTTGTATATGGATAACTTCCATATGAAACGGTGTGTTATAACCAATCACCTAAACTTAGGGATATACGTAATAATATTCTGTGACATACACTTTATTTATTTACATTATGTCACATATAGATAAACAAACAACTTAATACATATTTAGATACCTTAATGCTAACATTAATATTCCGACAAGAAGGCTATCTATAGCCTTGAAATTGACAGTTACTTGACCGTTATTTCAGAGGGCATATCAACTAAACTAATGACCCATCTGTGACCTTACTAAACCCGGACTTATAACATCATTTAACCCACATAAAGACTCAAGTATACAAAAGTTAAACTTTGTAATCAGAGTTGTATTGGATTGTAATTGTGTAATTAGGGTTACATGAGGTGGGTGTTTATATTGTACACCATATTACACATCTAGTCCTTATACTATAATACTTTGTCTAATAACAAACCTATAAAATATTGATATGTAGAGACTGAGAGGTAATCTTGATTATTTGCAAACCAACACCTTCAACTAATATATACTAACTGCTATTTTTAAGTATCATATATATATATAATTATTTATATTATAACAGCTGCATTAGAAGTTATTTATAAAATTATCTGAGTATGCATTATTGTTGTTCCAATATGTAGATTGCACCATTGCTTGATGCTACGCACAAGTATTGGCCGATACTAAGTTGCAACGACATAACATCATGCAATAACAAAATGAACTCGTTTTGGACCGATCAGTGGGGTAATCATTCATTTTATAAGAATCTTTGCTTTTTGGTTTGTTCTTTTAAATGCTTTAACTGGCTTCATGTTATTTGCAGAGCAACATGGTACATGTTCCACCTCAGTAACAGGAGACCAATATGGGTATTTCCTAACAGCCCTTGAACTGTATTTGGAGTATAATGTCACGGTAAAGTTTTTTTTTTTTTTTTTTTTTTTTTTTTTTTTTTATATTTTGTGAATTTTAACTGCTTCTCAGGCTAGATTATAATATGATTTCTTTTCACATGTCTATTATTAAATCCTATGTTTCTCCTGTTTTCAGGAAGTTCTTTTACAAGCAAACGTTAAACCTTCAAATTCAAATACATACCCATCAGCTGTTCTCATTTCTGCTATTGAAAATGCTTTCCATGCAAAGCCTCAATTGGAATGCAAAAACGGAGATGTAATTAAAGAAGTTCGTTTGTGTTTTACCAAGAACCTCCAGGTTTGTCACTAATTTTCTTTTTCTTTTTTGTGATAGATCTTTATAATAAACCCATAAGCTGTAGATTATTATACATTATTTTTATGTATTAATACTATACTGACTTCTAATTATGGTGTATTAATGTTGATCTTGCAGCCTCGAGAGTGTGTAGAACCTGGTTCGTGTCCTGCTAATGTCCGCTTACCAAAATTCGCGTTCTTGGGTAAGCTTAGTCTCAAGTATTCATAACAGCTTTTCTTGAACAACATATATGTGAACAAATATTAAAATCTTCAAAGGCATCACAAAAAAAAAAAAAAAAAAAAAAAGATGGCTACCCTAAGGGTGGCAAAACGGATGGGTCACACGGGTTAGATAATATGTCAAAACGGGTAACATTTTGGTACGGGTAAGTAGTGAGTCGAGGCAGGTCGGACAGGGTTGACTAGAAACACTTCTAATAAATAATTTCCGTGTTAAATATGATTATAGAAGTTATATAATGATAATATGTAGTTTGAAATGCATATTGTTATTATCATATATTTTTTTTTTCTAATCACCACCTTTTGCTTTCCATTTGTAGAAGGCGCCACCAAGACTGAGGATTGGTTGCTTTCTGCTGTGAAAACAGTTGTCTAATGAACGCATTATAAAACCATAAATAAGTAATGGAGGCAGTGTACCTCCATTGATGTACCTTTGTGTTTGTTAGTGCTCTTTTTATGTTTGTAAGAATGGCATGTCAGCATTTCCGTTGAATAATAAGTCAAGGAGATAGTGACAGTAGTCACACAGTACCTCCATTGATCTACCTTTGCATCTGTTGCTGTTCTATTTTTCTGGTTATATTATATTTATTTATACAACTTTGATAACTACATTAGTTATTTAAATATATGAATTGGTTATGAGACATAGATGGGAAAGTACACGATAATGTAGAAATGTAAGGAGGTTTGTTGGATATAAACGATTACCCAAGGAAAGTTTGTGAGAAAATTTGTACATATGTGTTGCTAATGTGCCAGAGTGTGTGAGAGGTTTTCGAGTTTCTAGACTACATAACCACCTGCGCCATTTAAAAAAAAAAAGCTAAAGGTTTTTTTTTAATGGCTAACTAGTTGTTTTCCTCCGGCGCGTTGCGCCGTGTGCTATGACGGAGATTTGGTTAGCAGTGGCGAAATCTGAGATTTCCGACCAGGGTGTCGAAAACGTATATACAAAAAATTTCTATAAAATCGGGGGGTCAAAAACGTATATACCAAAAAATTTCTATACGAAAACTACATACCCTCCACTAATAAGTGAAAAGTTCGGGGGTCGGCCGCCCCCACAAAGCTACGCCCTTGTTGGTTAGTATCGCATTTTGGTGCGCTCGCTATAACATGTAAAAAGAAAACACAAAAATAAATATAATCGAAATATGGCTAAAAGGGATATAGAGATTCAACCATCGAGCTACGATGTGACTCGACGGTAATTACACATTTGTATGCAACCAATACAACTTTCTTAGAAATAATAACTATTTTTATAAATGATCATATGTATTCCAACCATTCTCGTAAAAATCCAGTGTACTATCTGTTGAGATTCAGTGGTGTCAATTTCACTTTTTTATCAAAACAGGTTTGACATATTTTATTAACTAAAATATATAATTAATAAAAACACGCAGCGGAATAAATATAAAATTTGACACCAAAAGTGAACCGAACAGGATCATGGTTACAAACATGCAAATACGCTATATAAAATAATTAATCTACCGATGAGATAGATTATACCCTTTTGGTTAATAATAACCGTGTGAGACACCGAGGTACAACAAACGAGTGCTAGAACATGAACACGGTAACCGGGCGACGGCGGCTTTGGGTTGGCCGTTCGTCAAAATACAAAGGAAAAAGAAAATAGGGCAACACCTTTTTCTTGGTGGTGGCCGTATTTTATTTTGACGGCAACTTTTATGTTCTCATTTGAAAGTGACTGTATCACAAAACAAAAGGAATTACCTTTTGTTGTGCTTACGGCAGGAGACCTTCAAAGAGAGATAGAAATAAAATATATATAGCAACATATATGTATATTTAGGTTAACAACCCTAATTATCTTTTAGGCCCCGAAGCCCAAATAATAAGTTCAAGCCCAGACGTGATACGAAACCCGAAAAACAAAGTCTAATTAAATAAGTAATTATATATTATTTATAACCCGTATAAATAAAAAATTCCATTTCTCGTGGATATATAATTATTCTAGATAGTTATATATTTCATTCCGTTAATTGTTCTTGATCACCAGTTAATCGACTTAAGTGGATTTAATGTTCGTTGCCCAAGGTGTAACTCTTACGGGTCATAGCTCGGTCAGCAGCGTTGACTTATCGAACCCGTACATATAAATCCAGCTATCTCCCACTTGCACGGCCTTCGATAAAATCCTCAACGCAAACAGTCAGCGGCGCTCTAGCTACACATGGCTGCCCCCAACAAGGTATGACACTTTAAAGTCATTAACCAAAACACATTGCCATTAGTGACAACTTACTATTGCAAGACAATAGACTTATGGTAATTTTTGTCATTTATCCTTTCTGTAAAAGACATAAATTGAATCAATGAGACATGGATTAAGTTCATTCTCATATGGTGTTCAATTATTATTGTTCTCGATCAAGAGTCAAAGTGGTCCGAACAAACACACAGTAAGTTTGGGTAAGGCCTTACACTTCACCAGTTTGAATCAACGAGGGCGCCACAATGTCTAACTGTTACATATCATGTAAGAGTACATAATCCCTGATGCGTGTGAAGTGTGTATATAAGTTTAAGTATATTTTAAGCCCTTTTACACTTTCTTTAGCCAAGTTTTAAATTTATAAAACACAATATTTACTAACACTAAACACACATATGGGCAAGTGCACCCATCGTGAGCGTAGTATAGTGTTGGTAAGATACCGAGGTCGTCCAAGCACACAAGAGCTTTTAGTACCGGTTTATCATCAACGTCTAATCAAATAAAAAAGTTAGAAAAATTTTTAAACTAGAAAAATAAAAACTAACTAAAATGCTGAAAATAAAAATAAAAATAAAAACAGATAGACAAGATGAATCACTTGGTTCCGACTCGTGTATAGTGTAACCTTTGATTATTTCCGCACTTTTGCACTTTTGCACTTTTGCACTTTTGCACTTTTTAAGAGATTATCTTAGTTATTGTAGTAGGCCCCTCTTTTGAAGGTGACGTTACCCTCAACCCAGTAGTTTGAGTCAGCAAGGATACAATCCTAAAGGGTTGGATTATTGAAAGATAATTAATTAAGTTATTAATGCAAATTATGGTAGGCCCCTCTTTTGAAGGTGACGTTACCCTCGGCTAAGTAGTCTGAGTCAGCAGGGATACAGTCCTAAATAGCCGGGTTATAGTATTAATAGTAGCTTACATATGAGGGGATCAAAGAGTTTGGACCCCCGCCATCCAATACCGTTAAGTATTGAAGGAGGTCCTACTAAATTTGACCCAGGTCCTTGCAGGATCTATACACTGAACAAGGCAAGACCTTTACCAAACCGTTCCCTTAACCCCCGACCAGGTAGCCAACATACCTCCTTATAGACCGTGGAGATATGAATGGTGAAAATCTTTTATTTTATATAGACAGTAAAATAATGCCAAGACACCACGGACAAACGATAAGGAAAAATCACCTTCAACATAAGAAACTAGTTATTAAAGTCATTAATACATAACCAAATAGAAAGTGCGAAAAGATTAAAAATAAAAAGTATTACACTAGACACTTTGTCTTCACCAAGTGATGTAAGAGACTTAGGCAAACATGGCCTTGATTGTCAAGAACTCTTACGATCAATCTTGGATCCCGAGACGACTCACACACTCTATGATGGACAATGGATGATGGTGGTGGATGATGGTGTTATGGTGGTGGTGGGTAGTGGGTGAAGTGTGAGAGTGGTGGTGTGCCAAGGGATGGTTTGAGATTGAGCCAAGCACTCCTATTTATAGGCTGAACAGAAGCTCGGGCACGGCCCCGTGTCCACATCCTTCTCTTTCTTCATTTATTGCAGCTTGTCTGTATTAGTTGACCACGCCCCCGTGTCCGCTGAGCACGACCCCGTGTGCAGAAGCATATCTGTACTATGAAGATTTGCCTGGATTCTGCGAATCTTATAGTTGACCACGGCCCCGTGCCCGCTGAGCACGGCCCCGTGGTGGGCAATGGAAGCTTCTACCACTTTGTCTTTTCTGCTGACACTTGGGCACGCCACCGTGCTGGCTGAGCACGGGGCGTGTTCAGTCTTCTGTCTTCTTGTTTTGCTTGGGAAGATGCTGTCGTGGGGTCGGGCATGTCACGTTTGTTCCTTTTCTTGTATTTATGTTAGATTTTGCTGTCGTTTTGCTTCTTATGTTAATTTGAGCTAATTTAATCCTGAAAATACAAAAGGAAGACAAAAGCACACTTTTTCCAACATTAGTACTAAAAAGGGTTAGTTTTATGCCACAATTGATGTAATTTATATGTTGCATTTTGCACACATCAAATACCCCCACACTAGAATCTTTGCTTGTCCTCAAGCAAAACTCTTTATAATGTGGCTTTACACTCCCAAATGGAATGGGTAGAAGAAAAAGTTTTTGGGCTTGTCATAGAATGTCGGGATTTCCAAGATTCTTTATTAAGTTTTATTTTTATTTATTTACAATCCTATTCGTCATGATTTATTTAAAACTTTTCATAAGATAAATTACTTATTAGGGCATAACATGCCTCTTTAAAATTCCATTTATATACAAGTTCACATACCTCACGGGGATCACTCAACACTCGGCCGGAAATGTATTTTAGTGGATCACTCGAGAGCGGCATGGAACTTACTTCTACCATAAGCTTGCCAAGCAATCAATTCTCCTCCTTTTTAACTATATACCTTTGTAAATATCAAGAGGACTTTTTGGGTGAAGGGTTAGGCTTGGGTTAAAGATAGGTGGTTGGGTTAGTGGTTAGTAGAAAGGGCGAAAAACGTAACAAGCGTCGGTTTTCGTAAGACTTTTTATTTTTGTAACTTTTATTTTGATGAAGCTATTATTCAAACAAAGTTATTTTTGATGAACTTGTTTGTTTATTTTCTTGGGATGCTTCATCATCAAAATATATATATATATATATATATATATATATATATATATATATATGTATATATATTTAAAGTCATATGAAAAACCGAGCTAGTTCCTAAAACAAGGGGTTAAAAATGAAAAAGGTTTTGGTGGGTGAAAGGGTGTTTGGTTTGGGTTATGAAATGAAAAGGTTTAGGCTCAAAGGGGCTATCTAGGGGGATTTTGGGTAGGTGGTAAAAAAAGAAAAAGAAAAATAATGGTGTAGAAATAAAAAGGGTTAGTCCTAATGCCTCCATCATTTACTTACTCGGGTTTAAGTTGGTAAGGACCGGGAATGTATCGTCATGGCAAGTTCTAGAGTCGTAAGAACCAAGCGGCTATTCACACAAGAAACGAAAAATGAGCATTTAATTTAAAGATATGTATTTGTATGCTCAATAAAGGCTCAAAACTCACTTTTGTGGGAATGGGTTATTATGTGATCAAGTATATATAATCAAATTTTAACTAAGCTTGTCATGCCTTTTCATAATTTTCTTATGTTGGTTCTTTTTATCACGACGCTATCGGTTGCAAATTTGTAAAAATATAACCTTTTTAGAATTTTGAAATTCCCAAATTAAACCTAGACAAGTAAAAAAAAATTGAAAATTTTTGAAAAAATTTGGGGTGATTAGCGGTTCCAATAGAGTTTTGTGTAAGGCTTGTTATTAGGACTTGCAAGATTCAAGGTTTTAGCATCCCCCCACACTTAAATTACACATTGTCCTCAATGTGTCCCAAAAATAAGTTTTTGGGTTGATTAAATGTGTAAAAAGGTGTGAAAAAACAAAAATTTTATGTTACTGGGCGCTGAACACGACCCCGTGGTGTCCGGGCACGGCCCCGTGTTCAAGTGCCAGTAACAAAATTTAATTCAAGAGAAACAGAAGCCTGGACACGGGGGCGTGTTGGGCGAGCACGGCCCGTGTCCAGTTTACCTGAACTGGGTATTTCTGCAGACTGTGCAGCACGGGGCCGTGTTGGGCGGACACGGCCCGTGCCGAACTTACTGTAATGAAGAAGTTTTGTCGGATGGTCCTGTTTTCCTGCATGGGGTGCTGGTTTAAGCTTCCCTTGTTTCCTTTGCCATCTCAAGTGTGTTTTATTCATTTCAACACCATCCAAACACCAAATTAACTAAAACCATCATTCATTAAGTCATAGAGAGAATTACATAATAGTCCTAGAAAATTAAAATACTAGATAGTTAGGTCAAAGAAACACAAGAAATCTAAACCAAGAAGTTCTAGCCTACTACTTATTCTATTAGCAAAATTTATGAAAAGGTAAATCCCTCGGTTAAATGTGGCTTGAGAAACTTCTTTCTCCGGTCATGGGTTCCTCACACGTCGGCGAGCCATTCTTCTATCTCCCTAGGGAGAAGAAAAGCGGGCTCATTGGCATTGATTTGAGGAGGTGCAACTTCCACCGGGACTTCTTGTAGATCTTCAAGAGGAGGTTCCGCTGGAATGTCGTCCCAACCGGTAGGATTGTGGATTCCAAGTGCTAGGTTCCAATCCTCTTGAGGGAGGATTGGTTCCATGGGAGGTGTTACAGGAATGTTTAACCTCTGGTGCAAGAGGTTTATTTCTTGAAAACTGTTTTCCAACCCCACCGAAAGATAATTTATACGGTCTATTAGGACCTCCTCTACCGAAGTCATCTCGTCAAGAGCTTCACGTAACGCCATCACGTATCTTACGAGAGTTACTTCAATTGATGGCCTCCTTTCCCTTCGACTGTTTCTGGAGTGCGCAGAAGAGGTTCCACTGTTTTGGCTAGACATTCTACGAAAACAAACCAAAAATAGTTCGTTTTAATGAAACAGTATCACGGACACGGCCCCGTGCTCAATGAGCACGACCCCGTGTTCAACTTTCTGCAGTTTTTTAGAACAAGGAATCTTGGGGTTTCAAATTATTTTCCCAACTTATGAAGCATTTTTGAACAGAAATAACTTAAAACAATGTTGTGTAACTTATTTTTAACAAGATTCCTTGAACAAAAATTCAACAATCATCACAATAAAGCTTGAAATCAAGCTTTAATGGAGGTGTTGTTGCAAGAAAGATGAAGAAGAAGGTAATGGATAAAAGAGGAAAGGACAAGATGTTTGTTAGAACCTTCTTTTAGAACATACCTAGGATGGTAAGTTAGAAAATCCTTTCAAATCTCTGTCCCTGGATGGTCCAAATGTGCAGGATTCTTGGCTGCAATTATAGAAAACGACAGCATGCTGGACACGGCCCCGTGTCGGCTGGGCACGGCCCCGTGTCGGCTGGGCACGGCCCCGTGTGCAGGCAAGATCCTGACACATTTTGTCCGTATTCTGACAGAAGTCAGAAGGGAATCTTTTGGTGGACACGGGGGCGTGTTGACCTGGGCACGGCCCCGTGTCGGAGGGCTGTTTATGAAGTTTGTCTATTTTTAAGGAACTTTTCCGGATCGGGCGGTTCCTTACTAGATGGAACAACCCCAAAGTGCCTAAGATACCTTAGTTGATCTAGATTAAGACGAGAACGCAAGAGGTTGTCGGTGAGGGTGATTCCTATGCTATATGTAGGTGGACAAGTCCAACCCTTTTCCGGGCTCTCGTTAAAGAATGTGTATATCGAATCGCTCAGGTCTATGTATGCATCGAACGAAGTCGATGGGGAGTCCTTCACGGCATAATCGACATAGGGACGACTATCGCTCAAGTCCTCACTAGAGTTAGAAGTATCGTCGGAAACAACGAAGTTGTTTGAATGCGATTCCAACACTTCTTCTTGGTTATCATCTTGAGATAAATTATTGAAATCTATCCTATGTTCTTTTAACCAATTAAGAATTAGATCTTCTAATTGAAATAATTCATCAAGAAGCATTTCTCCTAGAAAATTTGGTTGGGAGCATTCAAGGGAGAGATAGGGATTATTTTTACTTTCGCCCCTCTTAAGGATACAAGGAAACGATGGGTCTATATAGTGGGGCTTATAATTTAGAAAATAAAATTCTAATTCCTTATGGGTACCACCACATAATTGACACCACGTACCATAAGAGTGCCGAAAGTAAAAAGTATCAGTATCACTCATGTTTGTGTCAGAAATTACCAACCGTCGGGATCTTACGGTTCTGTTTTCAGTAACTGAATCTTGGGCACGGGGCGTGTTGAGTGGGCACGGCCCCGTGTTCAGCTTACTGTCTGACTTAAAACAAGATTGCCAGTTCCAATGATTGGGTACTGGGCGTGTTCAGCGGGCACGGCCCGTGCTGAGTTCTGCAGAAGCTGAAAAACTAAGAAAAATCCTAAAAAAATTGAAAAATAAGAAAAAAACGATTAGGCCGTTGATTCCTAACTTTCTTAAAATCCTTGTGTCCCCGGCAACGACGCCAAAAACTTGATGCGTGTGAAGTGTGTATACAAGTTTAAGTATATTTTAAGCCCTTTTACACTTTCTTTAGCCAAGTTTTAAATTTATAAAACATGATATTTACTAACACTAAACACACATATGGGCAAGTGCACCCATCGTGAGCGTAGTATAGTGTTGGTAAGATACCGAGATCGTCCAAGGACGCAAGAGCTTTTAGTACCGGTTTATCCTCAACGTCTAATCAAATCAAAAAGTTAGAAAAAGGTTTTAAACTAGAAAAATAAAAACTAACTAAAATGCTGAAAATAAAAAAAAATAAAAACAGATAGACAAGATGAATCACTTGGTTCCGACTCGTGTATAGTGTAACCTTTGATTATTTTCGTACTTTTGCACTTTTTATGAGATTATCTTAGTTATTGTAGTAGGCCCCTCTTTTGAAGGTGACGTTACCCACAACCCAGTAGTTTGAGTCAGCAATGATACAATCCTAAAGGGTTGGATTATTGAAAGATAATTAATTAAGTTATTAATGCAAATTATGGTAGGCCCCTCTTTTGAAGGTGACGTTACCCTCGGCTAAGTAGTCTGAGTCAGCAGGGATACAGTCCTAAATAGCCGGGTTATAGAATTAATAGTAGCTTACATATGAGGGGATCAAAGAGTTTGGACCCCCGCCATCCAATACCGTTAAGTATTGAAGGAGGTCCTACTAAATTTGACCCAGGTCCTTGCAGGATCTATACACTGAACAAGGCAAGACCTTTACCAAACCGTTCCCTTAACCCCCGACCAGGTAGCCAACATACCTCCATATAGACCGTGGAGATATGAATGGTGAAAATCTTTTATTTTATATAGACAGTAAAATAATGCCAAGACACCACAGACAAACGATAAGGAAAAATCACCTTCAACATAAGAAACTAGTTATTAAAGTCATTAATACATAACCAAATAGAAAGTGCGAAAAGATTAAAAATAAAAAGTATTACACTAGCCACTTTGTCTTCACCAAGTGATGTAAGAGACTTAGGCAAACATGGCCTTGATTGTCAAGAACTCTTACGATCAATCTTGGATCCCGAGACGACTCACACACTCTATGATGGACAATGGATGATGGTGGTGGATGATGGTGTTATGGTGGTGGTGGGTGGTGGGTGAAGTGTGAGAGAGGTGGTGTGCCAAGGGATGGTTTGAGCTTGAGCCAAGCACTCCTATTTATAGGCTGAACAGAAGCTCGGCACGGCCCCGTGTCCAGTGGGCACGGCCCCGTGTCCACATCCTTCTCTTTCTTCATTTATTGCAGCTTGTCTGTATTAGTTGACCACGCCCCCGTGTCCGCTGAGCATGACCCCGTGTGCAGAAGCATATCTGTACTATGAAGATTTTCCTGGATTCTGCGAATCTTATAGTTGACCACGGCCCCGTGCCCGGTGAGCATGGCCCCGTGGTGGGCAATGGAAGCTTCTACCACTTTGTCTTTTCTGCTGACACTTGGGCACGCCCCCATGCTGGCTGAGCACGGGGCGTGTTCAGTCTTCTGTCTTCTTGTTTTGCTTGGGAAGATGCTGTCGTGGGGTCGGGCATGTCACGTTTGTTCCTTTTCTTGTATTTATGTTAGATTTTGCTGTCTTTTTGCTTCTTTTGTTAATTTGAGCTCATTTAATCCTGAAAATACAAAAGGAAGACAAAAGCACACTTTTTCCAACATTAGTACTAAAAAGGGTTAGTTTTATGCCACAATTGATGTAATTTATATGTTGCATTTTGCACACATCAATCCCATATCGACTACATACAAGTCCCATTGAACTTCAGAACTATTCCCAATTAAAGCCTTTATGACTGGCAGTTACGCGACAGCGGTTGACAGTAATCAAAGAATAATCCTTGGTAAACGGAAGTTCTAATATATATCTCAGGTCAAAGGATACTAAATGAGTATACTAATATCAAATCATCTTATGAATAAGATCCATGAAGATTATTTGATGCGAGTTACATCCAACGTCATTCTCAATGAGGTCTGTGAATTTAGAAGTCAACTCCTTGAGTCCAAAGTCATAATAGTCTTAATTCAGAATCGTTCCCACGAGTCTGACCGACTACGGATAGTTTAGAATGCAAGATTCACGGATTAAATGTATTAAAATCGAACACAATTATAAGATTCAAAATTGCATTTAACCAGTAAATCAAAATTGAATTCAAAAGTACAACTGTTAAAAGTTCGTACATCCAAATACTAAATCAAAACATACTGCTAGCTAATCTAAGCCCGATAGCACCCATGTGCTGATCATGCTTGTCCTGAGTCATGGGCTTAGTAAACGGGTCTGCTAGGTTTTGATCTGTGTTCACTTTGCTTATCACGATGTCTCCACTTTCCACAATTTCCTGTATGTAGTGGAACTTTCTTAGAATGTGCTTGGCCCTGTGATGAGACCTGGGCTCTTTGGCTTGAGCAATAGCACCTGTGTTATCACAGAATATCTCGATAGGTTTCTTAATGCTTGGAACCACATCAAGGTCGGTTATGAATTTCTTCATCCAAGCAGCCTCCTTTGCAGCATCTGATGCGGCTATATATTCAGATTCGATGGTTGAATCCGCCACCACACTCTGCTTGGAGCTCTTCCATGAGATAACTCCTCCATTTAGAGTGAATACGAAACCTGATTATGAGCGAGAATCATCTCGGTCAGTTTGAAAACTAGCATCAGTGTAACATCTTACAGTGAGCACTTCTTCTACTCCTCCATATACTTCAGAATGTTCTTGACAGCAGTCCAATGGGCGATGCCAGGAGCTTGCTGATAACGACTAGTCATGCTTAAAGCATGCGAGACGTCAGGTCTAGTACATAACATAGCATACATGATAGAGCCAATCGCTGAAGCATATGGAACTCCTTCCATTCGCTTAATTTCAATGTCCGTTGAAGGAGATTGTGATTTGTTCAACACAGTTCCTTTAATCATAGGAACACATCCTTTCTTGGAGTTTTCCATCTTAAAGCGTGTCATCATTTTGTCTATGTATGTACTTTGACTTAGCCCAAGAAGTCGCTTAGATCTATCCATATAGATCTTCATTCCTAGAATATAAGCTGCTTCTCCAAGATCTTTCATTGCGAAACAAGTTCCCAAATAGTGTTTAACTTTGTTAAGCATAGGGACGCTGTTTCCAGTGATCAGTATATCATCCACATACAGGATGAGGAATGATATAGTGCTCCCACTAGCCTTTCTGTAAACACAAGGCTCATCTTCATTTTTTACAAAACCAAACTCTTTGATCTTTTGGTCAAAACGAAGATTCCAGCTACGAGACGCCTGCTTGAGTCCATAAATGGACTTATTCAGCTTGCACACCCTATTAGGATATTTTGGATCAACAAAACCGTCTGGCTGAACCATATAGACATCTTCAGAGAGATGCCCATTAAGAAAAGCGGTTTTGACATCCATTTGCCATATCTCGTAGTCATAGTACGCGGCTATGGCAAGCAATATCCTGATCGATTTGATCATAGCAACGGGCGAGAAGGTTTCATCATAGTCAATACCCTGAGTTTGAGTGAAACCCTTCGTAACTAGCCGTGCTTTAAAGGTGTGTACATTTCCATGCATATCGGTTTTTCTCTTGAAAACCCATTTGCTCCCTACTGCCCGTGTCACACCCCAACCGATGGAGGAATCATCGGGGCGTGGCACTGAGCGAAACAAATTGTCCAGAAGTTTCCATAATAACTATAATTACCAATCATTTAAAGCATCATGTCCCATACCATGACATAAAAAGTAACATAATTATTACAGACAAGATCTAGTCAAATCGTTCTGTTCCGATAACTCAGATTTCAAATACAGACAATTCGTTTATTTGTTTCTAGACCTTTCCTAGCCTCGATTTCACAGCAAGCCAAGCATATAAACATCCTAAGCATGTGCCACATACGTTAAAGTAAAAATCAATACTCATAGTGTAAAGGTGTGCATACAAGTTTGATAGATATAATAGAGTTTGAAATCATTTACGCATAACCAGCACGTACACAGTGTGAAATGAAGCACGTTAGTTATCGACATGAACCTATCGATACCAATGACTGCGGGTTGACTGCAGCCATGTAACAAATTGTCCTTAACAACCCCTGAATGAACAGGTGCTGAGTCCAAACTATAGTACTATCGTTGCTAAGGCTGGTAGACAGCATTCCATGTGTAAACATAACAAACAAGCATTCATTAAGTCACGTATAACATGCGGTAACGGTTAGCGTTAAAGTATTGCGTAGTGTGTTCGATGTGATTTAGAATAAGTAACGTATGTAACACCCAAAAGTGCGGAAAGCAAAAAGGGTTCGAGTATACTCACAGCGATGATGGATTGAAGGGAGCGCTAGAGAGCAAGATTAGCCTGATCAGAACGATAGCATAACGATAAGCGACTCGCAAAATGAAGAAAGGTGTCAGTGGGTCGGACGTCAATCCGATCGGGTGGCTATCCGATCGGGTGACCGTGCGAGTGGATTGTTACCTCGTTTGGGATGGATGTGTTTGTGTATGATGGCTTGTCTTTTGAAGTTTTCGTTATAGCATTTTGAAAACAGAGAAGTATCTCTACCTTTCAGGTCGGTCGATCGAACGGTCGTTCGATCGGACAGCAATCTGATTGGCGAGGCTTCTCTGGTTGAGAACAAGTTCACAGCAGGACGGTCACTCGATCGGATGGCTATCCGATCGGGTGGCTATCCGTACGTACTGAACATGTTAAAATTTGTTTAAGTGTCTGAAGTCAAACATCACATGGTCGGGTGGTAATCCGATCGGACGGCAATTCGTTCGATGCTCAAAACCTCAATTGTTGAAATAAAGGTTAAGTGTGGGTCCCTAGGTGTAATCCGATCGGGTGGCAGTCTGGTCGGGTGGCAATCCGATCGGACGGCGATCCAATCAGACGGAAATCCGTCCCAGATGACCTGGTCGTCTTCTTCCTTGGTTGTCTTGGTAGTTTGCGTGTTTTCGAGACGGTTTGATAGCGTGCTAAACAACAGAAACCTTGTCAAGGCTTAGTAACCCGATCAGACAGGAATCACCCTAGTTCGACCAGTTTAACTGTTCGAGACGGTGTTTCATGTTTAACCCGAAATCAGTGATCTATTGGATAGAATCCATATCATGAACCAATACATCCACGAGAAAGAGTAGGAGATCAGAACAAGCTCCGATTCCATCGGTTTTGAGTGCATTGAGTGTAAAAGAGTTGAAAGGAAGTTTGAAAACCATCTCTCAATCCTTTTTACCATGAATATGTTTAGATCTTTGCAAGATATTTGTTTGTTTATGTGGAAATCATTCAGATCCAAGTTGTTCTTGAAGGGTTGAAGCCAAAACATGAAGTTCTCATGAACACCATGATGACATCATCCTTGAACACCTCAAATCTAGTGATTTCACAGTTAAAAGTTAAGATTCAAAAGATAGAAATGTGTAGGAGTGCGTGTAGATCAAGAAAGTACAAGGTTTAGGTGGAAAACTTACAAGAATCACGAAAAATCTGAAGAAATATCGGCTGGAGTGATGCGTGCAAAATGCAACATATAAATTACATCAAATGTGGCATAAAACTAACTAATTTTTAGTACTAATGTTGGAAAAAGTGTGTTTTTGTCTTCCTTTTGTATTTTCAGGATTAAATGAGCTCAAATGAACAAAAGAAGCAAAAAGGCAGCTAAATCTAACATAAATACAAGAAAAGGAATAAACGTGGCATGCCCGACCCCCTGACAGCATCTTCCCAAGAAAAAAACAAGAGAACAGAAGGCTGAACACGCCCCGTGCTCTATGAACACGGGGGCGTGCCCAAGTGTTTGCAGAAAAGACAAAGTTGTAGAAGCTTCTATCACCCACCACGGGGGCGTGCCCAGCGGACACGGGGCCGTAGTCAACTCTAAGATTCGCAGAATCTGGGGAAATCTCGATAGTACAGATACGCTTCTGCACACGGGGTCGTGCCCAGCAGACACGGGGGCGTGGTCAACTAATGCAGACAAACTGTAATTAATGAAGAAAGAGAAGGAGGATGGACGGCCGTGCCCAATGGACACGGGGCCGTGCCCGAGCGTCTGTTCAGGCTATAAATAGGGGTGCTTGGCTCATTTGCAAACCATCCCTTGGCACACCACCTCTCTCACACTTCACCCACACTCCACCACCATCACAACACCATCATCCACCACCATCATCCATCATCCATCATAGAGTGTGTGAGTTGTCTCGGGATCCAAGATTGATCGTAAGAGTTCTTGACAATCAAAGGCCATGTTTGCCTAAGTCTCTTACATCACTTGGTGAAGACAAGTGTCTAGTGTAATACTTTTTATTTTTAATCTTTTCGCACTTTTTATTTGGTTATGTATTAATGACTTTAATAACTAGTTTCTTATGTTGAAGGTGATTCTTCCTTATCGTTTGTCCGTGGTGTCTTGGCATTATTTTACTGTCTATATAAAATAAAAGATTTACACCATTCATATCTCCACGGTCTATATGGAGGTATGTTGGCTACCTGGTCGGGGGTTAAGGGAACGGTTTGGTAAGAGTCTTGCCTTGTTCAATGTATAGATCCTGCAAGGACCTGGGTCAAATTTAGTAGGACCTCCTTCAATACCCACCGGTATTGGATGGCGGGGGTCCAAACTCTTTGATCCCCTCATATGTAAGCTACTATTGAAACTTTAACCCGGCTACTTAGGACTGTATCCCTGCTGACTCAGACTACTTAGCCGAGGGTAACGTCACCTTCAAAAGAGGGGCCTACCACATTATGCATTAATAACTTAATTAATTATCTTTCAATAATCCGACCCTTTAGGATTGTATCCTTGCTGACTCAAACTACTGGGTTGAGGGTAACGTCACCTTCAAAAGAGGGGCATACTACAATAACTAAGATAATCTCTTAAAAAGTGCAAAAGTTCGGAAATAATCAAAGGTTACACTATACACGAGTCGGATCCAAGTGATTCATCTTGTCTATCTGTTTTTATTTTATTTTATTTTTCAGCATTTTAGTTAGTTTTTATTTTCCTAGTTTAAAAACCTTTTTCTAATCTTTTTGATTTGATTAGACGTTGAGGATAAACCGGTATTAAAAGCTCTTTTGTCCTTGGACGACCTCGGTATCTTACCAACACTATACTACGCTCACGATGGGTGCACTTGCCCATATGTGTGTTTGGTGTTAGTATAATATCGTGTTTTATAAATTTAAAACTTAGCTAACGTGTAAAAAGGGCTTAAAATATACTTAAATATATATCACACCACACGCGCATCAAGTTTTTGGCGCCGTTGCCGGGGACACACGGAATTTAAGAAAGTTAGGAATCAACGGCCTAATCGTTTTTTTTAATTTTTCTATTTTTTTAGGATTTTCTTAATTTTTCAGCTTCTGCAGAACTCAACACGGACCGTGCCCGCTGAACACGCCCCGTGCCCAATCTTTGGAACTGGAAATCCTGTTTTAAGTCAGACAGTAAGCTGAACATAGGGCCGTGCCCACTCAACACGCCCCGTGCCCAAGTTTCAGTTACTGAAAACAGAACCGTATGATCCCGACGGTTGGTAATTTCTGACACAAACATGAGTGATACTGATATTTTTTACTTTCGGCACTCTTATGGTACGTGGTGTCAAATATGTGGTGGCCCTCATAAAGATTTAGAATGTTACTTTCTAAATTATAAGCTCCATTATAAAGACCCATTTTTTTCTTGTAGCCTTAAGAGAAATGCTTCTTGATGAACTATTTCAAATGGAATATCTAATTCTTAATTGGTTAAAAGAACTTAAGATGGATTTCTATAGTTCATCTCAATACGATAACCAAGAAGAATTATTGGGATCGCATTCAAATAAAAACAACTTCGTTGTTCCCGATATTACCTCTAACTCTAGCGAAGACGTGGGAGATAGTCGTCCCTGTGTCGATTGTGCCGTGAAGGACTCTCCATCGACTTCGTTCGGTGCATACATAGACCTCAGCGATTCGGCATACACCTTCTTTAACGAGAGCCCGAGAAAGGGTTGGACTTGTCCACCTACAATTAGCATAGGAATTACCCTCACCGAAGACCTCTTGCGTTCTCTTCTTAATCTGGAGCAATTAAGGTATCTTAGGCACTTTGGGGTTGTTCCATCCAGTAAGGAACCACCCGATCCGGAAAAGTTCCTTAGAAATAGATGAAACTTCATAAACAGCCTCTGGACACGGGGCCGTGTCCAGGTCAACACGCCCCCGTGTCCACCAAAAGATTCCTTTCTGATTTCGTGTCAGAATACGGACAAAATGTGTCAGGATCTTGCCTGCACACGGGGCCGTGTCCAGCCGACACGAGGCCGTGTGCAGCATGCTATCGTTTTCTATAAATGCAGCCAAGAATCCTGCACATTTGGACCATTCCAGGGACAGAGATTTGAGGGAATCTTCCCACATACCATCCTAGGTATTTTCTAAAAGAAGTTTCTCAACAACCTTCTTTTCCTTTCCTCTTATGACCATTACCTTCTTCTCCATTTCTTTTGCCTCAACACCTCCATTAGAGCTTGAAATCACCATGATTCCAAGCTTTATTGTGATGTTTGTTAGATTTTTTTTCAAGGAATCTTGTTAAAAATAAGTTTTGCAACATTGTTTTAAGTTATTTCTGCTCAGAAATGGTTTAAAAATTGGAAAAATAATTTAAAACTCCGAGATTCCTTGTTCCAAAAATCTACAAAAACGTGAACACGGGGCCGTGCTCACTGAGCACGGGGCCGTGTCCGAGGTTACTGTTTCATTAAAATGAACTCTTTTCCGTTTATTTTCATAGAATGTCAAGCCAAAACAGTGGAACCTCTTCTGCGCACTCCAGAAACAGTCGAAGGGAAAGAAGGTCTTCAATTGAAGCAACTCTCGTACGCTACGTAATGGCATTATGTGAGGCTCTTGATGAGATAACGTCGGTAGAGGAGGTCCTCATAGACCGTATAAATTATCTTACGGTGGGGTTGGAAAACAGTTTTCAAGAAATCAACCTCTTTCACCAGAGGTTGAACATTCTTGTGACACCTCCCATGGAACCAATCCTCCCTCAAGAGGATTGGAACCTAGCACTTGGAGTCAACAATCCTACCGGATGGGATGACATCTAGCGGAGCCTCCTCTTGAAGATCTACAAGAAATCCCGGTGGAGGTTGCACCCCCTCAAACCAATGCCAATGAGCCCGCCTTTCTTCTCCCAAGGGAGATAGAGGAATGGCTCGCTGACGTATGAGGGACCCATAACCGTAGGAAGAAGTTCTTCAATCCGCATCCAACCGAGAGAATTATCTCTTTGGAAATTTTGCTAATAGAATAAACTTTAGGCTAGAACTTCTTGGTTTAGACTTCTTGTGTTTCTTGACCTATTTATCTAGAATTTTAACTTTGTTACGACTATTATGTAATTCTCTCTATTTGAATGAATGATGATTTTAGTTAAAATGGTGTTTGGATGATGTTATAATGGGTAAAACACACTCGGGATGGTGAAGGATACCAATGGAAACTTGAGCCAGCACCCCATGCACAAAAACAGGGCCACCCGACAAATTTTTCTTCATAACAGCAAGTTCAAGACGGGGCCGTGCTCGCCCAACACGCCCCGTGCCCAACTATCTGCAGAAAATGCCCAGTTCAGGTAACTGGACACGGGGCGTGCTCACTGAACACGCCCCCGTGCCCAGGCTTCTGTTTCTTTTTACTCATTTTGTTACTGGTGATCTGAACACGGGGCCGTGCCCGGACACCACGGGGTCGTGTCCAGACGCCCAGTAACACAAATTTTTGCTTTTTCACACCTTTTTACACATTCAATCAACCTAAAAACTTATTTTTGGGACACATTGAGGAAAATGTGTAATTTAAGTGTGGGGGGGATGCTAAAACCTTGAATCTTGCAAGTCCTAATTACAAGCCTTACACAAAACTCTATTGGAACCGCTAATCACCCCAAATTTTTTTCAAAATTTTTTTTCATTTTTTTACTTGTCTAGGTTTAATTTGGGAGTTTCAAGTTCTAAAAAGGTTATATTTTTACAAATTTACAACCGATAGCGTCGTGATAAAAAGAACCAACATAAGAAAATTATGAAACGGCATGACAAGCTTAGTTAAAATTTGATTCCATATACTTGATCACAAAAAAACCCATTCCCACAAAAAGTGAGTTTTGAGCCTTTATTGAGCATACAATACACATCTTTAAACTAAATGCTCATTTTTCGTTTCTTATGTGAATAGCCGCTTGGTTCTTACAACTCTAGAACTTGCCACGACGATACATTCCTGTGTGCAGAAGCGTATCTGTACTATCAAGATTTCCCCAGATTCTGCGAATCTTAGAGTTGACCACGGCCCCGTGTCCGCTGGGCACGCCCCCATGGTGGGTGATAGAAGCTTCTACAGCTTTATCTTTTCTGCAGACACTTGGGCACGCCCCCGTGTTCACTGAGCACGGGGCGTGTTCAGCCTTCTGTTCTCTTGTTTTTGCTTGGGAAGATGCTGTCGGGGGTCGGGCATGCCACGTTTATTCCTTTTCTTGTATTTATGTTAGATTTAGCTGCCTGAAAATACAAAAGGAATACAAAAACACACTTTTTCCAACATTAGTACTAAAAAAAGGGTTAGTTTTATGCCACATTTGATGTAATTTATATGTTGCATTTTGCACACATCAAATACCCCCACACTTGAATCTTTGCTTGTCCTCAAGCAAAACTCTTTATTTTGTGGCTTACACTCCCAAATGGAATGGGTAGAAGAGAAGGTTTTGGGCTTGTCATAGAGTGTCGAGATTTTCAAGATTCTTTATTAAGTTTTATTTCTATTTATTTACAATCCTGTTCGTCATGATTTATTTAAAACATTACATAAGATAAATTACTTATTAGGGCATAACATGCCTTTTTAAAATTCCATTTATATACAAGTTCACATACCTCATGGGGGATCACTCAACATTCAGCCGAAGATGTATTTTAGTGAATCACTCGAGAGCGGCATGGAACTTACTCCTACCATAGGCTTGCCAAGCAAACAATCCTCCTCCTTTTTAACTATACACCTTTATAAATATCAAGAGGACTTTTGGGTGTAGGGTTAGGCTTGGGTTAAAGGTAGGTGGTTGGGTTAGTGGTTAGTAAAAGGGCAAAAGGCGTAAAAAGCGTCGGTTTTCATAAGACTTTTTATTTTTGTAATTTTTTTTGATGAAGCTATTATTCAAACAAAGTTATTTTTGATAAACTTTTTTGTTTATTTCTTTTTGCTTCATCATCATAGTAAATATATATATGACGATGGTTCTTCCGGTGGAAACTTCGACATCGAACGTCGAGGGGAGATGGGAGCGCTTACGATTAAGGAGCTTCTCGAATTCAAACGACACAAAACAGTTATCGGCTCCAGTATCAAACAAACACAAAGCATATATACCATTTACGAGAAACGTACCATTAACCACATTGTTGTCGGCCTAGGCTTGGTGCGCATTGATGTTGAAAGCTCTGGCGCGGGTGGCTTGTTGTTGTTGCTGCTGAGGCTGTTGCTGCTACTGAGGCTGCTGCCGCTGAGGCTCTTGTTTCACAACCCTGTTCAGGCACATGTTCGCGAAGAGGTTGGGATCACCACACGCGAAGCAGACTTTGGCGTTGATCGCAGGTGCCTGAGCCGCTTGTTGGCCTTGAGGAGCTGGAAGTAGAGCTTGATGGGCAGTAGCTTGGGCTGGCGCTTGTCGAGGACCAGTACGGCAGTTGGCGGTGAAGTGGCCGTACATATTGCAGTGCACGCAAAATCTGCAGGCGATACCCACCGGGTGATGATAAGTACATGTCGGGCACGCAGGGTGGGGGCCAGTGTATGCACGCTTTGCAGGTGGTGCATAGGCAACTGGTGCTGGAGCTGATCGGTGCTGAGATTGCTGCTGAGCCGGTACGACTTGAAGTGGAGCAGCAGTAGTAGTGACAGCACAGTTCTTGTTGCTGGAGCTGCTGTTGTTGTTCTTCCTCTTGCGACAAGAGGACTTTGATGATTGAGAAGCGGCAGCGGTTTCAGCGGCTGGTGCAGTGGTAGCTTTATGCAGGTTCTTGGTAGCTTTATCCCAAAATCCAGACTTGACTCGCTTGTCGTTGATTTCAGTTGCAAGCAGGTAAGTCTCCTTGATTGTTGCTGGCTTTGAAGCATGCACAAAATCTGCAACACATTCTGGCAGAGCGCGGATGTACTTCTTGATCGTCATGTCAGCAGTCTTGACTTGATCAGGACAGATAATGCTGAGCTGCTTGAAGCGAGCAGTTAAAGCAGCATTGTCACCATCCTTTTGCTTCAGATGCCAGAATTCGTCCTCCAACTTTTGGCGCTCATGAGGATTGCAGAACTTTTCGAGCATAACGTTCTTCAACTCATCCCATGACAGACCATAAGCTGCGGTCATTTCCGCGTTTGTTCCTCTCGGCCGTCCACCAGTCTAATGCACGGGACTGGAAGACGCCGGTTGCATTCAGAGTGCAGAGAATGTCAGGACATCCACTCTGTCGCAGGGTGACCTCGATTGAGTCGAACCATTGAAACAAAGTCGTAGGGCCATCTTCGCCAGTGAACTCTTTCGGTCCGGAAGCTTTGAACTGTTTGAAACTAAATGCAGCTTTGGGAGTAGCTTTAGGAGCTTCGGTCTTGGACTCTTCAGATGATTTGCTCACATTCTCGTATAGTTCACTCACGATCTGAGGAACAACCTTTGCTACTTGCTTAGTGACGAGAGCAGCAAGGCGTTTGTCTCTCTATTCTTGACGAGTAACTCATGGGTGATGGGGTCCAGATGTGGGTCCAGATGACGACATTGTCTGCAATAGACATCGCCATAGGGCTCAAACGTAACATAATCGAATCTCACTTCACACGTCTAGCATTACTAAAGCTCAGGAATACGATCACGCAAACACATAGGCACATAATCACAGATTCACATAAGCACAGAAGCACGTTAGCACGTAAGGCACAGAATCACAGAAGCACATAAGCTCAAGAGACAGTCAGAATACAGAAACCTATCATTCAAAGTCCGCGAGCGTTCAAGGATAGCGTTCGCGTATAGCATAGCGAGTAGTATAGTATAAGCGAATAACATAGCAAACAACATGGCGTACGGTGGTTCCTCGTGTAGTAGCGATTTGTTAGCAGTTGTATAGTGTGTTGTGTGATTAGTGAAAGCAAAAAGGCGTTAGATCGAAACCAGTAGTACCTCAAAATGCTAACAAATAAGCATAAACTTCATAAAACACATAAAATCCACATAAAACGACAAAAGCGACACATAAAACCGGTGAATGCGAGCTTGAATTGGAAAATAGATTGTCTTAGGCTGATAGACATTGACTACCCAAAGTGGTTTGACTATTCACAAGGACTTTAGGCACACACTTTGGCCTTCGGGACGGTGTTCTCGCCTCGAATCTGGGCGAATGGCACGCATCCTTCCAATTTCAGCGTGACTTCAGGTCGTTGGAGTCGTTCGAGACTTTGGTGAGAGTTTTTGTAAAACAAATAGAGATTGGAACAAGTCGTCGAGGTTCGGGTTTCACCCTTGACTTAACGACTTCGTTCCTGTTTTTGATAAAATAGAGAGAAATTATGCGTCAAAGTATGGATTTCACTCCTGATTCGGCGCAATTTCTCCTGTTTGTAGATGAAAATGCGGTTTGAACAAGCAAATTTTAGTCGAGAGTTTGCGGTTTTCACACCTAATCTCAACCTGATTGCTCGTTCATCCTTGGAAATTAGAGTGCAGTGATGGTGTAGTGTAGGCAAGAATAGCGAGAAATAGCTAGTAAGCTCGTACATAACCCCTACAGGGTGTGCACAAGTCGGTCTGTTGGTACCTAACTATAGACTAGGTCGTTTCTAAGACATCGACCCAGACTAGGTCGAGTCTTGCCTAATTCCCTATAGTTATGGCTCTGATACCAATCTGTCACACCCCAACCGATGCGGAATCATCGGGGCGTGGCACTGAGCGAAACAGATTGTCCAGAAGTTTCCATAACAACTATAATTACCAATTATTTAAAGCATCATGTCCCATACCATGACATAAAAAGTAACATAATTATTACAGATAAGATATAGTCAAATCGTTCTGTTCCGACAACTCAGATTTCAAATACAGACAATTCGTTTATTTGTTTCTAGACCTTTCCTAGCCTCGATTTCACAACAAGCCAAGCATATAAACATCCTAAGCATTGCCACATATGTTAAAGTAAAATTCAATACACATAGTGTAAATGTGAGCATACAAGTTTGATAGATATAATAGAGTTCAAAATCATTTACGCATAACCAGCACGTACACAGTGTGAAATGAAGCACGTTAGTTATCGACATGAACATATCGATACCAATGATTGCGGGTTGACTGCCCAAGGCAGTTCGAATACACACTCACCACTGTGAGCCATGTAACAAATTGTCTTTAACAACCCCTGAATGAACAGGTGCTGAGTCCAAACTATAGTACTATTGTTGCTAAGGCAGGTAGACAGCATTCCATTTGTAAACATAACAAACAAGCATTCATTAAGTCACGTATAACATGCGGTAACGGTTAGCGTTAAAGTATTGCGTAGTGTGTTTGATGTGATTTAGAATAAGTAACGTATGTAACACCCAAAAGTGCGGAAAGCAAAAAGGGTTCGAGTATACTCACATCGATGATGGATTGAAGGGAGAGCTAGAGAGCAAGATTGGCCTGATCAGAACGATAGCATAACGATAAGCGTCTCGCAAAATGAAGCAAGGTGTCAGTGGGTCGGACCTCAATCCGATCGGGTGGCTATCCGATCGGGTGACCGGTCGATCGGGTGACAATTCGTTCGGACGGTCATCCTATCGGGTGACTGTGCGAGTGGATTGTTACCTTGTTTGGGATGGATGTGTTTGTGTATGATGGCTTATCTTTTGAAGTTTTAGTTGTAGCATTTTGAAAACAGAGAAGTATCTCTACCTTTCAGGTCGGTCGATCGAACGGTCGTTCGATTGGACAGCAATCCGATTGGCGAGGCTTCTCTGGTTGAGAACAAGTTCACAGCAAGACGGTCACTTGATCGGATGGCTATCCGATCGGGTGGCTATTCGTACGTACTGAACATGTTAAAATTTGTTTAAGTGTCTGAAGTCAAACATCACATGGTCGGGTGGTAATCCGATCGGACGGCAATCTGTTCGATGCTCAAAACCTCAATTGTTGAAATAAAGGTTAAGTGTGGGTCCCAAGGTGTAATCCGATCGGGTGGCAGTCTGGTCGGGTGGCAATCCGTCCCAGATGACCTGGTCGTCTTCTTCCTTCGTTGTCTTGGTAGTTTGCATGTTTTCGAGATTGTTTGATAGCGTGCTAAACAACAGAAAGCTTGTCAAGGATTAGTAACCCGATCGGACAGGAATCACCATAGTCCGACTAGTTTAACTGTTCGAGACGGTGTTTCATGTTTAACCCGAAAACGGTGATCTCTTGGATAGAATCCAGATCTTGAACCAATACATCCATGAGAAAGAGTAGGAGATCAGAACAAGCTCCGATTCCATCGGTTTTGAGTGCATTGAGTGTAAAAGAGTTGAAAGAAAGTTGGAAAACCATCTCTCAATCCGTTTCACCATGAATATGTTTAGATCTTTGTAAGATCTTTGTTTGTTTATGTGGAAATCATTCAGATCCAAGTTGTTCTTGAAGGGTTGAAGCCAAAACATGAAGTTCTCATGAACACCATGATGACATCATCCTTGAACACCTCAAATCTAGTGATTTCACGATTAAAAGTTAAGATTCAAAAGATATAAATGTGTAGGAGTGCGTGTAGATCAAGAAAGTACAAGGTTTAGGTGAAAAACTTACAAGAATCGCGAGAAATCTGAAGAAATATCGGCTGGAGCGAGTGGAGAGGACAGAGAGCTGTCAACATCAGATGAGGTTGACATATGGGGTATTTATAGGGTTTCCATAAATGGAAAGGAGGCATGATGGCTGGTCGATCGGTTCGAGTGCTCAGCGCGATGAGTTTTGCGATTTGATTCTTGTGTCGAGCGTTGCGATGTGATAGAGTTTTCTATTCAAATTACTTTTAATCCCAACTACTATATCAACATACAATCATCCTTAGTTAACGTTCGTTTAGCATTTGCGATTCGATTGCGATAGCATCTCGATTAATCACCACAACAACAACATAAATAAACATGCACAAGTAACACATAAGGCACGTACACACGCAATAACAATAATCAGACGCGTGATTCGAGTTGCGAGTGCCATGCGATAAGAGATAAAGCGATAAAACATGCGATAACATCGATATATAGCGGTTAAACCTCGATTATTAGCAAATACTCCACATAATACAACTAACATAAAAGCTTAAAAGACTATCTGCAAGTCAAAGAAATCAAAACAGGAATTGAGCAAGGAGTGACAGATCGCAATTAGCAATCTTGTCTCCTTTTGACTTCAATCTTGACTTTGACTTTGACTTTCGAAACACGGGGTGTTACAGCCCGAGATACAGGGGTAGCTCAACAAAGTCCCAGACTTGATTATCACGCATAGATTGCATCTTAGCATTCATGGCTTCCAGCCATTTCGCAGATTCAGGATCTGAGATAGCAGATTTGTAGTTAGTAGGTTCGTCATTAGACTCATCTACTACCAAGACTTCAGCACCTTCGAGATGCCAAAGGTATCTGTCAGGTTCTTTACGAGTCCTGCTACTTCTGCGAACACCTGTGTTCATGTCTGATTCATCAGCAACAATTTCTTGTTGTTCAGACGTTCCGACTTCATCGGCGGTTGTAGTTGGTTCTCGAATTTCTTCAAGATCAAACACATTATTTCAAGTTCCTCGATTAAGAAGTTCTTCCTCAAGAAAACGCCCCTTCCTTTTGATGGAAATAACATTTGCATCAGGATGGTAGAAATAATATCCGCTTCTTTTATAGTATCCGACGAAAACAACCTTTTCGCCTCGAGGATCGAGCTTATCATCAGCATCACTTGTGATGTATGCATCACATCCCCATACTTTTAGGTATTCCAAATCGGGTTTATGCCCATGCCATATCTCATATGGGGTTTTGTTTACTTTTTTAGTCGGAGCCAGATTGACAATGCGGGCGGCAGTCATAAGAGCATGACCCCAAAAGGAATGAGGCAAGTTAGTTCTACACATCATCGATTGAACCATATTAAGTAGGGTTCGATTTCTCCTCTCGCTCACGCCATTAAGTTGGGGTGTGCCAGGTGGAGTGGGTTCTGAAATTATTCCACACTCTTTGAGGTGATTGAGGAACTCTAAGCTGAGGTATTCGCCACCTCGATCTGATCGAAGTATTTTTTATCTTTCTAGTAAGTTGGTTTTCTACTTCGTTTTGAAACTCTTTGAACTTTTCAAAAGTTTCATGCTTATGCTTCATAAGATAGACATAAGCATATCGACTATAATCGTCGATGAAAGTAACGAAGTATCTTTCATGGTTCCTTGTCATGGTTCTGAAAGGGCCACATACATCAGTGTGAATGAGTCCTAGCAGACCATTGGCCCGTTCATCAACACTAGTGAAGGGATGCTTTGTGAGTTTGCCAGCCAAGCAAGATTCGCAATCATTAAAGGAGTCATGTCCAGGGATTCAAGAATCCCCTCGGATTGGAGCCATTTTATGTGTGCCTTACTTATGTGGCCAAGTCTACAATGCCATAGAAAGGTTTCATTAATACCAGCTTTGTTACGCTTAGAAAGATGATATATGTTATTGCATGTTTGAACATCAATCTCATAGATACCATTTCGAGGTTTAGCCTCAAAATAAAAGACATCATTCAAGTAGGCAGAAATAGAAATACCATTAAAAACGTACTTGAAACCTTGTTCAAACAAAAGGGAAACCGAAATAATGTTTCTGGTTTTACCAGGTGCAAACAAACAATTGTTTAAATTAACTACAAGGCCAGAAGGACATGAAAAATGAAATGTGCCAGTTGCAAGAATGGGCACTCTTTTCCCATCACCAATAATGAGTTCCATGTCGCCTTGTTTCAGCTTCCTCCACTTTTCAGGCTCCTGCAAAACATTAGTGATGTGGTAACCACACCCGGTATCAAATACCCATGTGTTGCTAGAGACAGTAAAAAGCTCAATAACATAAATGAGAATACCTGAAGAAGTGCCAACGTTATTGGCCTTGTTCGCCTTCAGCTTGGTTAGATACTGCGGGCAGTTCCTTTTCCAGTGCCCCATTTGGTTGCATTCAAAGCACTGGCGCTCGTGGGGAGGGGGTGGTTTAGCAACCTGCTTGTTGTTGGTGGCTGGTTTCGCAGCAACAATAGCCATTTTCTTGCCTTTGCTATAATGAGCCTTTTTCTTGTTGTTGGGCTTCTTAACACCACCAGACTTGACCATCAGAACTTGGTTGGTTTTATGTGGAATGTTCATCTCGACCGTTTTGAGCATACCATGTAGCTCAGGCACAGTCTTCACCCAAGCATTCATATTATAGTTCATAATAAACTGGTCATATGAGCTAGGGAGAGAGTTCAAGATGAAGTCCGCTGCCATTTCATCTTGCAGGGGATAACCAAGTTTGTTCATCTGATCAATGTACCCTTTCATCTTAAGCACATGAGTACTGACACACGATCCTTCTTGCATTTTACAGCTTATGAGCTGCTTCATGGTGTCATATCGTTCCTGTCGGGCTTGTTTATGAAACATGCCTTTCAGTTGCTGGATCATGTCATAAGCATCTTTATCTTCCATGTTCTTCTGATGTTTAGGAGACATGGTGGCTTGCATAAGGCAGGCTACCTCAATGGCATCCTCGTTATGCTTTTCCAGTGCCTTACGAGCAGCAGTAGTGTTACTTTCAGGCTCGGTAGGGACTGGGCTATCTAAGATATATAGCTTTTTCGCCATCTTGAGAACTATTCTCAGATTGCGGTGCCATTTGAGAAAGTTGGTGTTATTCAGTTTTTCCTTTTCAAGTATAGACTTGGAACGAAGGAGTTGTTTTCATTAGACATCTGTTACATAAGCAAAGAGATTTTAATTAGTATTTTCAATGTATATTTCCTTATTTAATTAGTGACCCATTACAGTAATTAGAATAAGGAATGAGAATCTGGCTATGTCAGTAGTAAAGGCAGCTGTGGCATGCACTTTAGTAAGTGACTAGGCAGACTGACAACGAGTGTCAATTGTGAGAATTGCACAACTCTCGAGTATGAGGCCACTAAGACAACTCTTGTCTATGCATTGATACGTTTAGCCTCATCTATGCCGACTTTCTACTTTCGAGACAGCTGGAGCATGTGGTGAGAAAAGAAAAAGTAATAGTTATCCTAAAAGAAGTACTTGTGGAAGGGCCGGATGTATCAACGAAACCCTTGCACCTTGGAAGGATATGCTAGACATCAAGTGTGGTGCTGTGGCTCCAAACACTGATGGTTCGCTTTTACGTTCCAAGTGTAGCTTGTGATAGGATGGCATAGACTATTGATTTTAATTATGGGTTAATTTAATATTTACCAAATAGGGTCGTAAGAGCCAATTTTAGTACATATTTAGTCGTGACATCTTGATGAACTCTTTCATCTCTCAGGACACTTAATTTTATATAACCTATTAAAACTAAGTTTGTCGCGACTTGTATAACCATTTAAAGGTTAATAGTTTTAAAACTATTAAGTTATGAGTTTTAGAAAGTTGAAACTTGTTAAATTTCAAAAACTCTAATGGTTATTATTTATTTTAAAATAAACTATTTGTTTTCATAACAAATATTTACAAGTTGTAAAAATCAATTTAGAACTTGTTATAATTGATTGTGAACATTTTAAAACACCTTTTAAAAAGTTTGGTATTAGGTTGGTATGTTATGTAACAACTTATAAGATAAAAGCAACCATAATAGCAAAAATAAATATGTGAATCTTTAGGCATTTTGTTTGATCTTGCTAGAGCCAAATAGCAAGACCAAACTGGGCCACGGGGTAACAAACAACCACAAGGATGGACCTAGTGCATCTAGTTGTCTTTAGCACCTCCTTGATTCCTGTAATGTCTTCAGTTTTGTTTTCGGGTCTTCAACTTTATATTATAATATAAAAATATAACAAGAATTGAAACCCTAATCTATCACAACTTTGAGCCACAAAGTGGGCCAAAACCATAAAACAAAACAATAACAAAAATACAAGTACAAGGTCAGCCAGATTTACATATTTAACACAATCATATTGAAGTGAGCAATCTTTTGGTCAAATAAAACAAATAAAACTTTTGACCAAATAACTTTTTGCCCAAGAAATATTTAGATCTGAAACTTTAAACAAGTTAAAGTTTGAGATCTATAACCGGTTAAAAGGACCGGTTCCGATTTGCATGTTGTAAGCGTGGCTCTGATACCACTGTTGGGATTCAGTGGTGTCAATTTCACTTTTTTTATCAAAACAGGTTTCACATATTTTATTAACTAAAATATATAATTAATAAAAACACGCAGCGGAATAAATATAAAAATTGACACCAAAAGTGAACAAAACAGGATCATGGTTACAAACATACAAATACGCTATATAAAATAATTAATCTACCGATGAGAAAGATTATACCCTTTTAGTTAATAATAACCTTGTGAGACACCGAGGTACAACAAACGAGTGCTAGAACATGAACACGGTAACCGGGCGGCGGCGGCTTTGGGTTGGCCGTTCGTCAAAATACAAAGGAAAAAGAAAATAGGGCAACACCTTTTTCTTGGTGGTGGCCGTATTTTATTTTGACGGCAACCTTTATGTTCTCATTTGAAAGTGACTTTATCACAAAACAAAAGGAATTACCTTTTGTTGTGCTTACGGCATGAGACCTTCAAAGAGAGATAGAAATAAAATATATATAGCAACATATATATATATATATAGGTTAACAACCCTAATTATCTTTTAGGCCCCGAAGCCCAAATAATAAGTTCAAGCCTAGACGTGATACGAAGCCCGAAAAATAAAGTTTAATTAAATAAGTACTTAAACGTTATATTATTTATAACCCGTATAAATAATAAATTTCGTTTCTCGTGGATATATAATTATTCTAGATAATTATATATTTCGTTCCGTTAATTGCTCTTGATTATCAGTTAATCGAGTTAAGTGGATTTAATGTTCGTTGCCCAAGGTGTAACTCTTACGGGTCATAGCTCGGTCAGCAGCGTTGACTTATCGAACCCGTACATATAAATCCAACACTATCGATATCTATATGAGTGTCATTACCCGTCAGTTACCATGAATTAAAAAGATTATGTACCATCGTCTTTTTAACAACAAAGTTACATAATCCCTACTTCTAAAACCCTAGTCTCTACTTAAGAGACAAAAAGCCTCTACTACCCTACCAAAGTGGTGATGGCGATTATCTGCCATCTAATTTGTCTTTACAAAATATAAACGAAGAGAATAAAATAAGGGTGAGGATCAAATAGAAAGTTTATTTTGGCTAGGAAGGATAGGAAGCAATAAGATTATGACATGTGGCAAAATTTAAAATAAAGAGAAAGGGTATTTTAGTCAATCGTATCATTTCTTCTTCCTTCTTCTCCCCAGTAACTTCAAAACCCACAATCTTCAGCCTTTTCTTCACTTACTAACTCAATAATCACTACATTATAGTGCGATATCCGTCACCAATCAATGATTCAAACACCCGATCAACGTGTTCTTCAGCTTTTTTGAAGAAAACCCAGTTTAGTTTCATACAAAATCTCGTTTTTTCCGGTGATTTTGAAGATAATCACTCGATCCGTTCGATTCGATCGCTGATAAGTGTTTCAATCATTCAATTTTCGTCAATCGTTGAAGAAATCGGCTTCGATCCATGTAAGAAATTCTTTAATTTCATTTTTACGATCTGGGTTTTTGTTTTTAGACCATTGCGTTTTACGATCTTGAAGGGGGTCCGGGGGCAGCGCCCCTGGGAGCAGGGTCCAAGGGGCGGCAACCCCTGGCAGGGTCCAAGGGGCAGAGCCCCTGGCGGGGTCCAAGGGGCAGAGCCCCTGGCTGGGGTCGATAGAAAAATTAATTTTCCAGAAATTGCCTCATTTTCGTAGACAGTTTCTGGTTTTGTGAACAACAGTTTCTTTTGTGTTTTCTACTCATTGCGTTTTAGAAATAAAACATTTTTGAAGTGTTTTTAGTCATTGCGTTTTAGGTAAACACATTTTTATGTATTTTAGTTCATTGCGTTTTAGAGAGAACAACTTCTTTTGTGTTTTTAGGCCATCGCGTTTGTTTTGGTCAAAAATTACCTAAGTAATTAAGTGATCAAATTAGTTAAGTGAGGTAGTGTGCTAGAAGTATTCGTGGAAAATATACTGATTAAGTTGTTAACAAAAACAGTTTTCAGGATATAGCTTAGGATATCAACTTATTACTACAAATATCGGGATACAGTGCTGGATATGATGCGGATCAACTACGTGTTACAATGAGATTCGAGTATAAGTGTAAGTGTTCGTGAGTGATTGCAGCTAGCAGAGAGCAAGAGTGTATGAAAAATTGTGTGTGTTCTATCTGATCCGATCAATCCTACTTATAGTAAAATGAAATTAACAAAGTAGCCTATAAATCCGGGATACGCCGAATATTCCCTTTGTGAACGTTGTATACCATTTCTTCCGGCTTCAACGTCCCCATTTCAACTGATTAGCCCGAGTCTTTGGGAGAACATGTCCACTCGAACGTTATAAGCCTGGCATGTTAATCTGCACGTGAAATAATTAGTCATTACCAGGATACTGTATCAGGATGTTACCAGTATCCTGATCTAGTATCCTGATAAAAAATAACACAGTCAGAATATTATTCAAGATTTATGAGCAGAAAAACCACCCATAACAATTGTCCCCAAAATATATCTGTTGGTATACCAATTCCAACGGATATATTTTAAACCTTATCTCTTAGATCGAGGCAATTGAATTGAGGTGACGGTTGAAATGACATTGTGCAACTTCCAACGCGGTATTTACTCTTCACCCCCTATATGTAGCCTATATTTATCCAAGCCATTGGCGTCATAACTGTTTTGGTAAAAAATCAAGCAAGGATAATGCAACCAAATCTTTTGTTGTGAGGTGTGATGCTTGAATCTATGAACAATTGTTTGAACAACTTGCAAATCAAACAAAGAGGTGACACAAGGATTTATACGAGGAAAAAGCCCTTGATCAAGAGTTGATCTCCGGCATAAAAAACCTTGGGTGATGGAAACTATCGATCACCAACTAAGATTAAACAGCAAAATGTTACAACTCGGGATGATGACAAGCTTGTTACAAGGATCACTAGTGTGCAATGTGCAAAAAATGTATGAAATCGCCAAGTAAACTGTCGAGAGTTGTTTCGAGAGTGTGTGTTTGCTAAAATTAGCTAAGTGTTTTCACTCAAGCTTGTTATCCCCTTTTTAAAATTAGAAATAACTAAACTAACTAACTGTCCGCTAATTGTGCAAGTCTCCCACGATCTCCATAACGTTTACAAGGGCCAAGCACGTGCAGAATATTGAGGGAATATGCTCCACGAATATCGGCAAGACCAAGTCCATGCACATACTCCTGCAAAACGAGCTCACATACAAGGTAGATAACCGTTAGTATAAGGATAACAATGAGGATCCTGAATCCTGGTCCTGCAACACATTCTGAGGATCCTAAATTCAAACAGAATTAAGGATCCGTGATCCTGGCAGAACTTGAGGATCCTTGATCCTTAGGATTGGAAAATCCTCCCCTAACAATTGCCCCCAAAATATAAGGAGTAAAGTGTAAATTAACGAGTTATATTTTCGATCTTATCTGCAACTAACTAACGGATATATAGCCGTTAGGATCGAACTAGCCGTTGCTGATCTTACGTCATTGAAGCGACATCCCTGCAGAATCATCATTATAAATTCAAGTTAGAGATAAGGGTCAGGAAGCATTTAAATTCGTGCGTTACACCCTTTAAATCCTCATTCGAAGATTGACCAAGTACTTCTCTCTCCCTTCTCTCTTCACCTTCTTACTCTGTTCCTTCTTTCTTTAACATCACCTGTTTTGGTCAAAAATTACCGAAGAAATTAAGTGATCAAATTAGTTAAGTGAGGTAGTGTGCTAGAAAGTGCGTTGGAAATATGCTGGTTAGGTTGTTTGTAAAAACAGTTTTCAGGATACGGCTCAGGATATTGAGCTGTATCTACGATCAAACTATGAGCAAAAAGTAAAGGAAATGACACGAGATGTACGAGGAAAGCCCTTGATCAATCTAGATCGCCGGCATAAAACCTCAGGAGCTGTCAATCGCAGCTGCCTAGTTCTTCTTATTACTTCAAACGTCAGGATATAGTGCAGGATATCGACCAGATCGCTAAGTGTTACAATGCTTTTTTTGTGAAAGTGGAAATTGCGAGAGAACGAGTGTAAGAGTGTAGTGAGTGTGATTGTGATGTCCTATTTGATCTGATATACCCACCTATTTATAGTAACGAAATACAAACTAAAATTCCTATAAATATGGGATGCTCCCGAATATTCCATTGTTAACGTTGTAGACCGAGTAATGCGGCTTCAACGTCTTCATTTGAACAACTTGGACCGAGTCTCCCGGAGAAAGGGTCTTCATGAACGTTGGGCACCTGGACGCGTACTCCTGCACACAACCCGTTAGTAATCCTGAGGATACCATTCAGGATGTTACCAATATCCTGAATGAGCATCCCGGATATGAACATATATCATACAACCAAGATATAAGTCAAGATATTTCCCAAGATATGAACTCAGAATTTCACCCATAACAATTGTCCCCAAAAAATGTTACCGTTTAGTATCCTGCCACTAACGGTTATATTTTTTACGAAGATTGAGGCAATTTAAGAGATTAGACCCATGATGTGACCGTTTGCAACTGCTCAGCCTACATTTACTCATCACCACCCTATAACTTCTCATCCTTATCCCATTTATTCTTTAGCGAAGAGAAAAAGGTAAAAACTTCTCTCTCTTATTCATCTTCTTCTCTCATTCTTTTCAGCATTCCAGCGAGAATATGACAAGGCAAACAAGATCAAGTTCCGGCGAATCCGCCCCCACATTCATACAACAGAATCTTCTCCAGGATCTGGAGAAAGAAATATGTACCTTTGATAGCGCCCATTTGTCGGCCCTCAAATCCTCCGGTATCTTCCCGAAAGGGACGGTATTCCGGCCGTTTGACCGGGAAATCCGGTCGGACATGGTTTCCGACGAATGGTTGTGCTTTAGTGCCTTTCCTTTCACCTTAGGGTTACGGTTCCCCTTCCCAGCCTTTATTACCGAGTTTTTCAGCATTACAAAAATCTCTTTTAGCCAAACAATGCCGATGCTTTGGCGGGTCTTGTCCGTTCTTGACCAGATCAAGAAGAATCATATCCCTGACCTTTCTGTTCATGACCTCCCCCTAGCATACCAGCTTAGATGCCACGGATCCTGTAGATTTTTGTTTTACTCCACCTCCGGTGAGCCGCTGATACTTCGTGCCACCAGGAACGAGGAGAAATGGCAATCCAAGTTCTTTTTTGTAAAAAGAGACTCAATCCCTGGTGGAACGGAATATCCGGTGAAGTGGTTGAGAAAGGGTAGGATTTAGGGTTTAAGGGTAATCCTGCCTCTTATCCTGTCCTATATCCTGAACTGATCAACTTTCTATTTATTGTTTTGTATACAACTGATTTTAGGAAGCTTGCACCTCCCCTTGCTGATTCAAAGAAGAGGATCGACGCTATCAGACTCCTTCCAGTGGCTGAAAGAAGTTTTAACCCGTCTCCACCATCTCCAAGCCCTCTTTCCAGTGCAAACATGTCTGGTAAGGATCCTGCACAATATCCTGCATACATGTTTTTATTTGGCATATTTAGGAAAAAATTCAACTCCCTGTATGCAGACTCCAGCAAAGTCCCAATCCTCCTCGATCCCGATGAGCTTGACAGTTACCCTACTCCAGTCATGGTCAAGAAAGAGACCCCTGCTACCACCAGCTCCAAGCCTCTCCCGGCTCCTAAAGCTAATCCGAGGACTCGTGCTTCCACCTCAAAGAAGAGGAAGAACTCTGAAGTTAGTGCTCCAGGCTCCGAAGGATTCTCTTATGATGAGCTCAGCTTCACTGATTCCTTGGAACCGATGACATCCTTCCTTAATAAGGTAATATCCTGACCCTATATCCTGCACATATATCCTAATAGAATATCCTGACAGGATATCCAGGTTAGCGAATATTGATTTATTCCTGAATTTTGACTTACAGGGCCTCCAGCATCTGCTCCACCTTTACAACGATGCCTGTGGTACTGCTGCACTCTATGAAGCCAGGATTAAACAGCTTGAAACTACTGTTGCCGACCAAGGTGCCATTGCTGAAGTGAAGACCCGGAACTATGAGGACAAGCTGAAGAAAGTGACCCAGGATGCTGAGATCAAGCTGGCCACTGTCCAAATGGAACATGAACAGACCATGGTTTCTTTCCGGGAAGGAATCAAAGCTTCTGCCATCATCTCCCTGCTACAAGCTCGTATTAAGATGGCCTATGAGGCCAAGGAAACAGGCCTTGAGTGCCCATCCTGGCCGGTCGAATCCTGGGTGGTAAAGTTGAAGGAGCTTGGAGGCAAGGCTGTGCCCCTTCCTGCTGAAGCTGGTGAATCCTCTAAGTCTGCAGAGGTGGCAGACAAGGCTGGAGATAAGAAAGATGCTGGAGCGGATGCTGGGACGGATGCTGGTGAGGATGCTGCTCAGGATGCGGAGGCTGAGAAGGCAGAGAAGGTTGGAGAGGATGCCGCTGTGTGAGGGCATTCAGGTGGGCGATGATGGATGTATGTGCCAAGGCCGGAGCCCACTTTTTTTTTAAATTTGATGGTTGGCTTGTAATCCCAAAACATTTTACTTTTCCTGCATTTTACTTTTCTGCACTTGAACAATATGATGACCAAAGGTGGAGGGATCCTGAGTTTCAGGATGAAGCCCTTGGTCATCACCGTTAGTATGTTTTCTTTTGAACAATATAACAGTTGGAGGTGGATGGGTCTTGGTTTGAGACAAAGCCTTCAACTGTTAAGTAAATACGGTAAGGAACTATTAGTGCTCTTAGTGGATGGACCTTGGTTTGAGGTGAAACTAAGAGCACATCTTTTGGTATGTTAATAACATAACTTCCTTTTGCCTTTATTTATGTTGTTACTACTTTAGTGTTTAAACTTTACTTATAAAAATATTTAAATTTGGACAATCTTGGGGAAATATTGCAAGAATATCCTGAGAGATATCCTACTCAGGATACTGCTTCGCAACTTATAAAACTTAAGCTATATAAAGGAGAGATCATACCGAATACTACCGAACAGTCAATTCCATCCTTCAATCACAGGAATGTCCCCAGTGCATAAACTTAAATCCATCTTTCAAATTGTATGATGTATGTCCCCTGTGTTTAACATGGTCATACTTTAATTTGACTGCGTAAACCTCGAATATCCTGGGGTAAACCCTTGATATCCTGGGATGAACCTTGATATCCTGGGGATAAACCCTAATATCCTGGGGATAAACCCTAATATCCTGGGGATAAAACCTGATATCTATGCGCTACAGGCGAGAGTGTATAAACTCCAAGTCTTAGAAAGGTGAAGACCTTTAAACCTTAGAGGGTATGAAAATTCCCTTTCGTCAGAGAGGGTGATCAATCCTCATATACCTTTAGGATCCAGGATATAGCCAATAGTAACGAAATTGTCAGCCACTTTTACATGAACTAGTCCCGTTACCTTGAACTATCCCCAGACAACTTGCGCTCCAGGCGGGGTGTTCAAACCCAATTCGAGAGAAAGGTGATTATCTTTAAACCTTAAAAGGGATCAGGATCCCTTAACCGTGAGAGAGGGGGCCAATCCTCTAATCCTTCGAGATATCCTGAGCGTATATCCTGGAGCTATATCCAGAGAAATATTCTGCAAAACAACCTTAAACTAAGGTGGGTGTTAGCTTGGCTAACACCCCTCCGATGCCTAAGTCAGTAATGGGTTCAATACAATAAACGAATTCAAATATATATTTAAAAAAGATAGAGTACATACCATTCTGAGATAGAAATTAAATTCTATTCTTACTTGAAATAGAGCTTTAAGTGTATAGCATTCCAGGATCTTGGTAGCATATCCCCCTCCATACTCCTGAGCCGATATGCTCCTTTTCCTGATTCTGATTCTATCTCATATGGTCCTTCCCATTTTGGAGCCAGTTTTCCATCGGCAGGATTAGTGGTATTTTTAAAAGCCTTTCTTAACACCCAATCTCCAACTTTGAACCTTCTACTCCTTATATTCTTGTTGTATGCTCTGGATATCCTTTGTTGATATGCTGCCATCCTTAGTCTTGCTGCATCTCTTGTCTCGTCTATGGTGTCCAAATCCTGGCATAAAGCTTCAGGATTCTGCTCAGGATCCCGGAGGATAGATCTTGCAGTAGGTATCACCATCTCTATTGGAATTACAGCTTCTGCTCCAAATACTAAGGAAAACGGAGTCTGGCCAGTTGCATTCTTTACCGTTGTTCTATCAGCCCACAAAACAAAGGGTAGTTCTTCTGCCCATCTTCCTTTCTTGGCTCCTAATCTCTTCTTCAAGTTGTTGACAATTATCTTGTTTGAGGATTCAGCTTGTCCATTTGCTTGAGGATGTACCGGGGTAGATGTGATCATTTTGATTCCCAAACTTTTGCAAAAGTCAGTAGTCCTCTTGCTTATAAACTGGGATCCATTGTCACAAATGATTTCAGCTGGTACTCCAAACCTGGTCAGGATATTCCTCTTTATAAAGGATACTACTTCTTGGTCTCTGACTTGAACAAATGCTTCAGCCTCCACCCACTTAGAGAAATAATCAGTCATTGCCAGCATAAAGACTTTTCCTCCTGGAGCTTTTGGTAATTTCCCTACTATGTCCATTCCCCATTTCATGAATGGCCAAGGGGAAGCTATAGGATATAGTGGTTCAGCTGGTTGATGTAGTATGTTACTGTGCCTTTGACATGCATCACATCTTCGAGCATATTCTGCAGCATCTTTCCTCATTGTTGGACAAAAATATCCTGTTCTCAATATTTTTGAGAATAATGACCTGCCCCCAGTATGGTTACCACAATCCCCTTCATGTATATCCTGAAGCACTTCTTTAATTTCGGGATCCTCCAAGCACTTTAAATATGGTCCTGCAAGAGATTTCTTATACAAAATATTATTTATAATGGTGAATCGTGATACCTTCATCCTAAATGCCTTAGGATTTTCGTCTCTAGGGATGTGTCCTTCCTTGAGATATCTTATGATTGGAGCCGTCCAGGATTTAGGATCCTCCTTAGGATATTCAGCAACAGGATCCTGGATACTTATTACTTCTTCATCCTGAGGATTCGTTGTAGGATACAAGATATGCAATATTGGTATTTGGGTCCCTTCTGGTATCCTGACCGATGATCCCAGATTTGCTAAGGCATCTGCTTCAGCATTATCTTCCCTTGGTACCTGTTGAAGTGTAAAAACATCGAAATATCCTGCTAATTTTTTGAGAATATCGAGGTATTCGATTAATTTCTCACCCTTAACTGCATAGGTTCCATTAAAATGATTAGTGATTAACAAGGAGTCAACATATACTTGCAAATTCTTGATATTCATATTTTTAGCCAGTTCTAATCCTGCAATTAAAGCCTCATACTCTGCTTCATCATTAGTAGCAGAGAATTCACACCTAATTGCCTGGGGTAATATGTTCCCATGTGGCGATTTTAGTAGTATTCCCAATCCTACTCCTCTAACATTAGATGCTCCATCAGTATACAATGTCCAGTATCCTGAGGATTCTCCTAATTGTTGGACTTCTAGATCTACTTCATCCTGAATGTCACTACTGAAATCAGCCACAAAGTTAGCTAGAGCCTGCGATTTTATGGCATTTCTAGGTTCATACACTAAGTCATAAGCACTTAACTTTACTGACCACTTGGCCATCCTACCTGACATCTCGGGTTTCCTAAGCACATTTTTAACAGGATAATTGGTTTTAACATGAATCCTATGTGTCTCAAAGTAATGTCTAAGCTTCGTTGATGCCATAACGAATGCTAGTATCAACTTTTCTAAATGAGAATATCTAGTTTCAGCATCTAACAAACTTTTACTAACATAATAAACAGGATATTGCTGACCTTCATGATCCTTTATGAGGACAGCACTTACAGCATTCCCTGATACCGCGAGGTATAGGGACAGTGGTTCACCATTCTCAGGCTTCATCAATAGAGGTGCAGTTGAAAGATACTGCTTCAAATCCTGCAGGGCTGCTTCATGCTTCTCTCCCCATTCGAACTTCTTGTTTTTCTTCAGGATATCATAAAATTCTTTGCATTTCTCCGAGGATCTTGAGATAAATCTGTTCAATGCTGCAACTCGCCCTGTTAACCGTTGAACATCCTTTATATTTGAAGGTGATTTGATATCCAAGATGGCTTTAATCTGCTCCGGGCTTGCCTCTATCCCTCTTTTGGTCACCATATATCCTAAAAACTTTCCTGCCCCCACCCCGAAATGGCACTTAGCAGGATTTAGCTTCATGTTATATTGGTCAAGAATATCAAATGCTCCCTTAATATCCTGAAGGTGATCCTCAGCCTTTTTAGATTTTACCACCATATCGTCGATGTATACCTCCATTGTGTCCCCCAGCTTATCTTTGAACATCATGTTTACCAATCTTTGGTACGTTGCACCTGCATTTTTCAAACCGAAAGGCATAGCAGTATAACAATAAATACCTGTTGGTGTCATGAAGGCAGTATCCTCCTGGTCCGAAGGCTCCATTTGAATCTGCTGAAATCCTGAGGATGCGTCCATGAAGGTTAACATCTCATGCCCGGCAGTAGCATCCACCATTGCATCAATATGAGGAAGAGGAAATGGGTCTTTAGGACAAGCCTTATTCAAGTCTGTGTAATCTACACAGACTCTCCATTTCCCATTTTTCTTCTGTACTACGACTACATTCGCTAGCCATCTTGGAAACTTGACCTCCCTGATCATCTTGGACTTCAACAATCTTTCAACTTCCTCTTGGATAATTGCATTTCGTTCAGGAGCTTGTGAGTGATGATGTCTTTGGATATACCCATCATATCCTCATGCTTCCATGCAAATGTTGACATCCTGTCAATTCCAAGCTTGTGAGTGATGATGTCTTTGGATATACCCATCATATCCTCATGCTTCCATGCAAATGTTGACATCCTGCACTTCAAAAAGTTAGTTAATTGTTCTTCAATATCCTGAGGGATATTGGTTCCTACGAGCACCGAGATATCCGGATTATCCTGATCCAGGATAATTTTCTTCATATCCTGGTCCGAAGCCTCCACGATATCCTGGGCCCGCATCTTTAATTGCTATGCTGCATTAGGCTTGGTTGAGGATTTCATTGAGGATGAGTAACATTCTTTCGCCTCCTGCTGATCGCTATCAACCTTGACAACCCCCCAAGGGGTAGGAATCTTTATGCATTGATGATAAGTTGATGGCACGGCCTTCATATCGTGGATCCATGGCCTGCCCAGTATGATGTTATAGCAGGATAGGGAGTCCATCACACAGAAACGTTGTATCAACTTGACCCCTTCAACATATACAGGTAACTTTATTTCTCCCACTGTGTTCCTGGCCTCTCCGCTGAACCCAACAAGCACGGTGGATTTCGAAGTGATATCCATCGGAGATACATTCATTCTCTTCAAAGTTTCTAGTTGGATTATGTTGATGGAGCTTCCATTATCCACCAATATCCTGCGTACAAAATGGTTAGCCACTTATAATGTTATTACCAAAGCATCATGGTGAGGATCCTGAACAGTATCCCTGTCATCACTATCGAAAGTGATCACTTTATCAGTTGTGAGGGTAGTCATCCTGGCTGGTTTGTCTCCCTTTTCGGCCTTAGCCTCCTTTGCATGTCTCTTGGCCGCAGAATACGAAGTCCCACATATGTCGGATCCTCCTGAAATAAAGTTGATTATCTTGGCATCCGTAGGAGGTGATGCTGCTCGTTCAGGATCCTTCTCAGTATCCTGACCCTTATTCTTCTTTCTTCCTAAGAGATCCTTCAGATATCCCTTGCTAACAAGATAGCTTATTTCTTTTCTCAAAGCAATGCAATCCTCAGTTATATGTCCAAAATCTTCATGGAAGGCACACCATTTCGATTTATCCTTCCAATCAGCTTTTTATTGGTTCTTTCGAGGCCACCTAGCTTTGTCTCCCAAACCCTGCATAGCATACATTAATTCAGGAATGTTAACAGAAAAGCAATATTCAGATAATTCAGGATACTCTTCAGGATCCTCGTCTTCAACAGCATTCACTTTCTTGTTGTCATTTCTACCATACGGCTTAGAGCGATATGGTTTGAACGAGGATTCTGACTTCCTATTAGTTAAGTCATAAGTAGTGGATGAGTTCATCCTTTCTTGCATTTTCCTATCATCCTCCAGCCTGATATATCTCAAGGCTCTATTTCGAGCTTCGTCCAAGTTCCTGCAAGGATTCATCACAAGATCCTGATAAAACTGGGAATCCTTTTGTAGTCCCATCTTGAATGCTTGGACCGCTGTAGCAACATGAAGGTGTGGGATATCCAAGGATTCCCTGCTGAATTTGTTCACGTAATCCCTTAGGGATTCCTGAGGTCCTTGAGTTATCCTGTAAAGATCACTTGTCAGTTTTTCAAAACTCCGACTACAAGAAAATTGACTATTAAATAAATTCACTAAGTGAGCAAAATATGTAATCGAATGCGGAGGAACATTTAAGAGCCATTTCAAGGCCGATCCTGTTAAGGTAGAACCAAAGCCCTTGCATAAGCATGCTTCCTTGAGCTCCGGAGGGATAGGATTAATCTCCATTCTTTCCCTATACTGGGCAATATGCTCTTCAGGATCCGTAGTCCCATCGTAGAGCTTCATGTTTGGGGTTTGAAATCTTTTCGGGATCTTAGCATCACAGACAGGATATGCAAAACGAGATATCCTGTGGCTGTCTTGGGACACTTCTGGAATTGGTTGCACCACTCCAGGTACACTGGATATCATGTCCTTCAATTTCTGAAGCTCCCTAGTAAATGTTGACGTCATACCTGTATCCTGCAAAGATCCACTATTGTTAGTAGCATGAATATTATTATTTGACACGTTACCAGTGTGAGGATTCTGGCCATATCCTGAAACATATCCTGAGCTCCTCACAGTTGACATCCTGATCGATGAGGGTATTTCAGGAGTATGATTCTGGGAATGACTAGGCACAATATTCCCCCTATTATCCTCAGTATACACAGCCGAACTGAAGTTCAAAGTTCTGGGTTGTAAAGGAGTAACAATATCCTCAGCGGATCTGCTCGAGCCAGCTTTTAAGAGTTGTATTTCTCTTAACAGCATTTGGTTAATTTCCTGTTGCTGCCTCATTTGTTCCTGCACACTTCCAAATAAAGTTAGAATTTCATCATTAGAGGCTAAAACGGGAGCAGACCCCTGAACACTCCGAGTAGGGATAATATCCTGAGGTTGTGAAGAAGCTGGCATCCTTGGAGGAGGTGGTGGAAGCACCGAACCGGTAGTAGCAGAAGTTGTAGCAGACACAGTGGATGAGCTCATGTTTGATATTGAGGCCATTGTAAATAATGTGGCAAAAAGTTTTGAAAACAGAAAACCGATTAACGATTTCACAAAGATTTTTAGTAAAGATAGCACCACTCGCCCCACGGTGGGCGCCAAATTGTTTTGGTCAAAAATTACCGAAGCAATTAAGTGATCAAATTAGTTAAGTGAGGTAGTGTGCTAGAAAGTGCGTTGGAAATATGCTGGTTAGGTTGTTTGTAAAAACAGTTTTCAGGATACGGCTCAGGATGTTGAGTTGTATCTACGATCAAACTATGAGCAAAAAGTAAAGGAAATGACACGAGATGTACGAGGAAAGCCCTTGATCAATCTAGATCGCCGGCATAAAACCTCGGGAGCTGTCAATCGCAGCTACCTAGTTCTTCTTATTGCTTCAAACGTCAGGATACAGTGCAGGATATCGACCAGATCGCTAAGTGTTACAATGTTTTTTTGTGAAAGTGGAAATTGTAAGAGAACGAGTGTAAGAGTGTAGTGAGTGTGATTGTGATGTCCTGTTTGATCTGATATACCCACCTATTTATAGTAACGAAATACAAACTAAAATTCCTATAAATATGGGATGCTCCCGAATATTCCATTGTTAACGTTGTAGACCGAGTAATACGGCTTCAACGTTTTCATTTGAGCAACTTGGACCGAGTCTCCCAGAGAAAGGGTCTTCATGAACGTTGGGCACCTAGACGCATACTCCTGCACACAACCCGTTAGTAATCCTGAGGATACCATTCAGGATGTTACCAATATCCTGAATGAGCATCCCGGATATGAACAGATATCATACAACCAAGATATAAGTCAAGATATTTCCCAAGATATGAACTCAGAATTTCACCCATAACATCACCCATGGCCAAGATGGTTTTAAGATCCTCACCGGCTAAGGATCACCAAAAAGATAGCCCTCTAAAGAGCCAAGGAATCATCAAAGATTCTCCAAAGGAACATTGCTGCTTTACTGATCCGGAGATGGACCGGATTCATCATTGCTTTTCGACAGACTCTGTCTTTAAACCTTTTGACCCTACCGCGTTGAGTGACTTCGTTTCTGCAACTTGGGTTGCTTTTCCGGCCACCCCATTTCTGATAGGATACTCCTATCCTTTCCCTGCTTTTACCCAGTCTTTTTTTCCCTTACCGGCATATCCTATGTCCAGGCCATGCCAATGATGTGGAGGGTTTTATATACCCTTGAGAGAATCATTGAGCAGGAGGATATAGAGTTGGGAATGTCGGAATTGGCTGAACTATATAACCTTGTGAGCCATGGTTCACACCGCTTCTTATTCAAACATAAACCCGGCGAAGCACACCCAATCCTCAAGACCACCAAGAATGACACCAATTGGAAGAAGCGTTTTTTCTTCGTTAGGAGGGATTCCATCCTGGATGGGAAGGATCTACCAAGAGAGTGGGCCACCCACGGTAGGATAGAGGATCCTTATAGAAGGATCATAGGATAACCCTGTTTCTGCTGAGGATCACTAACCCCTTTTTGTATCTTTTGTGCAGCTATCTCTGTTTCTCATATTATTCCATCACCTGCAACCAAAGAGAGGATCGCTGCCTTCTGGAATCTTGATCCTGCAGTAAGATTATTTCAAACAAACAACAAGGATTCTCAAGAAGTATCCTCCGGCTCAGTCACAATGTCAAGTAAGTATCCAAGTCTATATATGATTAAATGTTGAAATGTAAATAAAACAAGAATACTTATCTGTTGTTTTGTATTGGTAGGTGCTGGAAAATCTTCGAAGTCAGCCTCCCGCTTTAGTGTCAGTGATCTCAGCACTGTGGCTCCCAGATCTGGGAAGAAGAAGACTGCTGTTAGCCCAAGTGCTCTAGTCCCCAAGCCTGTCACCTCCAAGGGGGGAAAGAAGAGGAAGGCCACTGAAGCTGACAATCTTGAAGGCCTGCCCCTCATCCGCCATCAGTTTCCAGAATACTTTGCTGATGTAAGGATCACTAATTCTGCTTGATTATCCTGCCCACTTGAGGATCAAGGATCCTGAACTTTACCCTGTCTTTTTTGCAGAAATTCGCCAAGATCCAGATACTCTTTGATGCATACGTTGAAGAGGCTGAGCAGAAGCATTTAGAGTTCCAGAAAATCTTCCTAGCCAAGGATCCGACCATCTCCTCCCTCGAGAAAGATCTCGCTCTGGCAAAGCAGCAGGTGGTCATGGCCCAGATAAATGCTGATCATGAGAAGCATGAGGTGCTGGAGGATGCTAAAGTCTCTGCTGCCATCACCATGTACAAAATCACGCTGCAAATGGCCCAGGAGGCTGAGGATCCTGACTTCGACAGGACCTCTTGGGACAAGGAGGGTTGGAAGGTGAAGCTGGCTGAGCTAGATGATGAGGAGGAGGCTACCGAGGTCTTGGCGATTGAGGCAAGTGGCAGCGGGAAGGATCAAGCTGGTGGTGATGATGCTGGTGGTGATGCAACCAAGGTGTGAGCTGCAGAAATGGGCGATGATGGACATTTCTAGACGCGACCGGAGCCCATTTTTTAGGATTTGGTAGTGATTTTTTGGTTATGATGTTTTTATTTCAAACAATGATGGTCTGTAATAACTAAACAATAGCTATTGGGGTTGAGGATCATGGATCCTTTGAACAATAGGTAGGATAATAGGTGGTGTAGGGATCCTCTGTTCGGGGGATGAAACCACTTGTTATACTGCCATCTTTTATTTCCTGCACTTTTAAGACCTGTTAACAATGGACACCCTTTGCCAACCCAAGTGGACGAGTGATGTGTGCAAAATGCAACATATAAATTACATCAATTGTGGCATAAAACTAACCCTTTTTTAGTACTAATGTTGGAAAAAGTGTGTTTTTGTCTTCCTTTTGTATTTTCAGGATTAAATGAGCTCAAATTAACAAAAGAAGCAAAAAGACAGAAAAATCTAACATAAATACAAGAAAAGGAACAAACGTGACATGCCCGACCCCACGACAGCATCTTCCCAAGCAAAACAAGAAGACAGAAGACTGAACACGCCCCGTGCTCAGCCAGCACGGGGGCGTGCCCAAGTGTCAGCAGAAAAGACAAAGTGGTAGAAGCTTCTATTGCCCACCACGGGACTGTGCGCAGCGGACATGGGGCCATGGTCAACTATAAGATTCGCACAATCCAGGAAAATCTTCATAGTACAAAGATTCTTCTGCACACGGGGTCGTGCTCAGCAGACACGGGGGCGTGGTCAACTAATAAAGACAAGCTGCATTAAATGAAGAAAGAGAGGATGTGGACACGGGGCCGTGCCCACTGGACACGGGGCTGTGCCTGAGCTTCTGTTCAGCCTATAAATAGGAGTGCTTGGCTCAAGCTCAAACCATCCCTTGGCACACCACTTCTCTCACACTTCACCCACCACCCACCACCACCATAACACCATCATCCACCACCATCATCCATTGTCCATCATAGAGTGTGTGAGTCATCTCAGGATCCAAGATTGATCGTAAGAGTTCTTGACAATCAAGGCCATGTTTGCCTAAGTCTCTTACATCACTTGGTGAAGACAAGTGTCTAGTTTAATACTTTTTATTTTTAATCTTTTCGCACTTTTTACTTGGTTTTGTATTAATGACTTTAATAACTAGTTTCTTATGTTGAAGGTGATTCTTCCTTATCGTTTGTCCGTGGTGTCTGGGCATTATTTTACTGTCTATAGAAAATAAAAGATTTACACCATTCATATCTCCATGGTCTATATGGAGGTATGTTGGCTACCTGGTCGGGGGTTAAGGGAACGGTTTGGTAAGAGTCTTGCCGTTGTTCAGCGTTTAGAGATCCTGCAAGGGACCTGGGTCAAATTTAGTAGGACCTCCTTCAATACTTAACGGTATTGGATGACGGGGGTCCAAACTCTTTGATCCCCTCATAAGTTAAATTATATATTAATACTATAACCCGGCTATTTAGGACTGTATCCCTGCTGACTCAGACTACTTAGTCGAGGGTAACATCACCTTCAAAAGAGGGGCCTACCATAATTTGCATTAATAACTTAATTAATTATCTTTCAATAATCCAACCCTTTAGGATTGTATCCTTGCTGACTCAAACTACTGGGTTGAGGGTAACGTCACCTTCAAAAGAGGGGCCTACTACAATAACTAAGATAATCTCTTAAATAAGTGCAAAAGTGCGGAAATAATCAAAGGTTACACTATACACGAGTCGGAACCAAGTGATTCATCTTGTCAATCTGTTTTTATTTTTATTTTTGTTTTTATTTTCAGCATTTTAGTTAGTTTTTATTTTTCTTAGTTTAAAAACCTTTTTCTAAAACTTTTTTGATTTGATTAGACGTTGAGGATAAACCGGTACTAAAAGCTCTTGTGTCCTTGGACGACCTTAGTATCTTACCAACACTATACTACGCTCACGATGGGTGCACTTGCCCATATGTGTGTTTAGTGTTAGTAAATATCGTGTTTTATAAATTTAAAACTTGGCTAAAAAAGTGTAAAAGGGCTTAAAATATACTTAAACCTACATATACACCTAACGCACATCAACGGGCCACGTATTGCTGGTAGAAACTTGGGTTGGCAATTTTGACAACCTTTAAGGGTTTAACATTTTGTGAATAAATAAAACTTTAATCTTTTGGCTATTTCTCGTGTTGTTATTCTTGTGAATTCTTCATTTTTCAACTGTTGTTATATACTTTCTTTGAATTCATAAGTAAGGAATAAAGGTTTAATAAATCATGTCAAAATTTTTTAGGATATGATCAAGGATCAAATATCCTATAATTGATCAATTCAAAAAAGCAGTGTAGTTCAAGGATCATGTGTCCTGTTGTCAAAGGATAAGGGTCACTTATATAAATAGTGAATAAAATTAAAATGATCAAGGATCATACCTGAGAATCCAAGTTAGGATCCTAAATCTTTAACATTTACAATCAGGATAACTAAAAGACAAACCTTAGTAAAAGGTAAGGATCAAGGATCCTTGGCTGTTTGAGTTCAAAAACCTGAAATGGAACATAGCTTGGGACTAAGCCAATATAAGAGAAGAGTTAGCAACTGGGGACAAGCGCAACAATTCTGGGGACAAGCCTAATATACTGGGGACAAGCCCAAAAAACTGGGGATAAGCCCAAAAACCTGGGGACAAGGCCAAAGGATCTTGTGTAAACTGGCGTATGGTCCTCACTGGCGACTATCCGAACTTAGTGACATGAAGATGCCAAAACCTTAGCTAACGTGAAAACGTTAGAAACCTTAGGAACTGATGTATGGTATGTCTACCATTATACGTAGGATCCCGGATACAGCTAGTACAATGAAATTGTCAGCCCCTAAAGCGAGTACTGGTCCCATTGCCATGAACTGTACCAGGATCATCGTGCGCTACTGGCGATACTGGGGACTGGCCCAAACAACTGGGGTCAAGCCCAAAAAACTGGGGTCAAGCCCAAATAACTGGGGTCAAGCCCAAATAACTGGGGTCAAGCCCAAAAAACTGGGGTCAAGCCCAAATAACTGGGGTCAAGCCCAAATAACTGGAGACTTCTGTGGATACTCAATCCTTCATTAAGGATACATGAACCTTCTGCAAAACTCAGAATCAAGTGAAAGGAGGATAAAGGATCCAGGATCCTTCTCCTTGTATATAGGATAATTAAAGAATGAAATAGTTTGAGATTAGATCGTTACCAAAAAGAGGATCCTCTGTCCTGTAAGGATCCTTCTAGAATATCGATCATGAAAATGGTTGAGGATCCTGGATCCTTACTACATGAAATATTTCTTCAGGTGGACAACATTCCAAGCTCTTGGTAGTAAATCACCTTCCATTGTTAGCAATCGATATGCCCCCTTTCCTGCCTCAGCTTCAAACAGGTAGGTGCCTTTCCACTTTGGTGCCAACTTTCCATCAGCAGGATTTGTGGTATTCTGAAATGCTTTCCTCAATACCATATCACCAACTTGGAATTTTCTGATCCTAACATTTTTGTTGTAGGCTCCAGCCATCCTTTGTTGATAACTAGCCTTCCTTATCCTTGCCAAATCCCTGAGTTCTTCTATAGTATCCAAGTCTTGAACCAAGTTTTCAGCATTTCCTTCAGAATCACGGATGCTTGTTCTTGCAGTAGGAACCACCATCTCTGTAGGGATCACTGATTCTGCTCCAAATACCAAAGAAAATGGAGTTTGGCCAGTAGCATTCTTGGGAGTTGTCCTATCAGCCCATAGTACATAAGGTAGTCCTTCTGCCCACTTTCCTTTCTTGGATCCAAGCTTCTTCTTCAAATTGTTGATGATGATCTTGTTGGATGATTCTGCTTGACCATTAGCTTGTGGGTGGACTGGTGTTGATGTTATCATCTTAATCCCCCAGCTGTCACAAAAGTTAGTAGTTCTACTCCCAATAAATTGGGATCCATTATCACAAACAATTTCAGAAGGGATACCAAATCTAGTAATAATATTTCTTTTGATAAAGGATATCACTTCTTTTTCTCTGACTTGAGTAAAGGCTTTAGCCTCTATCCACTTGGAGAAGTAATCAGTCATAGCAAACATGAACACTTTTCCACCAGGTGCCTTGGGAAGTTTACCAACTATATCCATCCCCCATCTCATGAATGGCCTAGAAGAGGGTATAGGATGCAAGAGCTCTGCTGGTTGGTGAAGGATGTTACTATGTCTATGACAAGGATCACACTTCTTGGAATAATCCGCAGCATCCTTCTTCAAAGTAGGCCAATAGTATCCTGTCCTCAGGATCATTCATGGATTTCAGGATCCTCAATGCATCTTAGATATGGTCCTGCCCCTAGTGTGGTTTCCACAATCTCCTTCATGAAAATCCTTTAGGACTTCATGGATTTCAGGATCCTCAATGCATCTTAGATATGGTCCTGCAAGAGATCGTTTATATAACATGTTATTCAATATTGTAAATTCAGATACCTTAATTTTGAAAGCCCTGGGGTTTTCTCCTGTAGGAATCTCTCCATGTTGGATATATCTTTTAATTGGAAGGATCCATGATCCTGAATGAGATTGTGTATCATCACTAGGGATGATTGCAGAATCCTCTCCTATCTCCATAGCTACATGATCCTCAATAGCGGGGGTTAGGATGTGGATAATAAGGATCCTGATATCCTCTGGAATCTTCAAGGATGATCCTAGATTGGCCAATGCATCAGCTTCTGCATTCTCTTCTCTGGGTACCTGTGTCAAACTAAAGGAAACAAAAGAGTGTGCCAATTCTTTGACTATCTCTAAATATTTGATTAGCTTTTCACCTTTAACAGCATAGGATCCATTAAAGTGACATGTACCTCAAGATACCTGATCCTCATATGCTTGGCAATTTGCAAACCAGCTATCAAAGCTTCATATTCAGCCTCATTGTTAGTAGTTTGAAACTCACAAGCTATGGAGTGGGGTATTATGTCCCCCTATGGCGATTCTAGTAGTATTCCAAGTCCTGTTCCTTTGACATTAGAGGCTCCATCAGTGAAGAGTATCCAAGGATCCTTAGTTTCTTCCAGCTGTTGGACTTCTAACTCAGCTTCCTTTTGCAAGTCACTACTAAAATCTGCCACAAAGTCAGCTAAGGCTTGGGATTTGATGGCAGTCCTTGGTTCATATCTTATATCATAAGCACTAAGCTTCACTGCCCACTTAGCCATCCTTCCTGACATTTCAGGTTTCCTGAGAACATTCTTAATTGGAAAATTAGTCTTGACAATAATGGCATGAGTTTCAAAATAATGTCTTAATTTAGTAGATGCCATAATTAATGCAAGGATAAGTTTTTCTAAATGTGAATACCTGGATTCAGCATCAAGCAAACATTTACTTACATAATAAACATGATGTTGTGTACCTTGGTGATCCTTAACAAGGACCGCACTTACTGCTTTGGAGGATACCACCAAATATAAGGATAATATATCCCCTTTTTCTGGTTTCATCAAGGCAGGAGCTGAGGATAGGTAATCCTTAAGAGCTTTGAGAGCATTTTCATGCTTTTCAGTCCATTCAAATTTCTTGTTCTTTCTCAAAATGTCATAGAATTCCTTGCACTTTTCTGATGACTTGGATATGAACCTGTTCAAGGCCGCGATCCTCCCTGTTAACCTTTGCACGTCCTTGGCATTGGCAGGAGATTTGATATTCACAATAGCATTAATTTGCTCTGGACTTGCTTCAATGCCTCTTTTTGTCACCATATAGCCTAGGAATTTACCTGCTTTAACACCAAAGTGACACTTGGAAGGATTTAGTTTCAAATTAAACTTATCAAGGATATTGAATGCTTCCTCCAAGTCTCTAAGGTGATCCTCAGCTTTCTTAGACTTAACCACCATGTCATCTATATAGACTTCCATAGTGTGTCCAATTTGTTCCTTGAACATCATATTGGCTAGCCTTTGATAAGTAGCACCTGCATTTCTTAGTCCAAATGGCATAGCAATATAACAATATATACCAGTTGGGGTCACAAAAGTTTTATCCTCTTGATCAGATGGTTCCATCTGAATTTGTTGAAATCCAGATGAAGCATCCATAAAAGTCAACAACTCATGACCCGCTGTAGCATCCACCATGGAGTCAATGTAGGGTAATGGGAAAGGATCCTTGGGACATGCCTTGTTTAAATCAGTAAAATCGACACATACCCTCCACTTTCCATTTTTATTTTGAACAACAACCACATTGGCTAACCATCTTGGATACTTAACCTCTCTGATCATACCTGCTCGGAGTAATTTGTCTACCTCCTCATGGATAATGGCATTCCTTTCAGGTGCAAATTTCCTCCTCTTCTGATGTATAGGCTTGAATGACCTGTCAATACCAAGTTTATGAGTAATTATATCTTTAGATATACCTGTCATGTCCTCATGCTTCCAGGCAAAGGTAGTTTTTCTCCTTTTAAGGAAGGATACTAGATCCTGTTCAAAGTTGCTGAGGATCCCTAATCCTATGAAGACTATGGATTCAGGATCATGAGGATCCATAAGGATTTCTTTCACATCCTGTTCTCTTGCCTCCAAGACATCTCTTGGAGGATGCTTTAATTGCTATTGCTCCCTTGGTCTTGAGGCTGGCTTCATTGATGACGTGTAGCAATTCTTAGCTTCTTATTGATCGCTCTCAATTTTCACCACTCCCCATGGACTAGGAAGCTTTACACATTGATGATAGGTAGATAGGACTGCCTTCATGTCATGTATCCATGGCCTGCCAAGGATAACATTACAACAGGATAAGCAATCTATAACACAAAATTTTTTATAAGAATGGAGTCCTTCAATATAGATGGGGAGTTTGATGTCTCCCAATGTATTCTTAGTTTCTCCGCTGAATCCCACAAGAAACTGTGGATCTTGGGACAATGTCTGATTCAGGAATGTTCATTTTCTTGAGGACATCAAGCTGAATGATGTTCACCGAGCTTCCTCCATCGATTTGGATCCTACGAACAAAATGGTTAGAAATAAACAGAGTAATAACAAGACCATCATGATGAGGATCCTGAACATCAACACGATCATCCTCATCAAAAGTTATAACTTTCTCATGCGTAACAGTAGAGGTCCGGATGGGTCTGTCTCCATTATCCATCTCGGTCTCCTTGGCATGTCTTTTGGCTGCTGAAAAGGAAGTACCACAAATGTCTGATCCACCGGATATGAAGTTTATAACTTGTGCATCTGCTGGAGGAGCAGGAGCTCTTTCTGGGATCTTCTCAGGATCCTGGATCCTTGACTTCTTCCTTCCCAAAAGTTCCTTTAAGTGCCCCTTACTTAACAAGTAACCAATTTCTTTTCTAAGTGCAATACACTCTTCAGTGAGTTGTCCGAAATCCTCATGATATGCACACCATTTGGATTTGTGTTTTGTTGCGGCTGGTTTATCACTTTTCCTTGGCCATCTTGCTTTCTCACCTAGATTCTGCATTGCAAGAATTAGTTCATTGTTATCAACACAAAAACGGTATTCAGAAATGGGAGGATAATCCTCATCATCCTCTTCCTGTTCTACTGCATGCACGTTCTGGTTATCAGACTTATTGTAGGATTTGAACTTGTTGTTCTTGAAGTAGGATCCTTGCTTCTCCTGTTTCGAGGATCCTGCTAGTCTCTCCTGGATCCTTTTATCATCCTCTAATCGGATGAATCTAAGAGCCCTGGTTCTCAGTTCATCAAGATTCCTGCATGGGGTCATAACAAGATCATCATAGAATAATGAATCCCTAAGCAAACCCATTTTAAATGCCTCCATAGCCATAGCTATATCCAGATTAGGGATATCTAAGGATTCTTTACTAAACTTAGTGATTTAATCTCTAAGTGATTCGTTTTGGCCTTATGTTACCCTATATAGATAACTAGTTAATCATTCAAATTTTCTACTACATGAGAATTGGCTATTAAATAGGTTAACTAGATTAGCAAATGAAGTAATAGAGTAAGGGGGAAGACTTAGCAGCCATTTAAGAGCTAATCCTGTGAGTGTGGATCCAAAACCCTTGCATAGACATGCTTCCTTTAACCTCTCAGGAATTGGATTGATCTCCATCCTTTCTCTGTATTGAGCTACATGCTCCTCTGGATCCGTTGAACCATCATACAGCTTCATAGTTGGTATCTGGAACCTTTTGGGTATCTCAGCATCACAAATAGGTGGTGCAAAATGAGATATCCTATGGCTGCCATCTGCGATTTCAAGAATGGGCTTAACCACTCATGGAATGCTGGATATCATATCTTTCAGCTTCTGTAATTCCCTAGCCATAGCTTGATTGATACCTGTATCCTGCATAGAGCCATGGTTAGTGTTATAAGAATTATTGAAAGTGTTACCTCCTAGAGGATTCAAGTTTGGAATTCCAGATGTGAATCCATATTGACGGGATTCTGGTATGATTGAAGGACCAGAAGAGGCAATGGTCTGCATTGGAATGAAGTCTCCTTGATGAATATCTGTGCTTGAGGGTTGTACACTTCTTAAGAATCCTTGATCCAGAAAGATGTTGGATCCTTGAACCTGGAAGGATGATCCTTGAACCTGAGAGGATCCTAGAACCTGAGAGGATCCTTGGACCTGAGAGGATCCTTGGACTGTGTGCGTCCCCAAATATCCTCCTGAGCTGACGAAGTATCCCTGATGCTGGAAAGAGGATCCTGAAGGCTGAAAACAGGATCCCTGAGGCTGGAAGTGAGACCCTAAAGCCTGACTCATAGTTGTTGTTCCATAACGCCTTCCCAATGGTCCACTCTGATACTAGATGTCCGGAGCTGCAGTTTGCAAGGCGGTTATAGCTGGAGTGTCGAAATCCAATGACCTTGGTATCAGAGGAGAGTGATCCTCCCCTGATTTCTTCTGTTTCTTGATATCACCAATCTCCCGGAGGATCCTTTCATTGGTTTTGTCCTGCTCTTATATGTGATCTCTCATCTGCAAAATCAAAGTAAAAAGATCATTAGTAGTAGGATTAGAAGAAACAGAAGAAGTTGGTGGTTTTGGAAAAATGGGGCTTGGTCTCTTTGCAGCATTTTCAGCATTCTTCTGAGATCCAGAAGGTGGTGGAGGCAAAGGTGGAACGCCCTGTGAAGAACTCATTGTCGGCATTGAACTTGAATTGTTCTTTGCTGAAGAAGCCATCTGCTTGGTTGTAATGGACCGAAATGATCACAAAAACAAGATTTTCTTAGGAATGAAGCACCAATTGCCCCACGGTGGGCGCCAAACTCTTTTGGTCAAAAATCAAGCAAGGATAATGCAACCAAATCTTTTGTTGTGAGGTGTGATGCTTGAATCTATGAACAATTGTTTGAACAACTTGCAAATCAAACAAAGAGGTGACACAAGGATTTATACGAGGAAAAAGCCCTTGATCAAGAGTTGATCTCCGGCATAAAAAACCTCGGGTGATGGAAACTACCGATCACCAACTAAGATTAAACAGCAAAATGTTACAACTCGGGATGATGACAAGCTTGTTACAAGGATCACTAGTGTGCAATGTGTAAAAAATGTATGAAATCGCCAAGTAAACTGTCGAGAGCTGTTTCGAGAGTGTGTGTTTGCTAAAATTAGCTAAGTGTCCTCACTCAAGCTTGTTATCCCCTTTTTAAAATTAGAAATAACTAAACTAACTAACTGTCCGCTAATTGTGCAAGTCTCCCACGATCTCCATAACGTTTACAAGGGCCAAGCACATGCGGAATATTGAGGGAATATGCTCCACGAATATCGGCAAGACCAAGTCCATGCACATACTCCTGCAAAAAGAACTCACATACAAGGTAGACAACCGTTAGTGTAAGGATAACAATGAGGATCCTGAATCCTGGTCCTGCAACACATTCTGAGGATCCTAAATTCAAACAGAATTAAGGATCCGTGATCCTGGCAGAACTTGAGGATCCTTGATCCTTAGGATTGGAAAATCCTCCCCTAACAATAACCATTTCATTCCAGGCTCATTTCAGGTATTTTCTTCTTCATCCCTCTCTGTTTTTCTTCTATTTCTTAGTTGAAATCCTCCATGGCCTCACGAACAAGATCACGCACAAACGAATCAACCACGTCCCTTGAAAGCCAAAATCTTCTCAAGGAACCTGAAAAAGAGGTTTGCTCTTTTAACAATGCCGACATTGCTGCTTTGAAAGATTCCGGTGCCTTCCCTGCCGGGGCGATCATCCGTCCTTTCGACCAAGAGGTCCGATCGGACATAGCTTCAAATGAATGGGTGTGTTTCCTAGCTTATCCTTTTTCCTTGGGACTCCGATACCCTTTCTCAGCCTTTATCTCCGTTTCTTCGAACTCACCGCCTTAGTTACGCCCAGACCATGCCTATGGTTTGGCGAGTCTTAGTGGTGTTAGACCAAATCAAATCTCGTCATGTTCCTGATCTTTGTGTCGAAGATCTCCCCATTGCATACCGTCTTCGTTCTCACGGCAACAGCCGTTTTCTCCTTTTTTCCACTTCCAAGAATCCCCTTATCCTCAAGGCCACTAAGAACAAAGATCAGTGGCAACGAAAGTTCTTTTTTGTAAAAAGTGATTCCATCGCTAAGGGTTTTGACCTGCCAGTGAAATAGTTGACTTCCGGTAGGGTTTTAGGAATATCCCCAAATATATCTTAAAAGTATATCCTAAACTGATATCTTTATTTCTTGTGCAGCAAACTTCAAATAATTAGCCCCTACGAGTGAAGAATCAGAGCTTAGGATCAAGGATATCTATCGACTCCCTGAGAGTGAGAGAACCTTTTCCCTGTCTCTCATAAGTTCAAGTCAAAGATCAAGTTCTGAAATGTCTGGTAAGTATTTTTATAGATATTGGACTAATTACAATATATAAGTATTAAAGGTTAAGTATTTCTCCCTTTTTTGTAGTGCCTGTTATCAATCTTGAAGGCTTCCAGCTTGATGAGTTGGACAGTTACTCCAGCCTTATGCAAGTCAAACAAGAAACTAATCTGAAGCTAGCAGTCACGTCAAAGCCCACCAGTTCAAAAACCACTACTGCTCCTAAAGCTTCTACAGCATCCAAGTCTCGAGGTCCTAGCTCTCGTAAGAGGAAGGAAGCAGATTCTCCAGCTACATCCGATGTGTTCCCATTTGAGAATCATGGGTTTACAGATTCTAGCAAATTCATGACCGGCTTCCTTAATCAGGTCAGTATCCTCATTCTATATCCTGCACACATATACTGAATACACATACCCATATATTGATACATGTTCCTTTGATTGCAGGGTTTGGAACGCCTAGTGTTCCTCTATGAGGATGCATGTGGTTTGAACAAGATGCTTGAGAGCAAACTGAAGAAAGCAGAGGCCACTATAGAAAACCAAGCAGCCATCGCCGCCGCCAAGTCATAGCATTATGAGGATAAGTACAAGGCGATGGTCCGGGAACATCAGGCTGCTCTTCAAAAAGTCGCTCAAGAAGCCCAGGCCAAATATGATACAGCCCAGGTTCAGCATGAACAGGACATGGCTTCTTATCGAGAAGACCTTAAAGGTTCTATCGTCATCTCTCTTCTCCAAGCCCGGTTGAAAATGGCATATGAAGCCAGGGCCACGGGCCTTGAATGCCCTTCATGGAATGTGGAAGCTTGGGAGGCAAAATTGAGAGATCTCGGCGGCGACCCTATGAAGCCCCCTATGAAGCCTGCAGTTGAGGAACCTACCAAAGCGGCCGATGCTGATGCTGATGCTACAAAGGATGCTGGCGGTGATGCTGGGAAGGATGTTGGACCAGATGCTGGTGCTGATGAAGCCATGGTTGAAGAGGGTGCTGCCCCTTGAAAGCAGCGAAATGGGCGATGATGGATGTTGATGCCGAGGCCGAAGCCCATTTTTAAATTCGGTGGTTTGTGGTTTGTTGAACAATTTTAATTTCCTGTCTGTCATACAATTTACTTTCCTGCATGTAGACAATATGATGGCCAAAGGTGGAGGGATCCTGAGTTTCAGGACGAAGCCCTTGGTCATCAGTTAGTATGCTTTATTTTGAACAGTTTTAACAATTGAAGGTGGAGGTATCTTGGGTTTCAAGATGAAGCCTTCAATTGTTAAGTAAATATGGTAGAAAACTAATTGTGCTTTTGGTGGATGGATCTCAGTTTGAGATGAAACCAAAAGCACAACCTTTTGCAATGTTAATAATATAACCTTTTATGACCTTATCCATTGTTGTCCATTTTTGCAAATTTTGTTATGTGTTGCTTGGTTTGAATACAATTTCAATTTTTCAATCATAGTGTAATATTTCAAATATCCCGAACAAATATCCTCAGAATATATCCTGGTCAGGATACTCATAAATATCCTACTAAGACCTTTGTCAAACAGAGTTTTAAAACTTAGACAATTTAGATAAGGTTTTCAAAGAACAAAAAGGAAAGATCATACCAAAAATAGAAGACATCTCAATCCTTGAACTTTAATCCTCTCGCAACCTTTGCACTGAAGATGTCCACAGTCTGAGAAACTTAGTGAACCAAGTCTAAACTTGATTTTTTAAGCTTTTCATAGTGCCTTGAGAGGAATGTCCCCTGTATATGTCATTGTTAAATACTTAGGAACTTTTGTGCTTCAATCACAACTGATTTCACACTTATGTATAACTTTAGTATCACATGGGATAAACCCTAAATATTCTGGAGATAGATCCTCAATATTCTGGGGATAAACCCTAAGTATACTGGGGAAATCCCAAATTTTCATACGCTACAGGCGGGAGTGTATAAACTCCAAGACTTAGAAAGGTGGAAACCTTTAAACATTAGAGAGTATGAAAATACCCTTTCGTGAGAGAGTGTGATCAATCCTCATATACCTTTAGGGTCCAGAATATAGCCAATAATAACGAAATTGTCAACCACTTTTACATGGACTGGTCCCGCTATATTGAACTATCCTTGGATAACTTGTGCTCCAGGCAGGGTGTATAAACCCAATTCGAGAGAAAGGTGAATACCTTTAAACCTGTGAAGGGATCAGGATCCCTTAAATGTGAGAGAGGGGCCAATCCTCTAATCCTTCGATTTATCCTGAGTGTATATCCTGGAGTTATATCCCGAAGCATATTCTGCAAAACAACCTTAGACAAAGGTGGGTGTTAGCTTGGCTAACCCCCCTCCGATGCTTAAGTCAGCATTGGGTTCAAATAAAATAGAATTATATTTAAAGTAGATAAAATTCATACCGTCTTGAGTTAGAAATTAAATTATAAACTCACTTGAAATAGGCTTTGAGGTGTATAGCATTCCAGGATCTTGGTAGTGTATCCCCCTCCATATTCTTAAGCTGGTATGCTCCTTTCCTAGATTCCGATTCAGTCTCATAAGGTCCTTCCCACTTCGGAGCTAATTTTCCATCAGCAGGATTAGTAGTATTCTGAAAAGCTTTCCTTAACACCCAATCTCCAACTTGAAACCTTCTTGTCCTTAGATTCTTGTTATATGCTCTGGATATCCTCTGTTGGTATGCAGCCATTCTCAACTTTGCCGCATCCCTTGTCTCATCAATAGTATCCAATTCTTGGCATAGGGCTTCAGGATTCTTCTCAGGATCCCTGAGGTTGGATCTTGCTGTGGGTATCACCATTTCTGTCGGGATTACTGCTTCTACTCCAAATACTAAGGAAAATGAGGTTTGCCCAGTTGCACTTTTCACTATTGTCCTATCAGCCCATAAAACAAAGGGTAATTCTTCTGCCCATCTTCCTTTCTTAGCTCCTAGCCTTTTCTTCAAATTGTTGACAAATATCTTGTTCGAGGATTCTGCTTGTCCGTTTGCTTGAGGATGTACCGGAGTAGATGTGATCATTTTGATTCCCCAACTCTTACAAAAATCGGTTATCCTCTTACTGATAAACTGAGAGCCATTGTCACAAATTATCTCAGCCGGTACCCCAAACCTAGTCAGGATATTCCTTTTTATGAAGGATACTACTTCTTAGTCTCTGACTTGAACAAATGCCTCAGCTTCAACCCATTTAGAGAAATAATCAGTCATTGCCAGCATAAAGACTTTTCCTCCTGGAGCTTTTGGCAATTTTCCCACTATGTCCATCCCCCACTTCATGAATGGCCAAGGGGAAGCAATAGGATACAGTGGTTCAGCAGATTGATGTAGTATATTGTTGTGCCTTTGACACGCATCACATCTTCGAGTATATTCTGCAGTGTCTTTCCTCATCGTCGGCCAATAGTATCCTGTTCTTAACACCTTTGAGAATAACGATATGCCCCCAGTGTGGTTACCACAATCCCCTTCGTGTATATCCTGAAACACTTCTTTAGTTTCGGGACCCTCCAAGCACCTCAGGTATGGTCCTGCAAGAGATTTCTTATACAAAACATCATTTATAATAGTGAATCGTGATACCTTCATTCTAAAGGCCTTAGGATTCTCATCCTTTGGGATGTGTCCTTCCTTAAGATATCTCATGATTGGAGCCGTCCAGGACTTAGGATCCTCCTCAGGATATTCATCATCAGGATCCTGGATACTTACCACTTCCTTATCCTGAGATTTGAAAAGATCCACTACAGGATATAGGGTATGTAGTATTGGTATTTGGGTTCCTTCTGGTATCCTGACTGATGATCCTAGATTTGCTAAGGCATCTGCTTTAGCATTATCCTCTCTTGGTACCTGTTCAAGTGTAAAAACATCGAAATATCCTGCTAATTTTTTGAGAATTTCAAGATACTCGATTAACCTTTCACCTTTGACTGCATAGGATCCATTAAAATGATTACTAATTAACAAGGAATCAACAAATACTTGCAAACTCTTAATATTCATATTCTTGGCCAACTCCAGTCCTGCAATTAAAGCTTCATATTCTGCTTCATTATTAGTGGCAAGAAATTCACACCTAATAGCCTGAGGTAATATGTCCCCCTATGGCGATTTTAGTAGTATACCCAATCCTACACCTCTCACATTAGATGCACCATCAGTATATAATCTCCAGGATTCTGAGTTTTCTCCTAGCTGTTGTACTTCTAGGTCTACTTCATTTTGAATATCACTACTGAAATCAACCACAAAGTCAGCTAGAGCCTGAGACTTTATGGCATTTCTAGGTTCATAAACTAGATCATAGGCACTTAATTTTACTGACCACTTAGCCATCCTACCTGACATCTCGGGTTTCCTAAGCACATTTTTAACATGATAATTACTTTTAACATAAATCTTATGTGTCTCAAAATAATGTCTAAGCTTTGTCGATGCCATAACTAGGGCCAATATCAATTTTTCTAAATGAGAATATCTAGTTTCAGCATCTAGTAAACTTTTGCTAACATAATAGACAGGATACTACTGACCTTCATGATCCTTTACCAGAACAGCACTTACTGCATTCCCTGATACTGCAAGATACAGAGATAATGGTTCACCATCTTCGGGCTTCATCAATAGAGGTGCAGTTGAAAGATACTGCTTCAATTCCTGCAAGGCTGCTTAATATCGTAGGATTCCTTGCATTTTTTTGAGGATATCGATATAAACCTGTTTAATGCTGCTACTCGCCCTGTTAATCTTTGTACATCTTTCATGTTTGAAGGTGACTTGATATCCAGGATAGCTTTGATCTGTTCCGGGCTTGCTTCGATCCCCCTTTTAGTCACCATATATCCCAAAAACTTTCCTGCCCCCACTCCAAAATGGCATTTAGCTGGATTTAATTTCTTGTTGTAGTGGTCCAGGATATCGAATTCTCCTTCAATATCCCGGAGATGATCCTCAGCCTTCTTAGATTTTACCACCATATCATCAATGTATACCTCCATGGTGTCCCCTAGTTTGTCTTTGAACATCATGCTCACCAATCTCTGGTATGTTGCACCTGCTTTTTTCAAACTAAAAGGCATAGCAGTATAACAATAGATATCTGTTGGTGTCATGAAAGCAGTATCCTCCTGGTCCGAAGGTTCCATTTGTATTTGCTGGAATCCTGAGGATGCATCCATGAAGGTTAACATTTCATGACCGGCAGTAGCATCCACCATTGAGTCGATATGAGGCAGAGGGAATGGGTCTTTAGGTCACGCTTTGCTCAAGTCTGTGTAATCTACACAAACTCTCCATTTCCCATTTTTCTTTTGAACCACAACTACATTCGCTAGCCATTTGGGAAATTTGACTCCCCTAATCATCTTGCTCTTTAATAATCTTTCAACTTCTTCCTGAATTATTGCGTTCCATTCAGGAGCAAACTTCATTCATTTCTGTTGGACAGGCTTGAAAGATCTGTCAATTCCGAGCTTGTGAGTTATAATATCCTTGGAAATACCTGTCATATCCTCATGTTTCCATGCGAATGTTGACATCCTGCATTTCAAAAAGTTAGTCAATTGATTTTCAATATCCTGAGGGATATTGGTTCCTACGAGCACCGAGATATCTGAATTATCCTGATCCATGATAATTTTCTTAACATCCTGCTCTGAAGCCTCCACGATATCCTGAGCTTGCATCTTTAATTGCTATCCTGCTTTGGGCTTCGTCGAGGATTTCATCGAGGAAGAATAACATTCATTTGCCTCTTGTTGATCACTTTCCACCTTGACAACCCCCCAAGGGGTAGGGATCTTGATATACTTGTTTTGGTCAAAAATCAAGCAATGATAATGCAACCAAACTTTCTGTTGTGAGGTGTGATGCTTGAATCAATGAACAATACTAAGGATCACTCAGAAACGAAATGAACAAGTGACACAAAGATTTATACGAGGAAAAAGCCCTTGATCAATGAATGATCTCCGGCATAAAAAACCTCGGGTGATGGAAACTACCGATCACCAACTCAGATTAAACAAGAAATGTATTACAACTTCGGATGATAGCGAGCTAATTACAAGGATCACTATAGTGTAATGTGCAAAAAAGTGTGTAATCGCCAAGTGAATTGTCAAGAGCTAGTGAGAGCAGTTGTGAGTGTGTGTGTTAAGCTAAAAATAGCCAAGTGTTTCTATTTAGCTCGCTATCCCTTTTAAAAATGGAAAATATCTAAGCTAACAAATTGTCCGCATTTCATGCAAGTCCTCCACGAACTCCATAACGTCCACTTCAGTTAAGCACGTGCGGAATAAGTATGGAATATGCTCCAGGAATATCGCCAAGACCAAGTCCAAGCTCGTACTCCTGCAAAACAACTTCATATTCAAAGTAGACAATCGTTAGTATAAGGATCCTTATGATGATCCATGATCCAGATCCTACAATACTTTCTGAGGATCATTAATTCAGACAGAATTGAGGATCACTAGACCCAACAGTTATGAGGATCACTGATCATTGGAAAATCCTCCCCTAACAATTGCCCCCAAAATATAAGGAGTAATTTGTAAATAGACGAGTTATATTTTCTTGTCCTTATCCGTAACCAACTAACGGATATATAGCCGTTGTAATCGAACTATCCGTTGCCATCCTGACGGCACTGAAGTGACTATCCTGCAAGATCATCATTATAAATTGAAGTTAGAGATAAGGGTTAGAGAGCATTTAAATTCGTGCGTTTCCTGTTTAAATCCTCATTCGAAGACTTGATCAGGTATTTCTCTTTCCTTTCTCTCTTCATCTTCTCAATTCTGTTTCTCGTCTTTCACCATCTTCATGACCAAAATGTTGCTGAGGTCTTCACCGGTTAAGGATCATAAAAAGGACAGTCCCTTGAAGTCCCAAGGGATCATCAAAGATTCGGCGAAAGAAAGATGCTGCTTTACCGATCCACAGATAGACAGGATCCGGCATTGCTTTCCGGAAAATACCGATTTCAAACCATTTGATCCCACCGTTCTAAGTGATTATATTTCTGAAACCTGGGTAGCCTTTCCGGTCACACCATTTACAATAGGGTACTCGTATCCTTTTCCAGATTTCACCCAATCCTTCTTCTCTCTCACCGGCATCTCCTACATTCAGCGATGCCAATGATCTGGAGGGTCTTATATACCCTTGAAAGGATCATTGAGCAAGAAGGCATTGATCTGGGAATGTCAGAGTTGGCAGAGATGTATGACCTCGTAAGCCATGGATCTCATCGGTATCTCCTCAAACATAAACCTGGTGAAGAACACCCCATCTTCAAAGCCACTAAGAATGACACCAACTGGAAACGGTGATTCTTCTTTGTCAGAAGGGATTCTATCCCTGATGGAAAGGATCTGCCAAGGAAGTGGACCACCCATGGTAGGATAGAGGATCCTTAAAAGGATCACCGAATAAGCTTGTTTCTGATGAGGATCACTAACATGCTTTTGTTTCTTTTGTACAGCTATCTCTGTTTCGCACATTATACCATCACCTGCCACCAAGGAGAGGCTTGCTGCTTTCAGAAAACTTGATCCTGCAACAAGGTCATTTCAAGCCAATACCCAGGATTCTCAAGAAGTATCCTCAGGTTCCGTAACAATGTCAAGTAAGTATCCTGTTTTTTGCATAATTAAATGTTTAAATAAATAGTTAAATAGAAATGGGATAAGGATACTTATCTGTTTTGGGTGTGTAGGTGCTGGAAAGTCATCAAAGTCTGCTTCTCGCTTTAGTGTCACTGATCTCGACACCGTCCGATACGGAAAGAAAAAGTCTGCTGCTAGCCCCTCCGTCATAGTCCCCAAGGCAGCCACTTCAAAGGGAAGAGGTGGAAAGAAAAGGAAGGCCGCTGGTACCCTTGAGGGTCTGCCCCTGATCCAGCATCAGTTCGAGGAATATGTTGCTGATGTAAGAATAACTGATCCTCAAATATGATTCTTGCACATGATCCTTCCATACTGAGGATAAGGGATCCTGAATTGTATCCTTTCTTTTGCAGAAATTTGCTGAAATCCGAGATTATGTTGGGAACGTCGAAGAGATTGAGGAGAAATACTCTGACCTCCAAAAAGTGGCGGTGCTCAAGGATCACAAGATTGCCTCCCTCGAAAAGGACCTCAATGACGCCAAAACTCAGGCGGTTAAAGCTCAGATCAATGCTGACTTTGAGAAGCACGAGATCATGGAGGATGCTAAAGTCTCCGCTGCCATTGCCATGTACAAAACCAAGTTGCAGATGGCCCAAGAAGCTCAGGATCCTAATTTTGACAGGAGCAACTGGGACATGGAGGGCTGGAAGGCTAGGCTGGCTGATTTGGAGGACGAAGAAGAGGCTGATGAGGTTCTGGCAATTGAGGCGACCAACAGCGGCAAGGATCAGGGTGGAGAAGCAGGTGGAGCTGGTGAAGGTGATGCAGCGAAGGTGTAAGCTGCATGAATGGGCGATGATGGACACTTCTAGACATAGCCGGAGCCCTTTTTTTTAAGTTTGGTTGTTTGGTTATGATGTTTTTGTTGAACAATGATGGGTTGTAATAACTTTGGACAATAGTTTCTAGGGTGAAGGATCATGGATCCTTGAACAATAGGCAGGATAATGGGTGGTGGATAGATCCTCTGTTCGGGGGATGAAGCCACTCGTTATCCTTCCGTCTTTTATTTCCTGCACTACTAAGACCCGTAAACAATGGACACCCTTTGCCAACCCGTGTGGACGGGCCACCTTTTGCTGGTAGAAACGTGGGTTGGCAATTTTGACAACCTTAAAGGGTTCAACGTTTTGTGAATTAAATAACTCTAACTTTTTGGCTATCTCCCGTGTTGTTATCCTGGTTAGTACTTTACTTTTCAATTGTTGTGATATACATTTTGTCTAAACTTATCAAGTAAAGAAAAAAAAACTTAATAAATATCCTCAAAAAGTTTAGGATATGATCAAGGATCACATACCCTATAGTCGACAAGTTCTGAAAAGTAGTATATTTTAAGGATAATAAGTTCAGTTGTCAAAGGATAAGGGTTACTCAAATGAATAATGAATAAAATCAAAATAGTTAAGGATCATACCTGAGAATCCAAGTTAGGATTCTAACCTTTAACACTTATAATCAGGATAACCAAAAGACAAACCTTAGTAGAAGGTAAGGATCAAGGATCCTTGGTCGTTTGTCTCCAAAAACCTGAAATAGGATACAACTTGGGACTAAGCCAATATAAGATAAGAGTTAGTAACTGGGGACAAACCCAACAATTCTGGGGACAAGCCCAATATACTGGGGACAAGCCCAAAGGATCGTGTGTAAACTAGAGTATGGCCCTCACTGGCGACTATCCAAACTTAGTGACATGAAAATGTCAAAACCTTAGCTAACGTGAAAACGTTAGTGTTTTGGTCAAAAATCAAGCAATGATAATGCAACCAAACTTTCTGTTGTGAGGTACGATGCTTGAATCAATGAACAACACTAAGGATCACTCAGAAATGAAATGAATAAGTGACACAAAGATTTATACGAGGAAAAAGCCCTTGATCAATGAATGATCTCCGGCATAAAAAACCTCGGGTGATGGAAACTACCGATCACCAACTCAAATTAAACAAGAAATGTATTACAACTTCGGATGATAGCGAGCTAGTTACAAGGATCACTATAGTATAATGTGCAAAAAGGTGTGTAATCGCCAAGTGAATTGTCAAGAGCTGGTGGTAGCAGTTGCGAGTGTGTGTGTTAAGCTAAAAATAGCCAAGTGTTTCTATTTAGCTCGCTATCCCCTTTAAAAATAGAAAATATATAAGCTAACAAACATTCCGCATTTGGTGTAAGTCCTCCACGACCTCCATAACGTCCATTTCAGCCATGCACGTGCGGAATAATTATGGAATATGCCCCAGGAATATCGCCAAGACCAAGTCCAAGCTCGTACTCCTGCAAAACAACTTTATATTCAAAGCAAACAATCGTTAGTATAAGGATCCTTACGATGATCCATGATCCTGATCCTGTAATACTTCTGAGGATCACCAATTCAAACAGAAGTGAGGATCACTAAACCCAACAGTAATTGAGGATCACTGATCATTGAAAAATCCTCCCCTAACAATTGCCCCCAAAATATAAGGAGTAAAAATGTAAATAACGAGTTATATTTTTTGTTCTTATCCGCAATGAATCAACGGATAACTAGCCGTTGTAGTCGGACTAGCCGTTACGAGCATGACGTCATTGAGGTGACTATCCTGCAAAATCATCATTATAAATTGAAGTTAGGGATAGGGATCAATTTGCATTTAAATTCAAGAGAGACTCCCTTTAAATCCATATTCGAAGATCAAGCAGGTATCTCTCTTCCTCTTCTCCCTTTACGTTTTCTTTCTTCGTTCATCTTCTTCTCTACCACCATGACCAAGATGATGCTAAGATCCTCTCCGGCTAAGGATCACACGAAAGACAGTCCTCTTAAGAGCCAGGGGATCATCAAAGATTCGGCGAAAGAAAGATGCTGCTTTACCGATCCACAGATAGACAGGATCCGACATTGCTTTCCGGCAAACACCGATTTCAAACCATTTGATCCCACCGTTCTCAGTGATTATATTTCTGAAACCTGGGTAGCTTTTCCGGTCACACCATTCACAATAGGATACTCGTATCCTTTCCCTGAATTCACCCAGTCTTTCTTCTCCCTCACCGGCATCTCCTACATTCAAGCTATGCCAATGATCTGGAGGGTCTTATATACCCTTGAAAGGATCATTGAGCAAGAAGGCATTGATCTGGGAATCTCAGAGTTGGCAGAGATGTATGACCTCGTTAGCCATGGATCCCACCGATATCTACTCAAACATAAACCTGGTGACGAACATCCCATCCTCAAAGCCACTAAGAATGACACCAACTGGAAACGGCGATTCTTCTTTGTCAGAAGGGATTCTATCCCTGATGGAAAGGATCTGCCAAGGAAGTGGACCATGCATGGTAAGATAGAGGATCCTTAGGAGGATCACCAGATGACCTTGTTTTTGTTTAAGGATCACTAACGTCCTTTTGTTTCTATTTTGCAGCTATTACTGTCGCACACCTCATCACAACACCTGCAACACAGGAAAGACTTGCCGCTTTCCGGAGACTTGATCCTGCAAAAAGATCATTTAAAACAAATACCCAGGATTCTCAATAAGTATCCTCAGGTTCTGTTACTATGTCGAGTAAGTATCCTGTTTCTTGCATAATCAAATGTTTAAATAAATAGTTAAATAGAAATAGGATAAGGATACTTATCTGTTTTGAATGTGTAGGTGCTGGAAAATCTTCAAGATTTGCTTCCAAATTCAGTGTCACTGACCTTGACACTGTCCGATCCTCAAAGAAGAAGCTTGCTGCCAGCCCAGCCGTCACGATCCCCAAGGCAACCACTTCAAAGGGAAGAGGTGGAAAGAAAATGAAGACCTCTGAAGCTGACAATCTAGAAGGGTTGCCTCTGATCCGCCATCAGTTCCTCGAGTACTTTGCTGATGTAAGGATCACTGACCTAGCTTAATTATCCTGCCCACTTGAGGATCATGTGATCCTAAACTTCACATTGTCTTTTTGCAGAAATTTGCTGAAATCGAGGACTACGTAGGCAATGTTGAAGAGATTGAGCAGAAGTGTGTGGACCTCCAAAAGATCATGCTAGCCAAGGATAAGAAGATTGCCTCCCTTGAAAATGACGTCAATCTGGTAAAGAGGGAACTCGTCCTGGCTCACATCATTGCCGACCAAGAGAAGGCTGAAATCACCAATGATGCCAAAGTCTCCGCTGCCATCGCTATGTACAAAACCAAGTTGCAAATGGCCGAAGAAGCCCAAGATCCTGACTTTGACAAGAGCAACTGGGACGTTGAGGGCTGGAGGGCAAGGTTGGCTAAGCAGGATGACGAAGAAGAGGCTGGTGAGGTCTTGGCAATAGAGGCGAGTGGCAGTGGCAAGGATCATGGTGGAGAAGCAGGTGGAGCTGGAGGAGATGGTGATGCAGCCAAGGTGTAAGCTGCATGGATGGGCGATGAAGGACATTTCTAGACGTAGCCGGAGCCCATTTTTTTTAAAAATTTGGTAGTTTATTTTGGTTATGGTGTTTTTTGTTAAACAATGATGGGTTGTAATAACGTTAGACAATAGTTTCTAGGGTGAAGGATCATGGATCCTTGAACAATAGGCAGGATAATGGGTGGTGGATGGATCCTCTGTTTGGGGGATGAAGCCACTCGTTGTCCTTCCGTCTTTTATTTCCTGCACTACAAAGACCCGTAAACAATGGACACCCTTTGCCAACCCATGTGGACGGGCCACGTTTTGCTGGTAGAAACGTGGGTTGGCAATTTTGACAACCTTAAGGGTTTAATGTTTTGTAAATAAAATAACTTTAACTTTTTGGCTATCACCCGTGTTGCTATCCTTGTTAGTACTTTACTTTTCAATTGTTGTGATATACATTTTGTCTAAACTTATCAAGTAAAGAAAAAACTTAATAAATATCCTCAAAAAGTTTAGGATATGATCAAGGATCACATATCCTATAGTCGACAAGTTCCAAAAAGTAGTATATTTTAAGGATGATAAGTTTAGTTGTCAAAGGATAAGGGTCACTCAAATGAATAATAAATAAAATCAAAATAGTTAAGGATCATACCTGAGAATCCAAGTTAGGATCCTAACCTTTAACACTCATAATCAGGATAACCAAAAGACAAACCTTAGTAGAAGGTAAGGATCAAGGATCCTTGGTCGTTTGTCTCCAAAAACCTGAAATAGGATACAACTTGGGACTAAGCCAATATAACATAAGAGTTAGTAACTGGGGATAAGCCCAACAATTCTGGGGACAAGCCCAATATACTGGGGACAAGCCCCAAAGGATAACTAGGGACAAGCCCAAAGGATAACTGGGGACAAGCCCAAAGGATAACTGGGGACAAGCCTAAAGGATAACTGGGGACAAGCCCAAAGGATCGTGTGTAAACTGGAGTATGGCCCTCACTGGCGACTATCCAAACTTAGTGACATGAAAATGCCAAAACCTTAGCTAACGTGAAAACGTTAGAAACCTTAGGAACGGATGTATGGTACGTCTACCATTATACGTAGGATCCTAAATATAGCCAGTACAATGAAATTGTCAGCCCCTAACGCGAGTACTGGTCCCATTGCCATGAACTATACCAGGATCATCGTGCGCTACTGGCGAAACTGGGGACAGGCCCAAATAACTGGGGTTGAGCCCAAATAACTGGGGTCAAGCCCAAATAACTGGATACTTCTGTGGATACTCAATCCTTAGTTAAGGATACCTGAACCTTCAAAACTCAGAATCAAGTGAAAAGAGGATAAAGGATGCAGGATCCTTATCCTTATATAGGATAATTAAAAAATGAAATAGTTAGAGATCAGAATATTACCAGAATGAGGATCATCTGTCCTGTAAGGATCCTTCAAGGATACTAGTCAGGTAAGGATCATGGATCCTTGTTACATGAAGTATTTCTTTAAGTGAACAACATTCCAAGCTCTTGGTAGCAAATCACCTTCCATTGTTAGCAATCGATATGCCCCCTTTCCTGCCTCAGCTTCAATCAAGTAAGGGCCTTCCCACTTTGGTGCTAGCTTTCCATCAGCGGGATTGGTGGTATTTTGAAGTGCTTTCCTTAACACCATATCACCAACTTGGAATTTCCTGATCCTGACGTTTTTGTTGTAAGCTCCAGCCATCCTTTGTTGATAACTGGCCATCCTTATCCTTGCCAAATCCCTGAGTTCTTCTATAGTATCCAAGTCTTGAACCAAGTTTTCAGCATTTTCTTCAGGATCACGAACGCTTGTTCTTGCAGTTGGAACCGCTATCTCTGTAGGGATCACTGATTCTGCCCCAAATACCAAAGAAAATGGAGTTTGGCCAGTAGCATTCTTGGGAGTTGTCCTATCAGCCCAAAGCACATAAGGTAGTTCTTCTGCCCATTTTCCTTTCTTGGATCCAAGCTTCTTCTTCAAATTGTTGATGATGATCTTGTTGGATGATCCAAGTAGTTCTATTCCCAATAAATTGGGATCCATTATCACAAACAATTTCAGAAGGGATACCAAATCTAGTAATAATGTTTCTTTTAATAAAGGATATAATTTCCTTTTCTCTGACTTGAGCAAAGGCTTCAGCCTCTATCCACTTGGAGAAGTAATCAGTCATAGCAAGCATGAATACTTTTCCACCAGGTGCCTTAAGAAGCTTACCAACTATATCCATTCCCCATCTCATAAATGGCCAAGAAGAGGATATAGGATGCAAAAGCTCTGCTGGTTGGTGAAGGATATTACTGTGTCTCTGACAAGGATCGCATTTCTTGGCATACTCCACAGCATCCTTCTTCATAGTGGGCCAATAGTAACCTGTCCTCAGGATCCTTGAGAATAATGCCCTGTGACAACCCTCAAAATTTCAGGTACTGTACAAATTAATTAATCTTAATTACGTGCTTAATGACTGTGCTCGATTACAACTGATAATTTAAAACGGCTCTATGATTCTATATCATATATACATGCATCATATTTTATACAGTCACTCCATTCATTACACACCTACATTAGTGACATACTTGATGCACTCAGCACAGTTGACACACTGAACGGTTGATTCAGAAATAATGCTGACAATGCCAGCACTTAGACAGACAATATTATTATGGCCAGTATGAGCCAGGGATAGAGTACTACACTGGGTTGTAGTGTAGGGAAGTGAGGACCATAAGACTGCGTCATTAGGTGATAGATATAATGCCGGGAAGTGCCTAAAACACACTTTAAATACAGAATTCTGCATTCTTTTATAAAATTCAGCATTTTATTATACCAGTAGAATACATAAATATGGCAGAGTAGTCCTGTATACTTTCCTAAGTGCCAGGAACAATTTCGTTACAAAAAGATGCGTAAAAGACACTATACGGTACGATTTAACACTTTATCGGAACGTTACGTAACCGAACAACCGGACATTACCCAGAACACTAAATTTTTGTCAATAACATTGTTTTAATATTTTTGGTTAGTCATGGTACCCGTTTGCCATAACACCCATTAAAAATCATTTTTCTACACATAAAAGTCCATTACTTACAATTTAACTAACTAGTTACCATTTAGTCACAATTTTTACAATTTACCCCCCCCCCCCCAACCGATTTCCAGCCATGGGGACCCACCCTAATCATTCTCTTCACACCACCTTATTCTATTGGCTAAATTTTATGGAGTTACTTGTGGGAATTGCCAAACCATGTAAGGAATCCTACAATTTCCAAGACTTCTCATCATTTCATCTAACACCACACTCCAACCCTCACCTCCCTCTCCCTATTTCGGTTTCCCCCAACCGATTTCACCATCACCACCCTCAAATCTCCATCATCATCTACTCCTAAGTGCCATTCAAAGCTTCAAGAGTGAATTCAAGGGAGTTGCAAGTTGTGAAGCTTCAAGGGACTTGTTTACTTGCTTCATCTTCATTATTTCTTCATCTTTGCTCTAAGATTTCTACCCTAGCCTTGTGCTAGTAGTAAATCTCTTCACACCCTTGTTTCATTCTTGTTACTTGTTATGATTCGTAGTAGGATGTTAATGATAAATCACAAGAAGCTAAAACACTAAAAATATGAACTTGGAACCGTACATAAAATCATTCATAAAAGGGTTTGCATGATGATGTTATCGGGTTGGTTTGAGTTTGGTGAAGGCATACATGGTGTTTGATCATTAATTTATTGATAAATCATGGTTAGGACCCTTGTTGATGCGTTTTTAGTAACCTTTTCATTGTAAACAGCAAGCTGATTGAAATTTCCAGCCAACTTCAACAGGCTGTAACTGTGTCATTTTAAATCGAAAAACTGAATTTCTAGAGTCTAAATTGTGTAGTTTTGAACAACCGAACAAATGGCACTGGACTCGTAATTTTTCGAGATCGTTTACTATTTTTAAAGAATTGTTTTTAGACAGCAGCTCAAGCTGAAATTTTCCTGCTGAAAAAGTGTGTTGTATTCGGAGTCAAAACTTGAAACCTGAGCGGAATCAGCTCATGGAATTTTTACTGTAGGTGGTCACTGTTGTTTCCGTGACCCTCCAACTGGAAGTTCGTCGATCGGACTTACGATTGATGTTTAGTGAATTTTTCCGTAAAACTGCAATCAGAAAGTAACAAATCTGGTTGCATTCTGGTAAAAGAATTTTTATATAAAATTGGTAATGAACTGGTCTCCGAAATTTTTACACAATAAATTTTGGATTATATATGACATTCTGTAAAAAATTGAGAATTTTTGGAAAAGGATAACTATTTTATTTTAATGCTCGAAAACAGTCCAGTCTTGTTTAATAAAGCTGAAAAGACGTAAGTAGTGTATTGCATGTATGATTGTCGGGTTGGTTATGTGGGAACGCTCTACGGGATTTATATAAAAGAAAATGATATGCTCTTAAGCGTGGGCACCTCTATTTACAAAGGAGACTATGGCGAAATTTTCCGAAACTTCTAACACTTAGTAAATATTTGCTTCTAAAACTAAAATTTACTAGAACATCGAACGAACAAATATTTATCACGCGGAACAATATAAGTAACACAACTCAAAATACTAAACTCTAAGCCAAGGCACGGCCCGTTCGTCTAATAGACATTAGTACGTGTAGGTTGTCGTGTAGCAGACAGAGTTTGAGATTCGGTACAAGACACACTACGGTGAGTTCATGTCCCCCTTTTCTCTTAACGGTTTTCAGTTTTATACTTCGGGGGTGAAATACATGTTACAATTATTACAGACATTACAGACTTTTTCAGATATTTACAGACATTTACAGACATTTATTTACATGGTATGTTTAGCTAGGGAATTTACTTCTAGATCACGTGAATGGATAGGCTATTATCGTAAGACCATTAATCCTTTTATAAGGACCGAGAGGCATGAGTGATAGATCTATTGGGTGTTGCGAGCCCCACACATGGGCCAGCGTGTGGCTGCATGTGTTGACTATGTCGTTCCGCCGAAAGGACCGGTATGAAATACGCGTTACAGGTTTGAGTGCTTCCTAGGCCATGTCACTTATTAATGTATTAGCTACACATTAATTGATCTCTTTTTCCTTATTGCTACATACCAAGGACATACATTTATACAGACACATTTAAACGACTTGTACAGACACACATTAACGATTTATACAGACTCACATACACATGAACTCGCTCAACTTTCGTTGATGTTTTTCAAACTACATGTATTTCAGGAAATTAAGTATGGATCTGGCGGGCGTTGGAGTTTCAAGTCATGTTAAGTATAAAGATGTCATCCATGGTCTTTGGGTTTGGCCAGCGTGTCTTAATCCTGGACGAGACATGTCTTCCAAACTTTGATTACAACTAATATCTTTTGAAGAGTCCTTAGCGAACCTTTACACAATTTATATGGGTTGTAAAACTTAAATTTGAAGTCTACGTTTTAGACAATGTTATTATGTTTTTAACTCATTTTATGGATGACAAATCTTTGGTTTTATCATATAGTTGTTTGATATGGTTGAATGCAATGATAACAAGTAAGTCACACCATAATCACGCTTCCGCAAAAGTCAGGGTGTGACAGCTTGGTATCAGAGCTTCGATCGTAGCGAACAAGGATTCTTTCTCGAGTCTAGACTACGATCATTAGGGCTCTCACGAAAACGTTTTACAACCTGTTTTCATTGCATACACTAAACGTCCAGATCCAGGGAACACACATTTTTTTTACAAACAAAAAGGCACGAATACACATTCCAAACTTATATTTATAGTCCAGTCTTAGAGGCTAAGGGAGGATCAGTTTTAGAGGCTGAGGGAGGATTAGTCTTAGAGACTGGGAGGATGGTCTTAGAGACCAGGGATTTAGTCTTAAAGACTGGGAGGATGGTCTTAGAGACCAGGGAGTTAGTCTGAGAGACTAGGGAATCTAGTATGAGAGACAGGGTAGGATAGTCTGGGGAAGACTAGGATGATTACTTGCTTACATTGATTGTGGCTACATGCCTTCATTTTTACTACATACATGCTAAATGGCTAATTATCGATAAACACGCATATGTGGTAGTGGTTTGCATACACTAATTGTGAGTAATTACTATGGATATACAAGCTACACACCGGCACACATGTCACTCTATTTAGAGAACGAGTTATCAGACATTGATAACCCTACGACCACCGCCACAGATAATGAGACTACAACTGCGGCAGAGACATTTACGTCGGACACTGAGAGTGATCCTGATATGCTGACTAAGGACGAGGACGACTTCCAACAGTCCGCGCTACCAGATTTTGGTGATACTTTAACTTTACTGATGGTTTCTTTGACAAGAATCTTTCTGTCACTCTTGTTTCAATCCATGACCACTCTATCACTGGTCATTTCGATGGTGGGCATACAAAGACTCCGATCCTCGATGATGCGCCTCATGTGGACATTTCTACTGAAGGTTGGCTACCTGACAAACAATTTATGACAACGTTGACATGTTTTATCAATGGTCCTCCTGCCGACGCCCATGATGATAGAAGATTAGACGAGAACACTGCTGCAAATTTCACTTCTTAAGACCCCTGTTAACAAGCTACCCTCTGATTCTAGCATGCACTCAGACTCCTTTGAGTCTGTGATATCTGTAAACCTTATAAACAGCTGGATTACAGCTCTCTACCACTAACGCAGACAACAATGACATGGTTGCTGCTCTATCACCTGCTCGAGGCACCCCACTGTTACACGACCCAGAGCTTGCTCTCGAGCTAGCTTCTGCACCTTTTGGGTCTAGCTCAATGCTGCACCTGCTGAACCTACACCTTCACATAATCATGATCCTGTTCCTTTCTGGTCTACCATACATTGCACCCCTTATATCTGACCCAGTACCTGCACAGATGGTTTCCTTATTGGTTGAGACATATGTTCCTGCACCTTTAACCGCTAATGTTGCTCCGGTGAGGACCAACATCCTTTGCGCCAACATGCCTATCACTTTCTTCCAGGACCTAACCACACCCTAGAAGGGTATTCCAGGCCAGCAACCGTATGACGATCCTTTCGCTACAGCAGCATTTTCTACAGGCCGCACCAATTGCTACTTTCACCTCTACAACGCTGGACAAGCCATTTCGCTGGTTCCTATGCTACACTATGCTGATATTAGACCCTTGTCATCCCTCACATTATGGAGGCTACACACGGAATGAGTGCTCACGTAACGACAGCTACAGTTTGAGGATAAGTCGCAAAGTTTTGGAACTTGAGTTGACACCACAACCTTCACCCTGTTTATTGCCAGTATACTTTAATCCTTCACAATTATCAAAGACTTCTTTTACACTCTCATCTGCTGCGATAACGCCTTTCCAGGTTTTTCTTTTGATGCTCGTTCCTTTACTATCGAGCGGCAAATTAGTTGATTACTTCGACGTATATACAAGTTCGCGGAGGAATTCACGCACATTAACATTTTGCTTTTCCTTCCTCCTCCACCTCAATCACCAGTGTAGTTGGTTTCTGGATTTATGTGGATTACATTACACTTGGGTAAAGACACTAATGATAAGCCGGGATGGCGGAGACTTTTGAAGACCACTTCTGACTACGTAATTTTGATACACTAATACACTTGTTGGGCAAGGGTAGAGTGACCCTGTGTCCCTTCTGATGTGATAAATTTTGTAAGACACAGTGATTGTGGCCGGAGGATAACGGAAGCCCCATTCATCTTTAAACATGCGACAATACTTATGACTAATAACTAATGAAAAACTCTGTCGCTATATTCCCACTAAGCACGCTGTTGATCCGCATATTTATACTATAACTATAATGCTACATGCTTACTTGCTACGTTCCTATTTACAAGTTGTGCAATAATTGCGATGATATATGATTGAATGTTATAACGGCTGCGTATATACATATATGTAATACACCTCTGAGGTCTTATTTGTTAAATAGAGGCTCGTGTGCTCGTGCCCTTAACAAGACCTGACCTAACCGACTTTCTTCTAGGAAGATGTCGACTCAAGGGAACACCAACACCAACAACCCTCTGCCGATGACGGAGGCGGAATTTCAAGAACGCATCTTACAGGTCATCGCACAGTACGAGGCCCATCGCTCCGAGCGCAACGGAGGTACCTCAGGAAATAACCCACCCAACGGTTGCACTTACAAGCAGTTCTTAGGCTGCCAGCCCCTACATTTCGACGGCACTAGGGGTGCCGTAGCCTTCGTGCGCTGGGTTGAGAAGACAGACTCTGTTTTGCGTGCGAGCAAATGCGCCCCAGAGCATCAAGTCACGTACATTTCTGGACTATTCCAAGATGGGGCTCTGTCATGGTGGAAACTCCAGGTTCAGATGATGGGCGAGGCTGCTGCGTATGCTTTTTCATGGGACGAGCTGAAAGAGTTAATGCATAAAAAGTACTGTTCGAGGACAGAAAGCCAGAAGTTGGAAACTGAGTTCTGGAACTTGAAGATGGAAGGTCCAAAAATATATGAGTACGTGGAGAAGTTCCAAGTTCTGTCACGTATCGTTCCCTACATGGTAGATCCAGAGTTTAAAAAGATTGAGCGTTTCATTTGGGGATTGGCACCCCAAATCATGAGCATGGTGACGACATCAAAACCTGCAACAATTGCTGAGGCCATCAATCTAAGTGTGGCCTTGACTGAAGAGGCAATCAGGATGAACAAATTTTCAACCTCTAAGGAGAAGAAGGAGACTCATGTGGAGTCATCTGGGGACAACAAGAGAAAGTTTGCAAATTTCAAACAGGGTACTCAGACGAATAGCAACAACAAGACCAAAAAGAGAAAAGAGTACATGGGTAAACTACCTAAATGCGATAAATGCCGACGTCATCATACCGGGCGATGTAAAAATGGGAAGTGTGACAACTGTGGCAAAGTGGGACACAACAGGGAAACGTGTTGGCGTGAGACGAAGCGTGGAAAGAAAGGAAAGGGGAAAGATAAGGGATGTTATACCTGCGGGGACATGAGGCACTATAGGAAAGATTGCCCAAGGGAGATTAAGCAAAATCATGGGAAAGATGTCTAACACCGGAGCCAGGGAAGCACGCCAGGAATCCAAACATAGATATCGGTACGTCCCATATTACTCAACATTATGCATCTGTGCTGCTAGATACTGTTGCAAATTTTAGCCTCGCATCTCTAGAAGTTGAGAGTATGCTTGGTTTAGTAACAAGTAAATAATCCGCACACGATAGTACTAGCTAACGGAAAACTAGTGGAAGCCAACGAAGTGATTGGAATCGATAGGATAGAACCCTGAGAACATAAGTTTATGCTCGATCTACTGCCAGTAAATTGGGAGACTTCAACAAGGTAGTTGGAGGGATTGGTTAACAAACGATCAATAGGAGATTGATAACCGCACCACGATGGCGACGAAGAAGCGATCCTGACTCACGAAGCGGGATACGCCTTTGCAAATTACAAAATTGCTTGAAGGCACGAAGCATATTGCATAAAGGATGTGTTGCATTCTTGGCTCATGTCGGGGACAGGAGGAGCCGAAGAACCAAAGCGTGAAGATATTCTCATGATAAGGAAATACCCTAAGGTCTTCCTCGAAGACTTGCCAGGATTATCTCCTCAACGATTAGTCGAGTTGCGCGTCTATTTGATTCCAGGCGTCGCGCCTGTAATCGATGCATCTTAGCGTCTTACATTTTCGGAAAGGCAAGGATTGACAGTGTAGTTTCAGTAGTAAATAGAGAAGGAAGATAACAGACCAAATTCCCTTTTGGGTAACCTCAGTTCCGCTCATCAAGAAAAAGGACGATGACTTTCAAATGATCGGAAGTCGGACGAGCTAGCCAACCAGGGTCGGTGGCTCTTGCTAAGGATTGACGAATTACTTATTTGACTAACGGTGAGGGTCCGACTACCATTACACGACGGATCGACGATCGAGTGTCATTGGCGGTAAATTCAGTGAGGAGGTATTCCGAGGAAAAATTGTGGGACAACGACTTGTCCTTAGACATACACAAAAATAGTGCTTCCTACACAATGCCCAAACCAGTCTACACGGGATACGAAATCTGGAGGATTTAGAAAACATGTATTTAGGACCTCTGTGAACCCAAGTACAAACTCGTAAGAATTTTTATTTAGGAACCATATCTGTCAACTAAATCAACCATCATTAACCTGGCACCTATGCCAGTTCCGTTGACCAAACAAAGAGTACTCGGATTTCTTTCACTTCTGGCGAGTAGATGTTTGCATCTCTACTCCCCTTAATGGTAGTTGCATCACATTAATTTTCTCGCTGAGAGCGAACACACATTTGCTTCGATAGCTGGTCATTTCATCACCTTAGCAGATACACGTTGTTCCTTTTCTAGGAAACTTACCTGACATACATGCATCATGCTACGCATGTGATTTCGTTTGGAATAAACACTTCATTGGAATTTACATATCATTTTGCTAAGCCTAATTACTGATTCCTGATTCGAGTGACCTACATCATTGTTGTTGTTGGCTCTTTTGTTACCAAGCCAACGCACTTTCTTGAAACCGCTTTCTTTCAAGTTACAGTCATGGTTTATTTTTGCTACCATGCCGAGAATTCCTTTGTTGATTCATACGTTTATTGCCGGGTTACGTTGAAACCAAGTTCAATTGCTTGAACTTATCCAGTTCACAGGATCAATTTGAAACACTATATGATGTATTGGGAGCATCATATTCAACTATTTTTGCAAAGATTCTTTCATTTCCAGTCGTAGTAGATTTGGTTGGGTTACAACTCCACTAAAACGTTTGATTTGTTTCGATACCTTGTGGTGATATTTTCACAAAAACTGAAGCTTGCACTAATTTGATTACTCACTACGTACACTAAATACAATTCCCTATTTGGTTGTTAACAATCCATTTTGGATCTTCACGATCAAAGCGGCCTCAACGCAATTGTGTGTTAAGGCAACGGTACATATATCCATTTCATAAGCACAATGTACCTCCTAACGATACTTTCATTGTCAATCAAATACCTTGCCATACTTAATGCTTTTCACCTTCAATCAAAAGCAGTGGCTCTTTGATGTTCCGTATTTAACTAAAAACTTTGTGACATTGTGTAAATCAAATCTTCAGATTGTCTCGATACACTATCATTTGATTTCAGGCACGGTGAACTTGTTCAGTCACCCTTATTATTGAATCTCGTCATTTCGGCACCTTGTGGTGTTACTAGCTTGTGCTAATTATGGTCAACTGTTTCACAAAACTGCATATACTCTTGTTTGACTTGTCATTTAAACATTTCTGATGCAACTACAAATTTAGACAATGATACACCAGATTCGCTTGTACTTCATTCGGTGTATTTTCGCAATTCGAGAATGTCGACACACAAATCCTTATCATTTACTTATTCGCCTGTTGGCGGGTCATTTTCATCTCCAAGTTGTTGATTTTGAGTTCATATAGCGGATGCTATGGTTTGTGAAAATTTGCATACTATAACCAATCATTTGAAAACTCTATTGGACAAAACTCCTCTTTCGTGGAACACTGCAAACTGGATTACACTAGACTATACGTCAAATGCGTACTGTACCCTTGACATTAAATGCTATAAGCACATACCTTTTAATTATTGGAATTGTGATGTTATATATATAGATTCCAGACTCACTTGATGTGAATAAGGTTTGAGTTGGTTTGATGATTATCTACCTCGGTACTATTCATACATACATGCATAACGAAACCCTAAGGAATTAGGAATTAAGGTAGTACAAATTTCGAGGACGAAATTTTCTTAACGGGGGGGGGGGGGGGGGGAGAATGTGACAACCCTCAAAATTTCAGGTACTGTACAAATTAATTAATCTTAATTACGTGCTTAATGACTGTGCTCGATTACAACTGATAATTTAAAACGGCTCTATGATTCTATATCATATATACATGCATCATATTTTTTACAGTCACTCCATTCATTACACACCTACATTAGTGACATACTTGATGCACTCAGCACAGTTGACACACTGAACGGTTGATTCAGAAATAATGCTGACAATGCCAGCACTTAGACAGACAATATTATTATGGCCAGTATGAGCCAGGGATAGAGTACTACACTGGGTTGTAGTGTAGGGAAGTGAGGACCATAAGACTGCGTCATTAGGTGATAGATATAATGCCGGGAAGTGCCTAAAACACACTTTAAATACAGAATTCTGCATTCTTTTATAAAATTCAACATTTTATTATACCAGTAGAATACATAAATATGGCAGAGTAGTCATGTATACTTTCCTAAGTGCCAGGAACAATTTCGTTACAAAAAGATGCGTAAAAGACACTATACGGTACGATTTAACACTTTATCGGAACGTTACGTAACCGAACAACCGGACATTACCTGGAACACTAAATTTTTGTCAATAACATTGTTTTAATATTTTTGGTTAGTCATGGTACCCGTTTGCCATAACACCCATTTAAAATCATTTTTCTACACATAAAAGTCCATTACTTACAATTTAACTAACTAGTTACCATTTAGTCACAAATTTTACAATTTACCCCCCCCCCCCCAACCAATTTCCAGCCATGGGGACCCACCCTAATCATTCTCTTCACACCTCCTTATTCTATTGGCTAAATTTTATGGAGTTACTTGTGGGAATTGCCAAACCATGTAAGGAATCCTACAATTTCCAAGACTTCTCATCATTTCATCTAACACCACACTCCAACCCTCACCTCCCTCTCCCTATTTCGGTTTCCCCCAATCGATTTCACCATCACCACCCTCAAATCTCCATCATCATCTACTCCTAAGTGCCATTCAAAGCTTCAAGAGTGAATTCAAGGGAGTTGCAAGTTGTGAAGCTTCAAGGGACTTGTTTACTTGCTTCATCTTCATTATTTCTTCATCCTTGCTCTAAGATTTCTACCCTAGCCTTGTGCTAGTAGTAAGTCTCTTCACACCCTTGTTTCATTCTTGTTACTTGTTATGCTTCGTAGTAGGATGTTAATGATAAATCACAAGAAGCTAAAACACTAAAAATATGAACTTGGAACCGTACATAAAATCATTCATAAAAGGGTTTGCATGATGATGTTATCGGGTTGGTTTGAGTTTGGTGAAGGCATACATGGTGTTTGATCATTAAGTTATTGATAAATCATGGTTAGGACCCTTGTTGATGCGTTTTTAGTAACTTTTTCGTTGTAAACAGCAAGCTGATTGAAATTTCCAGCCAACTTCAACAGGCTGTAACTGGGTCATTTTAAATCGAAAAACTGAATTTCTGGAGTCTAAATTGTGTAATTTTGAACAACCGAACAAATGGCACTGAAATCGTAATTTTTCGAGATCGTTTACTATTTTTAAAGAATTGTTTTTAGACAGCAGCTCAAGCTGAAATTTTCCTGCTGAAAAAGTGTGTTGTATTCGGAGTCAAAACTTGAAACCTGAGCGGAATCAGCTCATGGAATTTTTACTGTTGGTGGTCACTGTTGTTCCCGTGACCCTCCAACTGGAAGTTCGTCGATCGGACTTACGATTGATGTTTAGTGAATTTTTCCGTAAAACTGCAATCAGAAAGTAACAAATCTGATTGCATTCGGGTAAAAGAATTTTTATATAAAATTGGTAATGAACTGGTCTCCGAAATTTTTACACAATAAATTTTGGATTATATATGACATTTTGTAAAAATTTGAGAATTTTTGGAAAAGGACAACTATTTTATTTTAATGCTCGAAAACAGTCCAGTCTTGTTTAATAAAGCTGAAAAGACGTAAGTAGTGTATTGCATGTATGATTGTCGGGTTGGTTATGTGGGAACTCTCTACGGGATTTATATAAAAGAAAATGATATGCTCTTAAGCATGGGCACCTCTATTTACAAAGGAGACTATGGCGAAATTTTCCGAAACTTCTAACACTTAGTAAATATTTGCTTCTAAAACTAAAATTTACTAGAACATCGAACGAACAAATATTTATCACGCGGAACAATATAAGTAACGCAACTCAAAATACTAAACTCTAAGCCAAGGCACGACCCGTTCGTCTAATAGACATTAGTACGTGTAGGTTATCGTGTAGCAGACAGAGTTTGAGATTCGGTACAAGACACACTACGGTGAGTTCATGTCCCCCTTTTCTCTTAACGGTTTTCAGTTTTATACTTCGGGGGTGAAATACATGTTACAATTATTACAGACATTACAGACTTTTTCAGACATTTACAGACATTTATAGACATTTACAGACATTTATTTACATGGTATGTTTAGCTAGGGAATTTACTTCTAGATCACGTGAATGGATAGGCTATTATCGTAAGACCATTAATCCTTTTATAAGGACCGAGAGGCATGAGTGATAGATCTATTGGGTGTTGCGAGCCCCACACATGGGCCAGCGTGTGGCTGCATGTGTTGACTATGTCGTTCCGCCAGAAGGACCGGTATGAAATACGCGTTACAGGTTTGAGTGCTTCCTAGGCCATGTCACTTATTAATGTATTAGCTACACATTAATTGATCTCTTTTTCCTTATTGCTACATACCAAGGACATACATTTATACAGACACATTTAAACGACTTATACAGACACACATTAACGATTTATACAGACTCACATACACATGAACTCGCTCAACTTTCGTTGATGTTTTTCAAACTACATGTATTTCAGGAAATTAAGTATGGATCTGGCGGGCGTTGGAGTTTCAAGTCATGTTAAGTATAAAGATGCCATCCATGGTCTTTGGGTTTGGCCAGCGTGTCTTAATCCTGGACGAGACATGTCTTCCAAACTTTGATTACAACTAATATCTTTTGAAGTGTCCTTAGCGAACCTTTACACAATTTATATGGGTTGTAAAACTTAAATTTGAAGTCTACGTTTTAGACAATGTTATTATGTTTTTAACTCATTTTATGGATGACAAATCTTTGGTTTTATCATATAGTTGTTTGATATGGTTGAATGCAATGATAACAAGTAAGTCACACCATAATCACGCTTCCGCAAAAGTCAGGGTGTGACATGCCCTGCCCCCAGTGTGGTTTCCACAATCTCCTTCATGGAAATCCTTTAGGACTTCTTGGATTTCAGGATCCTCAATGCATCTTAGATACGGTCCTACAAGAGATCATTTATACAACATATTATTCAATATTGTAAATTGAGATACCTTAATTTTGAAAGCCCTAGGGTTTTCTCCTGTAGGAATCTCTCCATGTTGTATGTATCTCATGATTGGAAGGATCCATGATCCTGAATGAGATTGAGTATCATTACTAGGGATGATTGCAGAATCCTCTCCTATCTCCATAGCTACATGATCCTCGATAGCCGGGGTCAGGATATGGATAATAGGGATCTTGATATCCTCCGGGATCTTCAAGGATGATCCTAAATTGGCTAATGCATCAGCCTCTGCATTCTCTTCCCTTGGTACCTGTGTCAAGCTAAAAGAAACAAAAGAGAGTGCCAATTCTTTGACTATCTCTAAATATTTGATTAGCTTTTCACCTTTAACAGCATAGGATCCATTAAAGTGATTAGTGATCAATAAAGAATCTATGTGTACCTCAAGATACCTGATCCTTATATGCTTGGCAATTTGCAAACCAGCTATCAGGGCTTCATATTCAGCCTCATTGTTGGTAGTTTGAAATTCACAAGCTATGGAATGGGGTATTATGTCCCCCTGTGGTGATTTTAGTAGTATTCCAAGCCCTGTTCCTTTAACATTAGAAGCACCATCAGTGAAGAGTATCCAAGGATCCTTAGTTTCTTCTAGCAGTTGGACATCTAACTCAGCTTCCTTTTGCAAGTCACTACTAAAATCTGCCACAAAGTCAGCTAAAGCTTGGGATTTGATGGCAGTCCTTGGTTCATATCTTATATCATATGCACTAAGTTTCACTGCCCACTTAGCCATCCTTCCTGACATTTCAGGTTTCCTGAGAACATTCTTAATTGGAAAATTAGTCTTAACAATAATGGCATGAGTCTCAAAATAATGTCTTAATTTAGTAGATGCCATTATTAATGCAAGGATAAGTTTCTCTAAGTGTGAATACCTGGATTCAGCATCAAGTAAACTCTTACTTACATAATAAACAGGATGTTGTGTACCTTGGTGATCCTTAACAAGGACCGCACTTACTGCTTTTGAGGATACTGCTAAGTATAAGGATAATATATCCCCTTTTTCTGGTTTCATCAGGGCCGGGGCTGAGGATAGGTAATCCTTAAGAGCTTTGAGGGCACTTTCATGCTTCTCAGTCCATTCAAATTTCTTGTTCTTCCTCAGGATGTCATAGAATTCCTTGCACTTTTCTGAGGATTTGGATATGAATCTGTACAAGGCTGCGATCCTGCCTGTCAATCTTTGCACATCCTTAGCATTGGCATGAGATTTGATATTCACAATAGCCTTGATTTGCTCTGGACTTGCTTCAATGCCCCTCTTTGTCACCATATAGCCTAAGAATTTACCTGCCTTAACACCAAAATGACACTTGGAAGGATTTAGTTTCATATTAAATTTATCAAGGATATTGAATGCTTCCTCCAAGTCTCTAAGGTGATCCTCAGCTTTCTTGGACTTAACCACCATGTCATCTATATAGACTTCCATAGTGTGTCCAATTTGTTCCTTGAACATCATATTGACTAGCCTTTGATAAGTAGCACCTGCATTCCTTAGTCCAAATGGCATAGCAATATAACAATATATACCAGTTGGGGTCATAAAGGCTGTATCCTCTTGATCAGATGGTTCCATCTGAATTTGTTGAAATCCAGATGAAGCATCCATAAAAGTCAACAACTCATGACCCGCGGTAGCATCCACCATGGAGTCAATGTGGGGTAATGGGAAAGGATCCTTGGGACATGCCTTGTTTAAATCAGTAAAATCGACACATACCCTCCACTTTCCATTTTTCTTTTGAACAACAACCACATTGGCTAACCATCTTGGATACTTAACCTCTCTAATCATACCTGCCCGAAGTAGTTTATCTACTTCATCCTGGATAATAGCATTCCTTTCAGGTGCAAACTTACTCCTTTTTTGATGTATAGGCTTGAATGACCTGTCAATGCCAAGTTTATGAGTAATTATATCTTTGGATATACCTGTCATGTCCTCATGTTTCCAGGCAAAGGTAGTTTTCCTTCTTTTAAGAAAGGATGCTAGCTCTTGTTCAATATCGCTAAGGATCCCTGATCCTATGAAGATCTTGGATTCAGGATCATCAGGATCCATGAGGATTTCTTTCAAATCCTGTTCTCTTGCCTCCAAGACATCTCTTGAAGGATACTTTAATTGCTATTGCTCCCTTGGTCTTGAGGTTGGCTTCATTGATGATGTATAACAGTTCTTAGCCTCTTGTTGATCACTCTCAATTTTCACCACTCCCCATGGACTTGGAAGCTTTACACACTGATGATAGGTGGATGGGACTGCCTTCATATCATGTATCCATGGCCTGCCAAGGATAACATTGCAACAAGATAAGCAATCTATAACACAAAATTTTTGATAAGAATGCAGTCCTTCAATATAAATTGGGAGTTTGATGTCCCCCAATGTGTTCTTGGTCTCCCCACTGAATCCCACAAGTACTGAGGATATTGGGACAATATCACACTCCGGTATGTTCATCTTCTTGAGGACATCAAGTTGAATGATGTTCACAGAGCTTCCTCCATCTATAAGGATCCTGCGAACAAAGTGGTTAGAAATAAACAATGTAATTACAAGACCATCATGATGAGGATCCTGGACATCAACACGATCATCCTCATCAAAGGTTATGACTTTATCCTGGGTAACAACAGAGGTCCGGACGGGTCTGTCTCCATTATCCATCTTGGTTTCCTTAGCATGTCTTTTTGCTGCTGAAAAGGAGGTACCACAAATGTCTGATCCACCGGATATTAAGTTTATAACTTGTGCATCTGCTGGAGGAGCAGGAGCCCTTTCCGGGATCCTTTCAAGATCCTGGATCCTTGACTTTTTTCGTCCCAAAAGTTCCTTCAAATGCCCCTTGCTCAACAAGTAACCAATTTCCTTTCTTAGTGCAATACACTCTTCAGTGAGATGCCCGAAATCCTCATGATATGCACACCATTTGGACTTATCCTTTGTAGCAGCTGGCTTATCACTCTTTCTCGGCCACCTAGCTTTCTCACCTAGATTCTGCATTGCAAGGATTAGTTCATTGTTATCAACAGAAAAACAGTATTCAGAAATAGGAGGATAATCCTCATCATCCTCTTCTTGTTCCACTGCATGCACGTTCTGGTTATCAGATCTGTTGTAGGATTTTGATTTGTTGTTCCTGAAGTAGGATCCTTATTTCTCCTGTTTTGAGGATCCTGCCAATCTATCCTGGATCCTTTTATCATCCTCTAGGCGGATGAACCTAAGGGCCCTGGTTCTTATTTCATCAAGATTCCTGCAAGGTGTCATAACAAGATCATCATAGAATAATGAATCCCTAAGCAATCCCATTTTAAAGGCTTCTACAGCCGTAGCAATATCCAAGTTGGGAATATCTAAGGATTCTTTACTAAACTTAGTGATGTAATCTCTAAGTGATTCATTTTGACCTTGTGTTACCCTATATAGATCACTAGTTAATCGTTCAAATTTTCTACTACAAGAGAATTGACTATTAAACAAATTAACTAGATTAGCAAATGAACTAATAGAGTAAGGGGGAAGACTTAGCGGCCATTTAAGAGCAGATCCTGTGAGTGTGGATCCAAATCCCTTGCATAGACATGCTTCTTTTAACCTCTCAGGAATTGGATTGATCTCTATCCTCTCCCTGTATTGTGCTACATGCTCCTCTGGATCCGTTGAACCATCATAGAGCTTCATGGATGGTATCTGGAATCTTTTGGGTATCTCAGCATCACATAAGGGTGGTGCAAAACGAGATATCCTATAGCTACCATCTGCGATTTCAGGGATGGGTTTAACCACTCCTGGTACACTGGATATCATATCCTTAAGCTTCTGCAGTTCCCTAGCCATAGCTTGATTGTTTCCTGTATCCTGCATGGAGCCATGGTTAGTGTTATAAGAATTATTGAAAGTATTACCTCCCAGAGGATTCATGTGTGGAATTCCAGATGTGAATCCAAATTGATGGGATTCCGGTATGATTGAAGGACCATATGAAGCAATGGTCTGCATTGGTATGAAGTCTCCTTGATGAACATCCGAACTTGGAGGCTGCATACTCCTTAAGGATCCTCGATCCTGAAAGATGTTGGATCCTTGAACCTGAAAGGATCCTGGAGCCAGAGAGGATCCTTGGACCTGGGAGGATCCTTGGACCTGGGAGGATCCTTGGACCGGGAAGGATCCTTGGATCTGGGAGGATCCCTGGACCTGGGAGGATCCTTGGACCTGGGAGGATCCTTGGACCGGGAAGGATCCTTGGATCTGGGAGGATCCCTGGACCTGGGAGGATACTTGGACCATGGAGGATCCTTGGACCTGGGAGGATCCTTGGACCATGGAGGATCCTTGGACCTGGGAGGATCCTTGAACCGAGTGCATTCCCAAATATCCTCCTGAGCTGACGAAGGATCCCTGATGCTGGACAGAGGCTCCGGAAGGTTGAAGGCAAGATCCTGGAGCCTGAGTTATTGTTGTTGTTCCATAACGTCTTCCTGGTAATTCACCCAAGTATTGCACGTCTGGAGCTGCTGAGTGCTGGGAAGTTATGACTGGAGTGTCGAAGTTCAGCGACCTGGGCATCAATGGGGAATGATCCTCCACCGATTTCTTCTGTTTTTTGATATCACCTATCTCCTTGAGGATCATTTCGTTGGTTTTATCCTGCTCTTGCATACGATCCCTCATCTGCAAAATCAGATTAAAAAGATCATTAGTAGTAGGATTAGTGGAAACAGAAGAAGTTGGTGGTTTTTGAAAAATGGGGGTTTGTCTCTTCGCAGCGTTATCAACATTCTTCTGGGATCCAGAAGGTGGTGGAGGCAAAGGAGGAACGCCTTGTGAAGAACTGAATGATGGCATTAAACTTGAATTGTTCTTCGTTGAGGAAGCCATCTGCTTGGTTGTAACGAACCGGAACGATCACCAGAACAACAATTTCTCAAGAACGAAGCACCAATTGCCCCACGGTGGGCGCCAAACTGTTTTGGTCAAAAATTAAGCAATGATAATGCAACCAAACTTTCTGTTGTGAGGTACGATGCTTGAATCAATGAACAACACTAAGGATCACTCAGAAATGAAATGAATAAGTGACACAAAGATTTATACGAGGAAAAAGCCCTTGATCAATGAATGATCTCCGGCATAAAAAACCTCGGGTGATGGAAACTACCGATCACCAACTCAAATTAAACAAGAAATGTATTACAACTTCGGATGATAGCGAGCTAGTTACAAGGATCACTATAGTATAATGTGCAAAAAGGTGTGTAATTGCCAAGTGAATTGTCAAGAGCTGGTGGTAGCAGTTGCGAGTGTGTGTGTTAAGCTAAAAATAGCCAAGGGTTTCTATTTAGCTCGCTATCCCCTTTAAAAATAGAAAATATCTAAGCTAACAAACATTCCGCATTTGGTGCAAGTCCTCCACGACCTCCATAACGTCCATTTCAGCCATGCACGTGCGGAATAATTATGGAATATACCCCAGGAATATCGCCAAGACCAAGTCCAAGCTCGTACTCCTACAAAACAACTTTATATTCAAAGCAAACAATCGTTAGTATAAGGATCCTTACGATGATCCATGATCCTGATCCTGTAATACTTCTGAGGATCACCAATTCAAACAGAAGTGAGGATCACTAAACCCAACAGTAATTGAGGATCACTGATCATTGAAAAATCCTCCCCTAACAGTTAGAAACCTTAGGAACGGATGTATGGTACGTCTACCATTATACGTAGGATCCTGAATATAGCCAGTACAATGAAATTGTCAGCCCCTAAAGCGAGTACTGGTCCCATTGCCATGAACTATACCAGGATCATCGTGCGCTACTGGCGAAACTGGGGACAGGCCCAAACTGGGGTCAAGCCCAAATAACTGGGGTCAAGCCCAAATAACTGGGGTCAAGCCTAAATAACTGGGGTCAAGCCCAAATAACTGGATACTTCTGTGGATACTCAACCCTTTGTTAAGGATACCTGAACCTTCAAAACTCAGAATCAAGTGAAAGGAGGATATAGGATGCAGGATCCTTTATCCTTATATAAGATAATTAAAGAATGAAATAGTTTGAGATCGGAATATTACCAGAATGGGGATCATCTGTCCTATAAGGATCCTTCAAGGATACTTGTTAGCTAAGGATCATGAATCCTTATTACATGAAGTATTTCTTCAAGTGGACAGCATTCCAAGCTCTTGGTAGCAAATCACCTTCCATTGTTAGCAAACGATATGCCCCCTTTCCTGCTTCAGCTTCAATCAAATAAGGGCCTTCCCACTTTGGTGCTAACTTCCCATCAGCAGGATTGGTGGTATTCTGAAATGCTTTCCTTAATACCATATCACCAACTTAGAATTTCCTGATCCTGACATTCTTGTTGTAAGCTCCAGCCATCCTTTGTTGATAACTGGCCATCCTTATCCTTGCCAAATCCCTGAGTTCTTCTATAGTATCTAAGTCTTGAACCAAGTTTTCAGCATTTTCTTCAGGATCATGAATGCTTGTTCTTGCGGTAGGAACCACCATCTCTGTAGGGATCACTGATTCTGCTCCAAATACCAAAGAGAATGGAGTTTGGCCAGTAGCATTCTTGGGAGTTGTCCTATCAGCCCAAAGTACATAAGGTAGTTCTTCTGCCCATTTTCCTTTCTTGGATCCAAGCTTCTTCTTCAAATTGTTGATGACGATCTTGTTGGATGATTTTGCCTGACCATTAGCTTGTGGGTGGACTGGTGTTGATGTTATCATCTTAATCCCCCAGCTGTCACAAAAGTTAGTAGTTCTACTCCCAATAAATTGGGATCCATTATCACAAACAATTTCAGAAGGGATACCAAATCTAGTAATAATGTTTCTTTTAATAAAGGATATAACTTCCTTTTCTCTGACTTGAGCAAAGGCTTCAGCCTCTATCCACTTGGAGAAGTAATCAGTCATAGCAAGCATGAATACTTTTCCACAAGGTGCCTTAGGAAGCTTACCCACTGTATCCATTCCCCATCTCATAAATGGCCAAGAAGAGGATATAGGATGCAAAAGTTCTGCTGGTTGGTGAAGGATATTACTGTGTCTCTGACAAGGATCACACTTCTTGGCATACTCCACAGCATCCTTCTTCATAGTGGGCCAATAGTATACTGTCCTCAGGATCATTGAGAATAATGCCCTGCCCCCAGTGTGGTTTCCACAATCTCCTTCATGGAAATCCTTTAGGACTTCTTGGATTTCAAGATCCTCAATGCATCTTAGATATGGTCCTGCAAGAGATCGTTTATACAACATATTATTCAATATTGTAAATTAAGATACCTTGCTTTTGAAAGCCCTAGGGTTTTCTCCTGTAGGAATCTCTCCATGTTGTATGTATCTCATGATTGGGAGGATCCATGATCCTGAATGAGATTGAGTATCATCACTAGGGATGATTGCAGAATCTTCTCCTATCTCCATAGCTACATGATCCTCGATAGCAGGGGTCAGGATATGGATAATAGGGATCCTTATATCCTCCGGGATCTTCAAGGATGATCCTAGATTGGCTAATGCATCAACCTCTGCATTCTCTTCCCTTGGTACCTGTGTCAAACTAAAGGAAACAAAAGAGAGTGCCAATTCTTTGACTATCTCTAAATATTTGATTAGCTTTTCACCTTTAACAGTATAGGATCCATTAAAGTGATTAGTGATTAATAATGAATATACATGTACCTCAAGATACCTGATCCTCATATGCTTAGCAATTTGCAAACCAGCTATCAAGGCTTCATACTCGGCCTCACTGTTGGTAGTTTGAAATTCACAAGCTATGGAGTGGGGTATTATGTCCCCCTGTGGTGATTTTAGTAGTATTCCCAGCCCTGTTCCTTTTACATTGGAGGCTCCATCAGTGAATAGTATCCAAGGATCCTTAGTTTCTTCGAGCTGTTGGACTTCTAACTCAGCCTCCTTTTGCAAATCACTACTAAAATCTGCCACAAAGTCAGCTAAGGCTTGGGATTTGATGGCAGTCCTTGGTTCATATCTTATATCATATGCACTAAGCTTCACTGCCCACTTAGCCATCCTTCCTGACATTTCAGGTTTCCTGAGAACATTCTTAATTGGAAAATTAGTCTTACCAATAATGGCATGAGTCTCAAAATAATGTCTTAATTTAGTAGATGCCATTATTAATGCAAGGATAAGTTTCTCTAAGTGTGAATACCTGGATTCAGCATCAAGTAAACTCTTACTTACATAATAAACAGGATGTTGTGTACCTTGGTGATCCTTAACTAGGACCGCACTTACTGCTTTTGAGGATACTGCTAAATATAAGGATAATATATCCCCTTTTTCTGGTTTCATCAGGGCCGGGGCTGAGGATAGGTAATCCTTAAGAGCTTTGAGGGCACTTTCATGCTTCTCAGTCCATTCAAAATTCTTGTTCTTCCTCAGGATGTCATAGAATTCCTTGCACTTTTCTGAGGATTTGGATATGAATCTGTTCAAGGCTGCGATCCTGCCTGTCAATCTTTGCACATCCTTAGCATTGGCATGAGATTTGATATTCACAATAGCCTTGATTTTCTCTGGACTTGCTTCAATGCCCCTCTTTGTCACCATATAGCCTAAGAATTTACCTGCCTTAACACCAAAATGACACTTGGAAGGATTTAGTTTCATATTAAATTTATCAAGGATATTGAATGCTTCCTCCAAGTCTTTAAGGTGATCCTCAGCTTTCTTGGACTTAACCACCATGTCATCAATATAGACTTCCATAGTGTGTCCAATTTGTTCCTTGAACATCATATTGACTAGCCTTTGATAAGTAGCACCTGCATTCCTTAGTCCAAATGGCATAGCAATATAACAATATATACCAGTTGGGGTCATAAAGGCTGTATCCTCTTGATCAGATGGTTCCATCTGAATTTGTTGAAATCCAGATGAAGCATCCATAAAAGTCAACAACTCATGACCCGCGGTAGCATCCACCATGGAGTCAATGTGGGGTAATGGGAAAGGATCCTTGAGACATGCCTTGTTTAAATCTGTAAAATCGACACATACCCTCCACTTTCCATTTTTCTTTTGAACAACAACCACATTGGCTAACCATCTTGGATACTTAACCTCTCTTATCATACCTGCCCGAAGTAGTTTATCTACCTCTTCCTGGATAATAGCATTCCTCTCGGGTGCAAACTTCCTCCTCTTTTGATGAATTGGCTTGAATGACCTGTCAATGCCAAGTTTATGAGTAATTATATCTTTAGATATACCTGTCATATCCTCATGTTTCCAGGCAAAGGTAGTTTTTCTTCTTTTAAGGAAGGATATTAGCTCCTGTTCAATGTTGCTAAGGATCCCTGATCCTATGAAGATCTTGGATTCAGGATCATCAGGATCCATGAGGATTTCTTTCAAATCCTGTTCTCTTGCCTCCAAGACATCTCTTGAAGGATACTTTAAATGCTATTGCTCCCTTGGTCTTGAGGCTGGCTTCATCGATGATGTATAACAATTCTTAGCCTCTTGTTGATCACTCTCAATTTTCACCACTCCCCATGGACTTGGAAGCTTTACACACTGATGATAGGTGGATGGGACTGCCTTCATATCATGTATCCATGGCCTGCCAAGGATAACATTACAACAAGATAAGCAATCTATAACACAAAATTTCTGATAAGAATGGAGTCCTTCAATATAAATAGGGAGTTTGATGTCCCCCAATGTGTTTTTGGTTTCCCCGCTAAATCCCACAAGGACTGAGGATCTTGGGACAATATCAGACTCCGGGATATTCATTTTCTTGAGGATATCAAGCTGAATGATGTTCACAGAGCTTCCTCCATCGATTAGGATCCTGCGAACAAAGTGGTTAGAAATAAACAATGTAATTACAAGACCATCATGATGAGGATCCTGGACATCAACACGATCATCCTCATCAAAAGTTATGATCTTATCCTTGGTGACGGTGGAGGTCCGGATGGGTCTGTCCCCAATATCCATCTTGGTTTCCTTAGCATGTCTCTTGGCTGCTGAAAAGGAAGTACCACAAATGTCTGATCCACCGGATATGAAGTTTATAACTTGTGTATCTGCTGGAGGAGCAGGAGCCCTTTCTGGGATCCTTTCAGGATCCTGGATCCTTGACTTCTTCCGTCCCAAAAGTTCCTTCAAATGCCCCTTGCTTAACAAGTAACCAATTTCCTTTCTTAGTGCAATACACTCTTCAGTGAGATGCCCGAAATCCTCATGATATGCACACCAATTGGACTTATCCTTTGTAGCAGCTGGTTTATCACTTTTTCTCGGCCACCTAGCTTTCTCACCTAGATTCTGCCTTGCAAGGATTAGTTCATTGTTATCAACAGAAAAACAGTATTCAGAAATAGGAGGATAATCCTCATCATCCTCTTCTTGTTCCACCGCATGCACGTTCTGGTTATCAGACTTGTTGTAGGACTTGGATTTGTTGTTCCTGAAGTAGGATCCTTGTTTCTCCTGTTTTGAGGATCCTGTCAATCTATCCTGGATCCTTTTGTCATCCTCTAGGCGGATGAACCTAAGGGCCCTGGTTCTTACTTCATCAAGATTCCTGCAAGGTGTCATAACAAGATCATCATAGAATAATGAATCCCTAAGCAATCCCATTTTAAAGGCTTCTACACCTGTAGCAATATCCAAAGTAGGAATATCTAAGGATTATTTACTAAACTTAGTGATATAGTCTCTAAGTGATTCATTTTGACCTTGTGTTACCCTATATAGATCACTAGTTAATCGTTCAAATTTTCTACTACAAGAGAATTGACTATTAAACAAATTAACTAGATTAGCAAATGAAGTAATAGAGTAAGGGGGAAGACTTAGCAACCATTTAAGAGCAGATCCTGTGAGTGTGGATCCAAATCCCTTGCATAGACATGCTTCCTTTAACCTCTCAGGAATTGGATTGATCTCCATCATCTCCCTATACTGAGCTACATGCTCTTCTGGATCTGTTGAACCATCATACAGCTTCATAGATGGTATCTGGAACCTTTTGGGTATCTCAGCATCACATAAGGGTGGTGCAAAACGAGATATCCTATGGCTACCATCTGCAATTTCAGGAATGGGTTTAAGCACTCCTGGTACACTGGATATCATATCCTTAAGTTTCTGTAATTCCCTAGCCATAGCTTGATTGATACCTGTATCCTGCATTGAGCCATGGTTAGTGTTATATGAATTATTAAAAGTGTTACCTCCCAGAGGATTCATGTTTGGAATTGCGGATGTGAATCCATATTGACGGGATTCTGGTATGATCGAAGGACCAGATGAAGCAATGGTCTGCATTGGTATGAAGTCTCCTTTGTTAGGGGTCATTTTCTTAACATATGTATCCTGACCAATATCCTGCCTTTGTTTGTTTATTTGTGATCAGGATGCTGGAAGAAGATATTGCTGACATCTTGGGCGATATCCTGAGGCTTATTGAATTAACCACGTGCAGGTTAAGGGCAGAGGCTTGCTAACGGTCAAGAGGACTTCTTCTCCTCAAGACTCGGACGAATTTGTTGAGAAAGAGACGTTGAGCCCGAAAGACCAGCTCTACAACATTCCAAAAAGGAATATTCGGTGGATCCCGCAAGTTTAGGGTAGTTAGTTATTTTATCTTTACTATAAATAGATGAGGTCGGATCAGCTTAGAACACATCGTTTCACACTTACACTCTCGAACACAATCACACTCTAGCTAATTGCAAACACCACACTTGTATTTCATTTTCGTTGTAACACTTAGTCGATCCGTACCACATCCTGCACTGTATCCTGATTTTTGAAGCAATTGAAGAACAAGGCAGCTGCGATTGTCAGCTCCCGAGGTTTTATGCCGGCGATCTAAATTGATCAAGGGCTTTCCTCGTACATCTCGTGTCACTTCCTTTACTTTTTGCTCATTATTCGCTCATTGTTTGATCGTCGATACAGCTCAATATCCCGAGCCGTATCCTGAAACTGTTTTTACAAATAATTTAATTAACACATTTTTGACACTTACTTCTAGCACACTACCTCACTTAACTAATTTGATCACTTAATTACTTCGGTAATTTTTGACCAAAACAATTTGGTGCCCACCGTGGGGCAAGTGGTGCTCTTTTTACTAAAACTTTTTGTCAAATCGCTAATCGGTTTTCTATTTTCAAAACTTTTTGCCACATTATCTATAATGGCCTCAAGATCAAACGTGAGTTCCTCTACTGTATCTGCTATGACTTCTGCTACTGCCGGTTCGGTGCTTCCACCACCTCCTCCAAGGATGCCAGCCTCTACACAATCTCAAGATGTTATCCCGACTCGGAGTGTCCAGGGATCTGCTCCCGTTTTAGCTTCTAATGATGAAATTCTAACCTTATTTGGAAGTGTTCAGGAACAAATGAGGCAACAACAGGAAACAAACCAAATGCTTTTGAGGGAGATACAACTCCTGAAGGCTGGCTCGAGCAGATCTGCGGAGGACAATGTCACTCCGTTACACCCCAGAGCATTGAACTTTAGCTCGGCTGTGTATACCGAGGATAATAGGGGGAATATCGTGCCCAGTCTTCCTCAGAATCATACTCCTGAAATACCCTCCTTGGTCCGGATGTCAACCATAAGGAGCTCAGGATATGCTTCAGGATATGGGCAGAATCCTCCAACTGGTAACATGTCTAATAATAATAATACTCATGCTACTAACAGTGGTGGATCTTTGCAGGATACAGGTGTAACATCAGCACTTACCAGGGAACTTCAGAAGTTGAAAGACATGATATCTAGTGTACCTGGGGTGGTCCAGCCGATCCCGGAAGTATCTCAAGATAGTCACAAGATATCTCGTTTTGCATACCCTATATGTGATGCTGAGATCCCAAAGAGATTCCAAACTCCCAACATGAAGCTTTATGATGGGACTACGGATCCTGAGGAGCATATTGCCCAGTATAGGGAAAGAATGGAGATTAACCCTATCCCTCCGGAGCTCAAGGAAGCGTGCTTGTGCAAGGGATTTGGTTCTACTCTAACAGGATCAGCCTTAAAATGGCTGTTAAACGTTCCTCCTCACTCAATTACTTCATTTGCTCATTTGGTTAATTTATTTAACAGTCAATTTTCTTGTAGTCAGAGTTTTGAGAAACTAACCAGTGATCTTTACAGGATAACTCAAGGGCCTCAGGAATCCTTGAGGGATTATGTGAACAAATTTAGTCGAGAATCCTTGGATATCCCACATCTTGATGTTGCAACAGCTGTGCAAGCTTTTAAGATGGGATTACAAAAGGATTCTCAGTTTTATCAGGATCTTATAATGAATCCCTGCAGGAATCTCGATGAAGCTCGTAACAGGGCCTTGAGATATATCCGTCTGGAAGATGACAAGAAGATGCAAGAAAGGATGAACTCATCCAACACTTATGAATCAACTAATAGGAAGTCAGAATCCTCATTTAGGTCATATCGGCCTAAGCCATATGGTAGAAATGAAAACAAGAAAGTGAATGCTGTCGAAGACGAGGATCCTGAAGAGTATCCTGAGTTGTCTGAATATTGCTTTTCTGTTAATATTCCTGAATTGATGTATGCTATGCAGGGTCTAGGAGACAAGGCTAGATGGCCTCGAAAGAATCAACAAAAGGCTGACTGGAAGGATAAGTCAAAATGGTGTGCTTTCCACGAAGATTTCGGACATATGACTGAGGATTGCATTGCTTTAAGGAAAGAAATAAGCTATCTTCTAAGCAAGGGATATCTGAAAGATCTCTTAGGAAAAAAGAAGAATAAGGGTCAGGATACTGACAAGGATCCTGAACGAGCAGCATCACCTCCCTCGGATGCCAAGATAATCAACTTCATTTCGGGGGGATCCGACATTTGTGGAACTTCGTATTCGGCAGCAAAGAGACACGCAAAGGAAGCCAAAGCCGAAAGGGGAGACAAACCTGTCAGGATGACTACACTCACAACTGACAAAGTGATCACATTTGATGCTGATGACAGGGATACTGTCCAGGATCCTCACCATGATGCTCTGGTAATAACGTTATATGTGGCTAACCATTTTGTACGCAGGATATTGGTTGATAATGGCAGCTCCGTCAACATAATCCAGCTAGAGACACTTAAAAGAATGAATGTATCTCCAATGGATATAACTTCGAAGTCAACCGTGCTTGTTGGGTTCAGCGGAGAGGCCAGAAACACAGTGGGAGAGATAAAGTTGCCGGTATACGTTGAAGGAGTCAACTCGATACAACGTTTCTGTGTGATGGACTCTCTATCCTGCTATAACATTATACTGGGAAGACCATGGATTCACGATATGAAGGCCGTGTCATCAACATATCACCAATGCATCAAGATACCTACCCCTTGGGGAGTTGTTAAAGTTGATAGTGATCAGCAGGAGGCGAAAGAATGCTACTCCTCCTCGATGAAATCCTCAGCCAAAACTAGTGCAGCATAGCAATTAAAGACGCGGGCCCAGGATATCATGGAGGATCCGGAGCAGGATGTGAAGAAAGTTATCCTGGACCAGGATAACCCCGATATTTCGGTGCTCGTAGGGACCAATATCCCTCAGGATATTGAGGAACAATTAATTAACTTTTTGAAATGTAGGATGTCTACGTTTGCATGGAAGCATGAGGATATGACAGGCATATCCAAAGATATTATCACTCACAAGCTTGGAATTGATAAATCATTCAAGCCTGTGCAACAAAAAAGAAGGAAGTTTGCTCCTGAGCGGAACACGATTATCCAGGAGGAAGTTGAAAGATTATTAAAGTCAAGAATGATCAGAGAGGTTAAGTTCCCAAGGTGGTTAGCAAACGTGGTTGTAGTACAGAAGAAGAATGGGAAATGGAGAGTTTGTGTAGACTACACAGACTTGAACAAAGCTTGTCCTAAAGACCCATTTCCTCTTCCCCATATTGATGCAATGGTAGATGCCACTGCCGGGCATGAAATGCTGACCTTCATGGACGCATCCTCAGGATTTCAACAGATCCAAATGGAGCCTTCTGACCAGAAGGATACCGCCTTCATGACGCCAACAGGTATTTATTGTTATACAGCTATGCCTTTTGGTTTGAAAAATGCAGGTGCAACATACCAAAGATTGGTAAACATGATGTTTAAAGACAAACTGGGGGACACCATGGAGGTGTACATTGACGATATGGTGGTAAAATCAAAGAAAGCTCAGGATCACCTCCAGGATATTAAAGGAGCATTTGATATCCTGGATCAATACAACATGAAGCTGAATCCTGCTAAATGCCATTTCAGAGTGGGGGCAGGAAAGTTTCTTGGGTATATGGTGACGAAAAGGGGGATAGAGGCAAGCCCGGAGCAGATTAAAGCTATCCTGGATATAAAATCACCCTCGAATATGAAGGATGTACAAAGATTAACAGGCCGAGTAGCAGCTCTAAACAGATTTATCTCAAGATCCTCAGAGAAATGCAAAGACTTCTATGATATCCTAAAGAAGAACAAAAGATTCGAATGGGGGGAAAAGCATGAAGCAGCTCTACAGGATTTGAAACGGTATCTCTCAACCGCACCTCTATTGATGAAGCCGGAAAATGGTGAACCACTATCCCTGTACCTTGCTGTATCAGGGAATGCTGTAAGTGCCGTTCTTATAAAAGACCATGAAGGTCAGCAGTATCCTGTTTATTATGTTAGTAAAAGTTTGTTAGATGCTGAAACTAGGTATTCTCATTTAGAAAAATTGATACTAGCATTAATTATGGCATCAACGAAACTTAGGCATTATTTCGAGACACATAGGATACATGTTAAAACAAACTATCCTATTAAAAATGTGCTTAGGAAACCAGAGATGTCAGGCAGGATGGCCAAGTGGTCAGTAAAGTTAAGTGCTTATGATTTAGTATATGAACCTAGGAATGCCATAAAGTCTCAGGCTTTAGCTGACTTTGTGGCTGACTTTAGTAGTGACATTCAGGATGAGGTAGATCTAGAAGTTCAACAGCTAGGAGAATCCTCAGGATCCTGGACATTATATACTGATGGTGCATCTAATGTAAGAGGAGTGGGATTAGGAATACTACTAAAATCGCCACAGGGGGACATATTACCCCAGGCTATTAGGTGTGAATTTCCTGCTACTAATAATGAAGCAGAGTATGAGGCTTTAATTGCAGGATTAGAGATGGCTAAGAGCATGAGTATCAAAAATTTGCAAGTATATGTTGACTCTCTGTTAATTACTAACCATTTTAATGGATCCTATGCAGTTAAGGGAGAGAAATTAATCGAATATCTCGATATTCTCAAAAAATTAGCAGGATATTTCGATGTTTTTATACTTGAACAGGTACTAAGGGAAGATAATGCTGAAGCAGATGCCTTAGCAAATCTGGGATCATCGATCAGGATACCTGAAGGGACACAAATACCAATAGTACATGTCTTATATCCTGCAACGAATCTTCAGGATAAAGAAGTAGCTGGTATTCAGGATCCTGGGGCAGAATATCCTGAAGAGGATCCTAAAACCTGGACGGCTCCAATCATGAAATATCTCAAAGAAGGACATATTCCTGGAGATGAAAATCCTAAGGCATTTAGGATGAAGGTATCACGATTCACTATTATAGATAATATTTTATACAAGAAATCTCTTGCAGGACCGTATTTGAGATGCTTGGAGGATCTTGAAGCCAAAGAAGTCCTTCAGGATATACATGAAGGGGATTGTGGTAACCATGCTGGGGGCAGATCGTTATTCTCAAAAATATTAAGAACAGGATATTATTGGCCAACAATGAGAAAAGATGCCGCAGAATATGCTCGAAGATGTGACTCATGTCAAAGACATAGTAACATACTGCATCAACCTGCTGAACCATTATATCCTATTGTTTCCCCTTGGCCATTTATGAAGTGGGGTATGGATATAGTGGGAAAGCTACCAAAAGCTCCGGGAGGAAAAGTCTTTATGCTAGCAATGACGGATTATTTCTCTAAGTGGGTTGAAGCTGAAGCATTTGTTCAAGTTAGAGACCAAGAAGTAGTATCCTTCATAAAGAGGAATATCCTGACTAGATTTAGAGTACCAGCTGAGATAATCTGTGACAATGGTTCTCAGTTCATAAGTAAGAGGACTACAGACTTTTGCAAGAATTGGGGAATCAAAATGATCACATCTACTCCGGTACATCCTCAAGCAAATGGACAAGCAGAATCCTCTAACAAGATAATTGTCAACAACTTAAAGAAAAGGCTTGGAGCCAAAAAAGGAAGATGGGCAGAAGAATTACCCTTTGTTTTATGGGCTGATAGGACAACGGTAAAGAATGCAACAGGTCAAACCCCATTTTCGTTGGTGTTTGGAGCGGAAGCAGTGATTCCAACGGAGATGACAATACCTACTGCAAGATCTATCTTAAGTGACCCTGAGAAGAATCCTGAAGCCTTGAGTCAGGATTTAGACACTATAGATGAAAAGAGAGATGCGGCAAGGCTAAGGATGGCAACATATCAACAGAGAATATCCAGGGCATATAACAAGAATATTAGAACCAGAAGATTTAAGGTTGTAGATTGGGTATTAAGAAAGGCTTTCCAAAATACTACTAATCCTGCCGATGGCAAATTAGCTCCAAAATGGGAAGGACCATATGAAGTTGAATCAGAAGCAGGGAAAGGAGCATATAGACTCAAGAATATGGAGGGAGATATGCTACCGAGATCTTGGAATGCTATACACCTTAAGCTCTATTTCAAGTGAGTCTAGAATTTAATTTCTGACTCAAGATGGTATGAATTCTTACTTCTTTTAAATGTGTTTGGTGTAATTTGTTCTCGATAACCTGATACTGACTTAAGCATCGGAGGGGTGTTAGCCAAGCTAACACCCACCTTAGTTTACATTTGTTTTGCAAGATATGTTTCAGGATATAGCTCCAGAATATGCACTCGGGATAACTCAGAAGATTAGAGGATTGGCCCCCTCTCTCACGTTTAAGGGATACTGATCCCTTCACAGGTTTAAAGGTATTCACCTTTCTTCCGAATTGGGTTTAAACACCCCGCCTGGAGCGCAAGTTATTCAGGGATAGTTCAAGGTGGCAGGACCAGTCCATGTAAAAGTGGCTGACAATTTCGTTACCATTGGCTATATCCTGAATCCTAACGGTATATGAGGATTGATCACCCTCTCTCACGAAAGGGTATTTTCATACTCTCTAAGGTTTAAAGGTTTTCACCTTTCTAAGTCTTGGAGTTTATACACTCCCGCCTGTAGCGCATGAAAAATTGGGATTTTCCCCACGATACAAAGGATTTATCTCCAGTACATCCTTGGGTTATACCCTCGGGACGTGAAAAATTGCTTATGCCATGGAAACTGACATTAAGTGGATTTCTAAGATACTTGAAGACATTGTACACAGGGGACATCCCTGCCAAGATGGTGGTGTAAAGCTAAAAGAAAGAAGTTTGCGACTAATGCATTAAGTACCTTGCACTGGGGACATCTTCATTGGAAGAGTTGCAAAGGGATTGAAGTTCGGTAATAGGTTTATATCCTATGTCTGGTATGATCTTTCCTTTGTAAGCCTCATTTAAATTTTTAGTAACATCATGTTAAGTATCTTGACATATATCCTCAAAGTCCTTTTAAGGATATTTGACTAGGATGTTTGAAACTGGTATTGGCTTGGAACTTTGATCATCATCAAAACTTGGTTTTGAGGAGATAAACTATTTCTTACTTTCTAAAGAAATTTTTATAAAATTGAAAGAACGTCTGGAAGATCCATTTAAAAGGCTTCTGCAGTATGTTTCTAAGCATACTAATCAGGATATTTTGTAAAATAACAGTATGAAATTTTTACAAAGCTAAGACTTACACTAAACAATGCAGAGTAACAAAAAATAAGTCAAAAGATGAAATTATTCTTAAAGCGATCAATACTGGTTGATAACCGAAGGTTTCATCCTGAAACCCAGGACCCATCCGCCTTCGGTTATCAAATTGTTTAGAGATAGAAATGAAAATTGTTCATAAAGACATAAAATTGTTCGAATGAAAATAAGCTCTAGGGGGTAGTGCCTTCTTGCTCCATAGCGGTTTCAGCAACATCCATTTTGGGATCCGCCTCAGCATCCTTGTCAGCATCGATTGCCTTTTCAACTGCTTTAGAAGGATCATCGACAGTTGGTTTGGAAGAGGTACCGCCAAGATTCTTCAGCTTGGTCTCCCAGGCTCCAACGTCCCAAGAAGGGCATTCGAAGCCTAATGTTTTGGCTTCGTGAGCCATCTTCAACCTAGCCTGGAGAAGAGAAATGACGACGGAACTTTTGAGGCTTTCTCGGTAACTGACCATATCCCGTTCGTACTGCACATGGGCAGCTTCCAGATCGGCTTGGGCTTGAAGAGTAGCCTTGTTAAGAGCAACTTGGTGTTCCTGGGTCATAGCTTTGTATTTCTCCTCGTAATGACGAGACTTGGCGGCCGCGATCATACCTTGGTCTGAAATTGTGATTTCTGCTTCCTTTAGCTTGGATTCAAGTGTTTTGTTAAGCTTGCAGGATTCTTGATATAAGTGAACCAAACGCTCAAGACCCTGCAAAGGTAAAAGGACAGGGATCAATATTATTATTAAGTCTTTAAAAATAGTCTAAATTGCAGGATATGGTATAAAGATACTAACCTGGTTGAGAAAAGAAGTCATAAAGCCGCTGGCTTCGATGAATCCATGCTTTTCATAAGGAAATGTGTCAGAAACGACAGGGGAATCGGGTTCTTTCCTTTTGCGGGAACTCGAACTCCGAGGTTTGGTAGCCGGTGAAGGTTTAGGAATGATGATGGCTTTGGAGCTGCTGGGTTTGGATGTAGCAGTGGTCTTGGAGCCAGGTTCCTTCTTGACCTGGATCTGGTCAGAATAGCTATCCAGTTCGTCAAGATCAAAGACTTCAGGGATCTTAGCTGGTGCTGTGTAAAGGGAAAAGTTTTACTCTTTATCATTATATTGTTTTGACTAATTATTCTGAAAGGAATTCTTACCAGACATCTCGGATGACGAGTACTGACTTGAACTCGGAACGTGTGTGGTAAAAGTCCTGTCTATTGAAGGTAACCGGTAAACGGTATTGATTCTCTCTTCTGACTCAGCGGTAGGAGGAGCAACTTCCTTAAAGTTCACTGCATAAAGGTCAAAAAGAAGAATATTAATAGGGGATAACAATTAAATTGTCTATAAGGATATCTATGATCCTACCGGTGGTTAACCACTCCACCGGAAGGTTGGCACCCTCAGCAATGGAATCTCGTTTGACAAAGAAGAATTTGCGTTGCCATCCGTCTTCGTTTTTGGTGGCTTTGAGAATCAAGGGTTTGCTGGAGGTTGAAAAAAGCAAGAACCGGCTAGAGCCGTGGGACCGGAGGCGATAAGCAATAGGTAGATCCTCGATGCAGAGGTCAGAACAATGGAGGTTTTTGATTTGGTTGAGTACAATTAGTACTCTCCAAACCATGGGCATGGTTTGAGCAAAAGAGATGCCAGTGATACGAAAGAATTGCATCATAAATTCTGGAAAGGGGTATCGAAGGCCTAGTGAAAAAGGATATGCTGGAAAACAGATCCATTCGGCAGAAGAAACATCTGATCGGATTGACCGATCAAATGGCCTAAAGACTGTGCTGTCAGGGAAAGCGCCGGAGGCTCTTAAAGCTGCAATATCTGCGTTGTCAAAGGCGCAGATCTCCTTCTCGGGATTTTTGAGAAGATTCTGCTGGGTGAAGGTCTCGGCGGCCATTGCTAGAAAGATGAAGTAAATTGACAGGAAGAAAGTCAAAAATGGAGAATTACCTGAAGGGTCTGTTGAAGATATCTGCTTTTCAAACAAGAAAAGAGAAGATATAGGGGCATTGTGGATCTCCATGGAGTAAAAAACGCGTTGGAAGTTATGATGTAATCTTGACCGTCGCTTCATTTTAAATGCCTAGAGTTGTGGGATAAGGTTTTTGAAATATATCCGTTGGATTGGTATCCCAACTGATATATTTGGGGACAATTGTTAGGGGTCATTTTCTTAACATATGTATCCTGACCAATATCCTGCCTTTGTTTGTTTATTTGTGATCAGGATGCTGGAAGAAGATATTGCTGACATCTTGGGCGATATCCTGAGGCTTATTGAATTAACCACGTGCAGGTTAAGGGCAGAGGCTTGCTAACGGTCAAGAGGACTTCTTCTCCTCAAGACTCGGACGAATTTGTTGAGAAAGAGACGTTGAGCCCGAAAGACCAGCTCTACAACGTTCCAAAAAGGAATATTCGGTGGATCCCGCAAGTTTAGGGTAGTTAGTTATTTTATCTTTACTATAAATAGATGAGGTCGGATCAGCTTAGAACACATCGTTTCACACTTACACTCTCGAACACAATCACACTCTAGCTAATTGCAAACACCACACTTGTATTTCATTTTCGTTGTAACACTTAGTCGATCCGTACCACATCCTGCACTGTATCCTGATTTTTGAAGCAATTGAAGAACAAGGCAGCTGCGATTGTCAGCTCCCGAGGTTTTATGCCGGCGATCTAAATTGATCAAGGGCTTTCCTCGTACATCTCGTGTCACTTCCTTTACTTTTTGCTCATTATTCGCTCATTGTTTGATCGTCGATACAGCTCAATATCCCGAGCCGTATCCTGAAACTGTTTTTACAAATAATTTAATTAACACATTTTTGACACTTACTTCTAGCACACTACCTCACTTAACTAATTTGATCACTTAATTACTTCGGTAATTTTTGACCAAAACATCCTTGATGAAAATCGGTGCTCGGGGGTTGCATACTTCTTAAGAATCCCTGATCCTGAAAGATGTTGGATCCTTGAAGCTGAGATGATCCTTGAACCTGAAAGGATCCTTGGGGCATAGAGGATCCTAGAAACTGGGAGGATCCTGGAATCATAGAGGATCCTTGAAGCTGGAAGGATCATTGAGCCATGGAGGATCCTTGGACCTGGGAGGATCCTGGAGCCGTAGAGGATCCTTGAACCTGGGAGGATCCTTGACCCTGGGAGGATCCTTGAACTGCATGCATTCCCAAATATCCTCCTGACGTGAAGTATCCTTGATGCTGAAAAGAGGATCCCGATGGTTGAGAAGAGGATCCTTGAGGCTGGAAGTGAGAGCCAAATGCCTGACTCATAGTTCCTGTTCCATAACGCCTTTCTGATGGAGCACTTTGATACTGGATGCCCGGAACTGCCGATTGTAAGGTAGTCACAACTGGAGTATCGAAATCCAATGACCTTGGTATCAGAGGAGAGTGATCCTCCACTGATTTCTTCTGTTTCTTAATATCACCAATCTCCTGAAGAATCCTTTCATTGGTTTTGTCCTGCTCTTGCATGCGATCTCTCATCTGCAAAATCAGATTAAAAAGGTCAGTAGTGGAAGGATTAGAGGAAACAGAAGAAGTTGGTGGTTTTGTGAAAATGGGGGTTTGTCTCTTCGCGGCATTCTCAGCATTCTTCTGGGATCCAGAAGGTGGTGGAGGCAAAGGTGGAACGCCTTGTGAAGAACTAATTGCCGGCATAGAACTTGATGTATTCTTTGTTGAGGAAGCCATCTGCTTGGTTGTAATGAACCGAAATGACCACAAAAGTATGAATCTTCTTAGGAATGAAGCACCAATTGCCCCACGGTGGGCGCCAAACTGTTTTGGTCAAAAATCAAGCAATGATAATGCAACCAAACTTTCTGTTGTGAGGTGTGATGCTTGAATCAATGAACAATACTAAGGATCACTCAGAAACGAAATGAACAAGTGACACAAAGATTTATACGAAGAAAAAGCCCTTGATCAATGAATGATCTCCGGCATAAAAAACCTCGGATGATGGAAACTACCGATCACCAACTCATATTAAACAAGAAATGTATTACAACTTCGGATGATAGCGAGCTAATTACAAGGATCACTATAGTGTAATGTGCAAAAAAGTGTGTAATCGTCAAGTGAATTGTCAAGAGCTAGTGAGAGCAGTTGCGAGTGTGTGTGTCAAGCTAAAAATAGCCAAGTGTTTTTATTTAGCTCGCTATCCCTTTTAAAAATGGAAAATATCTAAGCTAACAAATTGTCCGCATTTCATGCAAGTCCTCCACGAACTCCATAACGTCCACTTCAATTAAGCACGTGCGCAATAAGTATGGAATATGCTCCAGGAATATCGCCAAGACCAAGTCCAAGCTCGTACTCCTGCAAAACAACTTCATATTCAAAGTATACAATCGTTAGTATAAGGATCCTTATGATGATCCATGATCCAGATCCTACAATACTTTCCGAGGATCATTAATTCAGACAGAATTGAGGATCACTAGACCCAACAGTAAATGAGGATCACTGATCATTGGAAAATCCTCCCCTAACAATACTGATGATAGGTTGATGGCACAGCTTTCAAATCATGGATCCATGGCCTACCCAATATAATATTGTAGCAGGATAAGGAGTCCATGACACAGAAGCATTGCATTGAGTTGACTCCTTCAACATATACTGGCAGCTTTATTTCTCCCACAGTATTCCTGGCCTCTCCACTGAACCCGACAAGTACAGTAGATTTTGAAGTGATATCCATTGGGGATACATTCATCCTTTTCAGCGTTTCCAGCTGAATAATATTGACAGAGCTGCCATTATCCACCAGTATCCTGCGCACAAAGTGTTTAGCAACATGTAAAGTTATTACCAAACCATCGTGATGGGGATCCTGGACAGTATCCCTGTCATCACTGTCAATCGTTATCACTTTATCGGTTATGAGGGTTGTCATCTTGGTTGGCTTATCTCCCCTTTCTGCCTTAGCCTCCTTTGCATGTCTTTTTGCTGCAGAATAAGAAGTTCCATAGATATCAGATCCTCCTGAAATAAAGTTAATTATCTTGGCATCCGCAGGAGGTGATGCTGCTCGTTCAGGATCCTTCTCAGTATCCTGACCCTTATTCTTCTTTCTTCCCAGTAGATCCTTTAGATATCCTTTGCTCAGGAGATAGCTTATTTCCTTCCTCAGAGCAATGCAATCTTCCGTAACATGTCCAAAATCCTCATGGAAGGCACACCACTTGGATTTATCCTTCCAATCAGCTTTTTGTTGGTTCTTCCTAGGCCACCTAGCTTTGTCTCCTAAACCATGCATAGCATACATTAGTTCAGGTATATTAACAGAAAAGCAATGTTCTGACAGTTCAGGATACTCCTCAGGATCCTCATCTTCAATAGCATTCACTTTCTTGTTGTCGTTCCTGCCATATAGCTTAGAGCGATATGGTTTATACGAGGATTCTGACTTCCTGTTAGTTGATTCATAGGTTGAGGATGAATTCATCCTCTCTTGCATCTTTTTGTCATCTTCCAGCCGAATATATCTTAAAGCCCTGTTTCGAGCTTCATCCAGGTTCCTGCAAGGATTCATTACAAGATCTTGGTAAAATTGGGAATCCTTTTGCAAACCCATTTTGAATGCCCGCACGGCTGTTGCAACATCAAGATGTGGGATATCCAGAGATTCCCTACTAAACTTGTTCACATAATCCCATAAGGATTCCTATGGACCTTGAGTTACCCTGTAGAGATCACTGGTTAGTTTCTTAAAACTTCTACTGCAAGAAAATTGACTATTAAACAAAATAACTAAATGAGCAAACGATGTAATTGAATGAGGTGGAACATTTAAGAGCCATTTTAAGGTTGATCCTGTTAAAGTAGAACCAAAACCCTTGTAGAGGCATGCTTCCTTGAGATCCGGAGGGATAGGGTTAATTTCCATCCTTTACCTATACTGAGCAATATGCTCTTCAGGATCCATAGTTCCGTCATAGAGCTTCATGTTGGGGGTTTGAAATCTTTTTGGGATTTCAGCATCACAAATAGGATATGCAAAACCGGGATATCCTGTGGCTATCCTGGGACACTTCTGGAATTGGTTGGACCACCCCAGGTACACTGGATATCATGTCCTTCAATTTCTGAAGCTCCCTAGAAAATGCTGATGTCATACCTGCATCCTGCAAAGATCCAAGACCATTAGTAACAAGAGTATTAGTGTTATTAGACACGTTACCAATCTGAGGATTCTTGCCATATCCTGAAGCATATCCTGAGCTTCTCACAGTTGACACCCTGACTGAAGAGGGTATCTCAGGAGTATGATTCTGAGTATGACTAGGCACAATATTGCCCCTGTTATCCTTGGTATACACTGCCGAACTGAAGTTCAAAGCCCTGGGCTACAAAGGAGTGACGGTATCCTCAACAGGCCTGCTCGAGCTGGATCTCAAGAGTTGTATCTCTCTCATCAGCATTTGGTTGGTCTCCTGCTGTTGCTTCATCTGATCATGTATACTACCAAACAAAGTTATAATTTCATCATTAGAAGCCAAAATAGGAGTTCCCCCTGAGACAGCAGATCCTTGAACATTCTGATTGGGGATAACATCCTGAGCCACATAAGTTTCAGTCCTTCTTGGAAGATCCTGAGGCTGTGAAGAGGCTTGCGTCCTTGGAGGTGGTGGAAGCACCGAACCAATTGTTGCAGAGGTTGTGGCAGACACGGTAGAAGGGCTCATGTTTGATCTTGAGGCCATTGAAAATAGTGTAGCAAAAAGTTTTGAAAACAGAAAACAAATAATGATTTTGCAAAAGCTTTTAGTAGAAATAGCACCACTTGCCCCACGGTGGGCGCCAAATTGTTTTGGTCAAAAATTACCTAAGTAATTAAGTGATCAAATTAGTTAAGTGAGATAGTGTGCTTGAAGTATTAATGGAAAATATGCCGATTAAGTTGTTAACAAAAACAGTTTTCAGGATATAGCTCAGGATATCGAGCTATATCTATAATCAAACGATGAGCAAGAAGGGTAAAGGGGTGACACGAGATATACGAGGAAAGCCCTTGATCAATCTAGATCGCTGGCACAAAACCTCGGGAGCTGACAATCGCAGCTGCCTTGTTCTTCTTATTACTTCAAATATCGGGATACAGTGCAGGATATGATGCGAATCAACTACGTGTTACAATAAGATTCGAGTACAAGTGTAAGTGTTCGTGAGTGATTGCAGCTAGTAGAGAGCAAGAGTGTATGAAAAATTGTGTGTGTTCTATCTGATCCGATCAATCCTATTTATAGTAAAATGAAATTAATAAACTAGCCTATAAATCCGGGATACACCGAATATTCCCTTTGTGAACGTTGTAGACCATTTCTTCCGGTTTCAACGTCCCCATTTCAACTGATTAGCCCGAGTCTTTGGGAGAACAGGTCCACTCGAACGTTATAAGCGTGCCATGTTAATCTGCACGTGAACTAATTAGTCTTTACCAGGATACTGTATCAGGATGTTATCAATATCCTGATCCAGTATCCTGATAAAAAATAACACAGGCAGAACATTATTCAGGATTTATGAGTAGAAAACCACCCATAACAGTGTTTTAGAAATAAGACATTTTTATGTGTTTTTTGGCCATTGCGTTTTAGAAAAAAGACATTTTAAGTGTTTTCTGGCCATTGCGTTTTAGAAATAAGACATTTCTTTGTGTTTTTTGTGCATTACGTTTTAGGTAAAACACATTTTTATGTGTTTTCAGTTCATTGCATTTTAGAAAGTACACTTTCTTTTGTGTTTTTAGGCTATTGCGTTTTAGAAATAAGACATTTCTTTGTGTTTTCTGACCATTGTGTTTTACAAATAAGACATTTCTTTGTGTTTTTGGTGCATTGCGTTTTAGGTAAAACACATTTTTATGTGTTTTCAGTCCATTGCATTTTAGAAAGTACACTTTATTTTGTGTTTTTAGGCTATTGCGTTTTAGAAATAAGACATTTCTTTGTGTTTTCTGACTATTGCGTTTTACAAATAAGACATTTCTTTGTGTTTTTGGTGCATTGCGTTTTAGAAAAAGTCATTTTTTTACTTTTTTTTTATTGCGTTTTACGCAACTGGGTTTTCAAATTTTTTTTCGAAAATATAGCAATAGTATACTCGTTTTAAAGATAAAAAACGCTCGTTTTTTTTGGTGCAATTTTTATAAAAAAATAATATCGTATGAAAAAGTTATTAACGTTTAAAAAATGGGGGGGGGGAATTGGAGGAGAGAGAAACTATTGTCATGGATTGACTACAATGCCCTTACACAAACCCACGCGTCTCTTTTCTTCCCTTCATTTTCACTCATTTAATCTTGACCCTTGATTAAATCAATTCATGGTCAAGATTACTTCCTAGCCTTCCTAGCCAAATAAACTTCCTATTATATGATAACACATAAAATAATTACTTCCAATAAATACAAATACCATATTTAAAAAATTAAAAAAAATGATTATTACTTCATGTGTCTACACCAACCCCCCTACCTTCTTCTTCTATCTAGAAACCCTCAAACTCTGTCTTCTGCTTCTCAACTTTCGCCTCCAATCAACCCACCATGATTCTTGTCACTTTCAGGCGACAACACACTACAACCTAAAAAATGAAACCTCAAATCCATCGATGTTATCATCTTTTTTAGCACCACCTTCGTCTCCACCGTCTAGCGGCGGAACCCTAGCCACTGCCGGCGTTTCTATTGGAATCGAGGGATATCCAGGTAATTGAAGATGAAAAACATAAAAAAAGCATGACATGACCTAATACGATGAGACGTCAATGCTACAGCTTGGTGTCGCCGCCGTAGATGAGGGGCTTCAAGTGGTGGTTGACTGGCCTAATGTTTTGCCGTGGAATGCAGATTGTTCACTAAGCTTTGTAGTGGTATTCTTCTTAAGGGACCAAACTTGTAACCACATGGAAAGTGACGTTGTCACTGTTAATAAATTTGGAAGTTTCCTGGCGCAATGTAGCGATGTGTTTTGATATATATAATAATGTTACTCTCCTAAAATCTCACTAAAAGACAAAAGGCTTTACCAAATGAGCTAGCCCCATTTAGCAAAAACAAAGGGTTTTAACTCCATATATTTGGGAGCCACTTGAACTTGATGACTCAAAATAAATGGTTCCAGTTTCAACCATTTGAATCCAGCTGTATAATCCATCCAAAAATTGAATTAGACTCTACACATGTCAATCATGTGAGAGGCATTTTTATCTGGATTATGTTAGTAAATTGGAGTCAAATGGTTAAAATTTAAAACAATATTGACTCAATGGGTTAGAGATTTGAGGATTGGATTTAAATTAGGGGTGTTTACGGTTTAGTTTGGTTATTATTATTAACTATAACTGAAGTTATTGGTTAATCTGTTCGGTTTATTCGGTTAATTTGTTGGTTTTCGGTTCGGTTTGGTTTGGTTAACAATCAAATAAAAAAAGGCTAATTTTTTGCTTAGAAATCTATGTAATGAAGGCGTAAATACATGAAATAGATGTATAAATGAATGAAACAGAGGTATAAATATATAAATAGAGGTATAAATAAACGAAACGAAAGTATAAAACATGAAATAAAGGAAATGGAAGTATAAAATCTAGAAATATATGAAAATATAAATAGTTTGGTTCGGTTTGGTTTGGTTAATTTCAATAATAATCGATAACCAACTTTCGGTTAATTTAGTTTCGGTTAATTTCGGTTCACCAACCTATTCGTCTCAGATATAATCAAGGACCATTGAACATTGGACTTATCAAGGAAGTCACCCAATTCCTGATTAGTGGAGTGTCAAGAAGTGCTTAGTTTAAGCACTTTTGACACACCCCTTTCTTTAATCATTTACGATCCTAAAAGACAAGCAAGAAGGACCAACAACCTACACATTTAAGCACATATTTAAACACTGACCCCTACTTGCCTTAGCTAATTATACTATGTTGCCTTCATATGCTTAAAAGGACTAACAATAAATAGAGAAACAAAAATGTATATCACTTTTACTATAAAATGCAAAATCATCTATACAACTGTCCATAAATGGTGAGGTTGAATGATAATTGCTCAAACTTTATAAGAGAGTACTGATAATTGTCTAGTTTGTACATTATCAATGCAGTACGAAGTTAGATGTGTTCGATTTTCCCCATTTGCCCCTTTGATGAATTCTCCTCATCTATAGTACGTGAGGGTTCAAGCTTTACTGTGGGTATTTACCTATGAAGCACGGGGACGGCATATTGTATCGAGTACCCATCCTGGGAACGGCTCGGGGACGGAAATGTGTAGGGGACGGCTCGGGGACGTTTCCCAAACGTACCCGGATATTGGGTACTTTTACAAAACCATAACCGATATTGGGTACTTCCAAAACAGAGTATCAGGGACGTTTCCTAAAATATTTAGGGTTTTAACCCTTTTAACTTCCAAATATGTAAGTCGGCCTTTATAATTATATATGCTATGTCGGTCTTTTATCAATATATATGCTATTCTAAACATTCAAGTACAACAAGTCTGATCATCATCTCTATTCAACTATTCATCATTCATCGAATTATCACAGTTGGATCATCGTCTCTATTCAAGTATTCATCATTGATTATGGCACCTCAAGACACACATGGATTATCATCTACTGTAGAAGAACCTCCGCTATGGACATATGTCACTAAAATTGAAAAGCAAGGTGCCGTCGGAGGAACATGGAAATTTCAGTGCAACTTTTGCGGTGATACGAGACAAGGATCATATTCTAGGGTTAGAGCACATTTGCTCGGTATAAAAGGTATTTGATTCATATGTATTTGATTTTATTTTATTTGATGTTGGTAATATTCGATAATGATTCTGTATGATAACTTGATAAGAATGTTTGATAATAAAGAGAATGCCATAATAGACCTTTTGAATCTGCTTGTTTGGATGTGCTTTCTTTATCTCATACGTACGATTGGATTGTAAATGTTCTATTCAATTGATTGTTTATTTGCATCAATAACTCTATTATTTATATATTAAGTCAACAGAGAATAATCAATTTAGGTTGATTTTGTATCAAGATTATCTATTGCAAAATTTCTATCACTTTCAGAGCAGGGATGAATGCAATAACCTTACAATAAATAAGATTGACATATCGAAACCATTACTCTCTAAAAATATTTCTCTTACAACGTTTACTCACATCCAGATGGAGTATTTATTTACTCAAGAATGGATGATATTAAATCTGATTGTTTGGATGTGCTTTTTGAATCTGATTATGAAATAAAACTTACGAATTGTTTGGATGTGCTTTTTGAATCTAATTATTATCGTTTGGATGATTAATCAAAATCAGGCAATCATGTTGATTAAGGGGAAATGGATTTTATCACCCCAAACTAATCAAAATTAGCCGCTGCCACTCCCAACTTTCATTTTGGCTCCCACCACCCTCTACTTAACATTTAGGTTGCTGTGTCACCCCTTCGTTAAAAAATCACTAACTCAGTTTGTTTTTAATCCTACATGCCAAGGGAGTTCTGAGTTGGCGTGCATACGTGTACTCACCCATTAAACAACCCATGTATACTTAATAAAAACCCTAAAATCAGTTGCATTTCAACTCAAACCCCTGTATACATAATCTCCACTACGATGATGGCGATCGAGCCCTAAGTCTTTGTTAGTTGATGATTGAAGCCAAAATTCATACAACACAGAGGTAAGGTTTATGTTAGGGTTAATTGCATTTTGATTTTACACACCGATTTAACTAATGGAACGTATCGAAGTTATGCTTTGGTATGGTGGTTGTTTAGACTTTGCTTTTGATCAACCTCAGTATATTAGAGGTGATTCTAGGTTGTTGGTCATGGATTTTGACCATGTCGCGTACTTTGAGCTAGTAGAGTATGCCATGGAAACCAACCACTACAAAAGTAGGGATTTTTATATGTACGGGATGGATGCGAATAATGGCGAATTTAAACTGTTTGGGGATGATAAAGATGTTTTGGAACTCGCAATGAAGGCTAAAAGTTGGACTGAACCATTCATTGAAGTGTTTGTTCTAGATAGCCCAATTAGGTCTGAACATAAGGCCCACTACTGTTCCCAACCCAGTAAACCACAGGCCCAGTCCAGTTCCCAGCCCATTAAACCATAAGCCAAGTCTAGTTCCCAGCCCATTAAACGACAAGCCCAACCCAAAAAACTAGTAGCCAAGCCCCAAAAAAGTAGTACATGTGAAAATGGGTAGGGCATCTGGTAAAAGTTTTACAACTCCTGAAGTCCCTAGATCTGGATCTACATTAGGTGTGGATGTTGTATAACCAACTGTTAAACAGGTAGAACCAACTGTTAAACAGGTTGTGGAAGAACCTGTAAACGAGGTTGCATGGGTATTTGATATAGATAAGGAGACAATTGTTAAAGAGGGGGCAGAGGTAGAACCAACTGTTAAACAGGTTGTAGAGGAAGAAGTCTTTGGTCAAGATACTGGGGTTAAACAGGATGTAGAGGAAGAAGTCTTTAGTTTAGATAGTGATACTATTGATAAAGAACCTGATTTAGATAGATAGGATAGTGTAGACAGTGAAGACAGTGGTTACAATCTTGAATTAGTTGGGACAGAAGAGTGTTCAAATCCGGATATCAGAAATTTTCAGATAATTCCTTTAAATATCTGCACCCAAATCTGTATGTCTGTTTTAGTATCCAAATTCGTATATGAAACCAAAACCCCACTCGGATGTCCGTTTCAGTATCCAAATCCATATAATGAAACCGATCCCGAGTGGGGTTTCGGTTGGGGACTCGTCCCTGGTCTGGTAATGGGTTGGTTTGGGTGAACCCTCAGTCGCTCCACTAGTAATGGAAGATTTTTCGGTTCATTCCAGTGTCCGACAACAGAGGTTGAGAAGGAGCAAATGAGCCAGATACCTTACGCGTTAGTAGTCGAGAGCCTGATGTATGCTCAAGTCTGTACTCGCCCAGATATCGCTTATATTGCTGGAATGCTAGGCCGTTATCAGACTAATCTTGGCCTAGATCACTGGAAAGCAGCTAAGAAGGTACTTCGATATCTGCAAGGGACGAAAGACTATAAACTGACTTATAGAAGAAGTGATCATTAAGAAGTGGTAGGCTATTCTGATTCTGACTTGGAATGGCAATGGGTCAGGCTTGGGCCGGGTATTGTTAATCCCAAGCCTGTACCCGGTTGTAATTCTTTGTCCCATACCCGGCCCGTTACCCGTCAGGTATTTGTCGGGTAATTACCCGTCGGGTATCGGGCATACCCGCGGGTATCGGGCATACCTGTTCATTTCATAACAATACCCGTTGGGACAAATGTTTAATTTTTACTTTGATGTTTATATAATTTACTATTTTAATGACCATAACAAATGAAAATTTGATTAATAACTTACATATCATATATAGACCACATATACCAAACTAAATCAAAACGATTACTTAATTAGGTAATTGTATCAGGACTACTAATTGCATAAACATCCACATAATAAAGGGTGATAGTTTCCATATCCAATATACATGCTTAAAAATAAGTTATTTGTTCACTAAGCACCTGCCAAATACATATCCACATATGACTATAGAGAAGGTAATAAGTACATGTACCAAGTTTATTTATATGGAAATCTATAATATGATACTTTCGGGTATTATTCGGGTAAATGGGCTGGGTATCAGGCGGGTATCACTAAATCCCATACCCGTACCCGTACCTAATTTTTTTTTCTTTTTTTAAGCCCGTACCCGGCCCATACCCATTGGGCTTCGGGTATACCAGGCCCGTATGTTTCGGGTTTCGGGTATACCCGTCGGGCTTGGGCTTTTTTGCCATGCCTAATTCTGACTTTGCAAAATGCAAAGATGACAAGAAATCCACTTCGGGGTATATCTTTATGTTAGTAGGCGGACCCATTTCATGGAAGAGTCATAAACAACAATTGACCACAACTTCCACTATGATGGCAGAATACATTGTTGTTTATAACGCAACCTGTCATAGACTGTTGCTTAGGAATCTGATCACTGGACTCAAAATCGTTAATTCCATTTTTAGACCATTGAAGCTTTACCGTGATAACTCATCTACCGTTAGTTTCTCGAACAGTAACAGTTCGACTGGAGCTGGTTTATATCTCGATACAAAATATTTGTTTGTACGTGAACAAGTTGAGGAAAATAATTTTTGTATTGAGTATATTAGTACTAAAGATATGCTTGCGGATCCAATGACTAAAGGTCTCCCACCTAAAGTTTACGAAGAACATATTCAGAATATGGGATTTACTAAAGATATGTTTTATGTTTAATGAAATTTCCTCAGTTTGATATTGTATGTCTCTGAGGATATGTTCAAATGGTATCATGGCATATAGGCAAATAAAAAATTACAAATCAAACAAAGGGCTTATGCGTATTTTGATCATAACGATTAGGTTAAATTGAGGCTGTAGTATAACTAATGGGGGTCCTGAGTCGCATAATGATTCAACGGCTGTATTTCTCTGCTACGGTTATTGGTTTAGAGCTAAAATGGGTGTTAACTCCTGATCAAGCTTATCTAATACTTATAGTAAATGATTACTCGGCTAAGTGGGATAATGTAAAATTAAATATATAATGATGTAATATTTAATCTAGTAGCCATTATAATCATTTACATTATATAGATCAAAATATATAACAACCTATTAAATAATTAGTTGGTAATTGTTGATGGACCATATTACCCTTATTAACTAATTAGGTTTACTCTTGGGTGCATATATAAGGAGACTAATGTAGAGGTTACAAGGTTAGACATCTTGTGTTTACTCATAACATCAAATTGGTCTCCCTCTCCTCAACCGATACCCTTTTCGGTTTTCATCATCACTATCATTAGATTGCACCCTAAGGAGGAACCAGATCACCTTGACAAGCATGTCGATTTCTATGGCTGCATCACTCACTGGATTCTCTGCTGGCCTATCTGCAATCACGAGTATGTTTTCATGTTTTCCATTATGTTTAAACTGAACTGATCAACACAAAACCAATAATAAATATCAAATCAAGTCAATATTCATCCAATCCTAGGGGATCATTACGTTTAGCAACTCATAATCAAAAGCAAAACAAAAACACAAACAAAGTCACAGTTCATCGGAAATAAAGATAAATAAGCTACTAGTTTGTCTGCATGGAATTCACCAGCTTGCATGTTGTCTGTTGGTGCATACGTCTGTCGACTTCGTCTTGTATCGAGTCTAGTATTAGAATTGTTAGATCAGGGCGCGTTGTATGGGAAAATAGGAGGTTTTAGGCTTAGTTGAGCTAATTCCGCTTGAAAGTGGCAATGTAAGTTTCAAGAGAAATCTTCATGAGTAATTCCGCTTGAATTGTCCGATGACACCTTCAAGTGAAATCTCTGTTCTATAAATAGGCCTGAAGCGAGATCATATGGAACAGTTCTTGATTTGGATACCGAGGTGCTGCCGGTTTATCCTGTGATTGTAATCAGTGTTATATCAATCAGAAAGTTGTTTAAAGTGATTTGTAAGCTGTTTCGAAGTCTATTTCCCTGTTTCCGCCTTTGAAATAGATTAAAACTCCTCTGAACGACTCATTTGGGTCTCATAACCGATCCTACAAGTGGTATCAGAGCTCAAGAGGAGGATTTCTTACTGATTCAGCTTAAAATTTCTGATTTCTACACCTTCTTTTCAAAATTAACAACTTTTCACGGTTAAAATCGGCTCATTTTCTCACATATTGTGTAAAACTGTGTTTTAACAAACCCTTGAGAGTTTCAGAACAAAATTCGGATTAAAAGTAGTAAAAATGGACTAAAAAAGTTATTCCTCTTGAACGAACACTTTCTGATTTCGCTTCAAAGTTGTTATTCCGCTTGAGATTTTCAAGCGAAATCACTTGTAGTGATTCCACTTCGATTTGTACTTGGTGATTTCGTTTCAAGAGGGTATTTCGGTTGATAAGGGATTTTGTTTGAAATTTCTGATTTCGCTTGAAGTTGTTTGCAGGTTATTTCGCTTGAAGGTGTGTTTTCGCTAGAATACTTAATTTCGCTTGAAAATGTCTGATGAAGAATTTTACAACGTGTTTGCTACATCTCCGATTACTCCAACTGCCATTGCTCAAAACATGAACTTGGAAAACAAAACTGGAACTTTACAAAAACCTCCAAAGCTTATGGGAATTGAAGAGTATCATGGCTGGAAAAATCGTTTTGAGAACTGGGTTCAGGCAAACCATTTGAGAGCTTGGGAAAGTATTGAAACAAAGTATGTTAGACCTCAGACTGCTTTGAAAGTTGATAAAATCATCTCAGAATTTACAGACCAAGAGAGAGATAGTTATAAAGGAGAAAAAATGATGATTAGTCTTTTACAACAAGCTGTCAAAGAAGACATCTTTATTTTGCTTCAACATGATGGGAGTGCATATTCGATTTGGGATGCACTGGAGAAGAAATTTGAAGGAAGTACAGAAATGCTCAAGAGTAAAGCATCTTTGATGAAAAAGGAGTTTGAGTTGTTTACAAGTATGCCAGGAGAGACTACAAAGACTCTCATTGAGAGATACTGTCATCTTGTGTGTACCATGTCTCAGTTGAAAATTACCAAAACTCCAGCAGAATGGGTTGAAAAGCTAGCTGACGCTTTACCACAGAAAGAATGGGGAACTTATCTCATGATCTTAAAGAATTCTGGAGAGTTTAGCAGATTATCAATTGGACAGTTTATTGAAAAACTTGAGGCACAGGATCTTGAACAGCAGAAGATTGCAAGAATGAACAGCTCAAGCAATCAACAAGACATCAAATTGTACTACAAAGGAAATGTCCAAAGAGTTGAAGCAAGTCCAAAGATCCAAACTGCTTTTAGTACAGGAAATTCATCCAGACTGGTCAATCAAAGTTCAATCAACACTAGTGGTTTTTCAAATGTTAATCCTCCAAATGTTCAAAGCTCAAATGATGGTAATGGACATATGATTCAGTGCAATGTTGCATTGCATTTGCAAAATGGTCAGAATTTTTCTGATGAAGTGGTTAAAAATCATATGGCATTACTGGTTACTGCTTTGGAATCCTATGAAGGATTAATTGCTGGTAAAATTGGCAATCATATGCTAACCAAAGAAGATTATGATCAGATCGATGCAGAAGAACTAGAGCTCATGGACATCAAATGGTGTTTAGCTAGTGTCTTGAGAAGAGCTGAAAAGTTCAAAATGATTACAGGAAGAAATGATTTCTTGGATGCTCATCTTTCGGCTTTAGGCTTTGATAAATCTAAAGTTACATGTTTTAAATGCAGGGAGAAAGGTCACTTTAAAAGAGAGTGCAAAAATCAGGAGACTAGTGGAGCAAAGAATCCTTTTGGAAAAGATGATTACTATCGAAAAGCAATATATCAACAGGTTGCTCATCAATCACATCAACAAAAGGAATCACAAACTGCTCATGGGAAAATGATCGAAGATGCAAACAAGAAAGCTTATTATGGTACCATTGATCAAGACGATGAGAAAATGGCACCAAGATTTAGCTGGGATAAGTTTGTGGATGATAATGAAAAGTTTAAAGCTTTCATTGCTCAAATTGTTCAAAAGCCAGATTTGATGAAAGAATGGATAGCAGTGTTATCTGATGAAGAGAAAAGTGAAGATGAAGGATCTATTTCTTCTGAAACTAGTTCAACAGATACTAGTGATGATGATGAAGAAGTTGAACAGATAAACATTGGAAAAACTCATTTATCTTCTGACAGTTTTGAATTTTATTTTGCAGATAAATTGAAGAAACTTAAAGAGAGAAAAGCTGCAAAAGAAATAAAAGAAATTAAAGTTGTTGAGAAGATAGTTGAAGTGGAAAAGGTAGTTGAAGTTGAAAAGATTGTGGAGATTGAGAAGATCGTTGAAGTCACAAAACCTTGTCTTACATGTTTGGAATCTTGCAAACAATGTGAAGATAAAGATGAAAGGTTTAGTGAACTTGAAAAGTTGAAAGAGATGTTGTTGTTTGATGTAAAGAATGTGAAAGAATCTTACGATGTTTTGGACAAAACTGTGACTAGTTTGCAGAAGACAAACTCTGAGAGAGAAGATGCTTTGAAAATGATGAATGCAACAATGATGTCTAAGCAAAAAGAGATCAATTATTACATTGAAGAATGTGCTAAGTGGAAGAAAGAGTTGGAAATTGAGAAAGCTGAAAATGAAAGAATCAGACGATTACTGAGAAGTTATACAAGTTCTGATTATTTAATTGACAGAATTTATCCAACTGTTGCAGGTTTTGAAGAGTTTAAAGATGATCAAAAGAAGCCAAAGAAGAAAAAGGATACTGGTAAGAAACAGAGTGTCAGTTATAACAAGTGTCCGCCTCCAATTTGGGAAGGGTATTCGTCTAGAAAACCGAATGAGGAACAAGTAAAAAAGGCAGTCAATATAAAGTTGAAGTCTGAGATAACCGATGTACTACCAGACAATATTGACATCACATTCACAGCGTCCGACATACATCATGAGTCTGAGTTAATAAAAAGGATGGTCGATCAGGTGTTAGATAAGGATGAGGAGTCCGAGTCAATGTCTGAGTCCAGGAGTTCGAGTTCGTCTGTCAGGAGTTCAAAGTCGTCGGGAAAACGGGTGTATAGTAAAGAATTTTTGTTGTCAAAATCTAATTTGAATGACGAAACATTTGAAGTTGCATATACTTTAAATGGTTCTGACAAATTATATTTTGATAAAGAATTTCCAATAAGAAGTGTTCAAATTGAAAAGATTAAAAAGGTTTTCAAATTAACAGAAATTAATATTTCTGAAATAAAAGATTTAAATCTTTCTGAAAAACCTAAAAAGTACACTTCAAGAGTTCAACAAAGATTGAACAAGAAAAAAGGTTACAGTTCTGGTTCTGGTTTTCAAAAGAAACCAAACCATAACGGTAATTTCAAAAGAAAAGGATTAGGATTTATTCCACCTAAAAATTATAAACATGAAAAAACTTCTAAATCAAATACAAAATTTATTTCAGGGACAAGCTGTGAAGAGGAATCAAAAGGCTCTTTCTGGAGGCAATCAAATAGAGAATTTCTTGCTAAGAAGCAAGAGAGGATAAAGAATGGAGCTTATCAAAGAAAAGAGACAAGAACCTGTTTTCGATGTCAAGAAATTGGTCACATTGCTTGGAACTGTCCTCAAGCAACAAAAACAAAACAGGGAGTCTCTGAAAAACTTAAAGAAAAGATTGTTGATGTTGAACCTCCAACTGAAAGATTTAAAGTTTTCAAAAATTCAACATATGAAGTTGGAGAGTGTTCAAAAAGATTTTACAAAAGAAGAGCAAATCTTGACAACCAAACATAGGTTATTAAGAAATCTGAGGTAAAATCTGGCGATGAATCTGATTCCACAAAATCAGAGGAGTCACAAGTTGTTAAAAATGGTGAAAACTCTATTCCGCCTTTGGATGATGTTCATTTTCCACCATTGCAGACTGAGAGTTTTAAATCAAAGGTTGGTAAAGTTGAAATCTCGAATCAATTTTATTCTGAGAAGAATGAATTTGATGTTGAGAAAGCTTTTAATGGGAATGTGAAGAAGATTTTTGGAAAGATGATCGAAGGGAAAGTTAAAGGGGTAAAAGATTTTTATGCTACAAAGAAAGCAACTTACACTCCAACTAAAGAGGAGTTGGAATCACCCAAGGCTGGTCAGGCTTGGGTGGACATTTTCTTTCATTGAAAAACCTGACTTGCCGGAGCTCCCAAGTCTGTAACCGCGGAGCAGGATTCGGCATCTTTCTTGATAAAAATTGTTTAAATGGGTAAATTTTACAGGTTGTGACTTGCCGGAGCTAACAGATTGGTAAGTGTGAAGCAGGAATCGGCATCTTTATTGGTAAAATGAATTTGGGTAGATGTTTTATTCCTACAACTGGTAAAGAGGTTTGTTCTTACAATATGATTAATCAAGGTCATTAATTTGAACTTGATGTAATCCTTATACAAGTGGTTGAAAACAAAAGAATGATGAACCCCGAACTTACAAGTGGTAAAACCAACAAAACTTATTTTCCGGAAAAATCATTTTGGTTAAAACAAACTTAAGTGTTTTGAAATCATAATGAGAAAATAGTTTGTTGTAAGGGGGAATTCTAATTGTTTATCCCAAGTGGATGGCGAAGTGAAGTGATTCGATATCAGTTGTCAATTTTCTTGGATAGTTTGTTTTCAAATTTTTTTTTTAATGTCTTTGAATTTTAGGGGGAGTAAAGATTTTTCAGAAAATCCAAAAACATTAGAAAAAATTTGAAAATGTAAAAAACATGAAAAAATTCAAAAATGAGTTTTGTTGCCAAAGAAGAGGAAATGATAGTACATTGGTAGACAGTTACAGTATGCTAAAGAAATGTAATGATTAAATAGCGTTAAACGGTCTCACTGATGATATGCCGATAGGCTTTTACACATTTAGTAAGCTTTTTCGGGATATAAACTTAAATTTAAACTTGCTTATTTCGTGGGGAACACTACTTGGATATATAGGTAACCCCTGAAATCTCGTTTGAAAGGTCCCTCTTTCTGAGATACTAGGTCTTTATGCTCAGTGATATCTGGGGTATTATCCCGGGACTTCTGATTTTGCGGAAGCAATGGCCTAGTCCCCGGAGAATACTTTCTGCTTGCTTGAAAAATAGCGCCGCCCTCAGCAAAAATGATGAAACAATAAAATTGATAGTCATTGCTGTTTTAACAAAAGATCCTCTAAAGGGGACCCACCACAAGTCGAGCCGTCATCTCTCTGCTGAACGGAAGTTCTGACCTGAGCTCTCACGGTTTCGTACTGTTTCATAATTTATTCCCTTACAGATATCATCTGTGGTATACTCACCTGTAAGACTGAATATTGGGATCTGGATACGGGAGTATATTCAAGAGGTGGGACACATGAATGAGTTTAAGTTCTTAATACACCTAACTCATATCCTGAATCAGTTGAAATTTGTGTGAAAATTTAAGTGGATCAGTATATCGGCAATCTAAGTGAATTGTTTAATTCTTAATGTGTAACTAAGCTCAACGGTACTTGTGACTTGTCAAAAACTGATATGATCCTCTAACACAAACTCACAAAAATATTGTTTGTAAATATTTCTTTAATGCATTTCTATTTCATTAAAAAAATCCAAAAAGATTTTCAGTGTGTTTTAGCATAAATTTTGAAAAATACAAAAAGATTTTCGACAACTGATGTTGGAGAGCTGATTTTCAAAGTTCCAAGTGCTAAACACGATGAGCATGTGATGAGGGGGAGCTTGTGTTTAAATGAGAAAAGGTTTTGAATATTTAATTACAAGTGGTTTTCAATTATTAACATTGTAAAATCATTCTGGATATATTTGAGGGGGAGTTTGAGTATATATAAATTTGTTAAATGGTAAATTTGTGAAATTTACTTTTGGGTAGAGGATGTGCAGGATAGTCTGGATTCTGAAGTCTGAGTATAAAGCCAGGTCATGATCCTGATGTTGTGAAAGCAATCAACATCCGAGGTTAGATTGTTCGAGGGGAGTCTGTTGATGCTGAAGAGAAGAATAGAGATAAAGTTTGAAGATGCTTACACTGTCAGATATTTTGAAGAGAAGCCCAGAGACTGATAAAGACTGAAGACGTTGAAGACTCGACACTTAAGACTCGTCAACATCCGAGGGGGAGTCTGTTGGTGCATACGTTTGTCAACTTCGTCTTGTATCGAGTCTAGTATTAGAATTGTTAGATCAGGGCGCGTTGTATGGGAAAATAGGAGGTTTTAGGCTTAGTTGAGCTAATTCCGCTTGAAAGTGGCAAGGTAAGTTTCAAGCGAAATCTTCATTCTATAAATAGGCCTGAAGCGAGATCATATGGAACAGTTCTTGATTTGGATACCGAGGTGCTGCCGGTTTATCCTGTGATTGTGATCAGTGTTATATCAATCAGAAAGTTGTTTAAAGTGATTTGTAAGCTGTTTCGAAGTCTATTTATCTCTTTCCGCCTTTGAAATAGATTAAAACTCCTCTGAACGACTCGTTTGGGTCTTATAACCGATCCTACATTGTCTACTTGCTTATTTAATTTCTTGGGTAAATTACACTTTTCGTCCTTTATGTTTGTAGCGGGTTGCAATGGATAGCCTTTAACTTCAATAATTACAGTCACAATCCTTTATTTGAAAAACGCATTACACTTTTCGTCCTTTAGAACTAAGCAAGTTAAAATTTTCAGTTATGTCTATCCACTTAAGGGTATTCTGGTCATTTCATATTTTTATTTAAAATGTCCATTAATAAATATACCCAAAAATAGGGGTGAGCAAAAGGAAAAACCTGACCTGACCCGACCCGACCTGACCATTACCCGACCCGACCCGAGAACCGATCAAACATAAAATACAGAACCGATTCACTACCCTAAATATAGGGTCGGTTCCGATCCATAGGTCCAAGTCAGGTTTCACCATGAAAAGAACCGAGAACCGACCCGACCCGACCCTATTTTATATGAAAAATTGGAACCGATCTAAATACCTAGGTACTTGGGTTCAGGTCGGGTTGGGTATATTTTTAGTTCGGTTCTCGGTTATTTTCGGTCCAGACCTAAACTTGGTCACCCCTACCCAAAAATTGATATATATATAACATCAACTTCCCCAATTCAATCATTTCCCCAATTCCCTAACCCTAAAACACCATAAATATTGATAACCACCAGTTAACTTAACCTAAGAAAGGGAAGGGAAGGGGTACCTTGGTGCCGATTTCAGAATTGTAGTCATACTTTTCGATGGCAACGTGAAAGTTGTGACAACTGTTAAAATTCCAGGTATCCGTACAACTATTAAACCATGATTAGTGCTTAATGACTGTGCTGAATTACAATAAATGACTTGAAATGCTTTCAGATTATTGCCATATACATACATGTGCATCACATATTGCTTAATGTCAGATCATTATTGCATGAGAACTTTATTTACTCAAATGATGCACGAAACACAGTTAGCACAGTTATCAGACAAACCGGGAAAATGCTGACAGAGTTCAGTACATAGACAGACAATGTGTTGAGACACAGAATGAGCTAGAAACCAAGTATTACACTAGTATAGTGTGTAGGAAAGTAAGGATCACAAAACTGCCTTCCTAGTGATAGTTTAAGTGCCGGAAAGTGCCTAAAACTCACGTAAACTGCAAAATTCTACAGAAAATCAGCAAATTCAGCATTTAAACAATCTAACATCATGCATAAATATGGTTAAATGGTCCTGAATGCTTTCCTAAGTGTCGGGAATCGAAACGGTCACAAAAGGTAACATAAAGCACACTAAACTGCATAGTTTAGCACCTTAACGACCCGGTAACCAACCGAACAACCGGACACTACCCGAAACACCAAATTTTCACTAGAAGCATTGTTTTAACATTACCAAGCTAGTTATGGTCCCCAAACATCATAACACACTATAAATCATACAATTAACTAAATCCCTAACTAGAACACTTAAAATCTAACTATGAAATCTAACTTAGTTATCACCTAAACCTATACCCCCCCCTAGTGGACGGCCCAACAAGGGACCCACCATGGGATTTTATTTCAATTTAATATTAGATCATGTTGTGCTTTTAAAAGCATATTATACATTGGAGAATCGTGTGATGGATTATAAGTATACCTTAGAGATCATAACCCTCATTTCATCAACATCACAAAACACACACACTTCTCCTTCCTCTCTTCTTGGGTTTTGCCGAGAACAACCACAAGCACCACCACCATCATCATTCATCCTCCATACATTCTACATACTTACCAAGGTGTTAGAAGGTGCACAAAGAAGCTTGGAGCTTGTAGAAGTTGAAGGACCTTCACCATTTGCTTTTATCCTCTTTTTTTCTTCTCGTGATCATCCCTAGCCTTGAGCTAGTGGTAAGAACACTAAACTCTTCATTTTACATCTTGTTTAAGTGGTTAAAAGAAGATACATGATGTTAATCTTGAAGAACACTAAGAATCAAGAAGATGAAACATGAACATAAGCTTAAAATCATAAGAAAACTTGATGTTTATGTGTTGTTATGCTTGTTGATTGTTGTTTACTTATGTTAATGATGTAGATCATCATATGATCTTGCAAGATAATGATTAAAAACATAATCTAGCAAGATGAGATGATGAAAATGTTAGAGATTAATGGATCATCCTCATGAAAGACATGAACTTGAAAGACTTAATTGTTTTCTTGTAAAGTGATGATCAAAGTAAGATGTAAGTCTTGTAAATCTAATATTTCAAGGATGATTTTTCAAGAAATCAAGTTAAAAATACAAAGTTTACTTAATCTTGGTTCTTAAATAAATAAACCACATTTTTAAAGGTTAAACAAGTGTAGAAACACTTATGTAACAAGAAAAATCCAAGAAGAAGAATTTTTAGAAAATGTGATTATAAGTTGTAAAGAACCATTTTCTTTAACAATGATGTTTTTAAAGAAACAACCACACTTTAAAGAGTAACTAAGCTTACTAAACACAATAGTAAGTTACTTCACATTTTTGTAAATTTTTAAGTTCATGAAGTAGTAGATTATGTTTGTTTTTGGCAAAATTGGTAAGTATAGATTGATTGTTGATTGATTGTGTTGATTTACAAAAGAAAATGATATGCCTTGAAGGCATGGAAACCTCCATTTTTAGGGGAAACTATGGCAAAATTTTTCTAAAAATTAAACACTTAGAAAAATGTTTCTAAATAAATATTTACAAGTATATTTCAAACTATGGATTTTCACATAATGTTTACCATAATTTTTTATTACAAAAATTATAAATATTGGAGGTTGGTTTTTATAAATAAAAGTGACTAAATATGTATTTAGGAAATATATATTTAGAAGTCACCATGTGTGTGATTATTTGTATATTACGTGTATTAGTTATATTATTTTAGGACTTGAAATAATATAACTCATCAAAATACCAAAAATTACAATCCAAAATATTACCAAATTCCAAGAATAAATATACAAAGAATACCTAACTTGTTGGTGGAACCGAACAAATGAATATAACTCACAAAAATATTCCGGAAAATTTATTCACAAGTATATTTTTGGTAAATAATATTTTGGACACCAAAAGAACAAAAATATGATTTTTACAATTATTACAAAACATATCATACTTTTGACAAGGAGAAAATATATTATTTTTGGAAGAAATATATGTTTTCTCAAACAAACATGAAATACATTATTTTTGAGGAAAAAAAAAATGTATTTTCTTAAATAAACTTGAAATATATTATTTTTTGAAGGAAAACTGATTTATATATATTTTCTAAGTTAGACTTGGAAATATATTATTCTTGGGACTTGTATGAGATTTATAAATATTTTTGCCAGGGGAAAAACTATGAATAATTTTTCTAAGTAATATTTCTTAAAATATATATTTTGGAAATGTATATTGGTGAATTTTTTTTATTAAATATTTTATTCCGGAAAAGTTAATACAAAATTTAGTATAAGAATACTTAACAATTACAAGAAAATACGTTTCCTCGTACGTATAAATACACTCCGGAATACAACACCAATACATGGCAAAAATATACAAGTATAAGAATACGAATACAAATACACCCATCCTTGGAAGGATATACATGTATAAATAATTGAAAAGTATAAAGTTAAAATATATTGTTTTAACTATTATTCCAAAAATTTAATAAATATAATTTAAGTTAAAATATTTATTATTTTAACAAATAATTATATAACTTGGAATAATATGGAAGACACAAAGAAACGTAACTCAAAGACACTAATTAATACCAAGTCAAGGCACGACCCGCTCGTCTAATAGATCATAGTACGTTGTAGGTAGTCGTGTACACCGGAAGAAGCTTTGAGTTACCGTTGATTACGAAGAACGCAAGACTGTGAGTTCATGTCCCCCTTTTCTTTTAACTGTTTTTAGTTTTATAACTTCGGGGGTGAAGTACATGTTACAAACTGTTTACAAACGATTATATGTGGTATGGTTAGCTAAGGAAAGGTACTGCTAGATCATGTGAGTGGTGGGTATAACGCTTAAGACAATTAATCCTCGTTGTAGGACCGAGGGACATGAGTGATAGATCTATTTGGGTGTAGCGAGCCCATACCCATGTGGACCGGGGTTTGGCCCATGAGGTGACTATGTCTTCAAACTGAAGCCCGGTGCAAAATCTGCTAGGTTTGAGCCTTCCTGCATCACGTCACACATATTAGTGGCCTTGCAAACCCTTAATGATCTGTTTTCAGTTTTCCTTGTGTGCTTTCATACCAGGGGTTTACAAACATACATACATACTTTCACTGATTACAAAGGTTTATTCGTGCACACAAACAAACACATGAACTCGTTCAACTTTTGTTGATGTTTTCAAACTACATGTATTTCAGGGAATTAAATGTGGATCTGGCGGGCGTTTGGAGGTTTCAAATTTGTTGAGAATAAAAGATGTCATCCGTAGTCTAAGGGTTTGGATAACATGTCTTATCCTAGATAAGACACATCTTTCAAAGTCTAGCTTTATTTAGAGTCTTTTGTCGAGTCCTTATGGAACTCTAAAACTATTTTGCATGGTCTGTAATATGGATTCAAAGTCTGTGTTGGGATTTCAAAACAATGATGTGGTGATATTTTAAACTTATTTAATGGATGATCATCTTTGGTTTTAACATATAGTTGTTGTTATGATTGAATGCAATGATATTAAGCAAGTCACACATAATCACGCTTCCGCAAAAGTCAGGGTGTGACAGTTTGGTATCAGAGCTTCAGTTGTAGCGAACTAGGATTCTTTCTCGAGTCTAGACTACAATCATTAGGGCTCTCACGAAAATATTTTTACAACATGTTTTCATTGCATACACGAAACGCCCAGATCCAGGGAAACAAACATTTTTTTACAAATGGAAAGACAAGAAACACGATTGCAACGTTTACTATTGTGGTTTAGTCTGGGAGACTAGGTGGTTTAGTCTAGGAGACTAGGTGGTTTAGTCTGGGAGACTAGGAAGGATGGAAAGGATTTGTAAGGATACATGATTTTATGATACATTGTCTTTGATTACATGCTAAATGATAGTGGTTAATATATGTGCATATGTTATAACTGTTCTGTTACAGACACTATGTCTTCGTTCGAGAGCGGATTGTCCGACACTGATGACCCTATGGCTATTGTTTCCGATGACGAGATCGCACCAGAGCCAGAGATCTTTACATCTGATACTGAGAGCGACCCAGATATGCTGTCAGACGACGACGAAGACTTTCAGCCATTTGCGTTGCCTAATTTTGGAGATGACTTACCGCTTGCTGATGGTATTCCAGACGAGGATCCTTTTGTTATTCCAATTCCAGTTCATGATCATCTTATCATCGGGCATCCCAATGGTGAGCATATTGTGGCACCGATCCTCGCTCATGTTCCTCTAATGGTCATCCCTCCTGAGGATTGGCCTTTTGATGATCTATTTGATGATGACTTTGATCTGTTTGTTGATGGTCCTCCTGATGATGCCCATGGTGATGGAGAGTTGGATAAGGACGTTGTTGCTATTCCACTTCTCGAGATCCCTGTTATTGAGATTTCCTCTGACTCTAGTTTACACTCTGTCTTAGATTCCTTTGAGTCTGTGACGTCTTCCGCCTTGCAGGCAGCTGGATTACGACGTTACGCCACTGATTCTGATGATGACACGGCCATGTCAGCTGCACCATCTCCTCCACACGACCTCGAGCCTGGTCTTGAGCTAGATTTTGTTCCTGTTTATCAGCCTGATGCTGCACTTGCTGATCCTGAGCCCTTACCTGATCATGACCCTATGCCTTTTGGCATACCTGACATTGCACCCCTCATACCTGTTATTGAGCCACTTGTTCCTCCACCTGCACCCGCACCCGCTGATGTTGCTCCTTTTCACCCTGTAGAGTCTGATGTTCATCGTGTTGATTTACCTATCGTTTTCTTGCAGGATATACCCGCACCCCGTCCAGGGGAAGGTACTTCAGGCCAGCAGCCTAGTCATCACCCTCATGTTTCAGCAGCTTTTCCACATATCCTTCAGTCTGCACCTTTTGCTCCTTTCACTTCTTCGCCACTCGATAAGCCATTCCGATGGTTCCCACCGTACACCATGCCGATTTCAGATCCCTACCATCCCTCTTAGTTTGTTGGATACACACGGGATGAGTTACTACTATCACTTCAGCTTCAGTATGAGATTATGAGTCGTAGGATTTTGGAGCTTGAGTTGACACCGCGTCCTTTACCATGTCCTTGCCAGCCTGCTTTTATTCCCCCTCGTTAATCACCGTCTCCATTTTCACATCCCCCTGCACCTCTTACTCCATTTCCAGAGTTTGATGCTCGATTCCTTACGGTCGAGTAGCAGATTAGTTATCTGCTGCGTCATGTCTATGAGCTTGAGGAGGAGCTTGCGCATGTGCGCAACTTGCTTTTCTTTCCTCCACCTCCTCCGCCACCACCATAAGTATAGCTGGTTTTTGGTTTTATGTAGGTTGCATTGCTTTTGATGAGAGCACCACTATTGAGCTGAGCTTGTGAAGCCTTTTGGAGACCAACTTTTGATTATATGACTTTTGTAGACTGATAGACTTGTTGGACAAGGGTAGTGTGACCCTGTGTTCCTTTTGATATGATACTTTTGTAAAACATGTAACAATACTTGTGGTCGATGATTAATGAAAGCTCAATCGTCATGTTCTCATTAAATACGTTGTTAATTTACATGCTTGTGCTATGATTGTGATGTTATACGCTTACTTGCTATGATAAACGTTGTTATATATACGTACTACTTATTATTTAAATAAGACCTGACCTATCCAATCTTCTTTTTAGAAGATGCCTCCTCGAAGGAACACTCAGTTGCCCACAACCGAGGCAGAACTGCAAGAACGAATTTCACAGGCAATCGCACAACATGATGCCCTACGCTCCGAACACAGCTGAGGTACCTCAGGGAATAACCCACCTCACGGTAATGTTTAAGTCACCCAAGACACATTACAATACGTTTGGACATTTCCATGTGCGTTTGCTAATGCTTTTTGTGAATGATGTTGCTTGTACAGGCTGTACTTACAAGTAGTTCCTTGACTGCAAGCCTCTGAACTTTGACGGCACTTGAGGTGCCGTAGCTTTTGTATGATGGCCTGAGAAGACGGATTCTATGCTTCGAATGAGTAAGTGTGCGCCGGAGCACCAAGTCACTTACATTTTTGTACTATTCCTAGATGGTGCTCTGGCGTGGTGGAACCTTTAGGTTCAGAATCTAGGTGAGGCTGCAGCGTATGCTATGACTTGGGACGGGTTGAAAGAGCTGATGCGTAAGAAGCACTATTCAAGGGCTGAAATTCAAAAGTTGGAAACCGAGTTTTGGAATCTGAAAATGGATGGTCCTAAGATAGCAGAATATGTGCAGAGATTCCATGATTTGTCTCGTGTTGTCCCCTACATGGTAGAGCCAGAGTTTAAGCGAGTTGAACGTTTCATTTGGGAATTGGCACCCCAAATACTGAGCATGGTGACTACTTCTAAGCCTCCAACAATTACTGAAGCCATTGACCTGAGCGTGGCACTGACTGAAGAGGCGATCCGTTTGGGCAAGTTTTCAATCTCTGAACAAAAGAAGAATGAGACTCATGTCGAGTCGTCAGGAGAGAACAAAAAGAAGTTCTCAAATTTCAAGAAGGGTACTCGTGCAAACAACAATGCCAACAAGCGTAGAGACGCTAACCCACCAGCGGAGGCACAAGCTAGTGCTTGATGTGCTAAAAGTGGTCTAATTAAACTAACTAATTTTAACCTAAACTAGACACTCTAAGTTTTAAATTTATAAACTAAGACTCTCTAAAACCTAGACCACACAACCGGCAAGTGTACCGGTCAATGTAGTATAGCCTAAGTAAGTCCGAGTATCGAACCCACGAGACTCTCTAATTACGTTTGTGACTCTATCTAGACTTAGACTGACACGGACTCTAACTGTTTTTATGTTTGAGGGGGGTTTTCTAAAAATCCTAAAATTGCAATTAAAATTAAACAAATTAACTAAATTAACTAGACGCGAATTTGGACGAAGGTTTTAACTCAGGGGTGATGAAGACTACCTAGGCTAGACTCATGTTTAACTAGGATTGGATTTCTATTCGAAATTAACGTGGTATGGAACCGGGATCTTTTAATGCTAAACCCTAAGAAATCCCTATTAAGACCTCCAGACCCTTCACAGGAAGAAACTTGTGAGACTCTACACGGCTGTTACGACTACCGGTTGTTAGATTTCCTTACAGTCCTCTAACTTCTTTAAAAGTGCCCTAATATGACAATCTACCTTACAGCGCGAAAGTCTAAGGCAACTATGGATTTTAACTTGGTTTAATAGACAAGAGTATGATTAGGGAACTAAGATCGATTTCTTACAAAACCTAATCCTAGCTATATGCCAAACCGAGACCTATTAATAACCTCGAGCCTTACAGCGACAAGATTAGTAGAACACTTGATTTTATAAGATTACCGAATATTACTTCTAAGGTTAGTTACGTAATTTCACCATAAAGAGTTAAAGATTTATTATATGATATAGACACTCGCCTAAATCTAGAACCCTAGCATAACTCTATTATGTGATAAAGACCGTCACCAAGAATCATACGAAGTAATAATTAATATTCAAACAATATCAAGCACGCATACACACCAAATTAAAGGTTCCAAAGTTCTTTACTTTTCAAGAAAACCCATAAACCAACGTTAATAACAAATAAAAATCCAAACTTTATCGAACAATCGTCATAGCCTAGGTAGTTTAAGAAGTTTAGCCAAGTATCATAGTCTTAAAAATAAATAAACAAGGTTTAAAATCTGAATTCATTGACATAAAAAATAAAGAAACTAGAAAATAAAAGAAACCGAATACAAAACCCGGTAATTCCTTGACTTCCAAGCTTCTTGATCTTCAACCCCAATAATTCTTGAGCCTTGTTCCTTGCAAATAAGCTTTATAATTCGTCCCCGAAGGTCTGATCGTCCCCAAAGAATGATGTGCCGCTCTGATTGATATTCGTCTGGTGTTGCGTGCCTCCCCAAAAAATATATCTGCTATTGATATATGTATGCGTGGAATCATAGATTGTGGTCCAATAGGGTTTCATATCAATAATGTATTTTTCCATTCAAAAAACCCATTCAATAGGGTTTGCATGAGCAGCCTCCTTGTTTGTTTATTCGTAATGGGCTTGGCCCAATTAGTTTCTGTCGCTCCAAAATAATAGCCGCCCAAAGTTTGCGAATGATATGTGCCTCCTTATGTTCTTTAAATATATGCCGCCTCAAACAAAGTGTGTGCCCCTTTTTTGTCTCTGCGTCTAGAATTATATATGTGTAAATATGTGGCCCTTATTTACATGAATTGTTGGGCTTTAATTCATGCAAATATCCTCTAAATTTTGTTCATAGCCCTTTAACTTAATTATGATCGATCATCGTTGACTAAGGTTTAGTTATTTACATAACTTTACATATATACTGTCATAAAGCCTAAAACCATCATATTTCACGAATTCTGTTGGCCCAATACATCCTCCCCGTCTCACTCACAGAAAATAGCTGAAATTTAACTTCTGTTACTGGCGCCACACTCTGCCCAACTGGTTGGTTATTTCCATGTTACTCGTTTTCGCTCCATTTGCAACAAAACCTGGCCCAACACAAAATAATATAATAGAGCACTAAAACTAGATAAAAACAAATAAAAACTACACAATAATTATACAATTTACACGGGACAAATATATGTATTTTATCACTTATCAAATATCCCCACACTTAACGTTTTTTCGTCCCCGAAAAAGAATCTATGCATACGGAATCAGAGACGGAATAATTATTCGGGACAAAAGCTTATTTACTTATTAAAATCGAAACTTGTGTTAGCCGCGATTGCAAGTATACCTGTCCTCTTAAACCCAAACCCGGTTCGAAGCCCTTATCATGCAAGTTAAGTTCAAGTGCGGTCAATCTACCTAGGGTCTCACGCTAAGAATCGCAGGTCCACCTAATCCCCCCTCAAGCTTATAGGACCAAAGGAACAACTACTGGGTTATTTCCTAATCGTTTTATACCAAGATCAAGAGAATTTAAAATCAAATCTTTTCTCAATTTTTTTTTCTTTTTTTTTCCATTTTTTTTTCTTTTTTTTCATTTTTTTCTTTCTTTTGAGCTTAGACGTTGCTTTACCCAGCCCAGAGACATTCCGGCTGTAGAGTCGCTATCCCCAACCAAGATTACAATAGGCGTCGGTAATTTTTTTGCAATTTCGATTTCACACATCCTAGAGGCATTCCGGTTGTAGAGTCGCTATCCCCAACCAAGATTACATAGGCCTGCGCTATTTTCCTTCAGTTTCTAGCTCATTTTTTTCTTTATTATTTCTTTTTTCCACGAGATATGAAAAGAAACTCTAACGATCTTAACTTATAACGACATCCCTTATACTATTATTGGCGGTTTCAATTTCCCCACTTTCCCTATATGCGAACCCACTAGTAGACCGACAATTAGGTATATTTAAGATCAAAGGAACCTCGAACCGACTCGGGCCTACCCGCACATCCCAAACTAGACACAAGCTCAATTATATTATCTCATATTATCATTATTTGAACCCGAACAAAAACCCGACTTTTCTATCATTTTCCGCTTTTTAGTTTGAAAACTTCTTATTTTAAAAGACATTTTCTAGATTTTTTAATTTTTTTTTTTGTATTTTTCGACTTTTTATGACTCGACTAACTATACTAACGACACTAAACGATAGTTTCCCATCCCCACACTTAAACTCTACATTTCCCTCAATGTAGGATGGAAACCGACTCAAAAAACTAAAAAAAATAAATAAGAAATAAAAAAAACAAAGGGCATAATTGGAAAGGACTTAGCTGGTTAATAACAACACGTATGCTTCAAAACTCTCGTCCATTCCAGCTTGATTGTATAGCATTTCGGTCGCGATCGGCTTTGACATTGACTGGTATACTTGATAAATGCCTGGAATTTGATAAGCAGCTCCAAAATCACCCGAATGGAGATTGAGTACGGGTGGTACGATTCAAACCTGCATAAACAAAAACAAGCAAAAACCAAAGCAGTACCGACTCTAAAAAAATGACTCAGAAACTACTAACTTAAACTCATGGTACAAAATGAACGACTCAACATACAAACTTTACAGGTGGGCTATCAACTTTTCTAACACTCACGGAGGATCATGTAGACGCAGCTTACCTCCGTACCAAGTCTCACGGGCTGTAGCACCATCATACCTATAATTACCCGAATCTCTCCAAACTATCTCATACCTCTGACAACCTCTCAGCTCATCATCGGGCGGTTTGAAGTTAGATGTTTCAAACATAAATCTATCCCCACACTGAGCTTCACTCAGTGCTTCTAGCTTAGATTCTAAACATTTTACCCTCTTTTCTAAATCTTTAACTCTCCTATCAGGTGGATCCCCACACTTGGGTCCTATCGCTTCCTCTAGACTAGGACCCTTTACCACCTTTTTCTCACTTCTCTCATCTTTCCCACTCTTCCCTACTGACGCCACTGCCTCCACTATATCATTCGACCCTCTCGATTTGGTAACCTTAAAAACTACCGACTCCTCACCTGCTCGAAGGGTGATAGTGCCTAAGAAGACATCTATAAGAGCTTTGGATGTGTTCAAGAATGGACGTCCTAAAATCAATGGCACGTTTTCATCGGCTTCCATGTCTAGTACTACGAAGTCCACCGGGAAGACAAACTTATCGACTTTACTAACAAATTCTCTATAATTCCCTGGGGATACTTAACCGTTTTGTCTGCTAAAGATAGGGTCATACGAGTAGGCTTTAGGTCACCAAGGCCTAGTTTCTCATAAAATGAATATGGCATCAAATTAATACTAGCACCAAGGTCGGCCAATGCGTGGTTTTGAACATCACCGCCAAACAAACACGGGATCGTGAAGATACCCGGATCTGTTAGTTTCTCCAGTAGGCTGTTCGTGACCACGGCAGAGCATTCGACATTCAATGAGACATTCGAAATTTCCTCTAACTTATCTTTCCCTTTCAGGATTTCTTTTAAAAACTTAGCATATTTCGGCATATGCTTGAGGGCTTCGATTAACGGTAGATTGATCTTAAGTTGTTTGAACATGTCTAGGAAGTACCCGTATTCCTTAGCGTATTTTTGGTTCTTTAAACGTTCAGGATAAGGAGCACGAGCATGATCAGTCTCAGGACTTGATCTAACTATCTTAACCGGATTCCTAACACTCTTTTCTAAAGGAGGGGCCTCTAACTCTTCATCCACCGGCTCCTCTTCCTCTACTCGAACCAGTGGTGAACCAACCTCTCTTAAATCTAGACCCTACCTAGTAGATATAGCTTTAATGTGATGATTGGTTGTGTTGGGTTGGGAGTTACCCGAGAACTGACCGGAAGACCTTTCTTGCAATTGACGATTTATGTCACTGACTTGCCTTTGAAGGTCCAAAAAGTTCGAGTGATTGGTCTTTAAGAATATGGCATGATCCTCTAAGGTTCTTTGAGTGGCCTCTAAGGCCCTTTGGGTTGCTTCTAAGGTCCTTTCGGTTGCTTGATTCTTAACTAGTATTTGGGATAACATAGCTTTAATCTCATCCAGACTACTACCCAAGTCTTGGTTGTTTGAACCTTGACTGTTTGACCCCCCACTATTGAACTGGCCTCCTGAACCTGAACTACCAAACTGACCCTACTGATTCGAACCCCCACTAGAATAATAACCCAGCCCCCTGTTTTGATTTGAACCTGTTTGGAAACCGGGGGGATTACCGGAAGAATGGAAGGTGTTACTACACCAATTGGACCCTAAATTTGAATTGTTGAAAGGGTTCGATGGACCTCTATTGGCTATGAACTCTACCTGCTCAACCGTGAGTGTGGGACAATCTATAGTATCATGACCCCCTCTACACACCTCACACCTACCGACCCTCTTCTCTAAATCGTTCATCCTACTGGTAAGCTTTCTCTCAAGGTTTTCCATCGCGGTAGCCATCGATGTATCCAAGCTAACTTGGTGTACTCCCCGACCGGTCGAGTAAGTACTAGAAACAGGAATGGAAATCCTGCCGATGGCGCGATGGTCAATGTCAGAATGGGCGAAACTCTCGAATAGGTCATTGCATTCGGCCACTGTTTTCTTACCTATAAGGTGGCCTCCTGCGGAAGTATTAAATCGTGTAGGACCGAGTTTTGGGACCGAAACCGTGATTATCATGATTATGTTCATAGACGGGAAGATTATAGACGGATGAAATACTTACTTGTATAGATTTGATAACATAACAAAGCAAGCCGGCCCGATTAACAAGATAATCGAACCTTTACCAGAGCCGTTTGGTTCCGGGGAGAGATCAAGTGGTGATCTCTCCCTGGTGAGGACTTGAACCTCCTAAAATCTACAAGTGTTTGAAATGGCAAAGGGTTGCTATTTATAGCTACACCCCTTTGTCTTTCAAACACACACGGTCAACCGAATAACCCTCTCGTTTGACCACTTCAAACGAGCGGGTCTATACACGTTCGATAGACCGTTTCACTAACTATTACAAATTCAGCGTAAAATAATAAATCTAATCTATTCGACAAGCATCGGACACAAATCTGCATCAACAAATTCCCCCTTGTCCGTTGCTGTCGAATGCTGAAAATGCAACTGCAATCGATCTTCAGTCAAGTATTCATCTTCTCTGTGTTAACAAATTCCCCCTTGACCGATGATCCAGGTAAGTAGTATTTTGTCGCTTCTTGTATAATAGTTCCCCCTCAAAGTACGCGTATCCGTGTTGGGCGTTGTGCAATTTCCTCAAAAGGCTCAATTGACCGATCTTCCGCTGATCTTCCAATACTCCAACCGGCATTTGATAAGGGTTCCATTCTTTTTAAACACTGCATCAAGTCTTGATCTTCAAGCATACTACATTGGTAGAGGTTTCTGGTGAACTGTCTTCTGTAAACCGTCTTTGTGTCACTAGAAAATCACAAACTCTACCACCTGTGATTGCGTTTAGAAATTTACCGAAGAAATTCAACATACGAAAATTTTTATTCCCCCATTTCTTTGGTAAGATCTCTAAACCTTAACAGATTCCCTTCCACTTTAAAGGAACTGTCGTTAAGTTTCAAATGTTCACCAGTTCCCTTCACTTAGCGGAACTGTCGTCAATCTTTACTGACTGTTCTCGGTTGTTCGAAAAATCACGAAAACGGCTTTCTTCTTTGCATATTCTAGTTGAAAATGAAAGTCCCCTAGCCTCGTAGGATCCGACTTGTATCCCTCCAAAGTTCTGCTAACACCTAATCCGAAAACTTTCATCATAGGCATAACTCGACTTTGTGAACTCGTTAGGACCGGTATTGAGAATCTAGGTTCATACGTTCGTTTTCAAATGCGAAAATATGACAATAAACAAAATGCTTTCGAACATCTTCAAATAACCGATAACAAACATAAATACTGACGTGCGGAAGTGAACATACCGTTTTGTTTTTGGCCCATAGTAGTCAAGTACCAAATTTGACATTTGAGTCGGTAACCGTGACTACCCCACATTTTTCAAAAATCAAGTTTTCATCATCTGCTTTCATCATTCCGCATCACCCCGCGCGCTTCCCAAAATCCGTACGAATTTTGACGTTTACATGTAGAAGCGCGATTCAATTCAACTCCGCGAATACCCGACCCCACTTCATGTGTTTCCCAGTCACTAGTAGCTAATTGTAGGTCCCGTTTTTCCCGGTGAGGATCGATAACGAGAAACCTATTCCCTGTTTATCACAAACACGGTAACGGGTGCGGAATCCCCGAGACGGTGCAAACCAAACAAAGTGTAAAACACACGGATTAACCAATGAAACACACTCAATTGATTAACGGGATGAGAACCGATTACAAACTGATACAAACACAGTTCAGACAGAATTTCGGCAGAGTTTTGTTACTATAGTCTATTTCTCATCTCTCTGCACTCATCTCAGCCGACAAAGACCTCCGACGAAACAAGCATGTGTGCTGATCGACGAAAATGATTTGTTTGGTCCGACGAAACAGGTTGTTGAACACTTGTCGACGAAACTGAATGGATTGTTTGTGAATCTGATCGACGAAACAGAACTTGTTTCGTCGTGGGTGTGGGCGTTTCGTCATAGATTCAGTTTCGTCATTGAGTCGGTGTATTCAGTTTCGTCATAGATTCAGATTTGTTGTTTCGTCGTGGGTGTGGGCGTTTCGTCGGAAACCCTAAAATCTTTAACAGCCGCCACCATTTCTTCAAGAACACAGCCTCTGTTCTTATGCAGATCTTGACGAAAATCTTAAAAACTTGATATTTTATGATGAAAACTTGTTGATTTTGGTGTAAAACATAAAAACTAACCCACTGGTGTGTTCCGTTTCAGCACAGACCCGCATATACGGTCCAGATCTGGGTTTTCTTCATGTTTCCCCATTTTTTACATCTTGAACAAAAAGCACGAAAATCATAGATCTAGAGCACATGTGACTTAGTAAACGGTTAGATTTACTAAATCGGGCACCATGGCTCTGATACCACTTGTAGGACCCGTTTTCCGGAACGAAACCGTGATTATCATGATTATGTTCATAGACGGGAAGATCATAGACGGATAAACGACTAACCTGTATTGATTTGATAACATAAGAGTACAAGCCGGCCCGATTAACAAGATAATCGAACCTTTACCAGAGCCGTTTGGTTCCGGGGAGAGATCAAGTGGTGATCTCTCCCTGGTGAGGTCTCAAACCTCCTACAATCTACAAGTGTTTGAAATGGCAAAGGGTTGCTATTTATAGCTACACCCCTTTGTCTTTCAAACACACACGGTCAACCGAATAACCCTCTCGTTTGACCACTTCAAACGAGCGGGTCTATACACGTTCGATAGACCGTTTCACTAACTATTACAAATTCAGCGTAAAATAATAAATCTAATCTATTCGACAAGCATCGGACACAAATCTGCATCAACAAATCGGGCTCGAACCTCGGGAGTAAGGCCATTGTAGAATTTCTCTACAAGTGACCAATCTGCTAGACCGTGCTGAGAACAACGTGACAGTAGGGTTTGAAATCTCTCCCATGATACGTGGTATGGCTCAGTAGGCTCCATTCGGAATGAATGGATCTTATCGCGAAGTCGGGATGCCTTGGCAGGTGGGAAGTATTTGGCTAAAAAGGCATCTCTAAGGGTGGCCCAGGTGGTAAAAGTACCCGCGGGCTGCGAATCAAGCCAGGTGGCTGCGCGGCCCGCAAGTGAGAAAGGGAAGACCTGTAGGTATCGAGCATCAAGGTTAACACCCTCTATAGAGTAGGTGCCACAAAGGCGGGTAAGGTGGTTAATGTGAGCGGGTGCGTCTTCGTCATCACGACCATGAAATTGACACGAGTTATTGATGGCGGTCGTGATGTACGAAGGGATTTGCCAAGACCTATCGTTAGCTATTTCAGGAAGGGTGATGGGTGAATTTGCACCGGTAAAACCGGCGATAGAGCGTTGGTGAATGATGTGTTCAAAATGTAACATATAAATTTCATCAAATGAGGCATAAAACTAACCCTTTTTTAGTACTAATGTTGGAAAAAGTGTGCTTTTGTCTTCCTTTTGTATTTTAAGGATTAAATGAGCTCAAATTAACAAAAGAAGCAAAAAGACATCAAAATCTAACATAAATACAAGAAAAGGAAAAAAACGTGACATGCCCGACCCCACAACAACATCTTCCCAAGCAAAACAAGAGATCAGAAGACTGAACACGCCCCGTGCTCAGCCAGCACGGGGGCGTGCCCAAGTGTCAGCAGAAAAGACAAAGTGGTAGAAGCTTCTATTTCCCACCACGGGGCCGTGCTCAGCGGACACGGGGCCGTGGTCAACTATAAGATTCGCACAATCCAGCAAATCTACATAGTACAAAGATTCTTCTGCACCACGGGGTCGTGCTCAGCGGACACGGGGGCGTGGTCAACTAATAAGACAAAGCTGCATTAAATGAAGAAAGAGAAGGATGTGGACACGGGGCCGTGCCCACTAGACACGGGGCCGTGCCCGAGCTTCTGTTCAGCCTATAAATAAAAGTGCTTGGCTCAAGCTCAAACCATCCCTTGGCACACCACCTCTCTCACACTTCACCCACCACCCACCACCACCATAACACCATCATCCACCACCATCATCCATTGTCCATCGTAGAGTGTGTGAGTCGTCTCAGGATCCAAGATTGATCGTAAGAGTTCTTGACAATCAAGGCCATGTTTGCCTAAGTCTCTTACATCACTTGGTGAAGACAAAGTGTCTAGTGTAATACTTTTTATTTCTAATCTTTTGCACTTTTTATTTGGTTTCGTATTAATGACTTTAATAACTAGTTGCTTATGTTGAAGGTGATCTTTCTTTATCGTTTGTCCGTGGTGTCTTGAAATTATTTTACTGTCTATATAAAATAAAAGATTTTCACCATTCATATCTCCACGGTCTATATGGAGGTATGTTGGCTACCTGGTCGGGGGTTAAGGGAACGGTTTGGTAAAGGTCTTGCCATTGTTCAGCGTTTAGAGGTCCTGCAATGGACCTGGGTCAAATTTAGTAGGACCTCCTTCAATACTTAACGGTATTGGATGGCGGGGGTCCAAACTCTTTGATCCCCTCATAAGTTAACTACTATTAATACTATAACCCGGCTATTTAGGACTGTATCCCTGCTGACTCAGACTACTTAGTCGAGGGTAACGTCACCTCCAAAAGAGGGGCCTACCATAATATTGCATTAATAACTTAATTAATTATCTTCCAATAATCCACCCTTTTAGGATTGTATCCTTGCCGACTCAAACTACTGGGGTGAGGGTAACGTCACCTTCAAAAGAGGGGCCTACTACAATAACTAAGATAATCTCTTAAAATAGTGCAAAAGTGCGGAAATAATCAAAGGTTACACTAGATACGAGTCGGAACCAAGTGATTCATCTTGTCTATCTGTTTTTCTTTTATTTTTATTTTCAGCATCTTAGTTAGTTTTTATTTTTTTCTTAGTTAAAAACATTTTTCTAAACTTTTTTTTTATTAGACGTTGAGGATAAACCGGTACTAAAAGATCTTGTGTCCTTGGACGACCTCGGTATCTTACCAACGCTATACTACGCTCACGATGGGTGCACTTGCCCATATGTGTGTTTAGTGTTAGTAAAATATCGTGTTTTATAAATTTAAAACTTGGCTAAAAATAAGTGTTAAAGGGGCTTAAAATATACACCTAATATATATAACACTTCACACGCATCAAGTTTTTGGCGCCGTTACCGGGGACACAAGGATTTTAAGAAAGCTTAAAATCGACGGCCTAATCAGTTTTTCAAAACCTTTTTAAAACGCGCGCACATTTTTCTGCATTTTAGTTTAGATTTGCCTTTACAGTAGCCTGTGCACGGGGCCGTGTTCACTGAACACGGGGCTGTGCTGCACATTTTCATAAAAACACCCAGTAACAGAAGCTTGAACACGGGCCGTGCTCACTGAACACGCCCCGTGCTCAACGAAATCAGTAAATTTAATTAAAACGCCCAGATACAGATCCTGAACACGGGGCCGTGCTCACTGAACACGGGGCCGTGTCCAGCCTCTGTTTCCGTTTTTATTTTCTGGTCTCGAGACTTGGTTGTGGTCTGCTGAGTGATTCTTATGGATCAATACTCAGGAGGTTACAACTACACCTATGAGGAGGATGATTATAGGGGTAATTATTGCACTAATTGTCGTCACGCACGCTCGGTTCAAAATAATCACTCATATCAACCATCCAATCCATACACCTACTATGAGGAGCCCAGGTACGAGCCATCAACTTCATACACATTCTATGAAGACCAAAGGTATGAACCTCCTCCCTCATACTCATATTTTGATGAACCAAGGTATGAGCCTTCTTACTCATACTTTGAGGAACCAAGATATGAGCCACCACCTTCGTATGCTTATTATGAGGAACCATGGCGTGAACAACCCACCTCATATGAGTATTATGAAGAACAAAATTACGAACCTTATCCATCATATGCTTACAATGAAGAACAATGGTGCGAACCATCTACTTCATATGGGTACTATGAGGAACAAAGGGTCGAACAACCGGATTCAAGCTTAGAAAATTCTGATTCTTTTTCTATAACCGAAGTAACCGATAGGATATTAGAACACATTAGAGTTATCGATCGTTGTATAAGAGAATCTCGCGCAAGGGAAGAGGAGTCCCACGCAAGAGAAGAATTAAAAAAGGAAGAGATAACTGAAAGTGTAAAAATGGAAGAACAAATAAGTGAAAAACCGACACATGAGTTAAACAACGAAATAGGTGAGTCCGAAAACGTTAAAATTTAAGAAGAGTCTAATTTTGAAGAAATTAATCTCTTGTCACCTTCTTTTGAAAATCATTGTTTAGTACCCACTCATGCTAAGTTTTTAAAAGAGTTAAACACTAACACTAAAATTGACGAAACGGTAAGTGTTAAGTTAACTAATGATCAAACTTCGCTAATAAAAGAAGACCCATTTGAAATTAACATTACACCGGTTCCATGTTTCTTTCAAAATTCGTTTATTAGTAATGTCACAATCGATAAAGATCTTTGTGTTAACATAATGCCTAACTACATTTTCGAAAAATTAAGTATTAGTGATTTTTCTCCACTTCAAATACCCATTTTTCTATCCAATCGGAAAGTAATAAAATCAATCGGTATAGTTGAGGATGTCTTGGTTCAAACAAATCAAATGGTAATCCCGACCGACTTTGTCATCCTCGATGACGCTCCTCTAGTGTTGGGGCGACCATTTCTAAAAACTCACGAAGCTTTGAAAAACTGGAAGTTCAACAATCTACCTCTTCAATTAGGGGCATTTAAAAGAAGTGTCGATCTCGAACGATCAATGAAATATCCATTCGGCAATAATGACCCCCTAATTGAAGATGAAGATGAACCACCCGATACAAGTGAAGAGATTGACCACTTTGTTGAAGAAGAGGTCGCCATAGAACAAACTTTTAAAGTTCTTGATCGAAATGAGCAACCAAATAAGGAGTCTCCTAAAGACCCACCACTTGAGCTCAAAGAACTTCCAAAAGGTTTGGAATATGCTTTTCTAGACAAAGAGGGTAATTTACCTGTAATTATTTCGTCTAAATTAGATAGCTTAGAAAAAGAAAAATTAATTAGTCTTTTGAAAAAACATAAAAATGCAATAGCTTGGAAACTTGTAGACATAAAAGGAATTAGTCCTTCTATGTGCACACACAAAATTTTGATGAATGATGACTACAAATCGGTCATACAACCACAACGTCGAGTGAATCCAAATGTTCAAGAAGTGGTTAAAAACGAGGTCATCAAACTACTTAACGCCGGACTTATCTATCCTATCTCCGATAGTCCTTGAGTGAGTCCCGTCCAAGTAGTTCCAAAGAAAGGAGGTATGACGGTAATAACTAACGAAAAAAATGAATTAATACCAACGAGAACCGTCACAGGATGGAGAGTATGTATAGATTACAGACGATTAAATGAAGCAACAAGAAAAGATCACTTTCATTTGCCCTTCATTGATCAAATGCTAGAAAGATTATCCGGTCATAAATTTTATTGTTTCTTGGATGGTTTTTCAGGATACTTTCAAATCCCAATAGCACCCGAAGACCAAGAAAAGACAACTTTCACATGTCCCTATGGAACTTTTGCTTATCGACGCATGCCGCTTGGTCTATGTAATGCCCCCGCAACATTCCAACGTTGCATGGTAGCCATCTTCCATGACATGATAGAAAAGACAATGGAAGTCTTCATGGACGACTTTTCTATCTTTGGGGATTCATACGACCAATGCCTCGATAACCTTGAACGAATGCTATCTCGATGTGAGGAAACTAACCTCGCCCTTAATTGGGAAAAGTGCCATTTCATGGTAACGGAGGGAATAGTACTCGGTCACAAGATCTCGAGCGAAGGAATGGAGGTGGATCGAGCCAAAATAGATACCATTTCTAGATTACCACCTCCATCCTCCGTAAGAGCTATCAGAAGTTTCCTAGGGCATGCCGGATTCTATAGACGGTTTATCAAAGACTTTTCAAAAATCTCAAGGCCTCTAACAAAATTACTTGAAAAAGATGCCCCTTTCATCTTTGACAAGGATTGCAATCAAGCATTTCTAACCCTAAAGGAAATGTTAGTCAATGCACCTATCATGATAGCACCTGATTGGAAATTTCCTTTTGAAATCATGTGTGATGCTAGTGACTTTGCAGTTGGAGCTGTCTTGGGACAAAGAAAAGAAAAGCATTTCCACCCAATTTATTATGCTAGTAAAACACTTAATGATGCACAAGAAAATTACACAACAACTGAAAAAGAATTGCTAGCTGTGGTATTTGCTTTTGATAAATTTCGTTCTTATCTTGTTCTTTCTAAAACTATAGTCTATACAGATCATGCAGCCATTCGATATCTGTTCAAAAAGCAGGACGCAAAACCACGTTTGATTCGGTGGATTCTACTCCTCTAAGAATTTGACATTGAAATCAGAGACAAAAGAGGAGCAGAAAACACCGCAGCAGATCATCTTTCGCGCTTAGAAGACCCAGCTTTGGAGGCAACCAGGGACGAGCAAATCAACGAAAAATTTCCAACAGAGTCCCTGGAAATGGTGGAATATAAGGAAGAGCCATGGTACGCCGACTATGCTAACTACCTAGCTAGCGGTATAGTCACAAGAGAATGGTCACATTATCAAAGAAAAAAATTCTTTGCCAATGTGAAACACTATTTTTGGGAAGATCCATATCTTTTCAAAATGTGTGCCGACCAACTCGTCCGACGATGCGTACATGGTAATGAAGCACGAAGAATTCTCCGCCATTGTCATGAAGGTCCATACGGAGGGCATCATGGTGCCGCTAGTACCGCACGAAAGGTATTTGATTCAGGATTTTATTGGCCAACCATTTACAAAGACGCCCAAAGTCTTGTCAAAGCATGTGATGCTTGCCAAAGAACAGGTAATATTTCTTCCAAAAACGAAATGCCACAAAATGGCATTCTTGTTTGTGAAATTTTTGATGTGTGGGGACTCGACTTTATGGGACCTTTCCCACCATCGAAAGGAAACAAATATATACTTGTGGCAGTAGACTATTTGTCTAAATGGGCCGAGGCCGAGGCACTTCCAACAAATGATGGAAGAGTTGTGGTAAGATTTCTGAAGAAATTATTCTCTCGTTTTGGCACACCTAAAGCATTAATAAGTGATAGAGGTACCCATTTTTGCAATCATCAACTCGAAATTTTTTTAACAAGATATGGGGTCTATCACCGGGTCTCAACAGCATATCACCCTCAAACAAACGGGCAACCGAAGTGACTAATAGAGGTTTAAAGCGAATACTCGAAAAAACCGTAGGGTTAAATAAAAAGGGATGGGCAGATGGGCAGATAAATTAGATGATGCTTTATGGGCTTTTCGAACTGCTTATAAAACAACAATAGGTACAACCCCGTATAAGCTAGTCTATGGAAAAAGTTGTTACTTGCCAGTAGAAATTGCACACAAAGCCTACTGGGCAATTAAAAATGTAAACTTAGATTTAGAATTTGCCGGTAAAAATCGATTTTGTCAATTAAATGAATTAGACGAGCTTAGGAATTATGCATACTCAAATTCTGAAATTTATAAGGAAAGAATGAAAAATTTGCATGACAAACACATTAAACCTAATGAATTTCAGGTAGGGGATCTAGTTCTTTTGTTTAATTCACGACTTCGATTGTTTCCTGGTAAATTAAAGTCCAGGTGGTCAGGACCTTTTTCCATCACCCATATTTTCCCACACGGTGTAGTAGAAATTAAATCTCGAAATGGGCCCCCATTTAAAGTCAATGGCCAACGGCTGAAACTCTATCAAGGATTCATTGAGGATGAAGAGGAAGAGATCTCGCTTCAAACAGTGGAGGAATAAAACATCATGCCTGGTAAGTTACGAACGATTGAGACAACAAATAAAGCGGTAAGTTTTCTAACCAAAGCTTATGGGAAACAAGGGCACTCACACGAGCACTAAAAAAATATATATATATAATAATTTTTTTTTAAACTATGCTCGGCACGAGGCCGTGTCCGCGCTGCAGTCGGGAGAAATCCCTTTTTTCAAAACAATTACTTCATTCCACACGCCCCGTTTCCCCGAAAAAGCTCTGGTTTCAGGCGATTTTTCGCAGATTTTCGACGTATCCTATCGCTCTAACAACATCAAGGTATGATTCTATCACTTTTAGTAGTTAGATTAGTTACTTGCATGTAGTTAAAACACCAAAAATTTGGGGAAAATCTAGGGTTCTTGATGTTCATCCGGATCGAACCTCAAATTTTTGTTTAGATCTGTTTGCATTTAGTTAGATTAGTGTCAAGGGAAGTAAATACACTTGTATTGTTCATAGATTCACCCGATTTCTCAAAAAAACCCCAAACCCTTGTTCTTGAACCGAAAAAGATAAAATTGATAGGGTAAACAGGATATTTTGGGAAAAACGGTGCTTAGGGTTTCATTTTCGGGGGAAACCGCACCTATTGGACCAAAAATTTTCAAGTTTTCGAAACCGGGTCGAAAAATGAAATTTTTGAGTAACAGACGCCTGGACACGGGGCCGTGTCCGCTGAACACGGGGTCGTGTCCAGCCCACTGTTGGCAGTTTTGTCCGAAAATATTTCTGTTTCGTGCTAACTTTTGGTGTATTCTTGCAGATGGCCATGAAGTTCACAAGATTTAACGCCAATGAGCTCGATGCAAGAGCTCGATACGAGATTCTTCAAACAAGGCCGGTGCTAACCATGGTGAATCAAATTGACCGTTTCAACAACATTGTCACGGGACCACTCAGGGTCGCCCTAACAACTTGACTCCGTTCCGTCCACGAATGCACTTTGGAGTTCTATAGCACCTTCACATTCAACTCGAGGTGCGACCCGTTCGACAATGACGGGGTAGCATTCCGATGTGGCGGAACGAGGTATTCGATCTCTATGGCACAATTTGGGTCGATTATCGCGTTGTATGTGGAAGAGGATGCGGGAAACGAAGAAAATACTGGAGGAAGGAGAGAGATAGGTGAAAACGAACGCCAAGCCATGTGGGCTCAGATTGGTGAAGGGTACTACAATCCGAGCAGCACTAAGAGTACGAAGTTGAGGGATCCGCTATACAGATACATTCATAGGCTCCTCGGCTACTCTCTTAGCCAAAGGCATGAAAGTAGTGGCGTCGTTGGGTTAAGAGATTTGGTTGTCCTCCACTGCATCCACAACCGCAGGCCGCTCGATGTTCCGTTCCTCATGCTCCGAAACATGCATCACAACCGCCTTGCTAGTGCACCGACTCCTATTTTCTTTGGGGGATGGGTGTACCGTCTCTTCAAGCACTTCGCCCACATACCTAGGTCATTTGAGAGGAGCCCATGGTCGGGTACAGTGGATATCCACATATGCCGCTCAATGAACCTGATTTATGAGGCAGAAGACGGGACGGTAACCTTTCAAAGGATGAAAGGTCATGCATGGAACCCGCAAGAAGCGCTTGTCCTCCAAGCTCCGCAACATCATCAGTACCAATACCAACCCCATGGTGATCCGGGCCAATCATCCTCCTCGGGAGGCGGTTTTCCTAACTTTCAAAGTTTGCATGATTTGTTGCAGGAAAACCTTATGTGCACCAGGAACACTTACAACATGGCGAGCAACACCTACCACCAGGTCGGAGCTATTGAAAGAAACATATCCGATATTCAAGATGATGTTGGATATATACGAGATCACATTGCACGCCATGGAGGGGATGGTGATGATGATGACGATGATGATGATGACGATGCTATGGAGTAGGCGAGAGGAGCGAGTGAGGAAGCGGTTGGTTGATGACTTCCCAGGTTAACCCTTTTTCAATCTTGAACAATTGATGGCATGCGCGCCAAGTGTTGAACAATTTACTTTCCCTAACTTCTTTTATTTTCTGCATTTTTTTTTCTTTTAACTTTGACATGGATGTTGAATATTGGTAAAAGTAGGATGTTTGCTATGGTATGGTATGGTGTTTGTTGACTAAGCAGGTACATACGAGGCTTAGAGTGCTAAACATTAGTACTACTAAAGCTGGGACAGGAAAACCGATGAAAGAAACCTGTTTTTCAACTTTGCAGACTGTCCACACGGGGTCGTGTCCAACCAACACACCCCCGTGCCCACTCCCCTGAACCTGCTGATTGTTTTATTTCTGCAGACCTTGACAGACACGGGGTCGTGTCCAGCCAACACGCCCCCGTGTTCACCTTCAGTAAGTTTTCGTTACTGGCACCTGAACACGGGGTCGTGTTCACTCAACACGGGGTCGTGCCCAGGTAACCAGTAACACAAATTTTTTGCTTTTTACACCTTTTTACACATTTAATCAACCTAAAAACTTATTTTTGGGACACATTGAGGACAATGTGTAATTTAAGTGTGGGGGGGATGCTAAAACCTTGAATCTTGCAAGTCCTAAATACAAGCCTTACACAAAACTCTATTGGAACCGCTAATCACCCCAAATTTTTTTCAAAAATTTTCATTTTTTTACTTGTCTAGGTTTAACTCGGGAAATTCAAGTTCTTAAAAAGGTTATATTTTTACGAATTTACAACCGATAGCGTCGTGATAAAAAGAACCAACATAAGAAAATTATGAAAATGCATGACAAGCTTAGCTAAAATTTAATTATATATACTTGATCACATAAAAACCCATTCCCACAAAAGTGAGTTTTGAGCCTTTATTGAGCAAACACTTACATATCATTTGACTAAATGCTCATTTTCGTTTCTTGTGTGAATAGCCGCTTGATTCTTACGACTCTAGAACTTGCCATGACGATACATTCCCGGTCCTTACCAACTTAAACCCGAGTAAGTAAATGATGGAGGCATTAGGACTAACCCTTTTTATTTCTACACCATTTTTTTTTCTTTTTTTTTTACCACCTACCCAAAATCCCCCTAGTTAGCCCCTTTGAGGCTAAACCTTTTCATTTCATAACCCAAACCAAACACCCTTTTTACCCACCAAAACCTTTTTCATTTTTAACCCTTTGTTTTAGTAACAAGCTTGGTTCTTCATATGACTTTTCAAAAAAAAAAAAAAACAATTGTGTTGATGATGAAGCAAAAGAAAATAAACAAACAAGTTCATCAAAAATAACTTTGTTTGAATAAATAGCTTCATCAAAATAAAAGTTACAAAAATAGAAAGTCATACGAAAACCGACACTTGTTACGCTTTTCGCCCTTTTTCTACTAACCACTAACCACCAACCCAACCACCTACCTTTAACCCAAGCCTAACCCTTAACCCACAAAGTCCTCTTGATATTTACAAAGGTATATAAGTTAAAAAGGAGGAGGATTGATTGCTTGGCAAGCCTATGGTAGGAGTAAGTTCCATGCCGCTCTCGAGTGATCCACAAAAATACATTTTCGGCCGAGTGTTGAGTGATCCCCGTGAGGTATGTGAACTTGTATATAAATGGAATTTTAAAGATGGGCCTACCATAATATTGCATTAATAACTTAGTTAATTATCTTCCAATAATCCACCCTTTTAGGATTGTATCCTTGCTGACTCAAACTACTGGGGTGAGGGTAACGTCACCTTCAAAAGAGGGGCCTACTACAATAACTAAGATAATCTCTTAAAATAGTGCAAAAGTGCGGAAATAATCAAAGGTTACACTAGATACGAGTCGGAACCAAGTGATTCATCTTGTCTATCTGTTTTTCTTTTATTTTTATTTTCAGCATCTTAGTTAGTTTTTATTTTTTTCTTAGTTTAAAACATTTTTCTAAACTTTTTTTTTATTAGACGTTGAGGATAAACCGGTACTAAAAGCTCTTGTGTCCTTGGTCGACCTCGGTATCTTACCAGCGCTATACTACGCTCACGATGGGTGCACTTGCCCATATGTGTGTTTAGTGTTAGTAAAATATCGTGTTTTATAAATTTAAAACTTGGCTAAAAATAAGTGTTAAAGGGGCTTAAAATATACACCTAATATATATAACACTTCACACGCATCAGTGAACAGTTTGATTTTCAACCATTTGGACTGCGGGTGGCGGACTCGGAGGACGGGTGGGTGGTGGGGAATTATGGGGTGATGACTTCGTAGTGAAGTCAAAGGCTGGAGGTTTAGAGTGGAGAGTAGAGTCTGAAAGGGCGAAGTGTGAAGAAGAACTAACCTGTGACGAAGAAGACGAGAAGGAAGACTTGATCGTAAACGGATTTGACGGAGGTCCCTGTGAGCTCGTATGGGGCATCCACTGCAAAACTGAAAAAAACAAGCAAGCAAGAAGACTCTACAAACGACTCGACAAAATATAAAAGACATTAAAAAAAAATTTTGATTTTTTTATTAGACTCCTACGACTCAAACAAACGAACAAATAGCACGTATGATGTCAAACAAGTCCAAACAAAGTAATTAACGCAATCGCCAAAGAGTCCCCGGCAACGTCGCCAAAAACTTGATGTGCTAAAAGTGGTCTAATTAAACTAACTAATTTTAACCTAAACTAGACACTCTAAGTTTTAAATTTATAAACTAAGACTCTCTAAAACCTAGACCACACAACCGGCAAGTGTACCGGTCAATGTAGTATAGCCTAAGTAAGTCCAAGTATCGAACCCACGAGACTCTCTAATTACGTTTACGACTCTATCTAGACTTAGACTGACACGGACTCTAACTGTTTTTATGTTTGAGGGGGGTTTTCTAAAAAACCTAAAATTGCAATTAAAATTAAACTAATTAACTAAATTAACTAGACGCGAATTTGGACGAACGTTTTAACTCAGGGGTGATGAAGACTACCTAGGCTAGACTCATGTTTAACTAGGATTGGATTTCTATTCAAAATTAACGTGGTATGGAACCGAGATCTTTTAATGCTAAACCCTAAGAAATCCCTACTAAGACCTCCCGACCCTTCTCAGGAAGAAACTTTTGAGACTCTACAAGGTTGTTACGACTAGGGGTGCAAACGAGCCAAGCTACTCGCGAGCTACTTGAGCTCGGCTCGAAAAAAAACTCGAACGAGCTGAGCTTAAACGAGCTCGAGCTCGAGCCCAAACCTAAAAACAAGCTCGTTTAGTAAACGAACCCGAGCCCGAGCTTCGCTTATCGAGCTCGAGCCGGCTCGCGAGCCTAAACGAGTTTTCTGTTTATATATTTTTTATTAATATATTAAACATATATTTATATAATAATAATTATTATTTATATAAATTAACTAATAAATACTAAACGAGTTGAGCCCGAGCCGAGCTCGAGCTTGAAAAATTACCTTCGAGCCGAGCTCGAGCTTTAGAAATAAAGCTCGAATCGAGCCGAGCTCGAGCTCGAGCATTCATGTGTTAAACGAGCTCGAGCTCGAGCCTGGTGGAGCTCGGGCTCGGCTCGACTCGTTTGCACCCCTAGTTACGACTACCGGTTGTTAGATTTCCTTACAGTCCTCTAACTTCTTTAAAAGTGCCCTAATATGACAATCTACCTTACAGCGCGAAAGTCTAAGGCAACTATGGATTTTAACTTGGTTTAATAGACACGAGTATGATTAGGGAACTAAGACCGATTTCTTACAAAACCTAATCCTAGCTATATACCAAACCGAGACCTATTAATAACCTCGAGCCTTACAGCGACAAGATTAGTAGAACACTTGATTTTATAAGATTACCGAATATTACTTCTAAGGTTAGTTGTGTAATTTCACCTTAAAGAGTTAAAGATTTATTATGTGATATAGACACTCACCTAAATCTAGAACCCTAGCATTACTCTATTATGTGATAAAGACCGTCACCAAGAATCATACGAAGTAATAATTAATATTCAAACAATATCAAGCACGCATACACACCAAATTAAAGGTTCCAAAGTTCTTTACTTTTCAAGAAAACCCATAAACCAACGTTAATAACAAATAAAAATCCAAACTTTATCGAACAATCGTCATAGCCTAGGTAGTTTAAGAAGTTTAGCCAAGTATCATAGTCTTAAAAACAAATAAACAAGGTTTAAAATCTGAATTCATTGACATAAAAATAAAGAAACTAGAAAATAAAAGAAACCGAATACAAAACTCGGTAATTCCTTGACTTCCAAGCTTCTTGATCTTCAACCCCAATAATTCTTGAGCCTTGTTCCTTGCAAAAAACTTTATAATTCGTCCCCGAAGGTCTGATCGTCCCCAAAGAATGATGTGCCGCTCTGATTGATATTCGTCTGGTGTTGCGTGCCTCCCCAAAAAATATATCTGCTATTGATATATGTATGCGTGGAATCATAGATTGTGGTCCAATAGGGTTTCATATCAATAATGTATTTTTCCATTCAAAAACCCCATTCAATTTCACGTTTGCATGAGCAGCCTCTTTGTTTGTTTATTCGTAATGGGCTTGGCCCAATTAGTTTCTGTCGCTCCAAAATAATAGCCGCCCAAAGTTTGCGAATGATATGTGCTTCCTTATGTTCTCTAAATATCTGCCGCCTCAAACAAAGTGTGCGCCCCTTTTTTGTCTCTACGTCTAGAATTATATATGTGTAAATATGTGGCCCTTATTTACATGAATTGTTGGGCTTTAATTCATGCAAATATCCTCTAAATTTTGTTCATAGCCCTTTAACTTAATTATGATCGATCATGGTTGACTAAGGTTTAGTTATTTACATAACTTTACATATATACTGTCATAAAGCCTAAAACCATCATATTTCACGAATTCTGTTGGCCCAATACATCCTCCCCGTCTCACTCAGAGAAAATAGCTGCAATTTAACTTCTGTCACTGGCGCCACACTCTGCCCAACTGGTTGGTTATTTCCATGTTACTCGTTTTCGCTCCATTTGCACCAAAACCTGGCCCAACACAAAATAATATAATAGAGCACTAAAACTAGATAAAAACAAATAAAAACTATACAATAATTATACAATTTACACGGGACAAATATGTGTATTTTATCACTTATCAAATATCCCCACACTTAACCTTTTTTCGTCCCCGAAAAAGAATCTATGCATACGGAATCAGAGACGGAATAATTATTCGGGACAAAAGCTTAGTTACTTATTAAAATCGAAACTTGTGTTAGCTGCGATTGCAAGTATACGTGTCATCTTAAACCCAAACCCGGTTCGAAGCCCTTATCATGTAAGTTAAGTTCAAGTGCGGTCAATCTACCTAGGGTCTCACGCTAAGAATCACAGGTCCACCTAACCCCCCATCAAGCTTATAGGACAAAAGGAACAACCACTGGGTTATTTCCTAACCGTTTTATACCAAGATCAAGAAAATTTAAAATCAAATCTTTTCTCAATTTTTTTTCTTTTTTTTTTCCCATTTTTTTTTCTTTTTTTCATTTTTTTCTTTCTTTTGACTTAGATGTTGCTTTACCTAACCCAGAGGCATTCCGATTGTAGAGTCGCTATCCCAAACCAAGATTACAATAGGCGTCGGTAATTTTTTTGCAATTTCGATTTCACACATCCTAGAGGCATTCCGGTTGTAGAGTCACTATCCCCAACCAAGATTACATAGGCCTGCGCTACTTTCCTTTAGTTTCTAGCTCATTTTTTTCTTTATTATTTCTTTTTTTCAACGAGATATGAAAATAAACTCTAACGATCATAACTTATAACGACATCCCTTATACTATTATTGGCGGTTTCAATTTCCCCACTTTCCCTAGATGCGAACCCACTAGTAGACCGACAATTAGGTATATTTAAGATCAAAGGAACCTAGAACCGACTCGGGCCTACCCGCACATCCCAAACTAGACAAAAGCTCAGTTATATTATCTCATATTATCATTATTTGAACCCGAACAAAAACCTGACTTTTCTATCATTTTCTGCTTTTTAGTTTGTAAACTTCTTATTTCAAAAGACATTTTCTAGATTTTTTTTTATTTATTTATTTTTTTTTGTATTTTTCGACTTTTTATGACTCGACTAACTATTCTAACGACACTAAACGATAGTTTCCCATCCCCACACTTAAACTCTACGTTGCCCTCAATGTGGGATGGAAACCGACTCAAAAAACTAAAAAAATAAATAAGAAATAAAAAAAAACAAAGGGCATAATTGGAAAGGACTTAGCTGGTTAATAACAACACGTATGCTTCAAAACTCTCGTCCATTCCAGCTCGATTGTATAGCATTTCGGTCGCGATCGGCTTTGACATTGACTGGTATACTTGATAAATGCCTGGAATTTGATACGCAGCTCCAAAATCACCCGAATAGAGATTGAGTACGGGTGGTACGATTCAAACCTGCATAAACAAAAACAAGCAAAAACCAAAGCAGTACCGACTCTAAAAAAAAGACTCAAAAACTACTAACTTAGACTCATGGTACAAAATGAACGACTCAACATACAAACTTTATAGGTGAGCTTTCAACTTTTCTAACACTCACGGAGGATCATATAGACGTAGCTCACCTCCGTACCAAGTCTCACGGGCTGTAGCACCATCATACCTATAATTACCCGAATCTCTCCAAACTATCTCATACCTCTGACAACCTCTCAACTCATCATCGGGCGGTTTGAACTTAGATGTTTCAAACCTAAATCTATCCCCACACTGAGCTTCACTCAGTGCTTCTAGCTTAGATTCTAAACATTTTACCCTATTTTCTAAATCTTCAACTCTCCTATCAGGTGGATCCCCACACTTGGGTCCTATCGCTTCCTCTAGACTAGGACCCTTTACCACCTCTTTCTCACTTCTCTCATCTTTCCCACTCTTCCCTACTGACGCCACTGCCTCCACTATATCATTCGACCCTCTCGATTTGGTAACCTTAAAAACTACCGACTCCTCACCCGCTCGAAGGGTGATAGTGCCTAAGAAGACGTCTATAAGAGCTTTGGATGTGTTCAAGAATGGACGTCCTAAAATCAATGGCACGTTTTCATCGGCTTCCATGTCTAGTACTACGAAGTCCACCGGGAAGACAAACTTATCGACTTTACTAACAAATTCTCTATAATTCCCTGGGGATACTTAACCATTTTGTCTGCTAATGATAGGGTCATACGAGTAGGCTTTAGGTCACCAAGGCCTAGTTTCTCATAAAATGAATATGGCATCAAATTAATACTAGCACCAAGGTCGGCCAATGCGTGGTTTTGAACATCACCACCAAACAAACACGGGATCGTGAAGATACCCGGATCTGTTAGTTTCTCCAGTAGGCTGTTCGTGACCACGGCAGAGCATTCGACATTCAATGAGACATTCGAAATTTCCTCTAACTTATCTTTCCCTTTCTGGATTTCTTTTAAAAACTTAGCATATTTTGGCATATGCTTGAGGGCTTCGATTAACGATAGATTGATCTTAAGTTGTTTGAACATGTCTAGGAAGTACCCGTATTCCTTAGCGTATTTTTGGTTCTTTAAACGTTCAGGATAAGGAGCACGAGCATGATCAGTGTCAGGACTCGGTCTAACTATCTTAACCGGATTCCTAACACGCTTTTCTAGTGGAGGGGCCTCTAGCTCTAACTCTTCATCCACCGGCTCCTCTTCCTCTACTTGAACCAGTGGTGAACCAACCTCTCTTAACTCTAGACCCGACCTAGTAGGGGGGGATATTCCACGGTCCTCCCAACCGCCGAGGTGATACCTCCTCGCAGACCGCCACCCTGCAAGCCTGAGTCTGGGGGTAAATCCGCTACCGTAGGGGCATTTGGAGCGAGCCATAGGACTCGAACCCGCCACCTCCGGGTTAGAATGCGGGCAGGTGGCCATTAGGCTGACATATAGCTTTAACGTGATGATTGGTTGTGTTGGGTTGGGAGTTACCCAAGAACTGACCGGAAGACCTTTCTTGCAATTGACGATTTATGTCACTGACTTGCCTTTGAAGGTCCAAAAGGTTCGAGTGATTGGTCTTTAAGAATATGGCATGATCCTCTAAGGTTCTTTGAGTGGCCTCTAAGGCCCTTTGGGTTGCTTCTAAGGTCCTTTCGGTTGCTTGATTCTTAACTAGTATTTGGGATAACATAGCTTTAATCTAATCAAGACTACTACCCAAGTCTTGGTTGTTTGAACCTTGACTGTTTGACCCCCCACTATTGAACTGACCTCCTGAACCTGAACTACCAAACTGACCCTACTGATTCGAACCCCCACTAGAATAATAACCCAGCCCCCTGTTTTGATTTGAACCTGATTGGAAACCGGGGGGATTACCGTAAGAATGGAAGGTGTTACTACGCCAATTGGACCCTAAATTTGAATTGTTAAAAAGGTTCGTTGGACCTCTATTGGCTATGAACTCTACCTGCTCAACCGTGAGTGTGGGACAATCTATAGTATCATGACCCCCTCTACACACCTCACACCTACCGACCCTCTTCTCTAAATCATTCATCCTACTGGTAAGCTTTATCTCAAGGTTTTCCATCGCCGCAGCCATCGATGTATCCAAGCTAACTTGGTGTACTCCCCGACCGGCCGAGTAAGTACTAGAAACAGGAATGGAAATCCTGCCGATGGCTCGATGGTCAATGTCAGAATGGGCGAAACTCTTGAATAGGTCATTGCATTCGGCCACTGTTTTCTTACCCATTAGGTGGCCTCCTGCGGAAGTATTAAATCGGGCTCGAACCTCGGGAGTAAGGCCATTGTAGAATTTCTCTACAAGTGACCAATCTGCTAGACCGTGCTGAGAACAACGTGACAGTAGGGTTTGAAATCTCTCCCATGCTAGGTGGTATGGCTCATTATGCTCCATTCAGAATGAATGGATCTGATCGCGAAGTCGGGATGCCTTGGCAGGTGGGAAGTGTTTGGCTAAAAAGGCATCTCTAAGGGTGGCCCAGGTGGTAAAAGTACCCGCGGGCTGCGAATCAAGCCAGGTGGCTGCGTGGCCCGCAAGTGAGAAAGGGAAGACCTGTAGGTATCGAGCATCAAGGTTAACACCCTCTATAGAGTAGGTGCCACAAAGGCGGGTAAGGTGGTTAATGTGAGCGGGTGCGTCTTCGTCATCACGACCATGAAATTGACACGAGTTATTGATGGCGGTCATGATGTACGAAGGGATTTGCCAAGACCTATCGTTAGCTATTTCAGGAAGGGTGATGGGTGAATTTGCACCGGTAAAACCGGCGACAGAGCGTTTGTGAACAGTTTGATTTTCAACCATTTGGAATGCGGGTGGCGGACACGGAGGATGGGTGGGTGGTGGGGAATTATGGGGTGATGACTTCGTAGTGAAGTCAAAGGCTAGAGGTTTAGAGTGGAGAGTAGAGTCAGAAAAGGGCGAAGTGTGAAGAAGAACTAACTTGTGATGAAGAAGACGAGAAGGAAGACTTGATCGTAAACGGATTTGACGGAGGTCCCTGCGAGCGCGTATGGGGCATCCAGTGCAAAACGAAAAAAAACAAGCAAGCAAGAAGACTCTACAAACGACTCGACAAAATATAAAAGACATTAAAAATATTTTTTTGATTTTTTTATTAGACTCCTACGACTCAAACAAACGAACAAATAGCACGTATGATCTCAAACAAGTCCAAACAAAGTAATTAACGCAATCGCCAAAGAGTTCCCCGGCAACGGCGCCAAAAACTTGATGTGCTAAAAGTGGTCTAATTAAACTAACTAATTTTAACCTAAACTAGACACTCTAAGTTTTAAATTTATAAACTAAGACTCTCTAAAACCTAGACCACACAACCGGCAAGTGTACCAGTCAATGTAGTATAGCCTAAGTAACTCCGAGTATCGAACCCACGAGACTCTCTAATTACGTTTACGACTCTATCTGGACTTAGACTGATATGGACTCTAACTGTTTTTATGTTTGAGGGGGGTTTTCTAAAAATCCTAAAATTGCAATTAAAATTAAACTAATTAACTAAATTAACTAGACGCGAATTTGGATGAAGGTTTTAACTCAGGGGTGATGAAGACTACCTAGGCTAGACTCATGTTTAACTAGGATTGGATTTCTATTCGAAATTAACGTGGTATGTAACCGGGATCTTTTAATGCTAAACCCTAAGAAATCCCTACTAAGACATCCCGACCCTTCTCAGGAAGAAACTTGTGAGACTCTACAAGGCTGTTACGAGTACCGGTTGTTAGATTCCCTTACAGTCCTCTAACTTCTTTAAAAGTGCCCTAATATGACAATCTACCTTACAGCGCGAAAGTCTAAGGCAGCTATGGATTTTAACTTGGTTTAATAGACACGAGTATGATTAGGGAACTAAGACCGATTTCTTACAAAACCTAATCCTAGCTATATACCAAACCGAGACCTATTAATAACCTCGAGCCTTACAGCGACAAGATTAGTAGAACACTTGATTTTATAAGATTACCGAATATTACTTCTAAGGTTAGTTACGTAATTTCACCTTAAAGAGTTAAAGATTTATTATGTGATATAGACACTCACCTAAATCTAGAACCCAGGCATGATTCTATTATGTGATAAAGATCGTCTCCAAGAATCATACGAAGTAATAATTAATACTCAAACAATATCAAGCACGCATACACACCAAATTAAAGGTTCCAAAGTTCTTTACTTTTCAAGAAAACCCATAAACCAACGTTAATAACAAATAAAAATCCAAACTTTATCGAACAATCGTCATAGCCTATGTAGTTTAAGAAGTTTAGCCAAGTATCATAGTCTTAAAAACAAATAAACAAGGTTTAAAATCTGAATTCATTGACCTAAAAAATAAAGAAACTAGAAAAATAAAAGAAACCAAATACAAAACCCAGTAATTCCTTGACTTCCAAGCTTCTTGATCTTCAACCCCAATATTTCTGGAGCCTTGTTCCTTGCAAATAAGCATTATAATTCGTCCCCGAAGGTCTGATCATCCCTAAAGAATGATGTGCTGCTCTGATTGATATTCGTCTGGTGTTGCGTGCCTCCCCCAAAAATATATCTGCTATTGATATATGTATGCGTGGAATCATAGATTGTGGTCCAATAGGGTTTCATATCAATAATGTATTTTTCCATTCAAAAAACCCATTCAATTTCACGTTTGCATGAGCAGCCTCTTTGTTTGTTTGTTCGTAATGGGCTTGGCCCAATTAGTTTCTTTCGCTCCAAAATAATAGCCGCCCAAAGTTTGCGAATGATATGTGCCTCCTTATGTTCTCTAAATATCTGCCGCCTCAAACAAAGTGTGGGCCCCTTTTTTGTCTCTACGTCTAGAATTATATATGTGTTTATATGTGGCCCTTATTTACATGAATTGTTGGGCTTTAATTCATGCAAATATCCTCTAAATTTTGTTCATAGCCCTTTAACTTAATTATGATCGATCATGGTTGACTAAGGTTTAGTTATTTACATAACTTTACATATATACTGTCATAAAGCCTAAAACCATCATATTTCATGAATTCTGTTGGCCCAATACATCCTCCCCGTCTCACTCACAGAAAATAGCTGCAATTTAACTTCTGTCACTGGCGCCACACTCTGCCCAACTGGTTGGTTATTTCCATATTACGCGTTTTCGCTCCATTTGCACCAAAACCTGGCCCAACACAAAATAATATAATAGAGAACTAAAACTAGATACAAACAAACAAAAACTATACAATAATTATACAATTTACATGGGACAAATATGTGTATTTTATCACTTATCAGTGCTACTGGTGCTGCAAGTTCTGAGAACAAAGGGAAAGGATATATGGGCACCCTGCCCAAATGTAATGTATGTCAGTATCATCATGTCGACCAGTGCAAGTTCAGGTAGTGTGATAACTGCGAAAAGAATGGTCATTCGAAGGAAACGTGCTGGGCTGGTACTGGTAATGGGAATGGTGGTCAGAGAGGATATGGAAATGGCAATGGTAACCATGGTGGAAACGGTAATGGGAATAGAATTAACCAGGGAGGTAATGGAAACGGAAACAGAAACGAAAACCAAGCTGGAAGTGGAAACCGCGGAGGAAATAACAACAACAATCAGGGTGGTACCTGAAATGGCCAAGGTTGCTTTAGTTGCGGTGAAGTAGGGCATTTCAAGCGGTATTGCCCAAAGAACAACCAAGCCCAAGGAAGAGTCTTCAACATTGGAGCTAGGGAAGCTCGTCAAGATCCGAACGTAGTCACTGGTACGTTCCCTATCAATCAACATTTTGTATCTGTGCTATTTGATACCGGTGCCGACTATAGCTTCATATCTCTAGAGTTTAAGAATATACTTGGGTTAGTTGCCAGTAAGTTAGATATCCCATATTCGATAGAACTAGCTAATGGGAAGCTAGTAGAAGCAAACGAAGTGATTAGAGGTTGTGCGATAGAGCTTGGAGAGCGTGAGTTTATGCTTGATCTGCTGCCCGTTGAGTTGGGAAGCTTCGACGTAGTGGTTGGAATGGATTGGTTATCGAGTAACTGAGCTGAGATCGTATGCCATGAGAATATTATCCGTATCCCGATGGCGAATGAAGAGACGATTGTGGTACACGGAGAAAAGCATGATACGCCTCTACGGATTATCAGTTGTTTGAAGGCACGAAAGTTTTTGCGGAAAGGATGTGTTGCCTTCTTGGCTCATGTTGTTGATAAAGAAGCCGAAGAACCAAAGCTCGAAGATATCCCTACGGTAAGGGAATATCCTGAAGTCTTCCCCGAAGACTTGCCAGGATTACCACCCAAACGACAAGTCGAATTCCCTATTGACTTGGTTCCAGGCGCCGCGCCTGTAGCCAAAGCACCTTATCAATTTGCGCCTTCTGGGATGCAAGAGTTGTCGACACAGCTTCAGGAGCTTCTGGACAAGGGATTCACTACCGAGAGTTGAACAAGTTAACCATCAAGAATCAGTATCCTTTTACTAGGATTGATGATTTATTCGATCAACTTCAGGGTTCAAGTTACTACTCCAAGATCGATCTTCGATCAGGTTATCACCAGCTGCGGATTCAAGAAGAGAGTATACTGAAGACTGCCTTCAGAACTCGTTATAGACATTACAAGTTTCTAATGATGCCGTTTGGGTTGACGAATGCACCGGTAGTATTCATGGATTTGATGAATCGGGTTTGCAAGCCATATCTCGATAAATTCATGATTGTATTTATCGATGATATTTTGATTTATTCGCGAACTAAGGAAGAGCATGAGCAACACCTTAGAGCCATCTTAGAACTGCTAAAGAAGGAGAAGCTCTATGCTAAGTTCTCAAAGTGCGAGTTCTGGTTGCGTGAGGTGCAGTTTCTCGGCCACGTGGTGAATGAAAATGGAATTCATGTGGATCCCACCAAGATCGAGGTGATTAGGAATTGGGAAACTCCGAAGACGCCAACCGAGATCCGTCAGTTTTTGGGTTTAGCAGGGTATTATCACAGATTCATTGAGGATTTTTCCAAAATCGCTCAACCGCTGACCTCCCTAACTCAAAAGGATAAGAAGTAGGAATGGGGAGATAAACAAGAAGAAGCCTTTCAGCTGCTAAAGAATAAGCTTTGCGATGCACCTATTTTATCCCTACCCGAAGGCACCGACGACTTCGTGGTATACTATGACGCCTCGCGTCAGGGTTTGGGTTGTGTGCTAATGCAGCGACAAAAGGTTATCGCTTATGCTTCGCGCCAGTTAAAGGTTCATGAGAAGAACTACACCACGCATGATTTGGAGTTAGGCGCTATGGTGTTTGCTTTGAAGATTTGGTGACATTATCTATATGGTACTCGCTGTACGATCTTTACAGATCACAAGAGCCTACACACATATTCGATCAGAAAGATCTTAACATGAGACAGCGACGTTGGGTAGAACTGTTAAATGATTATGATTGTGAAATCAAATATCATCCAGGAAAGGCGAATGTGGTGGCAGATGCCTTGAGTCGCAAGGAAAGGATCAAGCCCATAAGGATTAGGGTTTTGGAGATGATTATCCAGACAGATCTCTCGTTGTGTATCCGTGCTGCACAGAGAGAAGCTCTCAAGAAAGAAAACTTAAAGGCTGAATATCTCCGTGGGATGGAGAAAAAGCTGGTACCCAATGAGGAAGGAACTTTGTATTTTATGGGACGAATTTGGGTTTCGCTTTTTGGTGGTCTTAGAGATGTTATTTTTTATGAAGCTCATAAATCAAGGTACTCGATCCACCCAGGATCAGACAAGATGTACCAAGATTTGAAGGATTATTACTGGTCGCCAAGACTTAAGGGTGATGTGGCTACTTACGTTGGAAAGTGTTTGACCTGTGCCAAAGTGAAGGTCGAGTATCAGAAGCCTTCAGGTCTTCTGCAGCAACCTGAAATACCCATGTGGAAATGGGAGCAGATTTATATGGACTTCATAACGAAGTTGCCCAAGACTCCCAGAGGTCATGACACGATTTGGGTAATCGTGGACCGTTTGACAAAGTCTGCGTACTTTTTGCCGATCAGAGAGAAGGATAACACGGGTAAGCTAGCTGAGCTGTACCTAAGGGAGATAGTCGCACGTCATAGAGTGCTTATCTCGATTATATCAGATAGAGACGGAAGATTTGTGTCAAGGATTTGGCAATCCTTCCAAGAAGCGTTTGGTTGTCAGCTGAATCTGAGTACTTCTTTTCATCCACAGACAGACGGTCAAAGTGAGAGAACAATTCAAACGCTAGAAGATATGCTACGTGCTTGCGTAATGGACTTGGGTGGCAGTTGGGACACTCACCTACCTTTGGTTGAGTTCTCCTCTAACAACAGCTACCATACAAGCATTCAAGCTGCACCATTCGAGGCTCTCTACGGACGCAAGTGTCGATCGTCGTTATGCTGGGCAGATGCAGGCGATAGACAGCTGGTTGGTCCCGAACTGGTCCAAGAGACGACTGATAAAATCATGCAGATCCGAGAGTGCATCAAGGCGGCTCATGATCGACAAAAGAGCTATGCGGAGCAAAGACGAAAACCTTTAGAATTTGAAGTGGGTGATATGGTTCTGTTAAAAGTTTCACCTTGGAAAGGTGTGGGACGCTTTGGGAAGCGTGGTAAGTTGAACCCATGATTTATCCGACCATTCAGAATTTTAGAAAGGGTTGGTTCTGTAGCATACAAGTTGGAGCTACCAGCAGAACTTAATGGTGTTCATGATACATTTCATGTATCTAATCTGAAGAAGAGTCCAACACAAGAAACAGTGGTCATCCGTGCTGATGAAGTTCACATTGACGAAACACTCCACTTTACCGAAGAACCTGTCGAGGTTACTGATTGGAAGGTTAACAAGACTCGGAGGAGTAGTGTTAAACTCATCAAGGTTCGATGGAATACGCGTCACGGCCCAGAGTTTACTTGGGAGCGTGAAGATCGTATGAAAGCTAAATACCCGCATTTATTCCCCAGCTCCCATGCAGCTAGTAGTAAAGCTTAAAATTTCGGGACAAAATTTTCTTAACAGGGGGAGAATGTGACAACTGTCAAAATTCCAGGTATCCGTACAACTATTAAACCATGATTAGTGCTTAATGAATGTGCTGAATTACAATTAATGACTTGAAATGCTTTCTGATTATTGCCATATACATACATGTGCATCATATATTGCTTAATGTCATATCATTATTGCATGAGAACTTTATTGACTCAAATGATGCACGAAACACAGTTACCACAGCTATCAGACAAACCGGGAAAATGCTGACGGGGTTTAGTACATAGACAGACAATCTGTTGAGACACAGAATGAGCCAGAAACCAAGTATTACACTAGTATAGTGTGTAGGAAAGTAAGGATTACAAAACTGCCTTCCTAGTGATAGTTTAAGTGCCGGAAAGTGCCTAAAACTCACGTAAACTGCCGAATTCCGCAGAAAATCAGCAAATTCAGCATTTAAACAATCTAATATCATACAGAAATATGGTTAAATGGTCCTGAATGCTTTCTTAAGTGTCGGGAATCGAAACGGTCACAAAAGGTAACATAAAGCACACTAAACTGCATAGTTTAGCACCTTAACAACCCGGTAACCAACCGAACAACCGGACACTACCCGAAACACCAAATTTTCACTAGAAGCATTGTTTTAACATTACCAAGCTAGTTATGGTCTGCGAACATCATAACACACTATAAATCATTCAACTAACTAAATCCCTAACTAGAACACTTAAAATCTAACTATGAAATCTAACTTAGTTATCACCTAAACCTATACCCCCCACCCTTAGTGGACGGCCCAACAAGGGACCCACCATGGGATTTTATTTCAATTTAATATTAGATCATGTTGTGCTTTTAAAAGCATATTATACATTGGAGAATTAAGTGTGATGGATTATAAGTATACCTTAGAGATCATAACCCTCATTTCATCAACATCACAAAACATACACACTTCTCCTTCCTCTCTTCTTGGGTTTTGCCGAGAACAACCACAAGCACCACCACCATCATCATTCATCCTCCATACATTCTACATACTTACCAAGGTGTTAGAAGGTGCACAAAGAAGCTTGGAGCTTGTAGAAGTTGAAGGACCTTCTCCATTTGCTTTTATCCTCTTTTTTTCTTCTCTTGATCATCCCTAGCCTTAAGCTAGTGGTAAGAACACTAAACTCTTCATTTTACATCTTGTTTAAGTGGTTAAAAGAAGATACATGATGTTAATCTTGAAGAACACTAAGAATCAAGAAAATGAAACATGAACATAAGCTTAAAATCATAAGAAAACTTGATGTTTATGTGTTGTTATGCTTGTTGATTGTTGTTTACTTGTGTTAATGATGTAGATCATCATATGATCTTGCTAGATAATGATTAAAAACATAATCAAGCAAGATGAGAGGATGAAAATGTTAGAGATTAATGGATCATCCTCATGAAAGACATGAACTTGAAAGAATAAATTGTTTTCTTGTAAAGTGATGATCAAAGTAAGATGTAAGTCTTGTAAATCTAAGATTTCAAGGATGATTTTTCAAGAAATCAAGTTAAAAATACAAAGTTTACTTAATCTTGGTTCTTAAATAAATAAACCACATTTTTAAAGGTTAAACAAGTGTAGAAACACTTATGTAACAAGAAAAAATCCAAGAAGAAGAATTTTTAGAAAATGTGATTATAAGTTGTAAAGAACCATTTTCTTTAAAAATGATGTTTTTAAAGCAACAACCACACTTTAAAGGGTAACTAAGCTTACTAAACACATTAGTAAGTTACTACACATTTTTGTAAATTTTCAAATTCATGAAGTAGTAGATTATGTTTGTTTTTGGCAAAACTGGTAAGTATAGATTGATTGTTGATTGATTGTGTTGATTTACAAAAAAAATGATATGCCTTGAAGGCATGGAAACCTCCATTTTTAGGGGAAACTATGGCAAAATTTTTCTAAAAATTAAACACTTAGAAAAATGTTCCTAAACAAATATTTACAAGTATATTTCAAACCATGTATTTTCACATAACGTTTGCCATAATTTTTTTATTACAAAAATTAGAAATATTGGAGGTTGGTTTTTATAAATAAAAGTGACTAAATATGTATTTAGGAAATATATATTTAGAAGTCACCATGTGTGTGATTATTTGTATATTACGTGTATTAGTTATATTATTTTAGGACTTGAAATAATATAACTCATCAAAATACCAAAAATTACAATCCAAATATTACCAAATTCCAAGAATAAATATACAAAGAATACCTACCTTGTTGGTGGAACCGAACAAAGGAATATAACTCACAAAAATATTCCGGAAAATTTATTCACAAGTATATTTTGGGTAAATAATATTTTGGACACCAAAAGAACAAAAATATGACTTTTACAATTATTACAAAACATATCATATTTTTTACAAGGAGAAAATATATTATTTTTGGAAGAAATATATGTTTTCTCAAACAAACATGAAATACATTATTTTTGAGAAAAAAAATGTATTTTCTTAAATAAACTTGAAATATATTATTTTTGGAAGGAAAATGGATTTATATGTATTTTCTAAGTTAGACCTGAAAATATATTATTATTGAGACTTGTATGAGATTTATAAATATTTTTGGAAATATATATTGGTGAATTTTTTTATTAAAGATATTATTCCGGAAAAATTAATACAAAATTTAGTATAAGAATACTTAACAATTACAAGAAAATACGTATCCTCGTACGTATAAATACACTCCGGAATACGACACCAATACATGGCAAAATATACAAGTATAAGAATACGAATACAAATACACCCATTCTTTGGAAGGATATACATGTATAAATACTTGAAAAGTATCAAGTTAAAATATATTGTTTTAACTATTATTCCAAAAATTTAATAAATATAATTTAAGTTAAAATATATATTATTTTAACAAATAATTATATAACTTGGAATAATATGGAAGACACAAAGAAACGTAACTCAAAGACACTAATTAATACCAAGTCAAGGCACGACCCGCTCGTCTAATAGATCATAGTACGTTGTAGGTAGTCGTGTACACCGGAAGAAACTTTGAGTTACCGTTGATTACGAAGAACGCAAGACTGTGAGTTCATGTCCCCCTTTTCTTTTAACTGTTTTCAGTTTTATAACTTCGGGGGTTAAGTACATGTTACAAACTGTTTACAAACGATTATATGTGGTATGGTTAGCTAAGGAAAGGTACTGCTAGATCATGTGAGTGGTGGGTATAAAGCTTAAGACCATTAATCCTCATTGTAGGACCGAGGGACATGAGTGATAGATCTATTTGGGTGTAGCGAGCCCACACCCATGTGGATCGGGGTTTGGCCCATGAGGTGACTATGTCTTCAAACTAAAGCCTGGTGCAAAATCTGCTAGGTTTGAGCCTTCCTACATCACGTCACACATATTAATTGCCTTGCAAACCATTAATGATCTGTTTTCTGTTTTCCTTGTTTACTTTCATACCAGGGGTTTACAAACATACATACATACTTTCACTTATTACAAAGGTTTATTCGTGCACGCACACAAACACATGAACTCGCTCAACTTTTGTTGATGTTTTCAAACTACATGTATTTCAGGGAATTAAATGTGGATCTGGCGGGCATTTGGAGGTTTCAAGAAATGTTGAGAATAAAAGATGTCATCCGTAGTCTAAGGGTTTGGATAACGTGTCTTATCCTAGATAAGACACATCTTTCAAAGCCTGGCTTTATTTAGAGTCTTTTGACGAGTCCTTATGGAACTCTAAAACTATTTTGCATGGTCTGTAATATGGATTCAAAGTCTGTGTTGGGATTTCAAAACAATGATGTGGTGATATTTTAAACTTATTTAATGGATGATCATCTTTGGTTTTATCATATAGTTGTTTGTTATGATTGAATGCAATGATATTAAGCAAGTCACACATAATCACGCTTCCGCAAAAGTCAGGGTGTGACAAAAGTCTTCAACGGTGAAAGCAACGCCTTCGTAGAGGGAGGTTCAGCAGCGCTCGTAAGCCTCTTCGGACATCTCTTTGAGTTTCATTCGATCTCCGGTCTGTGCGTTTGAGACAGCAACAACAGCCTTGGTTGTGAAGACTCTCTTCAGGTTGTGGTTGTTGAAGGAGGGGGTTATTGAGAGGCGTGTGCAGGAGAGAGGGGGCACCTCAGTCCAGCAATCTGCTGCGCCAACATGCCATGGTTTGTGTTTGGAGATGAGGGAGAGAAATCACGAATGTGTTGGTGAGTGGATTGATTGTTCGGACAAGAAGATAGATTACCCACAGTCTATCTACCCTATATGTATTCATGGTGGTAGGATGATGGTGTTCTAGGGTTAGGGAATTGGGGAAGATGATGTTGTATATATGTTAACTTTTTTGTTTTATTTTTTAAGAAACATTATAAATAAAGGCGTGAAATGACCAGAATGCCCTTAAGTAAATAGACATAACTGGAAATTTAAACTTGGTTAGTACTAAAGTACGAAATGTGTAATAAGTTTTCCAAATAAAGAATTACGACTCTAATTATTAAAGTTAGAGGCTATCCATTGCAACCCGATACAAACATAAATGACGAAAAGTGTAATTTACCCTAATTTCTTTTATTCTCGAGTTGGTTGCTTGCTTGCTTCTTCTTTTTGTTTTAATTCCCACTTTTCCTTTCCGTATCGCCTTCCGTCCAACTTTCTCAGCCGTCTCCAATTATTCCCCTTGATGTCTCTTTATTTATGTTTAGCCCACAAATATGACATGGGCCACCTAGTCCAACTAGTTACTCTTTCATCAACTTCAAAATAATCTCTTTAGCCCAATAATAACCCTTTTTCGATGGCTGCAAATGGAAACAATTTAATGGAATAAGACACTAAATTAGTCCATATTTACTTGCACATCCACGATGGTTTAATTATTTGTTTTCTTTATTTTTACTCCATAATGATTCATATTTTTAACAGCATTTTTGGATCACTGATCGTGCCATCAGCGAAACCACCTACTGAAGTATCATCGTGTCACTAGCGAAACCACTCAATCATATCCATCTCTAATAGACAATAATGTCTATACACCGATTTAAGAGAAACCCAATAAATTTGGAAAAAACCGTTTGCCTTATCTCATTCTCAAGATACTACTAGGCTGTAATACCATGAGACATAATTATTCATATCTAATTCAATTATAACCAACAACTAAGTTTCCATAGGAATAACATGAGATTTGATTGTTTTAGGTTGTTTTCATTTAAAATTATCAAACTAATGGTATAAAAATATGTATAATTTAGAGCATAGCAAATATACCTCTTTAAAGTTGTAATATGATATTTTCTTAAATCATGCTTAAAGAACATTGCGTGTTATGCACTGGAACCCGTGCTTTGAGAAAATATGATATTTTGCATATTTCCTATATATACATTTACCAAGTTAGGGGAATAGTGCCAGGCAGCTGCCTGGCACTCCCCCATTGGACCAACACGTTTATTGTTTTATATCTATTTTAAAATTACGATTTAGTATATATACATTTAACAAGTTAGGGGAATAGTACCAGGCAGCTGCCTGGCACTCTCTCATTGGACCAACACGTTTATTGTTTTATATCCATTTTAAAATTACGTTTTAGCCCCTAGCTCAAAATAAAGTTATGCTTTTTGTCCCCATCTAAAAATTACGATCTTGCCCTCAATTCAAAATTACCACTTTGCCTGGCACTCTCTCATTGGACCAACCAGTTTATCATTTTATATCCATTCTAAAATCACGTTTTTTTCCCTCTTTAAAATTACGGTTTTGTCCCTAGCTCAAAATAAAATTACGCTTTTGTCCCCATCTCAAAATTACGAGTTTTCCCTACATTCAAAATAAAATTGTGGTTTTGCCCTCAGCTCAGAATTACCTTTTCGCCCCCAGATCAAAATAAAATTTTGTTTTTACCCACAGCAAAAAATTACGATTTTGCCCTCTGTTCAAAAATGTGATTTTTTCCCGTTTAAAAAATTGTGATTTCGCCCTCATTTCAAAATTACGTTTTTTCCCTAGTTCAAAATAAAATTATGTTTTTGCCCCCAATTCAAAATTACGATTTTGCCCTCGGTTCAAAATAAAATTGTGCTTTTGCCTCCAGCTTAAAATTACGCTTGTGCTCTTAGTTCAAATTTAAATTACGTTGTTACCCCATGTTCAAAATTATGAATTTGCCCCTGTGAAAATTTACAATTTTGCCTCTGGTTCAAATTACTTTAGCTTTTGGGAAATTACGATTTTACCCCAGTCAAAAAATGCAACTTTCTCTCAGTTAAAAATTACAATATTGCCATTGTTTTAGTTTTTTTATCAAAACTATAAAAGTGTTTTGTTTTAATTGGTTGACTCGATTTAATTGTTTTTCGTGTCAATGAGCTAACTAACACTCGCTCATTATTCGACCATCGCCCCGCAACGCGGGCGGGGCAACACCTAATTTAGAAACAATATATAAAATATCTTCGAAATAAAATCATTAAACTAACGTTTAGTAAACGATCTGAGCCTGGTCTAGCTTTGGCTTAATAACTTACTTATGAGTTAAGATCGAGTTTTGAATATAAAACTCAAAACTAGTCAAACTCAAGCTTTGTTAGGTTAAAATTAGTTGAAATTGCGTTTAAATAAGCCCTAGCTCGATTACACCCCTACTTCAATTACCACAAAGGGTCATTTTATTCCAATACTCCAAAATTTTATTCTCTACTTTTTCTATTCTATTTTTATATGTATATACAGGAGTTGTGTGAATATTAACACCCTAATATAATTGAATAGCTGCTCCACGTTGATGTTTACTGTCACACCCCCGGAACACCACATGCGGAAGCACCGCGGGATGTGTGACGTACCAGGATCCAGCCACTAATCACATTGAACTAATATAAGATATTCAATAAAATATTCCATTCATTTCATAAAATAGTTTCACATCATAAGTTAAACCAAAGCAAACGTTCCGCGGAAGCATAAAGTAAATCGTTATTCAAGTGTTTCAAACGAGTGTTCACAACCAATGAAACATGTATCCAAGAGCCTCGACCCATGACCACTCCAGCACTCCCTGATAGCAGGTTCCATAACCATGAATCTAACGACCTGCAAGAATGCATACAAGTGTATCAGACAACGCTGGGAAGTTCAAAGTTTGTTAACACGTTTAGTTACCAGATATCAGTTTAAAACATTTCAGAGATCTGATGTTGTTATTAACTCGATTACCGCAGATGGCTCCAGATTATTTGCCCAAACCCCAATGCTCTATCAAACATTGGTCAACTGGTTAAGGTAATTAGTTCACGACCGTCCTCCCCGGTACGGTGTGAGGGTGCCAAACCTAATAGCGCTATCAACTAATAACCCGGTTGCCTCCCCGGCAACCAATCGGTATATAATGGGACTTAATGATAGAAATGAGTGTAATAACCAACATCCCAGGTTTAACATTCCAGTCAAACCCAATTACCAGACATTCCTCCCCGGAACGTTTACCAGATGTCCCTCCCCGGGACGCATGCTTGGAAAAAGAGCAGTGAACTCACCTTAGATTTGCTCGGTATAAAAAGTTACTCATTCTAGTTAGCCAACCAACCCTACCGTGGTTACCAAGTGAAGTCAGTTTCATAATTGTTCAAGTCACGTAATTTCACAGCTTGCATTCATCTCAAAGATTATCACATATCACATAGCATAAACTCATCCTCATACATTCATCATCATACACATATACACTGCATAAACTGTTCTGTTCATGTGTTCACATGTAACATCTTCCACGAAGAACCATATTTCGTGGTGCATCAATATGGCGAAAGACCCTCTCGGCGAAGAACTATCCTTCGTCGAGGATACATATGACGAAACACCCTAGTGTTTCGTCAACATCCAGTCAACGAAGAACCACGTTCTTCGTCGAACCGTGTTCTTCGTCGGAGCGTCTTTCGTCGCTGCCTACAACAGTCAGTTACATTCCCCTATAATCCCGTAACAACAGTTAACAATTCCTTGGGCATGATTATCGGATCAAACAACAGTTATTTTCCAAGTTCAACAAACCCTAATTGCTATTCATCATCACACTAATAACATCACAACATTTAACATCTAATACATGCCCTAAATCATAAAATAACCATATACGATCCAGATTATAACATATATGTACCCGATAATCAGATTAAATCAACACAAAATATAATCAACCGGACGGTTTCATGAGCACTCAATAACGATCGTTCCTTTAGATTAAACCCAAGTGGTTTCATTGATAATTCTTATTAACATACAACCCTACTTCATCATGTATAGATACGATTTAACACCCTATCATGTAACCATATAATCACATATAACCAAGGAATCGAGTAAAACAGTGATAACGACAACTAACCGAGATGGTTAAGACGAAAATCACAAAAAGCTTCACGGAAGAACTATGGCAGCCGTCGCGTGCAAGGAAAGGAGAGAAAAGCTCTAGGTTTTTACGTTTGCTCTAAGTTTCGTAGATTATGAAGAGTTATAAAATAACAGCAGCCCATTCTGGGCCTCGAACGACCTGGGCCGAAGCCCCTTCTTGGCGAAGAACCTGCTCGACGAAGAACCCATTCTTCGTCGAGACTAAAGATGGCGAAGAACCCTTTCTTCGTCGAGTGAGATTTGCTGTGAAAAACATTAAATAAACTTTATTTAATATTTCACATTTAACAACCCAGCTTTACACATTAACATTTAACATCTAAATAACTACTCACAACATCACATAGACGAATTGAAATAAAAAACAGGATTATGAAACAAGTGATTCGTAGGAAAAGGACCTTGAAATCTCGGGTTGTCACATCATCCCCGACTTGAAAGAAATCGTGTCCCAAAATTTGATAAGCAATCCCAAAACAGCAAGGTGTTAGATCCGGATGACTGTGGATTTTCCCCAGGTGCCACATCATCCCCAACTTGAAAGGGGATTTCGTCCCGAAATTCACCAGTTGCATCTGAATTAGATTGGTCAGTTGGGAATAGGTGAGGATACTTGAGCTTCATCTACTCCTCGCGTTCCCACGTGAACTCCTGTCCACGTCTTGAGTTCCAATGAACTCTCATGATTGGAATCCGACTATGCTTACAAACCTTGACTTCCCGATCCATAATCTCTATTAGTTCCTCAACAAACTGCAATTTGTTATCGATCTTTAGTTCTTGAAGTGGCACCACCAGTGTTTCATCAGACAAATACTTCTTTAGTTGCGAAACATGGAACACATCATGAACGTTACCCAACTCAGCAGGTAACTCGAGCTTGTACGCCACTTTACCAATTCGTTCCAGAATTTTAAATGGCCCAACATAACGTGGATTAAGCTTGTCGCGCTTCCTAAAGCGCACCACACCCTTCCAAGGTGAGACTTTCAGCATAACACGGTCACTTACAGCGAATTCTAAGGGTTTCCTACGCTCGTCAGCGTAGCTTTTCTAATGGTCGCGCGCCGCCGCCATACGATTCCTGATCTGGACAATCTTTTCAGAAGTTTTGAGAACAAGTTCCGGGCCTGTGATCTGGCTGTCACCCACCTCAACCCAACAAAGAGGTGAACGACATTTTCGTCCATACAACTGTTCAAACGGAGCTACCTGGATGCTAGGGTGGTAGCTGTTGTTGCAGGAGAACTCGATCAACGGCAAGTGTTTCTCCCACCCTTTACCAAAATCGATCACACATGCTCGCAGCATGTCTTCAAGTGTCTGGATGGTTCGTTCGCTTTGACCATCCGTCTGTGGGTGATAAGTAGTGCTCATGTCGAGACGTGAGCCAAATGATTTATGCATTGATTGCCACAAATCAGATATGAAATGCGGATCACGATCAGAGATAATAGAGGTTGGCACCCCGTGCCTAGAAACCACTTCCTTTAGATAAACAGCAGCAAGTTGGGAGAATTTATCATTTTCTTTGATCGCAAGGAAGTGTGCAGATTTCGTGAGGCGATCAACGATCACCCAAATGGTATCATTTCCGTTTTGAGTTCTTGGCAAACCAGTGTCGAAATCCATAGCAATTTGCTCCCATTTCCACATTGGTATTTCTGGTTATTGAAGCACGCCTGAGGGTTTCTACTACTCTACCTTGACTTTCGCACAAGTCAAACATTTACTCACATACGTCGCGATGTTAGCTTTCATCTTCGGCCACCAATACATGACTTTGAGGTCTTGATACATCTTATCCGAACCCGGGTGAACAGAATATCGAGACTTGTGTGCTTCATCCATCACAATCTCTCTAAGATTCCCATACAAAGGAACCCATATTTGCTCCATGAAGTAGAGAATACCATCAGATCTCTCTATAAGTCGTTTTTCCATGCCCCGCAAATACTCAGCTTTATAGTTTTCTTCCTTCAACGCTTCGGTTTGAGCAGAACGGATCTGGTCAGGGAGGTTTGAGTGAATAGTGAGCTGCAGAGCGCGGACACGCTTGGGTTTCGTTTCCTTCCGACTAAGGGCATCAGCTACAACGTTAGCTTTACCTGAGTGATACTTGATGGCACAATCGTAATCGTTTAAGAGTTCTACCCAGTGGCGCTGTCGCATATTCAATTCCTTCTGGTTGAAAATATGCTGGAGGCTCCTGTGATCGGTGTAGATAGTGCATTTGGTACCGTACAGATAATGCCTCCAGATTTTCAACGCGAAAACCACGGCTCCCAAATCCAAGTCGTGAGTCATGTAATTCTTCTCATGAGCCTTCAACTGCCGGGAAGCGTAAGCTATCACTTACTCGCGTTGCATCAGCATGCAACCGAAACCTTGAATAGAAGCATCGCAATATACCACAAAATCTGCGGTACCTTTAGGTAATGACAAGATTGGTGCACTGCAGAGTTTCTGTTTCAAGAGCTGGAAAGCATCTTCCTGCTTCGATCTCCAAGAGTAGACCACACTTTTCTGTGTCAACGAGGTGAGAGGTTGAGCGATTTTCGAGAATTCTTTAATAAATCTTCGATAGTACCCAGTGAGGACAAGAAATTGTCGCACCTCTGAAGGATTCTTCGGTGCCGCCCAATTTCTGATAGCGTCAATCTTAGCAGGATCCACATGTATCCCCGATTTATTACCAATGTGGCCAAGGAAGTGCACTTCTCGTATCCAGAAGTCACACTTAGAAAACTTCACGTAGAGTTGCTTCTTCCTCAGGAGATCCAAGATAAGACGCAAGTGTCGCTCGTGGTCCTCCTTGCTCTTAGAATAGATCAAAATGTCATCAATAAACACAATGACAAAATCGTCGAGATACGGTTTGCATACACGATTCATAAGGTCCATGTAAACCGCAGGTGAGTTTGTTAACCCAAATGGCATAAACAGAAACTCATAATGGCCATACCGCGTTCGAAAAGCTATCTTTGGTACATCCTCCTCTCGGACTCTCATCTGGTGGTAGCCCGATCTTAAATTGATTTTCGAATAGAAACTTGACCCTTGCAGCTGGTCAAACAGATCGTCGATGCGTGGTAAGGGATAGCGGTTCTTGACAGTCACCTTGTTAAGCTCTCGGTAATCTATGCACATACGAAAAGACCCGTCTTTCTTTTTCATAAACAGAACTGGGGCTCCCCAATCCAACAGTTCTTGGAGTTGATTTGACAGCTCTTGCAACTCTCCTGGTGCAAGGCGATAAGGAGCACGGGAAATCGGGGCTGCTACTCGTGTAAGGTCAATCTGAAATTCCACTTGACGGTATGGAGGTAAACCAGGGAGCTCTTCAGGGAACTGTAACACCTCGTAAAATCACGACCAATATAATGATGACACGTGTCATGGACTTTAAACGTGTAACGAATTGAATATGAGAGACTAAAGTTGACAAACAAAGAAAATATATGTATATAAGGATTCAAAGTGTCAACATTTGATAATTATGCCTTTTAACAACCCTACACGATGTTTATACCCTTAAACGAATGAATCATGAAGCGTATGAAACCGTTTGTGGAAGAAAGTGAAAGTTTACAAGACGCGAGGGTTAAAAGTGTCAACATGTTTAAGTTATACCTCTGAGTGACCTTTTAGCGAACTCGGAGCCTTGTAATGATTAATTATACATCCAAGAATAAGTGATAAAAATTTCACAAGGTTGTGATATCGTATGAGAAAGGTACGCTAACTTTCGTAATTAAGGGGTTAAAAGTGTCAACGAGGCAAAACTTGTGTTTTCGGTTATCGTTTAACGAAACCGGACCTAACGATGTTTGATTATATATCATGGATCATAAAAATATAAATTTCATGGGTTAATTGTGCTCAAAATGAAAGATTTGAGGTTTTAAAGGTCCAGGGGTCAAAACTGCCAAATTTTAAACTTGTTTGGTTGGTAACTGGGATGGTGGCGCTGCGCCACCACAGATGTCCTCTGCCGTCACGCGATGCGACGGCCTGATCTGGGAAGATTTCATGCACAGCTGCGAGTACAGCAGGTTGCACCGCCTTAGAAGCCTTGTATTCGATTCTAGGGGCTTGTTTGATGGTTTTTCATGCATAGGGACACTTTTAAATGATCAGGGAACTTCTCTAGACTATTGTGGAATGATCTTGTGACTTGTTCTTGGCTATATAAAGAACTTAGCTGCAACCATTTTTATTTGCTCATTTCAAAGCCACTTCAACTCACTCCAAGGACTTCTCAGGAGCTTTCTGATCTTCACACAAGTTCCCTTAAGTCTCAAATTCGTGTTAAGGACTATTGTAAGTGTCCTTAACCTTCCTAATTCGTGTTTTATTAGTTTAATGGCCTAAAGTCAAAACCGTCATAATTAAGGTTTGACTTAGTGATTAATCACTAATGGTCCAGTCATTTTTCGAATTGAAAGTGGCTATGAGTTGGTAATTATGTGGGTAATAAACACCTAAAAGGGCACCCTCTGATTTCCACTCTAACTAGGTCAATTGTCGGGTCAAACTTAATTGTAAAAAGTCAATAGAAAGCTAATTTGCAAATAAACACATAATTAGCAATGTAGAAGCCATGAAACCTGTTTTATCACTTGTATAACTTGGTAATTAATGTAAGAACATGTCTAAGCATGTTCAACCCGACAATTTTCAGTTTAGGCTCGGTTCGGAACCGAAAGTCGCAAAAGTAGACTTTTACTTTGACTTTCAGTTCTGACCCAATGTAGCATATTTTAGAAATGCCTTAGAGCTCTATTAGGACCAGGTTATAGGTTAGTGTAACCCTCTGAGGTTATACAACTTGGTTCCCTAGTTTATCCGATTCATTTACATGTTTCCGTTATATACCTAAATATTGACCATTATGCCCTTTTGACCTTAAACGAGATTTTTAAAAATGTGAGAGGACAAAAACCTTTATTACTAATTTATAAACTTGTCCTAAAAATTTGACATCAGTTTGAGGTCTAGAATAGGAGTTATGCTCAATATCGTAATTAAGAAGCTTTTTAATAATTAAACAGCATAATTAGCATATAGCCTATTTAAACCCAAATTTTGACACCAAAATTTTTACCCACTTATGTAAAATAATATTTTGGGATTTTTGAAGATTTTTATTTATTTTTAAACTGAGCATAACATAGGATTCTAGCTTTGATTCGGTAATTGTCGGTTATACCATTTTCTTGCATAAAATGAGTTTTACATAATATTTTGATACCAAACTCTTTTCTACTGATTTTATATGATAAATAAAATATTTTGAACTTTATAAACTGACCAAAAACTCAGATTTCCTGTTTTAACCCGAAAATCGCTTAAAACCGACTTTTACGCGTTTTAAGCGCATAGTATGAGTTAAAACCATTTTTAACATATAAGACTTAATACCTACTGATGTTTTAAGTAAAATTTTATAATTAAACAGTAAGAAAAAGTTTTGAACTCAGAATTCTAATTTTGACCTTTAAAGCTTATGTGAAATTACCAAAGTGCCCCTACGGTGCATAGTTTGGTTATAAAAGATAAAGTTCACATATATGCAATACCCTACTGTTATGACTTATAAAAATAAATATTTTTACTGATTATATCAGACCTAAAGCTCATATTAATATTTAAACTCTTTTATAACCTTTAAAATGACCAAAATACCCCTACGGGGTTTAACTTGAGTTTAAATTCGTTTTGGGCATAATGGAAGGTATCCTACTGATATCACAACATATTTAAGGCATATTAACTTAGGAAACCTATTCATGACTCATATGTTTACCCGTTATGCATTTTTCGCGTTCGGTGCGGTTTATGTAACTAGTTTGCATAAATTAACCGAAAAGGGTCAAACCTTATCATTTTTATCTCAAAATCCAGAATGTGTTTAGTTTACCCAAATTATACAAGTCTTCAAACTTGTCGGGTCTAAACACATTCTAATCCGGTCTTCGCTTAATCATGCGTTTCGAACCGTGTATCTTTCTTTAAAACTAACCGGTCTAAGTTTAGACTTAATTAAGACCCGTTAGGAATCTAATAGGTTATTAAAACCTTCATTCCAGATTTAGGAGCCCAGTAAAAGATATCTGCATTTGCTTGATTGTATACGGCTGGGATAAATTATATAATTTGCTCAGGTAAATACTTTTAACTTATTTTCCCTTATACGGGCTTGGGGTACGGTATATAAAATACCGCTTGGTCGGGCGTTGAATTGTTAATCGTATGATGGTTAATTTTTTGAGATGACCCATTTAATATGTTTTGTTTGCTTAAAGCCTTTGGGGGGTTAATGACCATGTCCCGGATATCCTTGGCATCATTCATTGAAATGGCCACGACCTAAGCACGTGGTGTAGGCATACACCTGCCGGTGCGTATATAAAAAGATATAACCGCATGTTCGAGAATAACTCGCCGCGGGATTATATTATGTGGTGTGTCAATTAATCTTTAACCCGGTATTCAGCTCGGGCTACTGAACGTATAACGAACATGTAATTCTTTTACAAGTTTATATATAAATAATTATCCCAAGTTATAAAAGATATTTTGTGCCTTGTGCATTCAAATTAATTTTCTTAAATATTTTCAAAATGAGTCAGTTAATTGTATTTACCAGTGAAAACTGACGTATTTTCCAAAAGGTTAAGTGCAGGTACTAATCGGAATAGGCTGGCTACTCCTAGCATCAATAAAGAGTCTTGCAAGCTTAGATGTTTATAAATCTGCCGAACAATGTTTCTTTTTAACTTTGATCCGTCTGTGGATCCTTTAAAACCATTTTGTAATAAATGATATTACTTTCATTCGGTTTGTAATGATTTTATCTTTCGACTTCTGTTGTGTATATAAACTGTGATAAATTGTCTATGATGATATCAACTACGTCACAATACTCCCCACCGGGCCCACCGGTAATTCGTGGAAATATCGGGGTGTGACAGGAACACATCAAAAAACTCGCGGATGACAGGAAGGTCTTCAATCTTCCTTTCTTCAGGTTGAGTATCAGTCACAAGAGCTAAAATAGCAGGGTAGCCCTTTCGCAAACACTTCTGGGCTTTCATAGCTGAGATAATACCAACCATCGCACCACTACGATGTCCTTGAACCGTTAGAGATTCTCCACTGGGGAGAGGAATACACACGATTTTCTCTTTACAAAGGATGTCAGCACGGTGCTTGGACAACCAGTCCATACCAACCACTACGTCGAAACTACCGAGTGTAACAGAAAGGAGGTCAATGTCAAACACTTGACCAACAAGATCAAGTTTGCATCCCACAATAACATGTGAGGTGTAACAACCCTCGGTAAAACCAACACTCTCATAATATTTCCGACACCCTATTATATCTTAAAATACCCTTATATGTCTTATATACACCTCATATGTGAAAACCGAGCCCGAAATATGTTATAGTTTATAAAATAAATTAAAAACAAGAATTAGTAAGTTGAGGCGGGCCGCGTAGGACCTCACCTCAAGCTTACGCAGTCCGTATCAGGGTTTAAAACCTGATACCGTTGATTCCTTTAGCTAAAGCGGGCCGCGTAAGACCCCTCCATTAGTTCACGCGGGCCGCGAGTGTTCCAAAAGGTGGCGCAACCCTGAGCCAACACGTGCCGACATCGTGTCGAGTCTACTTGGTGACCAGGCCAAGCTATTATGTTGACCAAGGTTGACGCGGGCCGCGTAAACCTTGTCTATGTTTTACGCGGGCCGTGAGAGAGTCATATATCAGAACTATAAATAGAAGGCATCAGTTTTCGTTTTCTGTCGCTCACATTTCAATTCTAAATCTCAATTTCTATAGAAGAGGCAATATCGTCGGGTATTATACCCCTAATTAGCGAGGTTCTGCTCCGTTGTAAGTATTATAACCCCAGTTTCGTAATAGTTACGCTGCCCGATTGATTTAGGGTTCCGTAACAACTGTCGTGGTTCTGCCCGACGTAGTTGTTGGAATGCCGTCTCGGGGAGGGTATCATTAATAATTTCAAAGGGTTATGATACTAACCAATGTACATTTGTATAAATTATAGATTATAACCAGGAAACCCTTACGCGAAGTCTAAGATAGCAATGTGAGTTTATCCTCTTTTTGATAATCTTTTTGGTAATGTTTTACCAAATCTTAAATGTTTTACTATGAAATTTAGCAGTGATTGAGTCTTTGTAGTTCTTCAATTACTGCCGGTATGTTGGGGTTTTGTATACAAAATTTGTACTACACTGTGAGTAGTAAGTCGGGATGAAAATACGTTACCATTAGACAATGAGTTAGCCAATGGGTAATATGACCCACAAGTCAGGATTGATAGTACCAAATGGAGTAATTGTGTAGACATAAACAATGTGATCGCTCTCAATACTGTTCACTGTGACTTTTTATTTAAACTTGATTAAATTGGGATTCACTCACCAGTATTTCCCACTGACAAATGTTTTTAAAACGCGTTTCAGGTAACCCAATGTGACAGCCAACTAGTAAAAAGCCAGTTGGAGAGCACTGAAGGCTTGGGGAAAATGTGGCTATAAAAGTTACCTAATAAACGATGTTTTAAATTTAATAAAATAGGGTTTGTCCCTATAAATGTATTGTAATAAGAAACTTGGTTTTACCCATGTGTTTATTAATATTAATTATGGTGGTTTTACTCTGATAAACATTTCCTAACTACGGTCCTGATGTAAATTCTGTTGCAAGATTAAATAACCCTGATACCACCGAAACTCTGTGATCGCGTCCGCCCGTTCCCGGGGATCAGGGATCAGGGGTTGCGACAGAAGGTGGTATCAGAGCCTAGCCACTGATCTGAGCCAAAGAAGTGTTCTGCTGACACTTAAAATTCTGAAATTTGTGTTAGGAAATAAAATTATGGAAATAAGTGCATAACTGTATTTATTTGTTATGTGTTATTTGACTATTTGATAGTTTACAGAATGAGTGATCAAGGACCCTCAGAAATGAGTCGTCAGTTGTCTGATTCACCTAAGAGTGAAGGTACCTCATCACAACCTGCCCTTTCGGGGCATTCTGCTGATCAGGATGAAGGAATATTTGCCTTTAGAGCTCAGTCGGAGGAACCATTTCCTAATAAGAAACGGGGATGGTTCAGTAAAAAAGCTTTTGCTCGTAGGAAGAGAATGCGAAAATTACAACAGCAAAGGGCCTTAGCAGATATTAAGCGAGAGACAGATGCTCATACGCAAGATATGCTTAATAGAAGCCTAGCTAATTTCCATATTCTAGCTACAACTGCTGCTGACCCAAGTCTGGAACAACTAGTAGCCCCACAACCACAAAACCCAGAACAACTCATGGAGATAGAAAACCAGGAAAACCAAGTGGAGATGCATGACTTTAACCCAGACGAAATTCCTAGGGTACCTGCACCAAACCCCTAGACCCAAATTACGACCTATGGTTGGACGAGAATAGGGACTATGTGCAACGTTACTCTATTCCTGAAGACACACCTATAGGAGCCTATTCAGGTATGGACCCTTTAGATCCCTATTACCATTATAACTACATAAGGGGAATCTTGGAAGATCCTTACCAATTTCAGGCACTTTTACCTCCATATCAGGAACCCGCACCCCAGATTCCAAACCCAGTCCTAGAACCTGCACCCCCAATGAGTGCAGAAAACATCAAAGAACTTAGGACTTTTGGGGAGGAAATTTTAGAAAGCAGTGAGAGAATGCGTCAGGTGGGAGAACGTCTCGTATGGAAATACGATGAACGCAATATGGATTTTTGGATGAATCCATATCCGTGAATGAGATGACGAAACAATGGTAGTAAAAATAATATAATATAATAAAATAAAATAAAATATGTGTGTACGGATGCATATTACTATTATTGTGATTTTATTTCTGTTGGTATTGTAATCTTTATTTCTGTACTAGTATGTAATAGACGCATAAGTATATGAAAAGAGTATAGTAGCAATGATCTACGTTTTTGGTTAGATTGTGTGTCATGTGATTAACTATATTAAATATTAATTGTGATATTAATATGGGATAAATGTTTAAAATTCATATGGCCGACGAAGAAAATCAAGGAAATCTGAATAACGATAACCAAAGTAACATTAACGTGGTTAATGAAAATCCGAGCATCAATAAAAATGGAAACCAAGTGGATAATAGTGCTATCCAACACATAGTGGCACAGAGAATTATAGATGCAATGCCATTTATTCTTCAAACTGTTAAAGATGCTGATAATAAAAGTAAACATAGCAGTAAGCGACCCGTTGAACCAGAAAACAGTGTAAACAATGGACCGGTACTTCAATTGCCTATTCCCAAAAGAAGAAGAACCATGCCTTATGGTTGTTCTTATAAAGAATTCTGGTCTTGTAAACCAATGGAATTCTCGGGCAATGAAGGGGCCATTGAAACCTTACGCTGGATAGAGAAGACTGAGGCAGTCTTAAGGATAAGCAAGTGTGCTGAAGAAGATAGAATACTGTTTGCTTCTAATCTGTTTAAGAATGCAACACTAGAATGGTGGAACACTATCCTTCAGACAAGAGGAAGTGATCAAACCTACAATATGGAATGAGAAGAATTTAAGAACAAGGTAGAAAGGAAATTCTGCCCACCCAATGAGAAGGAACAGATAGCAAACAAATTCCTAAATCTTAGGATGACTGGTATGGATAGTAAGGGGTATACTAAGATATTCTTTGAATATGCTAGAATAGTGCCAACTCTTGCTTCACCAGAACCAGTGTTAATCTCTCGTTATATTTGGGGATTAATTGGAGAGATTAGACACATAGTCAAGGCAGCTAGACCTCAAACCATAGAAGAAGCGGTAGAATTAACAAATACCTTGACTGATGAATTAGTCCGTACTAGAGAAGAGGATCAGAGGAGGAACTTAACTCAAAGGCTTACACAAGAATTCCGTTCCGGAAATTACAATCGTAGGAATATGGGTTCTACCTCTGCAACATACTGCAAGGTCTGCAAGAAAAAGCATTCGAGAAAATGCTCCACTCTCTGCAATTATTGTAAGATGCCAGGACATAAGGAAGAAAATTGCAGGAAGAAATTCAGTAATGGATTTTGCTTCAACTGTGGAGAAAAAGGTCATATCAGGCCAAACTGTCCAAAATTAGCTCCAGCTCTAGACAATAAGAATACTAAAAATGCTAGAGCATTTGTTCTGACTGCAGATGAAGCCAAAATGATCCCAGACGTCATCGCTGGTACGTTTTTAGTTAATGATGTTTTTGCTAAAGTATTATTTGACTCTGGTGCAAACCAAAGTTTTATTAATACATCATTTTGCAAATTTCTAAATCAGTCATTAACTAAACTACCACAAGAATGCGTAGTAGAGACAGCTAATGGAGAAACCGTTAGGATTTCTGAAATCTTGCTGGGAGCAAGCATAGAAATTTTAAATCAGAAATTTATTGCAAACCTATATCCCATGAATCTGGTAGTATTTGATGTTGTTTTAGGAATGGATTGGTTAATAGCCAATAAAGCCAGTATTCTATGTGATCAAAAGTTAATTCAAGTAAATTCACCAAAAGGTAAAATGATCACAATTAAAGGAGATAAAACCTCTAGGTCCACTAAATTTATCTCTGTGATGAAAACTGCAAGTAGTATAAGAAAAGGTTCTATAGTGTATTTGATTTCTATAATCACTAACACTAAAGGAAAGGATTTAAAAGATATTCCAGTAGTATCTCAGTTTTCAGATATCTTTCCAGAAGAATTACCAGGACTACCTCCGGATAGAGAAGTTGAATTCAGAATTCATCTAATACCAGGAACAGCACCAGTTGCCAAAGCACCCTACCGTTTGGCACCTGCAGAAATGCAAGAATTAAAGAAACAATTAGATGAATTATTGGAAAAAGGATTCATACAACCAAGTTCATCGCCATGGGGAGCGCCGATATTGTTCGTTAAAAAGAAGGACGGATCAATGCGTATGTGCATTGATTACCGTGAATTAAACAAAGTCACGATTAAGAATCGGTACCCATTACCGAGAATCGATGATCTGTTTGATCAACTGCAAGGAGCTCGATTTTTCTCTAAAATCGATTTAAGGTCAGGATATCATCAATTAAAGGTACAGGAAGAGGACATTCCTAAGACCGCATTTAGAACACGGTATGGTCATTATGAATTTACTGTCATGCCATTTGGTTTAACCAATGCCCCAGCTGCATTTATGGACATGATGAACCGAATATGTAAGCCATATTTGGATAAATTCATAATTGTATTCATAGATGATATTCTAATTTACTCTAAGAGTAAAGAAGATCATGCAAAGCATTTGCACGCACTTTTAAGTTTATTAAGGAAGGAAAAGCTTTATGCTAAGTTTTCAAAGTGCGAATTTTGGTTAGAAAAGGTACAATTCCTTGGACACCTAGTTAATCATGAAGGAATTCATGTAGATCCAACAAAAATCGAGGCAATTACTAAATGGAAAACCCCTGAATCACCAACCGAGGTTAGAAGTTTCTTAGGATTGGCCGGTTATTATAGAAGATTTATTCGAGATTTCTCTAGAATAGCCATTCCCTTAACTAAGCTGACCTGTAAATCTGTTAAGTTTGAATGGGGAGTAAAACAAGAAGAAGCCTTTAGAATTCTTAAGCAAAGATTTACCCATACACCCATACTAGCATTACCAGAAGGAACTGAAGATTTTGTAGTCTATTGTGATGCTTCTAGATTAGGTTATGGATGTGTATTGATGCAATGTCAAAAGGTTATAGCATACGCATCTAGACAACTTAAGAATCATGAAGAAAATTATTCAACCCATGAATTAGAATTAGGGGCTATAATTTTTGCTCTTAAAATTTGGAGACATTACCTTTATGGTAGTAAATTTACTGTATTCACTGATCATAAGAGTTTAAGGTATGTTTTCAAGCAAAAAGAGTTGAATATGAGGCAAAGACGCTGGATGGAATTTCTTAGTGACTATGACTGTGATATCCAGTATCATGAAGGAAAAGCAAATGTAGTAGCAGATGCTTTAAGCCGAAAATATTATGAAAAGCCAAAAAGGGTACGTTCTCTTAAATTAAATCTGCAAGTAGATTTAAATGATCAGATAAGAGAAGCACAAGAATCAGTAATCAAGGATGATTCTGAAAAATTAAAAGGTATGCTAAAAGAATTAGAACAAGGAACAAATGGAATATGGAGATTCCATGAAAAGAGAATGTGGATACCTAAATTAGGAAATCTATGTCATCGTATATTAGAAGAAGCCCATAAGTCTAAGTATACGATGCATCCAGGAAGTGATAAAATGTACCAGGATTTAAGGAAAAATTTCTGGTGGATAGGAATGAAAAAGGACATAGCAGTCTATGTTTCTAAATGTTTGACATGTTCACAAGTTAAAGCTGAACATCAGAAACCCTCAGGATTGTTACAACAATTAGAAATGCCCGTTTGGAAATGGGAATTGATAACAATGGATTTTGTTACTAAATTACCCAAAACTAGGAAAGGAAATGATACAATCTGGGTGATTGTAGATAGGCTAACTAAGTCAGCTCATTTTCTACCAATGAAGGAAACAATTAGTATGGAACAATTATCTAAATTGTATGTAAATGAAATTGTTTCTTTACATGGTATTCCTTTATCAATTGTTTCTGATAGGGATAGCCGCTTTACATCTCATTTTTGGTCAAGTTTCCAAAAGGCTATGGGAACCAAGTTAAAACTAAGTACGGCTTATCATCCACAAACAGATGGAAAAAGTGAAAGGACAATTAAGACAATGGAAGACATGCTTAGAGCTTGTGTAATTGACTTTGGAGGTAATTGGGATGATCACTTACCTTTAATAGAATTTTCTTATAATAATAGTTATCACACAAGTATCAATGCTGCACCATTCGAAGCACTTTATGGACGAAAGTGCCGAACCCCAGTCTGTTGGGCAGAAATTGGGGAAAAGCAACTATCTGGACCTGAGATAGTGCAAGAGACAACCGACAAGATTATTCAAGTCAAGGAACGATTGAAAGCAGCACGTGATCGACAAAAGAGTTATGCTAATAACCGACGCAAGCCATTGGAGTTTCAAGTAGGAGATAAAGTATTGTTGAAAGTCTCTCCTTGGAAAGGAGTAGTAAGATTCATCAAACGGGGAAAGCTAAGTCACAGGTATGTTGGACCTTTTGAGATTATTAGAAGAATAGGACTTGTAGCCTATCAGCTACAACTGCCAGAGGAAATGGCAGGAATACATGATGTGTTTCATGAATCAAATCTCAAAAAGTGTTTAGCTGATGAATCATTGATAGTACCTCTTAAGGATATAGAGGTAAATGAACAACTCAAGTTCGTAGAAAAACCTCTACAGATTGAAGACAGGAAAGTCAAGAATCTCAAACACAAAAGACTAGTTCTAGTCAAAGTAAAGTGGGACTCCAAAAGAGGACCAGAGTACACGTGGGAACTCGAAACAGAAATGCAAAGGAAATATCCGCAATTGTTTTAATAGATCTCGAGGACGAGTTCTAAAATAAGGTGGGGAGAATGTAACAACCCTCGGTAAAACCAACACTCTCATAATATTTCCGACACCTTATTATATCTTAAAATACCCTTATATGTCTTATATACACCTCGTATGTGAAAACCGAGCCCGAAATATGTTATAGTTTATAAAATAAATTAAAAACAAGAATTAGTAAGTTGAGGCGGGCCGCGTAGGACCTCACCTCAAGCTTACGCGGTCCGTATCAGGGTTTAAAACCTGATACCGTTGATTCCTTTAGCTAAAGTGGGCCGCGTAAGACCCCTCCATTAGTTCACGCGGGCCGCGAGTGTTCCAAATGGTGGCGCAGCCCTGAGCCAACACGTGTCGACATCGTGTCGAGTCTACTTGGTGACTGGGCCAAGCTATTATGTTGACCAAGGTTGACGCGGGCCGCGTAAACCTTGTCTATGTTTTACGCGGGCCGCGAGAGAGTCATATATCAGAACTATAAATAGAAGGCATCAGTTTTCGTTTTCCGTCGCTCACATTTCAATTCTAAATCTCAATTTCTGTAGAAGAGGCAATATAGTCGGGTATTATACCCCTAATTAGCGAGGTTCTGCTCCGTTGTAAGTATTATAACCCCAGTTTCGTAATAGTTACGCTGCCCGATTGATTTAGGGTTCCGTAACAACTGTCGTGGTTATGCCCGACGTAGTTGTTGGAATGCCGTCTCGGGGAGGGTATCATTAATAATTTCAAAGGGTTATGATACTAACCAATGTACATTTGTATAAATTATAGATTATAACCAGGAAACGGTTACGCGAAGTCTAAGATAGCAATGTGAGTTTATCCTCTTTTTGATAATCTTTTTGGTAATGTTTTACCAAATCTTAAATGTTTTACTATGAAATTTAGCAGTGATTGAGTCTTTGTAGTTCTTCAATTACTGTCGGTATGTTGGGGTTTTGTATACAAAATTTGTACTACACTGTGAGTAGTAAGTCGGGATGACAATACGTTACCATTGGACAATGAATTAGCCAATGGGTAATATGACCCACAAGCCAGGATTGATAGTACCAAATGGAGTAATTGTGTAGACATAAACAACGTGATCGCTCTCAATACTGTTCACTGTGACTTTTTATTTAAACTTGATTAAATTGGGATTCACTCACCAGTATTTCCCACTGACAAATGTTTTTAAAACGCGTTTCAGGTAACCCAATGTGACAGCCAACTAGTAAAAAGCCAGCTGGAGAGTACTGAAGGCTTGGGGAAAATGTGGCTATAAAAGTTACCTAATAAACGATGTTTTAAATTCAATAAAATAGGGTTTGTCCCTATAAATGTATTGTAATAAGAAACTTGGGTTTTACCCATGTGTTTATTAATATTAATTATGGTGGTTTTACTCTGATAAACATTTCCTAACTACGGTCCTGATGTAAATTCCGCTGCAAGATTAAATAACCCTGATACCACCGAAACTCTGTGATCGCGTCCGCCCATTCTCGGGGATCAGGGATCGGGGGTTGCGACATGAGGCTTCAGTCATCTTACCATCAGCTAATTCTACTACATGCTTAGCTGCTAAAGGTGTTGGAGTTAACCCTAATCGTTGACTGAACTCTAAGGACACATAACTCCAATCGGCACCGGAATCAAATAACACAGAAGCAAAGAGATTGTTCACAGGAAACGTACCAGTCACGACATTGTTGTCGTTCCTAGCATCACCAGCACCAATCGTAAATACCCTTCCAGGAGCACCATTGCCCCCATTGTTGCCGTTATTGTTGTTCCCAGCATTGTTATTCTGACGATTGTTGTCGTTGACATTTTGATTCAGCTGAGGGCAATCCCGTTAAATGTGGCCCCCGTCCCCGCACTGGAAACACCCCTTCCTAGTGCCTTGACTCTGATGGGGCTGCTGCCTCTGCTGTTGCTGATGCTGCTGACTCTGCTGCTGATTCTGCTGTTGCGGTTGCTTTGGGAACGGAGCTCTACAGTCTTTTGTCATATGGCCCACCTTATCACACCTATGGCAAGCCCGGACACACGGTCCATGATGATGATAACCACACTTGTTGCACTTTGGCTTCCTACCAACATAGGAGCCTTGGCTCGGATTGCTGCTCTGGCCTTGGTTAACTGAGGACGACTGACTGAAACTACGGTTATTGCTGTTGTCAGGCCTTTTCTGCGATTGACTTGCACTGGTTGCTTTGTCAGCATCATTCCATTTACGCTTGTTATCAGTAGCAGGTGTGGTAGCTGTAGCAGTAGGGGTAGTAGCTGAAACACGTGGCGGTAGCGAACCACGCTCGACCTCTTGGTCGGTGATCTTGTGTGCTAAGCGGATGATCTGAGGCAGGTTGTTAAGATTTGCAGCAGTGACCAAACTCTTTACTGAAGGTGCTAGGCCCTTGATGTACAGCTCAATTCTTCGAGGTGGGGGTCGAGATAAGTTAGGGCACATGTTTGCCAGCTCATGTGACCTCTTCGTGTATGCTTCAATTTCAGACCCCTCCATCTTCAGATTGTAGTACTCGTTCTCAAGTTTCTAAATCTCATCACGAGGACAGTACTCCTCCCGCATCAACTCCTTGAAATCATCCCATGTAGTCGCATTCGCCATCTCAATACCCAACATTTGCACTTGGGCATTCCACCAAGTTAAGGCACCATCTTCCAATGTGCCTGTAGCATACTTCACCCGGTCCCCCACGGGACAGTTACACATAGCAAACACCGACACAGCTTTTTCAAACCATCGAAGTAGCCTCACATCCCCTTCAGTCCCACTGAATGTCCGTGGCTTACAATCCATGAATGTCTTAAACGTACAAGCAGGCGGATTGTTTTGATTCTGATTCGCTTGTTGACTTAAGGACGAAAGAAAATACAGCACACGGGTAAGAGTTGAGTACATGACACAAGAATAAAGGGTATTTGGCACATTTCGTACCAGCTTGATAGGCTGCCAAAGCCTCAGCCACACGGGTGTTAATCAAGTTTGTCAGTTCGGCCTGTGTCATAGCAATGTGACCACGCCCATGGCCTCGTCCACTCATGATTCTATATAAGAGAAGGGAAAAGGTTAAGAGTCGAGATAGAGTAGGAGTCAAACCTCACGATGACTTCTATAGACTACAAAGTTTACATCAGACAACAGAGCGGAACCCCTTTCACACTCGTTAGGCCTCACTGGGACTCACTGGGACTGACATGCACCCCACATTATTATTATGTGTGCACCCATAATAATAATGCGATTTGCATGTTTATCTCAGCTCCTCCCAACTCATGCTAAAAGGTTCCTCAAGTTCTCGCAACAAGACAAAACACCACAAGCATAAACCACGAAAATCTAACGGGATATCGCACTGTGACTTTATCAATCACATAACTCAGGTAAATACACATGAATTCAGTCTGAAATGCTAAGTGTGTGCAATCGCATGCAACCTCGTACATAAGTGTATACTAGATATACCATGCAATAAGTAAACAATAGACGAACCTTGCAATCTGGAGCTGAATGTCATGGTAGATTTTGAAGTTGTTCGGATATAGTCTGGTTTTATAAAAACGTTTTAAAACCTAGTTCACTATAACCAGTGGCTCTGATACCAAACTGTCACCCCCCCGGAATACCACATGCGGAAGCACCGCGGGATGTGTGACGTACCAGGATCCAGCCACTAATCACATTGAACTAATATAAGATATTCAATAAAATATTCCATTCATTTCATAAAATAGTTTCACATCATAAGTTAAACCAAAGCAAACGTTCAGCGGAAGCATAAAGTAAATCGTTATTCAAGTGTTTCAAACGAGTCTTCACAACCAATGAATCATGTATCCAAGAGCCTCGACCCATGACCACTCCAGCACTCCCAGATAGCAGGTTCCATAACCATGAATCTAACGACCTGCAAGCATGCATACAAGTGTATCAGACAACGCTGGTAAGTTCAAAGTTTGTTAACACGTTTAGTTACCAGATATCAGTTTAAAACATTTCAGAGATCTGATGTTGTTATTAACTCGATTACCGCAGATGGCTCCAGATTATTTGCCCAAACCCCAATGCTCTATCAAACATTAGTCAAGTGGTTAAGGTAATTAGTTCACGACCGTCCTCCCTGGTACGGTGTGAGGGTGCCAAACCTAATAGCGCTATCAACTAATAACCCCGTTGCCTCCCCGGCAACCAATCGGTATATAATAGGACTTAATGACAGAAATGATTGTAATAACCAACATCCCAGGTTTAACATTCCAGTCAAACCCAATTACCCGACATTCCTCCCCGGAACGTTTACCAGATGTCCCTCCCCGGGACGCATGCTTGGAAAAAGAGCAGTGAACTCACCTTAGATTTGCTCGGTATAAAAAGTTACTCGTTCTAGTTAGCCAACCAACCCTACCGTGGTTACCATGTGAAGTCAGTTTCATAATCGTTCAAGTCACGTAATTTCACAGCTTGCATTCATCTCAAAGATTATCACATATCACATAGCATAAACTCATCCTCATACATTCATCATCATACACATATACACTGCATAAACTGTTCTGTTCATTTGTTCACATGTAACATCTTCCACGAAGAACCATATTTCATGGTGCATCAATATGGCGAAAGACCCTCTCGGCGAAGAACTATCCTTCGTCGAGGATACATATGACGAAAGACCCTAGTGTTTCGTCAACATTTCGTCAACATCCAGTCAACGAAGAACCACGTTCTTCGTCGAACCGTGTTCTTCGTCGGGGCATCTTTCGTCGCTGCCTACAACAGTCAGTTACGTTCCCCTATAATCCCGTAACAACAGTTAACAATTCCTTGGGCATGATTATCGGATCAAACAACAGTTATTTTCCAAGTTCAACAAACCCTAATTGCTATTCATTATCACACTAATAACATCACAACATTTAACATCTAATACATGCCCTAAATCATAAAATAACCATGTACGATCCAGATTATAACATATATGTACCCGATAATCAGATCAAATCAACACAAAATACAATCAACCAGATGGTTTCATGAGCACTCAATAATGATCGTTCCTTTAGATTAAACCCAAGTGGTTTCATTGATAATTCTTATTAACATGCAACCCTACTTCATCATGTATAGATACAATTTAACACCCTATCATGTAACCATATAATCACATATAACCAAGGAATCGAGTAAAACAGTGATAACGACAACTAACTGAGATGGTTAAGACGAAAATCACGAACAGCTTCATGGAAGAACTATGGCAGCAGTCGCGTGCAAGGAAAGGAGAGAAAAGCTCTAGGGTTTTATGTTTGTTCTAAGTTTTGCAGATTATGAGGAGTTATAAAATAACAGCAGCCCATTCTGGGCCTCAAACGACCTGGGCCGAAGCCCCTTCTCGGCGAAGAACCTGCTCGACGAAGAACCCATTCTTCGTCGAGACTAAAGATGGCGAAGAACCCTTTCTTCGTCGAGTGAGATTTGTGGCGAAAAACATTAAATAAACTATATTTAATATTTCACATTTAACAACCCAGCTTTACACATTAACATTTAACATCTAAATAACTACTCACAACATCACATAGACGAATTGAAATAAAAACATGATTATGAAACAAGTGATTCGTAGGAAAAGGAGCTTGAAATCTCGGGTTGTCACATTTACCATGGGCGGCTCTTATAGTGTGCGGGGAGGACTCCCGCACAAGGCCCGCAATTTCGAGGGGCACGCGATTTAAAAAAAATTGATATATATATATATATAGGGAGGGGCTCATGCGAGAACCACCCTTATTATGAGAACCTTGAGAACCAATGTGAACACAACCTAAAATAGCTAAAAAAACCTAACCCCCACCCCCCCCCCCCCCAAAAAAAACCTAAACCCCCCTCCCCCACCCCCCCAAGCTAAAATGCTAAAAACTAAACCCCCAAAAAACCTAAAAAAATCTAAAAAAAATCTAAATTTTTTTTTTGAATTTTTTAATATTTTTTATGTTAAAATCGCTACTTTTAGAAGCAAAAAAAAAAAATTTTAAAAAAAAATTTAAAAAATTTTTTTTGGCTTCGAAAAGTAGCGATTTTTTTATAAAAAATATTAAAAAATTCAAAAAAAAATTTCTTGTGTGATTTTTAGCTATTTTTAGGCATTTTTGGTGTGTTTACATTGGTTCTCGCGGTTCTCACAATAAGAGGTGGTTCTCGCATGATCTTCTCCCTATATATATATATATATGTTATTTTAAAAAAAAAATTGTAAATACATACCAAATCCAATATAGTGGCCCATAATCAAATACCTTTTTATGTTTTATAATTTAGCCCAAATACATTAGGTTTATTGGGCCCAACCCAATACTAATATGATTTTAAAAAATAAAAAAAACAATGAATAACGTGGAATTGAAACTGGAACTGAAAGGGCGACCGATGATTCATTGTTCGAACATCATCAATCGAAAAACATCAGACGTTCAGAACTCGACAAGGCGACGCGACGATCAGAAGTTGCAGGGCTGCCATTGAAGATTGAACGAACATCAGAAGTTCAGAACTCGACATCGACGATCAGAAGTTCAGAACTCGACAAGGCGACGCTAATTCTATAATATGATTTGCGTTTGTTTTTAATTATTTAATTGTTAATATGATTTATGTAATTGATTTGCTGTTTCTGTTTGTTTTCATCATGAAGTTAAAAGGTTTTATCAATATCATTATGATTTTTTCCGATTTCGGAACATAACATCAGAACTCAAAGGGTCCGATTTCAGATCTGATATTGTGTAATTTTGTTAGTCCGTTAATTGTTATTGTTAACATCATAACATAATTGTTGATTGAACCCGTATCTGTGCGTACATATCTTATTGAATTGAGTATTCTTGTTAAGTGAATATCGATTATTATTTTTAGGCGTTAAAGCATATGAACACATTTTTCGAGCTCGAACAGGGTACGTGAATTCTCAAAGACGCCACTTTGTTTACAACCCTACTTCAATCGATGTGTTTGGGTACCTACCTACCTCCGCATTGATATATACACCCATAATATTTCAAACGGTGTATTTGGTACCTACCTCCAACTATTTATGGGTCGCACATGGGATGGGGTCCGTTTCCATGTATTACTCCCATATCTTAGATATCATAGTTCTTTTATGCACGTGTTTGGTTCCAAGTTATTTTCTTGAGCTTATGTTTTTAATTTAGTTCAGATATATTTTTCAGGCATAACAACTTTAAAATATGCTATTTTAACCTTTCCAACCTTATATATATATATATATAGGGAGCCGCTAGAATGAGAACCACCACGAGTTATGAGAACCACGAGAACCGCGACCCGCGGGTGGCCGTAGGCCACGAAATTTTTTTTACACCTAGATCCGTATATTTTAGGACCGGGTGTAAATTTTCGGTTCAAACGGCGCGCCCTTTTTTTTTACGCCCTTTTTTTTTGTGATTTGAAAATAATAAATTTAATAATGGTATCTCACATCCAAGATTATCAACCCTATGCATATCATATTAATCATTGAACTTAGGATGAGGGGTGAGCATAGGGTCAAACCGGATTTGCCGAGACCGAACCGGCCGGGGACCAAAACTGAAAATTCTGAAAAGTGTGACCCAAGGGCTGGAGCGCGAGAGGGTGGGCTGGTCTCGGGTCTTGTGGCTTGGGCGGTCGGCGTTGGACTGGGTCAGTTCCTCAATATACGCTAATAGCGTAAGATGCATTTTACAATGCATAGTCTTGAAACTTCAAGTTTGATGTGAAATTTTTTGAATTCCAATGACGGTGATTAAAGTTTCGAAGGACCAATTCCATATGAATAATTATGGGTAATGAACAGAGTTAACAAAAATAAAGAGTTGGTAGGGGTGTTTATTGGGTTAGTTCTTCGGTTATCAAGTTATTCGGGTCGAGTTCCTTAGGTTAGGGTTAATCGGTTAAGCTAGTTCCTCAGGTCGGGTCATCTCGAGTCGGGTTCGATTTTCGGTTGTTCCTGAGTTGGTGAGAAGTAAAAAAAACGAAGAAGAAAAAAACTTCACTTCTAGAAAATGCGTATTCAAAGAGAAAAAAAGTATTAAACTTTAAACAGGTTGACGAATCAATCCGTTCAATAAACCAATCATATTTGTGATAACGAATTGGCTAAACGTGTTGTGTTTAGGTTGACTATAATAAATAGACTATATTAACCTACCCAGAACTTAATTTCTTGTTGTGACATGAACTACCGTACCTCCCAAATATTTTTTACATTTTATATAAACATTAGACGAATACTAGGATATGTAAACATTAGACAAATTTATTCTAGTAGCATAATACACACAAACCATCACAACTTGTACACAACAACACTGGCGGATCTAGAAAATCTTCGTAGCGGTAACGTTTTATGAAAAAACAATAAGAAATCAAAAAAACGTCAAATTTTCCAAAATTTATACTACTGCCGGAGCGCCAAGCGGTAGCGGAAGCTATCCCTTCCCTTAAGGTAGGTCCGCCCCTGCACAACAATTACAATACACATCCATCATATGTATTGAATTTAAACAAATCCAAAACCTCCTTGAACTTAGTCACTTACGTTACGTATCAAAACAGAATCTCCATGTGCTTTCACAAGAATAAACCCTTTTAAGTTTATCCATTATTTTAAACAACAACAATTATTTGTCCACTTTACTTTCCTGTTTACATAACTACCAACGACTATCTTCATCTCCATTCACAAAATCAGGTCAAAATATCAACAATGACGTCACTCCCAATCTCCATGATTCTTGCATCAGTTCTGTTCGCTGGATTGTTGACCGCCGTTGAAGTCAACGGCGATAACGCAGAAGTTGAATTGGTGACGACTGTTGCTGAACAACGGGAGTTTGATTACTTTGCTTTGGCTGTTCAATGGCCCCCAACTTACTGCTCGAAATCGACTAAATGTTGTGATCAAAGCGGCTGTTGCCGAGGGTAATTGATTCATTATTCATTGTTGTTGTCGTTTGACTTTCTTTTTGTGGATATTAGGTTAATGAATCTAGTACTGAACATGATTTGAGTTTTGGATTTAATGTTGTTGACTATTTGATTTGGTTGGTGCATATAAGATGTTATGGGATTTGTTTGATGTTGTATAGATTAGGATATTTTATCTGATTTTTGAAAGGTGTTTTTCGGTTATTATAGAGTAATTTTAGGTTAATCTTGATGGGTATGACTGAAATCGGATCATTCGATACGGATCGGACTGATTACAATACGGGTCAATAAATGGGTCGGTAGGAAGCTTCTTGATTTAGTCACGCGTTTATGAGGTAGTTTTGTTTATGCAAGTAGCGGGTCAAACGAATGTGGGATGGCTGCAGGTATTTTAGGAGACAGTATGTTATAAGGTTAGCGAGTTAGTGTATTTTGGGTCTGTTTAATAAATAAACTTATTTTATTTTATTTTTACAAAGTTGCATTCGAATACGGGGACTATGATGACGATGAACTTATTTCATACTACTTTCTTGTGTTTTTTCAGAGAAGATTCTCCAACGTGGTTCACAATCCGTAAGATTTCTATACAAAGTTTCCATTTTTTTCTTTATATACTGAACGCCGTGAGTAACCTAACCTCTATGCTGATTTATATCTTGTGCTGCAGACGGACTATGGCCAGATTACAACGATGGATCATGGCCATCGTGTTGTTCAGGTCCCGCTTTTGATGAAACAGAGGTATGAATTTTTATATTAACAGTTGCATTAAGAATTAACCTTAAAAGTATGTATAAAGTTATCTGACGATGCATTGTTGTTGTTCCGATCTGTAGATTTCTTCATTGCTTAATGTTTTGGACAAGTATTGGCCAACACTAAGTTGCAGTAAAGCTTCAACATGCCATAACAAAAAGGGACTGTTTTGGGCTCATGAGGTTGATTTAATGATTTTAGCTATATGATTTTGTTTGATTTTACTAACTGATCATAACTAAAATAAAAAACTAACTAGACTTCCGTTTATTTTCTCATGCGCGATTGGGTCACGCTGATTCTCAGTGGGGTAAGCATCTTCTCTCCAGCTGCAATACTTCTTCCATGAATCTACAAACACAAAAACCTTATTTTTGTTAAGTGGAAGTCACATAAGTTATTTGATTCTATGAATTTAATTTCATGTGCTGTTAGTAGATTTTTGCTTTGCCAAAGAGTTGAGAAATTGCATTCTTTTTACTCTTTTCTTTTTTTTTAATGCTTTACTGATGTCACTTTTTTTGCAGAGAAACATGGTACATGTTCCTCCGCAGTAACAGGCGATGAATATAGCTATTTCGTGACGGCCCTCAATTTGTATTTCAAGTATAATGTCACGGTAAGTTTTTTTTTTTTTTTTTTTTTTGGGGGGGGGGGGGGGGTGTTAATATAATAATTCATCAAAAATCAGCCAGTCAAAGATATATATATTTATAAATAAATGGAGAAATATAAATAATGACCTCATCATATCTTTTTACATGTTTATTATTAGAGGAGATTATTTTTCGTACCATTTATTAATAAATAAGAAGTTTCTTATGTTTTCAGGAAGTTCTTTTTGACGCTGGATATGTACCTTCAAATTCCGAGATGTACCCATCAGGTGGCATTATTGCTGCTATTGAAAATGCTTTCCATACAACCCCTCAATTGGTCTGCTTAAAGGGTGCTTTAGAAGAAGTCCGTTTGTGTTTAACAAAGGATTTCAAGGTTTGTCATCGTTTTCTTATAATAGATCTTTATCTTAAACCCATAGTTCTCTAGATTAATTACTTCTGATTTTTGTGTGTTAATATACTTGCAGTTTCGAGACTGCGTCGCAGCTAGCGATTGTCCTGAGTATGTGAGCTTACCAGCATTTGCATCCTTGGGTAAGCTTACTCATATTTAGTCATAACAGCTTTTCTTCTACACCACATATGTGAACAAAAATCTAAAATCTTTGAATGTGACATAATGAGTCATCCTCCCACCAATAGCAAAGCAAAGGTAGGGTGTGAGGAGGGGAAGATGTAGACAGCCTTACCTCTACCCCGTAGGAATAAAGAGAGGCTGCTTCCAGTGTGACCCCCGACTCGATGAGTAATATGACATAATGAGTAATATGTCAAAATGGGTAACGTTTTGGTACGGGTTGGGGCACGTGAGATCGGGCTGACTAGAAACACTTTTTATGTATAATTTGTATTAAATATGATTAGGAAGTTGTATACCGATAATATGGTTAGTTAAACATAGTTTGAAATGCATTTTATTTTTTTGTAATTTTTTTAGCTAATTCCACGCTTTGCTTTTCCATTTGTAGATGCCACCAAGCCTGCGGGTCTATTGATATCTGGCGCTGAGTCCTCTTGAATCATTTGTGTAATGGATGTATTTCATAACCTTCCCTATTTATCTGTTAGTGTTCTATTTTATAGTTGTAGAATACCACTTTCATCCATTAAGAAGTCAAAGGAGATGGTGACAGTACCTCCATTGATGTACATTTGAGTACTGAAGTCAAGGTTCCTGAATTAATAATTTTATATATTACATGGTTCAAATGTTTCATATCATATTGTTTTTTTTTTCTTTTTACCAATGGCATGGAAACCATCAGGAACACATGGACCGCATTGGCGTATTTGCGTGCGTTGGCGCAAGGTGCCTTTATCTTTTGGTGTACAGCCACCGGCACAAAACTTAGAGAAATTTGTGCTATAGGCGCAAAAGTGGCCGTAATCTGTGTCAATTTGCGCAAATGCGAACAATCTTGGTAGTGGGGCGTTAAATGGGTCACATCTTAGGTAGGCAGTCAAAACAACATGAACAAAAAAATCCTGGCACATGTGAACATGAGCAATGCATGACATGAATACAACCCGTTTAATAAAAAAATTTCCTTTTATTAATTCTTTTTAGAATATTAGCACTTGAAAGTTACAAAAGAAAAAAAATATGAATGTGTATAAAACAATTATATATGTGAAGCCCATGTTTTTTTAATCTGTTTTTATTAAGCCCAACAAATCTTATGAATTTACATATCATATGTAAAGATTTTAACTAAATTGATTGTGTTTAGTTAGATTAATTAGTTGAAAATTTTTGTTTTAGTAATACTTCATATATTTGTACAAGTTAAAATTACAAATGATAATTTGTGTTGAAATCTTTTAGTATTAGATTAGAATAACTAAATTTAGTAGCGTTTTATAAACGGTAAATACCATAACAAACCAATATCAATCGAACTGTCACATCCTGCAGCAACGCATGACCTACCGTAATTCATTATTCTGCATCATAATTTTGAATTTGGTTCATTAAATTTCTCTAATTCGTTTACAAATCAATTTTCATTCCTAGTCATTTAGTTTTTTTAGAACTCGTAAATTTTAGGGGTGCTAAACGGGTCGTGTTTGCGGGTTCAACCCGACCCGAACCCAAAACTTGTGTTATACATATGAACCCGAACCTGACCCGAATATTCACATGTTGACCCGAAGCCGGCCCGTTCAACCCGAAATTTTTATTTTATATTTTTTTCAGCAAATTAATATATTAAAATTAACATCTACTACAAAAAACACAAATTTATATAATAAAATTACATTAAAATAATAAAATCTTATGTAAATTTTCCTTTTTTAGTTACAGTTATAGCATAAAATACACACCAATTTTATTTTATAACATAAAACATATTGTAAAAAAAGTATAATATAATAGAAATAGGTTAAACGGGTTAACCTGCCAACCCGACCGGGTTGACCCGAACCTGACCTGTTTAGCTAAACAGGTTCGCGGGTTCAACTTGAAACTGACCCGAACCCATTTAGACTAAACCCAAACCCGCGAATTTCGTGTTAGGTTCGTGTCGTGTTTTCAAGTCGTGTCAGAAATTCACACCCCTAGTAAATTTCTTTAATCATGTCATCTGTGTGATCTAAACCCAAAACCTGCAACTCGAGGCGTCTGTCTTTGCCAATATACCACACAAAAAATCGAAACAAAGAAATAAAATTAGAAAATTGTAAATAAATGGAGTCAATTATTAAGGGTGAAGGGAGTGGTTACCTATTCCAAATAGGTAAACTCTCCATTCAACCAATCAAACAGTGACACGTCAATTTACCTATTTTGTTTACCTATTGCTCAAAAACGTTGGCGGTGGTTTACCAATCTTGGATTAGGTAAACACCATCGGCGACGATGTTACCGATCGATAAACGCCTTACCAATGGTGTTTACCGCACCACACCGTTCACCCTAAGAGAGGGAGAAAAGAATATGTCAAACAGAATATCATTTTCTAAAACTAAAAATATCATGTTGGCCACTGTAATAACAAAGCCCAAATTACTGAAGAAAAAGACTCAAAATAGCGACACACTCGCAAATAATAAAATCACTACTATAACAAAGCCCTTGTTCTTTCTTCATCCTCTTGCTCCTTTTCAGATACGCTGTCACAACCCCAAAATACCACCCATGGAAACCCCGCTAGACGTGTGACAAACCAATAACGAGCCACAAATCAGGTTGAACACATAACAAGTTTGAAAATAAAATTGTCAATTATTAATGAAATGTACCAACAATGAAATTAATGAAATCTAACAAGTTCAGCGGAAGCAATAAGTAAACCACAGTTAATTGTTTCAAATCAAATGTATGTAATCAATAAACCCATCATTCGAATTCAATCAGCACGACCCATGACCACTCCAGCTACTTCAGACAGCAAGTTCCAAATCCATATAATCTAACGACTTGCGAGCATGCAACAAGTGTATCAGACAAGGCTGGTGAGTTCATAGTTTTACGAAAACGTTAGTTACCAAGTGTTTAATTCCGTTCATTGATTACAATGTTGATAATACCTCGGATACAAGACGGCTCCTGATTTATTTTGCCCTTAACCCCAATGCTCCTATCAAAGCATTGGTCATGACTAGGTCATTAGTTCACACCCGTCCTCTCCGGTACGGGGTGAGGGTGCCAAACCTAAGTAGCGCTACCAACTAATACCCTGTTACCTCTCAGGTAACAAACAACAAGGAGGGACTTTAAAGGTGATAGGATGAGTATTTTATCCAACATTCCAGATTTACCGCAAGACATATTCCTCTCAGGAATACCCATGATTTACCTAGAAAACCCATCCCTCTCAGGGATACCCAAAGACTGTCCCAACCACCGGGACGCATGCTCAAGAGAAATGAACTCACCTTTGGTTACTCGGTAAGATTAAAGTATATGTTCACAGTTTGATCAATCCAATCCTAGTATAGTTCCAATGCCAGTCAGTTACTTACACACATAATTCACATATTCCTATTATGTAAGTATGATCAAGCATGGCACATATTATCACACAAGCTATGACGCAGATTCGGATCACATGTATTTTCCACTTTACCAATTCATTCATCAAAACACCAAACATTAAAAGTTCACTCTTAACTCAAAGAATCACGCATACATTAACAATATCTCATAGTAATTCACAACATTCCCTAAACCTTCTAGTTACAACTAGGTCTTGTACCGAAACCTTATAAGGCCCATCAAACTCGGAAGCCCATAACACTCAATACGAGATCTGTTGGCCCGGTATTAATGGGTTTGCGGCTCAGCTTGCCAATCAGTGGCCCAGAGCTTTCCCACCCCAACTCACGATATCCCCTTCAAGTTGTGGCCCAATTCCCATCCAACCGTGTGCAGCCCAGTTATCTAATTAGGACCCGTCTAGAGTTAACCCAGATTGTAATCTGTCTTTAAACATGGCCCAGCATCGGCCCAATAGCACCTCTATCCAAAGCAGCAGCCCAACTCAGTATCCATTAAGGAGCTGGCTGGCCCGTCTCCCTTGTGTTGCTTGGCCGCTATACGGCCCAACCCAATATCCGTTGTGCTTTAATTGTTACGGGGGGTCCGATTTGCATATTATACCCAAAGCAATGCCCACACAAATTACTACTTCATTTAATTCAGAATAACACCTCAATACAACCTAACATGTAACATTAACAACATCAAATAATAACCATCTAACTGAACTGAGGCAAGCATTGTTTAACATATTATTCCTTTATAGCCCAATTACTCATCTAAGCAATACATGGTTATCATGCAAATATGCCAATCTAGTTCTTTAGTTAATCCGGTTTTCAAGTTTATTATCTACACATCCTAGCATAGTTCAACACACAAACTATTCCTTATTATACATGATCACTACATCGATTCCATATGCATGGCACATTAGATCAGTCATCAACTCATCAAAATTACTAAGTGCATTTAATCACATGTATTCCTCTAGCATAATCCTATCATAAGACAAGATTTAGTTTACATGTAAAGCAAGATGATTAATTAATTGATACCTACTTCCTAGTTTACATACATGCCATGACATCCAGTTTAAGAATTCACAAGACCATCGAACCCATTGCAAAACGTAATACGAATACATGTATATATATCGAACAGGAGATTTCACACATGAACAATATCACACAACCATGAAAATTAACAAGTACGAACTACTAACCAGGAACTCGACTGATCAGGATGCTATCTCGAACAGGGGGTGTGTCTACCATTGTCGTGTGCGATTAGAGGAGTCTAGGGTTTGGGGGTATAATTGTGTTATCAACTCACGTAACCTATGTAGGTATAGTTGCTAAATCAAAAGCCGACCCCCTAATACAAGACCCACTTGGGCTCCTCCAAGCCCAAACGTAACCACTTAAAGTTCCGGATGTGTGTGAATATCGGCCCAAATTATGTACAATTAGCACCCGGCCCGAACCATGTATGTGCTTGTTAAGCATAATTGTAGCCCAAGTATATTTGTCCCAAATACAATGCAAACAGCCTAGTTGTAGTATTCGGCCCAAATGCAATGTGTATTAATATAATATTATCAAGTTTTATATGAGCACAAAACATTCAGCACAAGGAAAGGAATGAATAACAGAAGATTTGGATCATAAGATTAAACGACACTGACCTCGAATGTTCGGGTTGTCACATCATCCCCAACTTGAAAGAAATTTCGTCCCGAAATTTGACAAGTAAGCACAGAGGAATGAAGTGATAAATCAAGATTGTTGCGGATTTTCCTCAGGTGCCACATCATCCCCAACTTGAAGAGGAATTTCATCCCGATATTCACCAGTTTTACCAGCATTAGATTGGTCATTAGGAAAGAGTTGAGGATACTTGAGCTTCATCTGATCCTCGCATTACCACATGAACTCCGGTCCACGTCTTGAGTTCCAACGAACTCTCACAATCGGGATATGACTATGTTTGCGCACCTTCACCTCCCGGTCCATGATCTCTATAGGTTCTTTGACAACCTGTAACTTGTCGTCAATCTTGAACTCTTGAAACGGCACAATCAGTGTTTCATCAGACAAACACTTCGTTAACTGCGAAACATGAAAGATATCATGAATGTTACCCAGCTCAGCAGGTAACTCAAGTTTGTAGGTTACGTTACCGATTCTCCCCAGACTGTTGAATGGTCTATCGTGACGCCAGTTAAGCTCGGCACGCTTCCCAAGCGTTCCACACCCTCCCAGGGTGAGACTTTCAACATGATACGATCGCCTACAGCGATCTTCCAGCGTTTCCCATGTTTATCAGCTTTCTTGAAGGTCATGCGTTGCCGCCAATCGACTCCCGATCCAAATAACCTTCCCAAGAGTTTCGGGCACCAGTCATGGACCAGTAATTAAGTTGTCAACCATCTCAGTCTAACAAGAAGGTTGGCATTATCGTCTATGTAATGCCTCAACAGAGCTGTCTGGTTGCCAAAATGATAACTGCCGCAGTAGTACTCAACCATAGGTAAGAGTCCTTCAAATTTGCACCAAAGCCAGTCACACACATGCTCGCAGCATGTCTTCGAGTGCCAGGAGAGTTCGTTTACTCTGACCGTTTGCCCAACGGCGATAAGCAATGCTCTGGTCCTGACGTGAGCCAAGGGTGTTGTGTATTGCCTGACATAAATCATGCATAGATCAAATTCAGAGGTAACAAGAGTTGGCACCTCGTGCCTAAAAGCCGCCTCTCTCAGAGGAATATTCACAGCTGTGAAGACTCGTCAGTTTCCTTAGTTGCAAGAAAAGTGTGCTGGTAACGTGAGGTCATCAACGATCACCCACGTGATATTGTTTCCGTTACGAGTTGTAAGTAGACTAGCGACAAAATCCCTGGCAGTCGGTTCTCATTTCCATATGGGTGTTGCTGGTTGCTGATACTTCACCTTGACTTTCCCACAAGTCAACCATCATTCACATACGTAGCTAGGTGGGCCTTCATGCCCGACCACCAGTATAAGGTTTATAGATCCTAATATCTCTTATCGAAATCCAGACGACTAGAATATCGAAGCCGGTGTGTTTTACTCAACACAAGTTCCCTAAGGTTGCCATATAATGAAATCCACATTCGTTCCGTGAGGTAGCGAATACCGTCTGACTTGCCAAAGGTTGCTTCTCCATGCCCCGCATGAGTTCAACTTAAAAAAATTCTCTTCCTTCTGGTCTCCAGTTTGAATAGAGCGAGTCTGATCAGGTAGGTTAGAGTCGATAGTGAGCTGCAAAGCGCGTGCACGCTCAGGTTCCACAGTCATAATCATTCGAAAGTTCCATCCAGCGATGTCAATGAATGATCTAGCTCCCTCGAAACAACGGTATACGGGAGGCCCTTGTGATCGGTCTAGGTAATGCATTTGGTACCGTCCAAGTAATGCCTCCAACTTAAATCCAAAGACCAGGGTTTCCACCGCAAGTTGTGACTCGTGCAATTCCTCTTGTAAGTCCACTACGTAAGCCATCACCTTCTCGTGTTGCATCAGCGTATAACTGGGATTATGATTCGCACCATCATGGTATACCACTAGATCACCGGTACCCTTAGGTAAAGACGTTGTCTAGTGCATTGTGGAATCGGATTTCAAAAACTGAAAAGACGTTCTCCTGTTTTGTCTCCCATGAATACACAGCACCCTGCTGTGTTAAAGAGATTTAAGCCGCGCAATCCTCGAAAATCCCATGATGAATCCGTGATAGTCTCTAGCGAAACCAAGAAATTGCTTTATCCCCGAAGGACTCTTTGGTGTCGATCAGTTTCAAATGAAATGGATCTTAGCGAGATCCAGAAGTTAGACTTAACCAGTCTTCGCGTGTATTAGCTTTAAGATGAGGTGCAATTGCCGTCTAGGGTGTTCCTTCCTCCTGGAAATGATTCAAAACGTCTTCAATAAACACGGTCAATTCATGTGATTCATAAAGCTTCCAGTGTGTTGGTTAACCCAGTAAGTCATGGAATACAAAGTCGCAATGGTCGCATTGCGTTTGATATGCCGTTTTATGAACACCCTCTCCTTGGACTTCCCTCTGACGAGAGCTATTTCGTTAGCCAATCCTCGAATGGGAGCTTGACCCTCGCAACTGGTCAACAGGTTGTCAATACAATGGTCGAGACAGACGGTTCTTGACTGTCACCTTGATGAGTTCCCGATATTCAGTACACATACGAAAAGGCTTCTCTTCATGGGTATAACTGGGGCCCCCCAAAGCGAAAAACTATGTCTAACGAGACTCCTGTCCAATAGTTCCTGTAGTTGATTAGATAGTTCTTGCAACCCTCCTGGTGCAGGATGGTAAGGAGCATGAGTAATCCAGGTTGTCTCTGATGTGTGATCAGATTGAGATTCTATCTGATCAGTTGTGGAAGTAAACCTGAAAATCTCTCGAGTAGCACACTGAGAGAAGTCACGAACAATTGATGGATCCTCGATCCTCTTTTCCTTAGCCTTAACGTCAGTGACGAGTGCTAGCACAACGAGATAATCCTTCCGTAGACACCTCTAGACTTCCATTGCTGATGGGATGCTAGCCTTTACACCACTCTGACACTTCAGAGTATTAAAACGACGCGAAATTTTCTTCCCGCAGGGTATATCTACGCGATATCTAGACGACCAACTTACACAACTACTGCATCGAACCATCAAGGATGGCAGAGGGAAAGTTGATGTCAAACACTTGTCCCGCCCGGTCGAGTTTGCAAATCATAGGAGGTTTCCATTGCCTTTGCCATCATTCGTTTTCACAACAGGTTTCGTTTCAATGGGTAACAAGGTTAAACAGAACGGTGGCGAGGCGATTAATTACCCTTACAAGCTGCCAAGTTGCTATTATGCCTGGTGTCGCCTACGCAAGTCCTAAATGTCCTTCTATGAGCATCATTCCCAGTGTTGTTTTCGTTACGAGAATTTCCAGTACTGCCACCGTTCCCTTGGTTGTTGTCACCTTGACTTAACAACAGTCAATCCTTTTCGAAGTCACCCTTGTTTCCATGTTGTAGGCTACGATTACGAGTTCCTTAATCTTGCCGTGACTGTTGCCTCTGCTGTCGTTTCTTAAAACGGAGCCCTACAATCTTTCACCAACAGGGTCCATCTTGTCACCTTCCATGCCATGTCCTAAAGCGCTACTCATTGCGCTGACAGTTACACATTCCACACCATGGTTAATTGTTATCGTTCATATCCCGATTGATTCGTAAGAGTTGATTCCCCATAAGTCGCTCACTAGAGTGAATGATTCGATTGAAGCCAATTCGCTGGTGTGCGTTGCCGGTAATCAGGGTCGTCCTATTACTGAGCTCGGTAAGGCACTACGCTCGTCCTCTTGTGTCACGGCCCACGACCCGGTTTGACCCGTTTCAGGAGCCGTGGCAGAAAATACTGCGGTATTTATTTAATTGAGTTTTACAGCGGAAGTTTTTCATCAGGATCTTTTAAAATGTAAATATTTCTCGTTTATTTTATTTCACAACGCGGGATAAACCCGGTAATTTACAATCATTTGATTTCACAAAGAAATCTTTTATTTTACAAAACATGTTTCTTTATTTTATACTGAGCCACTTCCTTGAGCTTGTAGTGCTATATGGCACTTTTCCTAGATCATATGTGATCACCTGAAACATGTTTTAAAAAGGTTTTGTCAGCGGGAAATACTGAGTGAATCATTCTATTTTGCATAATGATGCATAGTTATTAATTACAGCATAAGAGCGATTACAATGGCTTCTATCTTATTTTTATCTGGCATTCTGTCACAATGGTGACAAGTCACAATGGTGACGATGGTCATACCACTATTTAGATCAATGAACCTAAATAGTGACGATTATCCCTGTAGGTCAATGAACCTAACAGTGATTATCCCGAGTAGGTCAATGAACCTAACTGGGAGAAATTAGTAATGTGCACAATACCCCACTAACCAGTAATTCAAGATATCCACGACTTAGTCCCTGTAATTATAACCTTGAAAATAATTTGAGGTATTGTAAAATAGTTGATAAAAAGAGAATGACTCACAAACTGTGAGAAAAGGAGAATGACTCACAAACTGTGAGAAAAGGAGAATGACTCACATTGCAGATTTATACGGGCAGAACCTAGCCTACTGATTAGCCTTTTATCCTAATTTCAATAACAAGCACACAATTTGGGGTTAGTAATCAATCCAGCATTTACGATAACTCACGAGATCAAATTCTCACAACGAACGACAAAGTGCAATACTTCATCCATCGAATTAACGATGATCCGTTGAATTAACAACGAACGACAAAGTATAATACTTTATCCATCGAATTAACGATGATCCGTCAAATTAATGACGAACGATAAAGTATAACCCTAATGTGGGCGGCACTTAAACATTCATTGGATATTTAGATCAATCGGACAATGAATCGTAGCAGCGATTGTGCTAATACCCTGATTGCAGCATCAATTTAGTGCCGGTGTATGTTAATTGAAGTATACAGAGCTTATCTCGGTGTATAATTGTGAATTCTTTCGACGTAAAATGTCCAGATTTCGAATGCCACAGCCTGCTATTTATACACAAAAATTGACTAGCTTACGGACCGTAAGCTTCCTGATGTTGAGGTCCGTAAGGCAGCATACGGACCGTAAGCTTGTTAGTGTTGCGGTCCGTAAGGCTCCATAATAGGCTATAGGGTAGCCACGTTTGGGACTAGCTCAGGTGAGTCGACACTTTCTAAAAATTCAACTGGGACAGCACGTAATTTGGATAATCGTTAACTAGGGTTTACCCCCCCTGTGTTTTAGGGGCCCTGATCCTGATTCTGAAAATTATGAAAATCTTAGGGTTTGCACAGAATCACTTGGGTGTCTCAATTAGGGTTTCCTATAGGTCAAATTACTTTAGTAATTATGACTTTTGATGAGAGTCGTTACATTCTCCCCAACTTAATAAAAATCTCGTCCTCGAGATTTACTGAAATAATTGAGAATACTTTCTCTTCCTTTTTGATTCCAGTTCCCAAGTATATTAGGATCCTGTCTTTGAATCCTACTCTATTATTGGTTACTTTATATCTTGGAAAGGTACGACCAAAGATTCGTCTGATAGACATTTCTTGAGATTGGATATATAAAATATATCATGTATTCCAACTAACCTTCCTGGTAGTTGTAAGTAACTGGTCCAATATGTTGAATTACTAGAAATGATCCTACATACTTTGGTCTTAGCTTTCCTTTCTTACTGAATATAACAACTCCTTTCCAAAGAGATACTTCCAATTATATTTTGTCTCCAACTCGAACTCCAACGGCTTTTATCTATTATCTGCATAATTCTTATGACTATCTCTTGTTGTTTTCATCCTTTCCTTCGTGATACTGAATATCACAGTTGTAGTCATTTAAGATTTGCATCCATCTCTTTTGCCTCAAATTCTTTTTGCCTAAATATATATATATATATATCTTAACTTCTTATAATCTGTATAGATAGTATCCTTACTTCCATACAGATAATATCTCCAAAAATTATGGCTCTAAATTCTAACTTATGAGTGGTATAATTCCTTCGTACCTTTTTCAATTGTCTTGATGCATATGCAATTACCTTTTTGCGTTGCATTAACATACTTCCAAATCAGAACTTTGAAGCATTACTGTATACTTCAAAATCTTCAGTTCCTTCTGGTAAGTCTAAAAACTTCTTTTTGTTTAGATCTCTAATCAAACTTAACTGTTTTACAGGTTAACTTAGTTTAATGGTATAGCTATTTTGAAAATTCCTTAATAAAGTGTCTATAATACTAAACTTACAAAATTCCTAATTTCCATTGCGGTTTACAGAATCTTCCATTTGGTAATTACTGCTATCTTAGCAAGATCTAAGTGAATACTTTCATGATTCACCATATGACCTAAAATTGCACTTCAGCCAAAATTTATTCTTCGAAAATTTGGCGTAAAGCTTTTTTTTTTTTTTTTTCTTAACAACCAATATTGTGCTAACCGATAAGGTTCCCTGGTTTATCGGTAAAATTCCTGGAATTGATAAATCCTAAATTCTATCTTCATATCTGGTGGTAATCCAGGTAAATCTTCTGGAAATACATCTGGGTATTCTGAAATTACAGAAATTTCCTTAATTTCTGTATCTTTATTATTAATGATTACTGAAATCATATATACTATTTCTTGCTTTCGTTCATAATTAGCAATTTCCATTACTAATATGAACTTCATAGGCTTACATGGTTTATCTCCTGTAATCATAATTACTTCTCCGATGGTTGATTGAATTTCTAAGAAATTCTGATCACAGATAATGATCACAACATCAAATTCAACTAATTTCATAGATAATAGGATTGCAGAAAACTTATAACTTAAAAGTTCTATTTCTACATTTTGCAGAACCTTATTTACTTTAACTAAATTCTCATCTGCCGATTCTACTGTAGAAATTTATCTAATGCTTGTTAATGGTAAGTTAAGAGTTTGGCAGAATAAAGTATTTATAAAACTTTGGTTTACACCAGAGTCAAATAATACTTTTAGGTAAACGTTGTAAGCTAAGAACATACCGGCTATCACATCTGGAATCATCTCGGCTTCATGAGTAGTCAGCTGAAAGGCTCTCGCATTTCTTTTTGCTCCTTCTGCTGGTTTGACTTGATTGTCAAATGGTTTATTCAGTTTTGGACAATCTGGCCTAAGATGTCCAGTTTCTCTACAGTTGTAGCAAACTGAAAATTTCTTCCTCCTACAGTCTTCTTCTTGATGCCCTGGAATCTTGCAAAAGTTGCAATATCCTTTGCATCTTCCAAAATGCTTTCTTTTGCAAAAATTGCAAAATGGACTAGTAGAAGATTGCCCATTTCCTCCTTTCTTGAAATTGTTATGGTTACCCGAACTGAATTCTTGGGTAATCTTTTGGGCTACTTCCTTCCTTCTATTTTCTTCTCTTGTCCGTACTAGCTCATCAGTCATAGTATTAGCTAATTCTACTGCATCATCAATCGTGCGAGGTTTCGCAGCCTTGACGATATTACGGATTTCGGAAATTAATCCCCAAATATAACGAGAAATAAGTACCGGCTCTGGCGAATCCAGGGTTGGTACCACTCGAGCATATTCGAAGAATGTCGTAGTATACCCTCGACAATCTACATCCATCATCCGGTGAGTTAGAAACTTATTTGCCATTTGTTCCTTTTCATACTCGGGACAGAATTTTCTTTCTACAAGACTCTTAAATTCTTCCCAGTTCATAGCATACGCCATCCTTCTTCCTTTTGCTTGTAACATCGTATTCCACCATTCTAGCGCTACTTCTTTGAAAAGGTTTGATGCGTACATGACCTGATCATCCTGAGCACATTTACTTATGGTAATTACTGCCTCGGTTTTCTCTAACCAACGCAGTGCCGCAGTCGCTCCTTCATTGCCTGCAAACTCAGTGGGTTTACAAGCAAGAAATTCTTTGTAAGTGCAACCAGGCGTTGCAACTTTCCTTTTCTTAGGGAGCGGAGCTTGCCGTGGTTCATTATCATGATTACTACCTCCATTTACGCTATTACTGAAATTATCTTCAGAAATGCGTTTACTAGGAATAACTTGTTGAGGTTCAATTGGATTTTTAACAGCAGCAATGATTGCTGGAATAGCATTGGCTATCTCTTGGGCAACTTTTCCTGGAATAGTGTTGGCTATCCCTTGAGCAATGATATTTTCTATATCTTGCCTAGTCACATATTGGTTCCCCGATTGTTGCTCAGATTGATTACCCTCATTAACTGGTTCATTATTAGCGTTTTCCATCTGATATCTATTTTATAGATACATAATTAGTATAAAGGAAATAATTCAATGTCATAATTTAGTTGCACATAATCACATAAACGAATATACAAACAAAATTGTAACTTTTCTAATATTTCCTTATATCATGTTTCTATATACACCCGTTTTATTATTTATTTTACACATACTGATTTTACTATTACTATTACACAACCACCGTTTCATAATCCCCTATCCTTTATCAGATGATGTTTTAGTAACGGCGTTTCTTCTCGTCGTATTTCCAGAAGATTTGTCCCAAAGTCTCTTGGATTCTATTCCCAGCGTCCATGTTGTCAAAATGATGAAGTTCACTCCTATTCTCGTTACTTATTGGTGAATTTGGTAAAGGTTCTGGATTGTACTTAGGAAAAAGCCTATAAGGATGGTTTTGTAACAGTATTTCATTATCCAACCATTCGTCTATATTCCAGTGATTTGAAGAATTTGGAATAGATGGTTCTAAGTTCATAAAATTATTTTCATTAACAGGCTCAATAGTATCATCGGTTGCCATTATAAAATCTATTTCTTCTTGAGATGGTAACTCTTCAATTTGCCTAGAGCTTTCCCCAATTTCCATTTTCTTAGGCTTAGGTTTCTCGAGAGGTAAAGCGTTAAATTCTATAGGTTCTTCTATGTCTGGAATATACCTATTAAAATCTCTGGAAACTTCGATTCTTACTGGATAGAGATTTACATTCTGAAGGGCTTCCGACAAATCACTCATGCTATTTAACAAAATACACATAATTATTAAATTATACTAAAATTTTATAGAACAACTTTGTTAAATAGTATTTCATACTACCAAACCAACTGAAAATTTAAAACATACTAGGTTTTATTTGTAATTTATTTATAAATTTTCTAGACTGTAAATAATAAAAATACTAAACTTTAAATCAGGATATTTAAAGATTTATATTTATTATTACAGTAGTTAACATATAAAAATCTATATACTAAATAAGTATGATGACTTAATTTATATATATTAACTAGTCATTATCATGGTGGATATTGGTTAGTGCTGCCTTGTTTAAGCATAGGTGATCAGTCCATGCCTAACTAAGGCTAGGCTATCCAATATCTGCCTTTGATAATAATCCTAGTATTTAAAAATAATCTTAATACTACTACTATTAATATATTTATTATTAATAATAAAATTATTAATAATAAATAACTAAACAATAATTTTAAATAAGAGTATACATCAAATATAATTTCTTTACTGCAATATAGTAATACTATATTTGTAAATTAGGTGATTCCATATATAATCAAGTAAATTTATATATAATGTTTTTCGATTAACGATGATAGAGCCATAATTATTACAATATTGTAAAAAAAAAAAAAATCTGCCCATACTAATCAAAATTAGTCAAATAATTAAAACATATAATCACAAAATTTCAATTAATAAAAATTATTAAGTATTTTCTAAATACTTAATTGGCTTAAATCAGTGGCTCGATAAGTGGCTCAATAAATGGCTCTGATACCACCTTTTTCTGTCACGGCCCACGACCCGGTTTGACCCGTTTCAGGAGCCGTGGCAGAAAATACTGCGGTATTTATTTAATTGAGTTTTACAGCGGAAGTTTTTCATCAGGATCTTTTAAAATGTAAATATTTCTCGTTTATTTTATTTCACAACGCGGGATAAACCCGGTAATTTACAATCATTTGATTTCACAAAGAAATCTTTTATTTTACAAAACATGTTTCTTTATTTTATACTGAGCCACTTCCTTGAGCTTGTAGTGCTATATGACACTTTTCCTAGATCATATGTGATCACCTGAAACATGTTTTAAAAAGGTTTTGTCAGCGGGAAATACTGAGTGAATCATTCTATTTTGCATAATGATGCATAGTTATTAATTACAGCATAAGAGCGATTACAATGGCTTCTATCTTATTTTTATCTGGCATTCTGTCACAATGGTGACAAGTCACAATGGTGACGATGGTCATACCACTATTTAGATCAATGAACCTAAATAGTGACGATTATCCCTGTAGGTCAATGAACCTAACAGTGATTATCCCGAGTAGGTCAATGAACCTAACTGGGAGAAATTAGTAATGTGCACAATACCCCACTAACCAGTAATTCAAGATATCCACGACTTAGTCCCTGTAATTATAACCTTGAAAATAATTTGAGGTATTGTAAAATAGTTGATAAAAAGAGAATGACTCACAAACTGTGAGAAAAGGAGAATGACTCACAAACTGTGAGAAAAGGAGAATGACTCACATTGCAGATTTATACGGGCAGAACCTAGCCTACTGATTAGCCTTTTATCCTAATTTCAATAACAAGCACACAATTTGGGGTTAGTAATCAATCCAGCATTTACGATAACTCACGAGATCAAATTCTCACAACGAACGACAAAGTGCAATACTTCATCCATCGAATTAACGATGATCCGTTGAATTAACAACGAACGACAAAGTATAATACTTTATCCATCGAATTAACGATGATCCGTCAAATTAATGACGAACGATAAAGTATAACCCTAATGTGGGCGGCACTTAAACATTCATTGGATATTTAGATCAATCGGACAATGAATCGTAGCAGCGATTGTGCTAATACCCTGATTGCAGCATCAATTTAGTGCCGGTGTATGTTAATTGAAGTATACAGAGCTTATCTCGGTGTATAATTGTGAATTCTTTCGACGTAAAATGTCCAGATTTCGAATGCCACAGCCTGCTATTTATACACAAAAATTGACTAGCTTACGGACCGTAAGCTTCCTGATGTTGAGGTCCGTAAGGCAGCATACGGACCGTAAGCTTGTTAGTGTTGCGGTCCGTAAGGCTCCATAATAGGCTATAGGGTAGCCACGTTTGGGACTAGCTCAGGTGAGTCGACACTTTCTAAAAATTCAACTGGGACAGCACGTAATTTGGATAATCGTTAACTAGGGTTTACCCCCCCTGTGTTTTAGGGGCCCTGATCCTGATTCTGAAAATTATGAAAATCTTAGGGTTTGCACAGAATCACTTGGGTGTCTCAATTAGGGTTTCCTATTGGTCAAATTACTTTAGTAATTATGACTTTTGATGAGAGTCGTTACATTCTCCCCAACTTAATAAAAATCTCGTCCTCGAGATTTACTGAAATAATTGAGAATACTTTCTCTTCCTTTTTGATTCCAGTTCCCAAGTATATTAGGATCCTGTCTTTGAATCCTACTCTATTATTGGTTACTTTATATCTTGGAAAGGTACGACCAAAGATTCGTCTGATAGACATTTCTTGAGATTGGATATATAAAATATATCATGTATTCCAACTAACCTTCCTGGTAGTTGTAAGTAACTGGTCCAATATGTTGAATTACTAGAAATGATCCTACATACTTTGGTCTTAGCTTTCCTTTCTTACTGAATCTAACAACTCCTTTCCAAAGAGATACTTCCAATTATATTTTGTCTCCAACTCGAACTCCAACGGCTTTTATCTATTATCTGCATAATTCTTATGACTATCTCTTGTTGTTTTCATCCTTTCCTTCGTGATACTGAATATCACAGTTGTAGTCATTTAAGATTTTCATCCATCTCTTTTGCCTCAAATTCTTTTTGCCTAAATATATATATATATATATCTTAACTTCTTATAATCTGTATAGATAGTATCCTTACTTCCATACAGATAATATCTCCAAAAATTATGGCTCTAAATTCTAACTTATGAGTGGTATAATTCCTTCGTACCTTTTTCAATTGTCTTGATGCATATGCAATTACCTTTTTGCGTTGCATTAACATACTTCCAAATCAGAACTTTGAAGCATTACTGTATACTTCAAAATCTTCAGTTCCTTCTGGTAAGTCTAAAAACTTCTTTTTGTTTAGATCTCTAATCAAACTTAACTGTTTTACAGGTTAACTTAGTTTAATGGTATAGCTATTTTGAAAATTCCTTAATAAAGTGTCTATAATACTAAACTTACAAAATTCCTAATTTCCATTGCGGTTTACAGAATCTTCCATTTGGTAATTACTGCTATCTTAGCAAGATCTAAGTGAATACTTTCATGATTCACCATATGACCTAAAATTGCACTTCAGCCAAAATTTATTCTTCGAAAATTTGGCGTAAAGCTTTTTTTTTTTTTTTTTTTCTTAACAACCAATATTGTGCTAACCGATAAGGTTCCCTGGTTTATCGGTAAAATTCCTGGAATTGATAAATCCTAAATTCTATCTTCATATCTGGTGGTAATCCAGGTAAATCTTCTGGAAATACATCTGGGTATTCTGAAATTACAGAAATTTCCTTAATTTCTGTATCTTTATTATTAATGATTACTGAAATCATATATACTATTTCTTGCTTTCGTTCATAATTAGCAATTTCCATTACTAATATGAACTTCATAGTGATCGCACTTCGTGATCTAAGTGTCAATACGTTAAGTTACAGCAAATGAAGGGAAGCGAGAAAGGTATAGACCAACTCAACGACGTTCGTGCAAGCACCTAGCATTTTACACGGTTCGCTAGGCGTTCAGACGTGTGTTCAGGTAATACTTGATAGCATCGAGATTCGTAAGGGTTCAGGAAGAAGTTTAAAGATCATGTTCAAGTAGGAGACAATCACTGATATGACTCCTATAGACTGTTGTGTTTCACATCGATCAAATAACGAAACGGAACCCCTTCTTCACTTGTTAAGCATCACTGGGACTCGCATGCACCCCACATTATTATTATGTGTGCACCCACAATAATATTATAATTTGCATGCTCATCTCAGTTCCTCCTAACTCATGTCAAATGGTTCCTCAAACTCGAGTGCCAAACAGAGGTTATCAAAACGATAAGACCACAAGAATCTAAGGACTACAACACACCAGCTACGTATCATAAAGTAAACAAGCAATTCACGAAATTATGCTATAGTGACGAGTGTGTGTTCGTATGTCACATCATAAACAAGTGTACACTAGCCATGCAATGTTGAAAGGGACGAACCTTGCTATCTGGAGCTGAGTGTCATGGTCGTATCCTCGTTTTCAGAACTGTTCGGTTATAGTCTGGTTTTATAAAAACGTTTTTAAAACCAAGTTCACTATAACCAGTGGCTCTGATACCAAACTGTCAGACCCCCAAAATACCACCCATGGAAACCCCGCTGGACGTGTGACAAACCAATAACGAGCCACTAATTATGTTGAACTCATAACAAGTTTGAAAATAAAATTGCCAATTATTAATGAAATGTACCAACAATGAAATTAATGAAATCTAACAAGTTCAGCAGAAGCAATAAGTAAACCATAGTTAATTGTTTCAAATCAAATGTATGTAATCAATAAACCCATCATTCGAATCCAATCAACACGACCCATGACCACTCCAGCTACTTCAGACAGCAAGTTCCAAATCCATATAATCTAACAACCTGCGAGCATGCAACAAGTGTATCAGACAAGGCTGGTGAGTTCATAGTTTTACGAAAACGTTAGTTACCAAGTGTTTAATTCCGTTCATTGATTACAATGTTGATAATACCTCGGATACAAGATGGCTCCTGATTTATTTTGCCCTTAAGCCAATGCTCCTATCAAAGCATTGGTCATGACTAGGTCATTAGTTCACATCCGTCCTCTCCGGTACGGGGTGAGGGTGCCTAACCTAAGTAGCGCTACCAACTAATACCCTGTTACCTCTCAGGCAACAAACAACAAGGAGGGAATTTAAAGGTGATAGGACGAGTATATTATCCAACATTCCAGATTTACAGCAAGACATATTCTTCTCAGGAAAACCCATGATTTACCTAGAAAACCCATCCCTCTCAGGGATACCCAAAGACTGTCCCAACCACCGGGACGCATGCTCAAGAGAAATGAGCTCACCTTTGGTTTGCTCGGTAAGATTAAAGTATGTGTTCACAGTTTAATCAATCCAATCCTTGTATAGTTTCAATGCCAGTCAGTTACTTACACACATAATTCACATATTCCTATTATGTAAGTATGATCAAGCATGGCACATATTATCACACAAGCTATGACGCAGATTCGGATCACATGTATTTTCCACATTACCAATTCATTCATCAAAACACCACACATTAACAGTTCACTCTTAACTCAAAGAATCATGCATACATTAACAATATCTCATAGTAATTCACAACATTCCCTAAACCTTCTAGTTACAATTAGGTCTTGTACCGAAACCGTATAAGGCCCATCAAACTCAACAGCCCATAACACTCAATCCGAGATCTGTTGGCCCAGTATTAATGGGTTTGCGGCTCAGCTTGCCAATCAGTGGCCCAGTGCTTTCCCAGCCCAACTCACGATATCTCCTTCAAGTTGTGGCCCAATTCCCATCCAACCGTGTGCAGCCCAGTTATCTAATTAGGACCCGTCTAGAGTTAACCCAGATTGTAATCTGTCTTTAAACCTGGCCCAGCATCGGCCCAATAGCACCTCTATCCAAAGCAGCAGCCCAACTCAGCATCCATTAAGGAGCTGGCTGGCCCGTCTCCCTTGTGTTGCTTGGCCGTTATGCAGCCCAACCCAATATCCGTTGTGCTTTAATTGTTACGGGGGGGGGGGGATCCGATTTGCATATTATACCCAAAGCAATGCCCACACAAATTACTACTTCATTTAATTCAGAATAACACCTCAATACAACCTAACATGTAACATTAACAACATCAAATAATAACCATCTAACTGAACCGAGGCAAGCATTGTTTAACATATTATTCCTTTATAGCCCAATTACTCATCTAAGCAATACATGGTTATCATGCAAATATGCCAATCTAGTTCTTTAGTTAATCCGGTTTTCAAGTTTATTATCTACACATCCTAGCATAGTTCAACACACAAACTATTCCTTATTATACATGATCACTACATCGATTCCATATGCATGGCACATTAGACCAGTCATCAACTCATCGAAATTACCAAGTGCATTTAATCACATGTATTCCTCTAGCATAATCTTATCATAAGACAAGATTTAGTTTACATGTAAAGCAAGATGATTAATTAATTGATACCTACTTCCTAGTTTACATACATGCCATGACATCCAGTTTAAGAATTCACAAGACCATCGAACCCATTGCAAAACATAATACGAATACATGTATATATATATCGAACAGGAGATTTCACACATGAACAATATCACACAACCATGAAAATCAACAAGTACGAACTACTAACCAGGAACTCGACTGATCAGGATGCTATCTCGAACAGGGGGGTGTGTCTACCATTGCCGTGTGCGATTAGAGGAGTCTAGGGTTTGGGGGTATAATTGTGTTATCAACTCACGTAACCTATGTAGGTATAGTTGCTAAGTCAAAAGCCGACCCCCTAATACAAGACCCAATTGGGCTCCTCCAAGCCCAAATGTAACCACTTAAAGTTCCGGATGTGTGTGAATATCGGCCCAAATTATGTACAATTAGCACCCGGCCCAAACCATGTATGTGCTTGTTAAGCATAATTGTAGCCCAAGTATATTTGTCCCAAATACAATGCAAACAGCCTAGTTGTAGTATTCGGCCCAAATGCAATGTGTATTAATATAATATTATCAAGTTTTATATGAGCACAAAACATTCAGCACAAGGAAAGGAATGAATAACAGAAGATTTGGATCATAAGATTAAATGACACTGACCTCGAATGTTCGGGTTGTCACATACGCCATAAATTGATCTTCTTAGCTCTTCGAATGCTCTTAATTTGAGTTTTGTGATGTTTGTTTGCTAGTGTTTATATGTATTTCACAAGTAATGTTTTGTAACCGCAATCGCAAGCAGAAACGGGAGCGATGTGTTGGTGTATATCAAATCTTTGAAGGGCTCTGTTATATCGAGAAATAGTTTATGTGGGATTGAAGGGATAATTTGTTGGTTAGGGTTTGATGTGATTATTGTTTTTTTTTTGTTTTTCCATTTCTTTCTGTATGTGTTTAGCTAGGGTTTTCGTGAAATGGTACTAACTTTAACGTTATTTTACTAATTTCGTGAAAATAACGTTAAAAGCGACTGAATCATGCATTATAGGCCTGACAATGGATTGGATATTGATCAATATCCAATCCAATCCGGTCCATTTAAATCACTTATTGGATCATAAAAAATATACACTAATCCATTAATTAATCAAATAGATCAATCCATTCATCCAATTAATTATATGGATCGATCCATGATCCATCCGGATCGATCCATTACAGGAATATCTGATTGTAGGTGCTCTCAAAAAGTCCAAACCCTAAATTTTGAAATCAATCCAGCCTCTTCTCTCCGAAAGTCCAAGGTTCGTTTTGACGATTCAGCAATTCACGATCCAGTCACCAAAACTTAGCTCAAATCTTAGCTGTGATTCAATCACAATTCAGCGATTCACGATTCAGTTGCTCTTCTCTCCAAAACTTGGCTCAAATCTTTGATCTTCTTCCAGTCGAGCTGCGATTTTTTCTGCGGGTACGTTCCACGGCAGTTTATTTACATTTTCTTCATGATTGTGTACTAATTTCCGTTTACATGCGTTCGCATATATCTATTCTGTGAATTGGTTTGCAAATTTGAGATGTTGTTGGAAAGCAATCGTTTTTGTTCACCAAGTGTTTGATAAAAATCCCCAATGAAAGCATTAGTAGTAGTAGTAACTAGTAAGCGGCCTAAAAGAAACTTAATCCATGGTGGGGTTGGTGAATGATTTATTTTGCTTAGGAATGTTACAAGTGAGACTGATCTTTTGCTTAATAATTAAACTAGAATTGTGTGTTTTATGCATTTGATTAGTGTTATATGTTGCGACCTGTCTTCAGAATGTAGGCATTTGATTGTGATTAACACTTAACAGTCAAAACGTTTAACAGTTGTTTAACACAAGTTGTTGTTTGACAAAGTTAGCTGTAGCTGGGAGAGTGTTTGATGAAAGTTGTAATTCCAGCCAAATACGAATTCAGATGGTAAACATGGTTAAAACTGAGTTTTAAGATGACTTTTTAAACTTGATGGATTTTGTAACACGTTGTTTTTAAGGGAAATAGTTTTTACTTCACATTTTTTTCTTTTGCACAGACACAAATTTTCTAATTAATTTTAGGGGTTCAGGTGTACAAGTGTATTACTTGATGATGTGGTGACAAGTGGAGGCTATGTGTCTTTTCTTTGTTGTGCATGAAAGTGTATTATAAATATAAAAATAAATAGTCACGCCTTCCACATGTCACCCAACCAATCGCCATTAGGAGCGTGCAGAACCCGTCTAAACCGGCGGCCTAAACTGATGCCAAACCAAACCATTCCAAGTACATGCGTATGGTCTGGTCTGTGGTTTAGGATTATGAGTAAATTTGGTTTTTGATCGGGTCCTGTTCGAAACCATAATAGCCCAAACAAAACCGAACCACTTGATGAGTTCTTTTCATCAGGGATGCTGAAATGAGCTAGAGTTTTCAAATATTTTGAATGATGACTTCCACTCAGTAGAGTTCTCTTCTCTAACAAATGTGTAAACTTGTGAATGTCAAGTTAAAAGTTCACCTAAGCTACTGTGAAAGCTTGAAGAATAACGCACGAAAAACCTGCAGTTCAGGTATTGACGCGAATAACGCACCAAAAACTTGCAGTTCAGGTATTGACGCTTAATGGGTGTGATATGAGTGGATGTACTAATTAACAGGGGCGCAGCTTCTTGGGGGCGGGGGGGGGGGTCGCCCGACCCCCGGGATTTTTCGCTCAGTAGTGTTATATATGTAGTTTTCGTATAGAAATTTTTGGATATATACGTTTTTACCCCCCGATTCTATAGAAATTTTTGGGTATATATACGCCCGACCCCTCCGTTTTCTCCGGCAAGCTTCGCCACTGCTAATTAAGCAATTCTATTAACATCCCACCCATGATTGCAGCAACCAAACGCAGCCCAGCACGGTAGCTAAGTCAAATTGTTGGTTGCAGTCTAGATTTTTTTTTTTATTTTTTAGACTTTTTTGATTTTTTAGATTTTTTTTCGATTTTTTTTTTTTTCGATTTTTTTGTGATTTTTAGAGGTTTTTTATTATATTTTTTATTTGGATCGATCCGGATAGTGATCCATCCATTTAAAATTATTTGGATATGGATCGGATCACGATCCATTATGTTGGATCATGGATCGGATCATGATCCATTTAAGTTGGATCAGATCATGATCCAATCCATATCCATCCATTGACGGGCCTACTTAGGGTTTGATGTTATTATTGTTATTTTTTTGTTTTTCCATTTCTTTCTGTATGTGTTTAGCTAGGGTTTTGACTTTTGATGTAATTGCGATTCTGTAGCTGTTTGTTACTTAAAATTGAAATTGAAATTGAAATAAACTAGTCAGAATCGAATGGTCATAAGCTATTGTAAACAAAGTGGACAACAGTTTTTAAAAGTAAAATAAACTGATCCAACCTGACAAAACTGAAGCAAGTCGGCCAGTTTGAGAACCAAACGCTTTGGCTGGGTTTAAACCAAAAGTTTTAATAAAAATGTTAAAAGGGTTTAAACTGTCAAAACGAACAACCAAACCGGTAAATCTGGTAGATCTGGCTGACCCACCCAACCTAAACAGTTTGGTCTGTCATTCACCGAAATCGTAGTTTGCGGTTCAGCCTAAATTTTTTGTCGAAACAAGCCGAACCGGACTGCGAACAGTGAACACCCATTATTAATAATGTAGGAAACTATGAAATCATTCAAGGATTTTGTTATTGGTTGAAAATGTATTATTATGTATATTTATAGCTATGCATTTAATGCGGTTAAATATCGGATATCGGTCAAGGACCGATATTTGAAATATAGGTTATCTCGGTGATATATCGGTTATATTGGTCAAATATCGGTGATATATCGGTTATATCTGTCAAATATCGGTGATATATCGGTTAGAGTTAATTGCCCGGTTGGTCCCTGTGGTTTCACGTTTTTTCAAGTTTAGTCCCCACCTTTCGGAAATAGCAGGTATGCTCCCTATGGTTTGTTATTTTGTTACTCGGATAGTCCCCTGACATTTACTCAGGGGACTATCCGAGTAACAAAATGCAAACCATAGGGAGCATGCCTGCTATTTCCAAACTAACTGACATCTACTCAGGGGACTATCCGAGTAACAAAATAACAAACCATAGGGAGCATACCTGCTATTTTCAAAAGGTGAGGACTAAACGTGAAAAAACGTGAAACCACAGGGACTATCCGGGCAATTAACTCTATCGGTTATATCGGTCAATATCGCTGATAATATGAGTACCGATATTTTGACCAATATATGACACCGATATTTTACTAAGGGACCGCTATGACCGATATAATCGATATATCACCGATATTAACTGCATAGATTAATAGTGAAAAAAGCCCTCAGCTCCAGTTTATTCATAAATTGTAAGGAGGACAAGCAGAAGATTTAAAGGTCGAAACAAAGAGGCAGAGTAGCTATGGGTTATGCTCAGTTAGTAATTGGTCCTGCTGGAAGTGGAAAGGTAACATAAAAATCTGGTTACAGTATAATTATATAACGTTTTCTTTTTCTTTTCTAAATCCTTAATTTTTTTTATAATATTTGCAGTCTACTTATTGCTCAAGTTTGTACCAACACTGTGAAACTACTCGGCGAACAATTCATATCGTTAACCTCGATCCCGCTGCAGAAAACTTTGATTATCCTGTTGCCATGGGTAAATCTGTCTTTTCCTTGCTTATTTTCTTGGCAAGTTTACTATACTATCACTTCATATTAACGGTTACATATACTGTCGTAGATATCCGTGAACTTATATCTTTGGATGATGTTATGGAAGAGCTTGGACTTGGTCCAAACGGCGGTCTTTTGTATTGCATGGAGTATCCTTCCCACTTGTTTTCATTGTGTTTTATTTAAAAAAAAAAATTGAGGCTGCTATTTTGACACGTTTATCATTATATGGGTCAATTCAGGTTATATTTATCTCGGGAAAACTAAAATTTTGAACTCCTTAAATCTCACTAATTAGACATCTTGAAGAAAATCTGGACGAGTGGTTAAACGAAGAGCTGGAAAATTTCATGGAAGATGATTATCTAGTATTTGACTGCCCAGGTATCGCTTAATATGGCTTTTATACTAGCAATAAACCCTATTTAAATCTATAGAAATTAACAAAGGAAACATCAACAACGATAAGAATATGTATAATATTAGTATTTTTATTTTAAATTGTTACATTTTACAGGTCAGATAGAACTCTTTTCTCATGTTCCGGTTCTTAAAAATTTTGTGGAGCATTTGCAGCGTAAGAATTTCAATGTTTGTGCTGTCTACTTGCTTGATTCTCAGGTTTGTTCTTGCTTTTGTTTTTTATTTATTCATAATTCATTGGTAGCAATTTTAACCCGTTTCCTTTTAATGGGTCGAATCGGGTTATGGGTTATCTCCAACGGGTCAAAACATATAAAATCAATAAAGTTAGCTTAAAAGGAAAAGCGTTAAATGTGACCCTAGTTGCCCCAAGTGTATTTACTATGCATAAAACCTCAAAAATCATTCATTAATAAATCTTGATTATCATTAAACTAATATGATTTTGCTAATCACTCGTTAACTATTTGTACTTTAGTTTATTACGGATGTGACGAAGTTTATTAGTGGTTGTATGGCTTCACTCTCTGCAATGGTTCAACTTGAATTACCCCATGTTAACATCCTCTCGAAAATGGACCTCGTGACTCGAAAAAGAGACATCGAAGAGTTAGTTTCTATCTTAATTACAATATTATTATTTTATTATATTTCAGTTGTAATCAAACTAACTTCTCATTTATATATTAGTTACTTGAACCCAGAGCCTCAGACTCTGCTGGCAGAACTGAATCAGCGCATGGGTCCTCAATTTCAAAAGCTTAATAAAGCCTTAATTGAATTGGTGAGTTCGAAATTCTCCGTTTTATAAAATAAACACGTATTTGAATTTTAATATAATCGCAAACTTTTATGGTGTTCCAGGTGGATCAGTATAGCATGGTGAGTTTTGTGCCACTTGATTTAAGGAAAGAAAGCAGGTAAATTATCATATACTTCATCTTATAGCATGTGAACTTGGGAGTTTTGTATCTATTTATATAGTTATTAGTTATTTTAATTCTATTTAATATATTGGTTATTAAATAGTGTGGCTTTAACTTGTTTACAGCATACAATATGTTCTTTCACAAATTGACACCTGCATTCAATTCGGAGAAGATGCTGATGTGAAGATTAAGGATTTTGACGAAGATGAAGATGAGGACTAGAATGCGTGTCATCTTTTAAGGTTCTTCACAACTGCTTCGTGTCCTTTTGGCCTAATTGAATGATGTTGTCTATACTTACCAGTAATATGACCGATTTGTGTTTTTTTTTTGTCAACTGTCAAAGCATTTTTCTGACAACATGCAATTAGAGTTGTTGGATGCTTCTTGAAATTAATCATTTATGATTGGTTTTAAATGCTCTAATCCCCCGTTACAATCTAACGACTACAACTATTGTTAACGACTACAAATATTTGTTATAGTAGTTGACGAAGTTCGTACTATAGTCCCCTACTTTGAATCATTTACAAGTATGAACCCTCATACTTTCATCTATCAGTAACTACCAAAAGTGCGAGAGCTTAACCGAAATGCGGTAAAGAGGTTTCTATAAAGCTCACAAAAGAAACATAATGAAAGCATTGGTCAGTGTAAAATAATCAGAAAAATCACATACAAGTAGACAATGTTGAGTTGTGGAGTCTAGTGGTTGCACAATAGTGAGGATGGGTAGAGACGTAGAGTCCAAAGTAGTGGTGCACAAAAAACCCGAACCCGGATCCGAAAAAAAAAACCCGGACCCGGGTATTATAAAGCCCGGGTTTTTTATACCCGAACCCGACCCTACCCGTAGGGTAGGGACCGGGTATGCATATTTGATCTAAAACCCGAACCCGGAACCGGTTTTTTTTATACCCGGTTTTATAAATACCCGAACCCGAACCCAGAACCGGGTTTTATAAATACCCGGAACCGGTTTTTAAAAAAACCCGATTTTGACGTAATCTTGTTTAATTATGTATGCATTAAGACTTCTAGTTCTTATGATTTAACAAAATTATGTATGCACTTTGATGTAATCTTGTTTAATTATTAGGTTTCTAATGATATTTGCCACCGCTACTTAATTATTTAGTATATGTCATTACAAGTGGAAACAAATATGCCAATATATGTTGGCCCTTCTATTTTCTTTGTTTGTTTAATATCATTATTAGTTTTTGTATTTAATAAATTGTGTCTCTGTTTATAAAGTTCAAGAATAACCACATGAAGAACTATAAATTGTGCCTCTGTTTATAAATTGTGCCTCTGTTTATCAATAGATTTGATATCTATGTGTGAGAGTTATGTTTGATACATTTTATAAGCATAGTTCCGGTCGGGTTTTTTTAATACCCGGTGCGGGTTTTTTCCCAACCCGATGCATACCCGAACCCTACCCGATGAATACCCGAACCGGACCCGAACCCGGAAATAGGGTATTATAATACCCGGGTTTTATAAAACCCGACCCGAACCCGGGTATATAGGGTATACATTTTTGGTAGAGAACCCGGACCCGGACCCGACCCGGTTTTTAAAAAAACCCGATTTTGTAAAACCCGATCCTACCCGAACCCGATCCTACCCGAAACCCGGTTTTTAAAAAAACCCGATTTGTGCACCACTAGTCCAAAGACACTTCTAAAGCCTGGTTATTTTCTTGAAAAAAACTGGATTTGGGCCCGTAATCTCACAAGGTGACAAAGCCCATATCTTAAAAGTGCCCGGCCTGGCTCGACCCTAAAGACACTTACGTTTTAAAGCCTGGTTATTTTTTGTGAAAGAACTGGATTTGGGCCCGTAATCTCACGAGGTGACAAAGCCCATATCTTAAAAGTTAAAAGTGGCCGGCCTGGCCCGACCCTAAAGACACTTTTAAGTTTTAATGCCCGGTTATTTCTTGTTAAAGAACTGGATTTGGGCCCAATAGTCTCACCTTGGCCTACTTTTAATTAGTAAAAGCTCATTTTTAAATTGCTATTACAAGAATGTTGTAAACAAAAACATGTTTTTTTTAAATGAACTTTTATCAATATAATCTTATGAAGAATAGAGATATCTTTAAAAGTTATTTAATTAGTTTTATAAAGCATTACGAACATAAAAAGAAATCAAGACGGGTATATGGATATGGGACCGGGGTATTTATTAGTTTTAAGAAATTTCACAAGTTTGAAATGGGTAATTGAATAGTTTATATTTCAATTCGATTTTGAAGACGAGCTTAAGATCGGTTACAGGTAATCTGCATCCTAACAGGTAATTTTTAACCACATAAGACCATAAACTAGTATAGCCACGCACTTGTGTGATGGGTACGCAAAGGATATGAAACCGAATATGGGTGCTAATATTGCCAAAACCCGTCACATATCCAGCATATCGCCATCCCCGACACCAAAATTTTTGATAAAATGCTAGGAACAATATCCAACTTTCGGGCTCAACCAGACCGAGGATCAAGCCTAAGGAACTCGAGCTTTTTCCGGCTCGTCCAGACTTGTGCATCATATACCTCTCTGCCTACACACCAATTGACCATCCAAACAAATTTTGTGCAATGTACAACTTCAAAAGCCATATCAATCAATATCTTTATGTATTCTTTCATATTCCTCATCAAATCCATGAAACAATCATATGAAAGCAAAGTGAAATAACAAGGCATTTCACTTTTGTCACTTTACACTTACAGAAGCTTGAAAACAACAATAAAAGTTTTACAGAAGTAAAAAAAAAAAAAAGTAAAACCTCAATATATAATATTCAGGCTGATAACCTATAACATGTGAGACTTATTGTTTTGCTTCAAACCAAACTAACATGAGAAAGAAACACCAGTTAGGAGGGGTGGAAACGTAAATTTATCGCCTCATAATTATGTTCATACATGATCACTCTCGGGCCCCTCGATTGTAATGCTTCTTTTGCTTTGTGTCATTGGTAGAAGGCAGCTTTTGTCTCTATATTTGACCCGTTTGGCCCCGTTTTTCTCACTGTTTTTAGAGACTCTTGAAAATACCAACTTTAATCCTTTCCTCATGTATGTCATGATAAGCGTAACAAGCTCTCTGCACAAATGTAAGCACATAAGCATGATGATGAAGATAATAATGATATATATATAGGGGGCGTTCATTTCAAAACCAATATTATGTTGAGAACCGCATAGGCATGTGTAAATCAAGCTTATTATAAAGGCTAAAATTGAAAAAAATGGTTTATTTCTCTCGCTACACTCTTTCTTTAACTTTATATCCTGTCTCCTGATTTTTTATAAAAATAAAAATGTGCCCATATGCATTTACATTTACATATATGCATAGCATTATAGAGAGCCGCAAGAACTACATAAGCAATTGTACAATGCTTGTCACATGTAGCGGAAGAGAGAAAAAGAGGTGGTTATGCGGCTACATAATCACTTTATGTATCATATTTAAAGCAATAGATACAAGTGTTTATACAGTTCTCGACTTAAATAATCCCAATTTTGACATATTGGCCGACAATAATCCCAACTAAGGAAACGTTTTGTGACAATCTCAACTTTTAATCTATTTTTCCTCAGTGATCCCATACTAACTAAAAGTTAACCTAGTTAGCTTTTGCTGACGTTGGCTGCTTATGTGGCAAAAAGGTCAAAGTTTCGATGACGTGGACTGCTTGCTTATGCGGCAGTTCACGTCAACAAAAACTAACTAGGTTAACTTTTAGTTAGTATGGGATCGCTGAGGGAAAATAGGTTAAAAGTTGGGACTGTCACAAAACCTTTCCTTAGTTGGGACCGTTGCCGGCAAATATGTCAAAGTTGGGATTAATAAAATCCAATTTTCCATATTTTATTACTAGAAGCATATAAATGAACAAACTCATCATGTCTGACCATTCACTTGCGTGACTAAAATGCCCCATAAATAAAACTGTATACATAAACTATGAACGGAGAAACCATACTTACAAGGGCGAACATGGAGAGCGCCCGCCATTTACATAGTAAATGAACAAATACGCATCATAATGTTGGCCGTCTATATAATAAAAGGCGTGCAATCTCCTTACGCAGAGAAAAGACATTTTCTGGTACAAATGGATAGCTGAATTATTGTATGAAATTACATGCAAATAAACCGCTCTGCAGTTTGGCATATCCGATGCGTACTTAATCACCTCTCGAATCAGTGAACTGGCTGAAAATTAACATAGAAATTTAAGATATAACAAATAAAAATGTTTGGATAAAAGAATAATTTCATATGTATCCTTCAAATTTTGATAATATCATACATACCCCTTTAAAACACATACATACCAATTCAAAATTAAACCGTTTTTATTTACTATGAAATGAATGAATATAAAGTTTTAGTGATTTGAAAGAGAAGATATGAAATTAGAAGATTATGTAGGAAAATGCCCATTGAACAAACTTGCCGATAAAACGGAAGTGATGTTTACCTATACCAAGATTTCTATAAGATTCTACGACGCCTAGTGTCAGAATATAAACTAGAGACTGGTCTGATCTTGATTTGTCACATCTCAGCATATCTTCTATCTGCAATGCACGGGATTAAATTAGTGTTCTTGTTTCAAGTAGAAATTATATCGCACTTTCCAGCCCACAAGACCCAAATCAGAAGGAAGGGGGGGGGGGGGGGGGGCATTTTGAATGTGATTGTGATATGGATAATCAGTTGGAACAGATGAGCTGGAGGTGAAAGGGTTTTGACTTTTGATGCACTTATGTAGTTTGAAGTTGTGATGATTAAATAATAATTTGTTTTGGATAATTCTGATTAATTAACAATTCACATCTAAAGTTAGCATAAATGATAACATAATCGTGATCAATTGTCTTGCAGCTACTCCTAAACTGATTAATTTTACCCCAAAATTATCAGATAATCATAATTACTTCCATTAGAAACAGGTATGCCAAACACGCCCAAATCGGCAAAATATACGTTCAACAGAGAACCATAAAGTTATGAGAAAACCGAGAGAACCACTACCAACCAATCTATTTTTATAATTAAAACGTTAGTATTAAAAAAAACTATATATCCGTTAGTATTAAAAAGAACTATATGCAGCTTGCAAGCTACATCAAGGTTTAAAAAACGGAAACGAGTTTCGAGGCGTTTTCCCTTCGCCTCAGGAGGCGTAAGCCCGAGGCGGAATTAAAAAATAAATATAAAATTATATATCTTATAAAAATAATAATACTAACTAAATTCATCAAAAATACACATAAAAAAGACATACATTGCTTGAAATTGACACAAAAAGTCAAAAACATCAAAAAACAAATATAAATAACCCCTGATGCGCAGCCTTTTTAGCGCCTCAGCCCTTTTGAGGCGCACGTAGAGTAGAAACCCCCTGAGGCGCGCCTCATAATCGTTTTTTAGGCGTTTCGCCTCGAGGCGCGCCTCGCCTCAACAGTTTTTTTTTTAAAACCATGAGCTACATATATGTATCACGCGAAGGTACATATATTGTAGCCCATATGTAGCTCACGAGATACATAATTTTTTTACAATACTAACCTTTAATTCAAAAAAATGATTTAAAAATAATAAAAAAGTGATTGGTTGCTAATGGTTCTCTCGGTTCTAAAATATAGTTAAAGTTCTCACATGATCTTCTCTCTCTCTCTCTCTCTATATATATATATATATAGGAAGAAAACTCACTTGAGTTAAAAAAAAAAACTCAAGAAAACCCTAAGTAACATTGTTATTTTTTTCTAAAAAAAACAGGGAATGTAACATATTACATGTATTTGAACAATTTTATAAAAAAAATGTAAAAGGCGCTGACTAGTTTAAAAAAAATGTTCAAAATCTGTAAATGTTCAAATATATGTATGTTACAGTTCCCTATTTTTTTAGCAAAAAATAAAAATGTTACATAGGGTTTTTACAAGGGTTTCTTGAGTTTTTTCAACTCAAGTGGGTTTTCATTTTATCCTTCCCGTATACAGGTGACGCATATATAAGCTATTTTATGGGGTGACCTCTATTTTCTTTAGTGTATATAATGGGATTTTTTTTTTCCAAAAGAGAGAGAGGGCACACCTTTTTCTTAAAAATATATAATTTGTTGACACTTTCGGCTTAGACGTGGCAATTTTGACTTGTTTATATACACTAGGGTAGATTTGAGTTATGTTTTGTCTCTAACGAGTCAAACGGGTTGAAACTTGAAAGTCATCTAAATTGCATAAAAATCTTCTAGAAACTATTATTTGAAAAATTCAAGAATATTATAGCAATGATATATTTTCGTAATCATATCTAACACCTTAGTTTATTTAGTTTATTATAAATAGAAAAAAAAAGTTAATTGACCGTTTTGCCCTTTACCCAGCACACCCATTTCATAAAATAAAACCCGGTTCTATGCATCAAAAGGATCACGAAAAATCAAACTAAAAAAGTTGTGTCATAAGAATAATGAGAAATCACCTCACTTTCTTTTGCCATAACAATTCGTGCAGTAACAAATCCAATAAGTTCATCGTTTTCACCATTTGGTCTATTTCGGTCAACTGCTCCCCAAGAAACTATATCACGGCCATGAACAACGTTATGGAAGAATTCAAGTTCATACCTAAAACATAACCATCAAAAGCTTCTTGTTGAATACGTATTTCTTATTTTGTATAATTGTATGCAACCACTTTTTTCACAACAGTTATAGCAATAATTATATTCTAACCTTATAGGAAAAAGATCACCATGGATCTTTACAAGAACTTCTAGATCCGATGGTCGTATAGGCCTGTAAGAAATGGATGGATGGCGAGATGCTCTCAAGTTCATCATTGAATACAAAGACATTTTAATTAATGACCAAAATTTTCTTCCATTTATTTCACTCAACCACTAGCGGTCATGCGTCGGTCACTGAAACTAGTAGATAAAATTTCGAGTTAGTAATTGCTAAATTAAGTATATCAATGGACAAAATGGTAAAATCAAATCAGCTTGAAATAAGTAATCTCAAACTAATTGTTGAAAACTTTCTTCACCCTAAAATAAGCACAAAAGCATTAAGGATCGTTCAATACAGAACCAATTTTAAGGCGAGAACATAGTTATTAATAGCGGACGACAACAACAAGCTACCTATACGCTACGTAGTGATAGCGATGAAAAGCAGGCGCTATTTAATGTTTAGCGACACATTAGGAGAAAATTTTAGAAATATTTTATATGTATATTATATCCAAAAATAAGCTATTTTATACGCTGTTTTATATGTATGCTTAACAAAAAACCTAAAATCCTGCTATTTTTTTATACCTATAAAATCCCGCTATTTATATTAAAGCAGAAAAAACAAAACCTAAAATCCCGATATTTGCCCGCTATGGAGGCACCAAAATAAAATAGCGAAACATGAGTGCTACGCTACGCTATTCGCTATAGCGCTCGCTATGAGCGCCATTAATAACTATGGGCGAGAACCACATAAGCACTTGTGCCTATTGCTTTAGTGACAATGCATAAGATAATTATGTAACCACATAACCGCCTCTCTTTCTCTTCTTATTATATCTCATCAGCACTACGTACAACTACTTGTGTGCTTTTCGCCACTAAAACTAGTTCTATTTTGAACACGCCCCCATAAGCATAAGCACCTGTCTTCATCCAAACACTCAAAAGTGCTTATCTTAAGCAGTAAGAAATCCCAAACACCCATCTAAGTAAGAGGAAATTACCCCAACAATAAGAATGCTTTACCGCCACTAAAAGTAGCACCTTTGCACAATATTGGGCTATATTCATAGGTGTTAAGCATCAACTACCTTATCTTAAGCGATTCATGAGACTTCGATTCCTAATTTCAAAACCCACACAGTCACATCATCTTTATCCTCAATCCCGAACCTTAAATCCGATATACAAAATCTCTTAACTACCCAAGCACAAGATCTTTATCAGTAACCAAATACATTCAAACTCTTCACTAATATAAAGCTGCCCCAATTGATCCAAACAGCAGCATATACTATACCAAATACAACAACTATAAACCTAAAGATCACAACTTTATTGTTGCCCCAATTAATCTAAAGTGTTTACAGCATAAACTAATCATGGGTAATGAACCAATCTACATAAAGATACTTAAAATCAAATCTTTAGGGTAAAAACTGGATAAAAATTGAAACTTTAAGTAACAAGATGATGATGAAGAAACCAAGATCGAACTATATTTATTATAATAAATTGAAAGTGTGAGGTCTTACCACATCATTAATTGGCGAAATTGGGTTGAACAGACAAGAACATATTGTTGATCATACGTAGAAGAGATTATCAAAGAAGAAGATGGGGATCGGAGATTGAATGGGAATTAAAAGTATTGTACAAAATTATAACGAAGACGGATTCTGTTGGCACTCAAGATTGTAAAAAGAGATTGTGATTCCCGAGTTGACACGACCAAATTTTCATCCAATTTTTTAATTCGCTAAAATGAAGTGAAAATTATTACCTACACAGAAGCCGATTTGATGGCGGAGACGATCGTAAATTCATGCCCTCATCTTGATTTCCACGTACGGTAAGAATCCGATATTGCGGACCAAATTTTAGTCGCCGTTGCAATTATATACTTTACTTCTAAACGAAACAAAAATTTAAAGGAAAAAAAATTGTTATGTGTTGAACGAGTAAGTCTTGAACCAGTAAAAAGTCTGAACTATTAAGTATTGAATCAGTAGAGGTCTTAACCATTAAGAGTTAGTATAATGCTTAACTGTTTAGAGTCAAATGTCTGAGCAATTTAAATAAGAGATTTTAACCATTCATACTCAGTATAATGCTTAACCATTCAGAGGCAAATGTCTGAACCATTCAGACATCTGCTCGCGAAATAAACAGTCTGAATTATTAAGTGATAAACCAGTAAGAGGTCTGAATCCTTAAGAACCTATTAAGAGGTGAAACAAACAGCCCCTAAGGCTTAGGGGTGTTGAGTTCGAAGGAGGAAGGGGGAACTGATGTGGTGGGTTGGCGTCGACGGGTATATAGTCGAGTGATGTAAAAGGTACGTTCGGTTGGTTCGGGTGGTTTGGATCCATGGTTGAACTTTGTATATAAAGTAATTGGTTTTTGTAGTGGTGTAGAAAGAAAATGATGGTTGAATGTGGTGTACAAAATATGGGTTGATTTTTTTTTCTAAATACGTGTGTGTATATTGTAATAGTAATTTCTTTTTTTTTGGTTGTTGACCAATGGTCTAAAGGGTCCAACGGTGACCATTTTGTGCATCGAGATTGGATGGAGACCATCATCTCACCAAATGCTTGATCGGGAAAGGGAGGGGGCACGATGCTCCCATTCCTGATCCCACGTGGCACACTCCTGAGGCAGACATAGCCTTGTTGGAGCTTTATATGAAATGTGGTACTAGGTTGAGGTGGACAGATATGATTGATTTATATATTATTTAATATTAAAAATATCATCATCAAAAGAGCCTTACACCCCTTTAGCGCCCTTCCATGACGGTGTTCCCGTCCTACGCCCGGCTGATGTGACACCAATGACACCCTCTAGTACATACTTTTTAGTAAAACAGTACAATAATTATTTTTTAAATTAAAAACTTATGTCCACTATCTTAAGATTTCACAAATCTTCTACTACCACCTTATTTTTACCCTAAACAACCCTAATCACTTGCCCACTCCTTTCAAATATCCTATCGCAACCCCCATCCCCTTATTCACCCGGGAACGGGCGGCCGTTGTCAGTATCAGTGGTATCGGTGTTTATCATTATTTGGCAGCGGAATTTACATCGGGACCGTAGTTAGAAAATATTTTATCAGAGTAAAACACCACATTTTGTATTAATAAATATGTTGGGATAAACCCAAGTTTTCATTACAACTGATTTATAGGGATAAACCCTTGTTTATTGAAATAAAACAATTTCTTTATTTAGGTAACTTTTATAGCCACTTTTCCAAGCCTTCAGTGCTGTCCAGCTGCCTTCTATTTGGTTTTCACATTTTGTTACCTGAAACGCGTTTAAAAACATTTTGTCAGTGGGAAATTTTGGTGAGTGAATCCCAATTTAATCAAGACAGGTTTTATCAGTTTGACAGTATTGAGGGCGATCTCGCAATTAAATTTGTTTATTTTTATACTTTAATTACCACCCACAACACTGTCAACCCGACTTGTTGTCATCTTACTCACAGTGTAGTAACAAATTTTGTATACAAAACCCTAACATACCGACGATAATTGTAGAATACAAATACTTAATCACTGTTTAATATAAGGTAAAACATTTGAGGTTTTGTAAAAACAGTTTGCAAAAAGGAGGATTACTCACATTGCAACTTTAGGGTTTTTCTTTGTGATTTCCTGGTGATTATCTATTAATTATACAATGCATATGCGTTAGTATAATAACCCAATATTTACATTAGTTATACCCTCCCCGAGACAGAACTCCAACGACTACGTCGGGCAGAGCCTCGACAGCCGTTACGGAGCACTAGATCAATCGGGCAGCGTATCTAATACGTAACCGGGGGTTATGATACTTACAACGAGGCAGAACTTTGTTAATTAAGGGGGTATAATGCCCGAGTATTACTTAGACTATAGAGAAATTGAGAGAGAAAGTTGTGTGTGAGCGTCGAAAACTGAAAGCTGATTGTTCTCATTTATAGGGCTGGAACAGGGGGTCCTCGCGGCCCACGTAAGCCGAAGGTAACACCTTCGCGGCCCGCGACGTAGGCCGGGTAGGCCCTAGCTTGGCCCGGTCACCACTATATGCTCGACACGCGTACGACACGTGGCACCTCCGGGAGCGGCCTGATCCCCTAGCTGTCGCGCCCCCCGAGCGATCCTCAGAAATTTATTTTATTTTATTTTTAATTATATAAAGGTATTTAGGGTCTTTTTACGTATACGGGGTGTATTTTAGGACGTATAGGGGCACTCTAAATATTTTAGGGGTGTCAGAAATATTTTAGGAGTGTTGTTATATCCTCCCCACTTTGTTTTGGAACTCGTACTCGAGATCTACTGGAACAGGTGTGGATATTTCCTTTGCATTTCTGATTCAAGCTCCCATGTGTACTCTGGTACTCTCTTGGAATCCCATTTTACTTTGACTAGAACCAATCTCTTGTGTTTGAGATTCTTGACTTTCCTGTCTTCAATCTGTAGAGGTCTTTCTACAAATTTAAGCTTTTCGTTTACCTCTATATCCTTAAGAGGCACTACGAGTGATTCATCGGCTAAGCACGTTTTGAGATTGCATACATGAAATGCATCATGTATTCCTGCTATTTCCTCTGGCAGCTGTAGCTGATAGGCTACAGGTCCTATTCTTCTAATAATCTCCAAAGGTCTGACATACCTGGGGTTTAGCTTTCCCCTTTTGATGAATCTTACCACTCCTTTTGTCACACCCCTTTCTTAGGCGGAAGCACGAGGTGTGATCAAGAAAGGTTTTCATTGCATACGATTGGTAAACATACTACATGCTCATAAAAATAACTTCAAATGCCAAACATTACATAACTGAAATCATAGTTTTACATAAGACGGCATATTGTCTAAAAGTTTACAACTTTATTCAACGATAAACATAAACGACATCCAGAGCAAGAGTATGACCGCGCGCACATCCACATTAGTTACCTGAAATACATGTGAGTTTTTGGAAAAAAACGTCAACATAATGTTGGTGTGAATTCATACAGTTCTTGTATTGAACGTTTGTATACTTTGTATGAAAAACATGGTATGTATCTTGTATAAATCAAGTAGTCTTGTATAAATCACGTATTCTTGTATAAATCAGGTATTCTCGTATAAATCAAGTATTCTTGTATAAATCACGTATTTCTGTATAAATCAAGTAGTCTTGTATAAATCACGTATTCTTGTATGTATCAAGGTTGTTAATGGGTTGCAAGGCTATTAACATGTGACACGACATAGGAAGCAACCAAACCATAGACATTTTTCTAGTTGTCGATTCACGACGTAGACACAAAAGCACTGCTCGGTACTAGTTTTCACCAAGAGTGTGGCTGCCCGAAAACCCATTAGATCTAACCTTTTGTTCTGCGGTCTAAGTATGTACACGATTAATGGTGCTTATGGTACCCTATTCGTGACACAATTTCTCGTATCATTCCTTAAAATGCATCATACTTGGTACTAGTATCACCAAGAGTGCTTCTTGTTTTTGTATCATACCATTTATAAACATTGTAATATTTGTAACAAGTATTTCACCCCCGAAGTTATAAAACTGAAAACAGTTAAAAGAAAAGGGGGAGCATGAACTCACAACTTTGGGTTCCTTGTGCCGTAAACTTCACCGGTTTTTGCTTATCTAGCGTCGTGACCTAAAAGTGTTTTATTAACGTTAGTCACTAGACTTGTATCGCACAAGTACAAGTCACTATCTTTTGTATATGTGTTCTTGTGTTAAAAATAATTTATATTTTTAACTATGTATCTTACTTATATTATTTTCTCGAAAATAAATATAAGTATCTTGTATTTTTCACCCGAATTATGTATTCTGTCCAAAACTTCATTTCATGTTCATAACTTGTCCAAGTTATTATTCTATCAAGTAATATATTCTCATAAATATATTTTCTTGTATTTGTCTAGGCATGTTGTATGTGTATTTTTGTATTTTCACTCCTTAGGAGTATTTAGTGTATTTTCAAGTCCTAATACACTATTACATGTAATACATACTACATACACTTAGCACAAAATTTGGTGATAAATAAATATATATATTTTTCTCAAAAATATAAATACTTAGTATCAATTTTTATCTTGAAGAAATTATCATTTCTTACCTAGAAGTTTACACAAAAATTAGGGAAACCTTGGTAAATATTTTTAGGTAAACTTGTGGGGAATAAGTTTCACCGAACTTATATTTTCCTAAGTGTCAAAATTCTACAGAAATTTTGACATAGTTTCCCCTAAAAATGGAGGTTTCCCATGTTTTCAAAACATATGTTTGTTTTCTTTTAAATCATCATCAAGCATCAACAACTCATTCCTCATCTAACAAGTGTTAAAATCAAGTAAGTTACATGACAACATGAGCTTGTTCTTTCTCAAAACTTGTAGTAACTTGGCAATGTCTCTAGTAGACTTAGTTACTCTTTAAAGTGTGTCTGTTTCATCAAAAACCCCTTTCTTGAAAGATTTGAGTGTTTACAACTTGTAAACCTATTTTACAAAAATAGTTATTTATAACATCTTCTCGTTTCTCTAGTGTTTTTACACTTATTTCATCACCAAAAATAGTGTAAGTTTAGTAAAAACCATGATCTTTTCAAAAATCATATTTTGAACTTGGTTTTCTTGGAAAGTCATTCATAAATCTTGGATTTATAAGTTTACTAGCTCATTTTGTATATTACTTTTTCAAGAAATCATTTTGTTCATCAAGTTCATGTTTATACATGAGGATGATCTTCTTGTGTTAATGCATAATCATCCTCTATCTTGCTAGATCATGTGTTTAATCACAATCTAGCAAGCTTCATGTAATGCTCAACATCAATACTTCTAGTAATCAACAAGAAAACATTATACATATGTAAAACATCACCATATCATCAAGATTCATCATATATATAAGCTTTATGTTCAAGTTTCATGAATATGTCCTTTAATGTTCTAGTAATTTTTAACATAACATATCTTTTAACCACTCAAATATGAAGTAAACAAGAGTTTATAAGAATCTTACAACTAGCTTAAAGCTAGGGAAGAACAAGATGCAAAAGTGGTGGATAAAAGCACACTAGAGAGGTCCTTCAAGTTCCGTGAGCACCGAGCTTCGTTAGACACCTTGTATCACCTTGTAGTACACTTGGATTGGATGGAGCTTGCAAGAAAATGGTGGTGGTATGGTGATAAGGGGGCGGCCGAGAATTGGGGAGGAGGGAGAGGTGAGAAGTGGTGAAGTGAAGATGATGGTGAGAGTTTAAGTCTTTTATAACATCTAACCCTTTACCCATTGTGTTTTGTGTCTTGCAAGTACCATACAAATCTTCCAAGAAATCTTATGTAATCAATTAATATCTAGTGATATCTTGCAAGATCAAATGAGATCTTGAAATAGGCCATGTAGCCGATTTTGTGAAGATATGGGGAGGGGTCTAAGTGTAAACTTTAATCAATAGGTTATCTTATGGTACTAGATCATATCTCTAGAGTACATAGCATAATCTTACACAATCTTGTTGAATCCAAGGAAAGATCAAGTGTAATCTTGGGAGATCTTTGGAAGATTATATGAGATCAAGAGTGAGGCCATCATGTGATCGTCCACCTTGTAGGGGGGGGGGGGTAAATTGTAATTTCAAATCTCTAGTTACAATAATAAGTTAAGTCTCAAGTATAACGTTTGAGGATTTAATGTGTTATTGTGTTATAAGGGGTGTTATGATGTTCGGGGACCATAACTAGCTCAGAAAAAGTGAAACAATGTTTCTAGCAATATTTTTATGTTCCGGGTAATGTCCGGTTGTTCGGTTAAATACTGGTTCGTTAAAGTGCTAAATTGTATTGTTTAGCGTTCTTTATGTCCCCTTTTGTAACCCTTTCAATTCCCGACACTTGGGGAAGTATTCTAGATGATAAATCATGAATTCTGCATAATATATCAAGGTTAAAATGCTGAATTATGGCTGATTATAGCTGAATTTAATAAAATTCTGCACTTAAAGTGCGTCTCGGGTGCTTTTTAGTGCGTATTTTAGCCTTCGGAATGTCTATATGTTAACCCTTGTATGTACTCTTGGGTTTTAATGTATTCTTGACGTTGGACCTACACCTAGGTCCCAATTCTAGTGTCTGACTGCTTTCTGCAGATTTGTTGTCATATTGTGTCTTACCGGTGAGTTTACTAGTATTTCTGATGCAACGCTCTCGTTAATGCATAAAGTAATTCTTGTAGTATAAAACGTGCATGAATTCACTTGTATAGTATGTAATCAAACAATGTTGACATTTAAGCACATAATTGCGGTCATTAAATAATAATTAAAGTGTACGGAAATTACCGGTTTGGTGCCAGTTGTCACACCTTTCCAAGGAGAGACTTTTAATAACACCTTGTCTCCTACTTGAAATTCCAACGGCTTTCGTCTGTTATCAGCATAACTCTTTTGTCGATCGCGTTCTGCTTTTAGTCGTTCTTTGACTTGAATAATCTTGTCGGTTGTTTCTTGCACTATCTCAGGTCCAGATAGTTGTTTTTCTCCAATTTCTGCCCAATAGACTGGAGTTTGGCACTTTCGTCCATAAAGTGCTTCGAATGGTGCAGCATTGATACTGGTGTGATAGCTGTTATTGTAAGAAAATTCTATTAAGGGTAAGTGATCGTCCCAATTATCTCTGAAATCAATTACACAAGCTCTAAGCATATCCTCCATCGTCTGAATTGTCCTTTCACTTTGTCCGTCCGTTTGGGGATGATAAGCTGTGCTTAAATTTAGTTTGGTTCCCATTGCTTTTTTGAAACTTGTCCAAAAAATGAGAGGTAAAATGACTATCTCTATCAGAAACAATTGATAAAGGAATTCCATGTAATGAAACTATTTCATTTACATATAACCTAACTAACTGTTCCATATTGAAGGTTTCCTTCATTGGTAAGAAATGAGCTGACTTAGTTAGTGTAAGGACTCTCAAAATTGTCCTAAAAATACCCGTAAGTATAAACCCGGACCTCTAAAACCCTAAACCATATTTAAAATCAAGAAAAACAAAATTCTGGGTCTCAGGCGGGCCGCGTAAAAGACAAGACATGTCTTACGCGGGCCGCGTCAATCCATGTTTGACCGGATAAGTGTTCCGGAACCACGTGGTGTCTAGCTGGCTAACCTACCGATGACCAATCAAGCCTACTCGTAGACTAGGCGGCCACGCGGGCCGCGTAAAGTATGATGGGTGGTTTACGCGGGCCGCGTGAGGCCTCAATTTCAGCTATAAATAGCTTGTTGCATGCACAGTCTGTTGGTGTCGATCAAAACTTTCAAAAACGAATTGATATTACTCTGAAGTCGAAATTACTTTCAATTATATTAGCGAGGTGCTGCTCCGATACCGGGTATTAACTCGATCGCTGCTACGATTCAATGTCCGATCGATTAAACTATCCAATGGATGTTTAAGTGCTGCCCACATTAGGGTTTATGCTTTGTCATTCGTCGTGAATACGATGGATGTTTAAGTATCGCACTTTGTTATTCAATGTGATGGTTTAATCTCGTGAGTTATCGTAAATGCTGTATTAGTTACTAACCGAGTTCGTGTGCATGTTATTAAATTTAGGTTAAAAGGCTAATCAGTAGGCTAAGCTCTGCTCATATAAATCTGCAATGTGAGTCATTCTCTTTTTATCAAAGTACTTTATAAATTCTTAAATGTTTTCAAAGTTATAATTACAGGGATTAAGTCTTTGTAATCACCAAATTACAGCCGGTATGTGGGGTTTTGTATACATTACTTGATAACCATCACCATTGGACAACGGGGTAGCCAAGGGGTGATATGACCATAGTCACAGACACCATTGGACTCAGAGGTTACCGATGGATAGTCGAGTGACAAATACTGTGGGTAGTTGGTTGATATATGGAAACATTGTAATCGCTCTTAATACTGTAAATTATAACAAACGCGTCGTTTTCATAAAAAGAATGATTCACCAGTATTTCCCGCTGACAAAACCTTTTTCAAACATGTTTCAGGAGATCTGTTGTGATCTAGGAAAAGTGTCGCGAAGCACTACAAGCTTAAGGAAGTGGCTCAATGTAAAATAAAGAAACATGTTTTGAAAAATAAAGATTTCTCAGTGAAATCATATGATTGTAAATTACCGGGGTTTTTTCCGAATTATGAAATAAAATAATCGGGAAATTTGCAGTTTTAAAATGATCCTGAAGAAAACTTCCGCTGTTAACTCAATTAAATAAATACCACGGGATTTTCTGTCCCGCGGCTCCTGAAACGGGTCAAACCGGGTCGGGGGCCGTGACAGAAAAAGGTGGTATCAGAGCCACTGATTTAAGCCTATTAAGTATTTAAAATACTTAATTTTCTTGATTTTCATTTGGTGCTTATGTGTTTTATTAATTAACTATTTGTTAGTTACAATATGGGTAAGAAAAACCTTTCAAATATCTATCTTAAATTAGATAGGTCATCAAAAGAGAAGGGAAGTTCATCCCAAACAAATTGCTCAAAGTACCCAATAGATACTGGTGAAGGAATATTTGTTTGAAAGGCACAATATGAGGAACCACTTTCTTCTAATATAAGAAGTTTGATTATTAGGAAAAGTCAGGAGAAAATAAAGAAATCACTACCAAAAGAAAAGAGAGTTAATCAGAAAACCCAAGAACTAGGCAGTAAACCACCATGGGAAGACAAATTAGATGAAAAATGGGCAGATCTCTATATGCTAGCCACTGAGCAGTAAACGCTAATCTTTAAATCACTCTGACCCAAGTTTTAGCACTCTATCACCTACAAGCCAGAAACTTTATCCAGTAAATAAATAAGTTTACAGTAAACCTTAATATGTTTTAGTTGTCAGTTGTCCTTCGTATTAAATTAGTCACACGGTATGAAATAATATTTAAAGGTTATCTATGAAATGTTATTATAAAATTTAACTTAGCCTTCTGTGTGTATTTTACATATATGCTAAACAACATGAATGACTTATCCGAAGCCCTTCAAAATCTAAATCTCTATCCGATGAAAATAGAGGTTTCCTGAGATTTTTCTGGTTACATACCTGATTTAGAAGAACCTATGGAATTTAACGCTCCACCTCCAGAGAAACCCAAGCCTAAGAAAAAGAGAAGATTTGTAGGATGGAGGCGTGTGCGCAGGAGGAAACCCACAACTAGGAAGATTCCCAAAATAGAAAATCCCTTAGATAAAGGAAAGGGGATTGAAGTCGGGGAAGGTTCTAGGCAGATGGAAAAGGAGTTTGGGGAAGGTTCTAGGCAGACGGAGATGGAAATTGGGGATGGCTCTAGACAAATTGAGGAGTTACCATTTCAGGATGAATTGGATCGCGCATTGGCGAGCTGTGATATAGTCAGGCCTGTCAATAATAATTTCTACTCTTATCCTATTGGAAATCAACTTCCAATAAACTTGGAACCAGCAATCCCAGAACCTATAATCCACACCCAACCTTTAGGAATGGACGAGTGGTGGACTAATGATTGGCAGTTTCAAAACCTGCTCAACAATCCTTATACTTTTCTCCCTCAGTTCGACCCAGAACGTATACAAAACCCACCAATGAGCAATGAAAATATGACCGAACTTCGTCATTGGGGCGAGGAGCTGATAAATGCAGGAAACCGAATTAGGGATGTGGGAGAACGAATTACCTGGAAATACGACGAAAGGGAACGTCGTTACTGAAGTACCAACTAACAAGGATAGTGGGGTTGTAAAACTATGGTTGTATAATAAATAATAAAATATAATCTTGTAAAATAACTACAAATAAAACTTTGTAAGATAATGGTGTGTATCGATGCATATTATAAATATATAAAATGGGAATAGAGAAATCGATAATTTTGGCTATCCATGTGTTATGAAATTTTGTGATTATTTGTATTAATTATTCGATACTAATAAATTATATATATTAATTATCAGATGGAAAACGCTAATAATGAACCAGTAAACGAGATTAACCATTCTGAGCAACACCCGGAGGATCAATTTATGACTAGACAAGATATAGAAAATATAGTTGCTCAAGGAATAGCCAATGCTATTCCAGCAATAATTGCTGCTGCCCAGAAACCTGTTGAACCTCAACAAATCATTCCTAGTAAACGTATTTCTGAAGATAACTTCAGTAATAGCGTAAATGGAGGCGGTAATCATACTAATCACGATAATGATCAACGGCAGGCTCCGCTCCCTAAGAAAATGAAAGCTGCAACACCTGGTTGCACTTACAAAGAATTTCTTGCATGTAAACCCGCTGAATTTGCAGGCAATGAAGGAGCAACTGCGGCACTGCGTTGGTTAGAGAAAACCGAGGCAATAATTACAATAAGTAAATGTGACAAGGACGACAAGGTCATGTACGCGTCAAATCTTTTCAAGGAAGGGGCGCTAGAATGGTGGAATACAGTACTCCAAGCCAAATGAAGAAATATGGCCTATGCCATGAACTGGGAAGAATTTAAGAGTCTTGTAGAAAGAAAATTATGTCCCGAATATGAAAAAGATCAAATGGCAAATAAGTTCCTAAACCATCGAATGATGGGTGTAGATTGTCGAGGGTATACTTCGACATTCTTTGAATATGCTAGAGTGGTACCAACGCTGGCTTCGCCAGAACCGGTACTCATTTCTCACTATAATTGGGGACTGATTGGCGAAATCCGTAATATCGTTAAAGCTGCGAGACCTCGCACTATTGACGATGCGGTAGAATTAGCTAACACCCTAACTGATGAACTGGTACGCACAAGAGATGAAAACAGGAAAAAGGAACTGGCTCAGAAAATTACCCAAGGATTTCGTACGGGTAATAATAGCAGCTTCAAGAGAAGAGGAACAGGGCAATCTTCAACTCCGCCGTTCTGCAGGAATTGCAGAAAGAAACATTATGGAAGATGTAATGTAACCTGCAACTTTTGCAAAGTCGCAGGCCATCGCGAAGAAGACTGCAGAAAAAAAACAAGAATCTGCTATAACTGTGGAGAAACAGGACATTTTAAAACAGAATGCCCTAAGTTGGTTAAACCAGCAGATAACAAAGCCAAGACGGCCGACGGAGCTACTAAAAAGAATGTCAGAGCATTCCAGCTAACCACTCAAGAAGCAGAACTGATTCCTGATGTGATAGCTGGTACGTTCCTAGTTCACAATATATATGCAAAAGTATTATTTGACTCTGGTGCAAACCAAAGTTTTATAAATACTTCATTCTGCCAAGCTCTTAACCTACCTTTAACCAACCTTAGGCAAATCTTTATAGTCGAAACAGCAGATGGGAATTTTATTAAAATAGATAAGGTTTTGCAAAAAGAAAATATAGAACTTTCAGGTCATAAATTTCATGCAAACCTGTTACCAATGAATTTAGCTGGGTTCGATGTTGTGTTAGGAATGGATTGGTTAGTAGCCAACCATGCTCGAATCCTTTGTGATAAAAATTCTATAGAGATTCTGGCACCTACTGGGGAAGTAATCATGATTACAGGAGATAAACTGCGTAAGCCCATGAAGTTCATATCAGTAATGAAAGTTGCTAGTTATGAACGAAAGCAAGGAATAGTATATATGATTTCAGTAATCATTAGTACTAAGGGTAAAGAACTTAAGGAGATTCCTGTAGTCTCAGAATACTCAGATGTATTTCCAGAAGAATTACCAGGATTACCACCAGATAGGGAAGTAGAATTTAGAATTCATCTAATTCCTGGAACTACACCGATAGCCAAGGCACCTTATCGGTTAGCACCCACAGAAATGTTAGAATTGAAAAAAGCAATTAGATGAATTACTAAATAAAGGTTTCATACAACCTAGTTCATCCCCTTGGGGAGCACCAGTGTTGTTTGTAAAGAAGAAAGATGGTTCGATGAGAATGTGTATTGATTATAGAGAATTGAATAAGGTTACAATTAAGAATCGATACCCATTACCTAGGATTGATGATCTTTTCGATCAACTTCAAGGAGCTAGATATTTTTCTAAGATTGATTTACGCTCCAGATACCATTAATTGAAGGTACAAGAAGAAGACATACCTAAAACTGCTTTCAGAACTAGGTATGGTCACTACGAGTTTACAGTCATGCCCTTTGGGTTAACAAATGCTCCAGCAGCATTTATGGACATGATGAATAGAATCTGTAAACCGTACTTGGATAAATTTGTAATTGTCTTTATTGATGATATACTTATTCATTCCAAAAGTCAGGACGAACATTGTCAGCACTTACATGCACTCTTAACTTTGTTAAGAAAAGAAAAGTTGTACGCCAAATACTCAAAATGCGAATTTTGGTTACAAGAAGTGCAATTTCTAGGAGACATGGTGAATCACGAAGGTATTCACGTAGATCCTGCTAAAATAGAAGCAATTACCAAATGGAAGGTTCCACAATCCGCAATGGAAATTAGAAGTTTTATAGGTTTAGCCAGATATTATAGACGGTTTATTAAGGATTTTTCCAAGATAGCTGTACCATTAACTAAGCTAACCTGTAAATCAGTTAAGTTTGAATGGGGACCTAAACAAGAAGAAGCTTTTAGGATTCTAAAACAAAAGTTAACAAATGCCCCAATCCTAGCTTTACCAGAAGGAACTGAAGATTTTGAAGTTTACTGTGATGCTTCAAAACTAGGGTTAGGATGTGTGTTAATGCAACGCAAGAAGGTAATTGCGTATGCTTCAAGGCAATTGAAAAAGCACGAAGAAAACTATACGACTCATGACTTAGAATTAGGAGCCGTAATTTTTGCCCTTAAAATTTGGAGACATTATCTGTATGGAAGTAAATTTACTGTCTATACGGATCATAAAAGTTTAAGATATATATTTGGGCAAAAAGAGTTAAACATGAGGCAAAGGAGATGGATGGAAATCCTAAGCTGTGATATTCAGTATCACGAAGGAAAGGCAAATGTAGTTGTAGATGCCTTAAGTCGTAAGTACCATGAGAAACAACGACGAGTTCGTGCTCTTAGATTAAATCTACAGTTAGATTTAATGGAACAATTGAAGAATGTACAAGAAACAGCAATCAAGGATGATGCTGAAGGAATGAAAGGACGAATAAAAGAATTAGAACAAGGAGCTGATGGAATTTGGAGATTCCACAAAAGCAGAATTTGGGTACCTAAGCAGGGAGAATTAAGAAATAAGATTTTAGAAGAAGCCCATAAATATAGGTATACCATGCACCCTGGAAACAATAAAATGTACCAAGATTTAAGAAATAACTTTTGGTGGATAGGAATGAAAAAGGATATAGCTCGATATGTTTCTAAGTGTCTTACTTGTTCACAAGTTAAGGTAGAACACCAGAAACCTTCAGGTCTACTACAACAACTAGAAATGCCTGTATGGAAATGAGAACTCATAACAATGGATTTTGTTACTAAGTTGCCCAAAACCAGAAAAGGTAATGATGCGATTTGGGTAATTGTGGATCGATTAACCAAATCAGCTCACTTTCTACCTACGAAAGAAACCTTTAGCATGGAAAAGTTGGCAAAGTTGTATGTAGATGAAGTAGTATCCTTACATGGAGTTCCACTCTCCATTGTATCAGATAGGGATAGTCGTTTCACTTCCCATTTTTGGACAAGTTTCCAAGAAGCAATGGGAACTCGACTAAATCTGAGTATTGCATATCATCCACAAACAGACGGGCAAAGTTAAAGGACGATACAAACTCTAGAAGACATGCTCCGAGCATGTGTAATAGATTTTGGTGGAAATTGGGATGACCACTTACCCTTAATTGAATTCTCCTATAACAATAGTTATCATGCAAGCATTGAAACTGCCCCATTCGAGGCACTGTATGGAAGAAAGTTCAGAACTCCAGTTTGTTGGGCAGAAATAGGAGAAAGTCAATTGTCAGGTCCTGAAATAGTACAAGAGACGACTGACAAAATTTCTCAAATCAAGGAAAGATTAAAGACGGCTCGAGATCGTCAAAAGAGTTATGCAGACAATAGACGCAAGCCACTTGAGTTTCAAGTTGGAGACAAAGTACTATTGAAAGTTTCTCCTTGGAAAGGAGTAGTTCGATTCGGTAAGAAAGGAAAGCTAAGTCCACGATACGTAGGACCATTTTCAGTGATCCAACGTATAGGACTAGTTGCTTATCGTTTACAACTACCAGAAGAGTTAGCTGGAGTACATGACGTATTTCATGTATCCAATCTCAAGAAATGCCTATCAGATGAATCTTTGGTAGTACCTCTCCAAGATATAGAGGTAAACGAAAAGTTAAATTTTGTTGAGAAACCTCTTCAGATAGAAGACAGAAAGATAAAATTTCTCAAACATAAACGGTTAGTACTTGTCAAAGTCAAGTGGGATTCAAAGAGAGGACCTGAATACACGTGAGAGCAGGAATCGGAGATGAAGCGAAAATATCCTCACTTATTCCAATAAATCTCGAGGACGAGATTTTAAATAAGGTGGGGAGAATGTAAGGACTCTCAAAATTGTCCTAAAAATACCCGTAAGTATAAACCCGAACCTCTAAAACCCTAAACCATATTTAAAATCAAGAAAAACAAACTTCTGGGTCTCAGGCGGGCCGCGTAAAAGACAAGACATGTCTTACGCGGGCCGCGTCAATCCATGTTTGACCGGATAAGTGTTCCGGAACCACGTGGTGTCCAGCTGGCTAACCTACCGATGACCAATCAAGCCTACTCGTAGACTAGGCGGCCACGCGGGCCGCGTAAAGTATGATGGGTGGTTTACGCGGGCCGCGTGAGGCCTCAATTTTAGTTATAAATAGCTTGTTGCACGCACAGTCTGTTGGTGTCGATCAAAACTTTCAAAAACGAATTGATATTACTCTGAAGTCGAAATTACTTTCAATTATATTAGCGAGGCGCTGCTCCGATACCTGGTATTAACTCGATCGCTGCTACGATTCAATGTCCGATCGATTAAACTATCCAATGGATGTTTAAGTGCTGCGCATATTAGGGTTTATGCTTTGTCATTCGTCGTGAATACGATGGATGTTTAAGTATCGCACTTTGTCATTCAATCTGAGGGTTTAATCTCGTGAGTTATCGTAAATGCTGTATTAGTTACTAACCGAGTTCGTGTGCATGTTATTAAATTTAGGTTAAAAGGCTAATCAGTAGGCTAAGCTCTGCTCATATAAATCTGCAATGTGAGTCATTCTCTTTTTATCAAAGTACTTTATAAGTTCTTAAATGTTTTCAAAGTTATAATTACAGGGATTAAGTCTTTGTAATCACCAAATTACAGCCGGTATGTGGGGTTTTGTATACATTACTTGATAACCGTCACCATTGGACAACGGGGTAGCCAAGGGGTGATATGACCATAGTCACAGACACCATTGGACTCAGAGGTTACCGATGGATAGTCGAGTGACAAATACTGTGGGTAGTTGGTTGATATATGGAAACATTGTAATCGCTCTTAATACTGTAAATTATAACAAACGCGTCGTTTTCATAAAAAGAATGATTCACCAGTATTTCCCGCTGATAAAACCTTTTTCAAACATCTTTCAGGAGATCTGTTGTGATCCAGGAAATGTGCCGCGAAGCACTACAAGCTTAAGGAAGTGGCTCAATGTAAAATAAAGAAACATATTTTGAAAAATAAATATTTCTCAGTGAAATCATATGATTGTAAATTACTGGGGTTTTTTCCGAATTATGAAATAAAATAATCGGGAAATTTGTAGTTTTAAAAAGATCCTGAAGAAAACTTCCGCTGTTAACTCAATTAAATAAATACCACGGGATTTTCTGTCCCGCGGCTCCTGAAACGGGTCAAACCGGGTCGGGGGCCGTGACAGTTAGCCTGTCTACAATCACCCAAATTGTATCATTACCTTTTCTTGTTTTGGGTAATTTGGTAACAAAATGCAGTGTTATCAATTCCCATTTCAAAACCGACATTTCTAGTTGCTGCAATAAACCTAAGGGTTTCTGATGTTCAACTTTAACCTGTGAACAGGTTAGACACTTGGCAACATAAGCTGCTATATCCTTTTTCATTCCTATCCACCAGAAGTTCTTTCTAAAATCCTGATACATCTTATCATTTCCAGGATGCATCGTATACTTAGACTTATGGGCTTCTTCTAATATACGGTGGCGTAGGTTTCCTAATTTGGGTATCCACATCCTTTTCTTATGGAATCTCCAAATTCCATCTGTTCCTTGTTCTAATTCCTTAATTATTCTTTTTAATTTCTCAGTATCATCCTTGATTACTGATTCTTGTGATTTTCTAATCTGTTCATTTAAATCTACTTGTAGATTTAATTTAAGAGAACGTACTCTTTTTGGCTTTTCATGATACTTTCGACTTAAAGCATCAGCTACTACATTAGCCTTTCCTGCATGATACTGGATATTACAATCATAATCACTAAGTATCTCCATCCAGCGTCTTTGCCTCATATTCAATTCCTTTTGCCTGAAAACATACATTAAACTCTTATGATCGGTGAAAATGGTAAACTTACTACCGTAAAGGTAATGTCTCCAAATTTTCAGGGCAAAAATTATGGCTCCTAATTCTAGATCATGGGTTGATTAATTCTCTTCATGATTCTTAAGTTGTCTAGAGGCATAAGCTATAACCTTTTGACGTTGCATCAACACACATCCATAACCTAACTTAGAAGCGTCACAATAGACTACAAAGTCTTCTGTTCCTTCTGGTAACGCTAGTATGGGTGCGCTGGTTAATTTTTGCTTAAGAATTCTAAAGGCTTTTTCTTGTTTTGGTCCCCATTCAAACATAACAGACTTACAAGTTAACTTTGTTAAGGGAATGACTATTCTAGAAAAATCTCGAATAAATCTTCTATAATAACCGGCCAATCCTAGGAAACTTCTAACCTCGGTTGGTGACTCAGGGGTTTTCCATTTAGTAATTGCCTCAATCTTTGTGGGATCCACATGGATTCCTTCATGGTTGAATAAATGCCCAAGAAACTGTACTTCCTCTAACCAAAATTCACACTTCAAGAATTTTGCGTAAAGCTTTTCTTTTCTCAGCAAATTTAGGAGTGCATGCAGATGCGCTGCATGTTCCTCTTTACTCTTAGAATAAATGAGAATATCATCTATAAAAACAATTATGAATTTATCCAAATATGGCTTACATATTCGGTTCATCATGTCCATAAATGCGGCTGGGGCATTGGTTAAACCAAATGGCATGACAGTAAATTCATAATGGCCAAACCTTGTTCTAAATGCGGTCTTAGGAATGTTCTCTTCCTGTACCTTTAATTGATGATATCCTGAGCGTAAGTCGATATTAGAGAAAAATCGAGCTCTTTGCAATTGATCGAACAGATCATCGATTCTTGGTAATGGATACCGATTTTTAATCGTGACCTTGTTCAATTCACGGTAATCAATGCACATACGCATTGACCCGTCTTTCTTCTTGACGAGTAAGATCGGCGCTCCCCATGGCGATGAACTTGGCTGTATGAATCCTTTTTCTAACAGTTCGTCTAACTGTTTCTTTAACTCTTGCATTTCTGCTGGTGCCAAGCGGTAGGGTGATTTGGCAATTGGTGCTTCCCTGGTAGCAGATGAATTCTGAATTCAACTTCCCTGTCTGGAGGTAGTCCGGGTAGCGCTTCGGGAAACACATCTAAAAACTGAGATACTACGGGAATATCTTTCAATTATTTTCCTTTAGTGTTAATGATTATGGAAATCAAATACACTAATGATCATTTTCTTACATAACTGGCTGTTTTCATCACAGAGATGAATTTCGTAGATCTAGATGGCTTATCTCCTTTAATTGTGATCTTTTCACCTTTTGGTGAATTTACTTGGATTGACTTTTGATCACATAAAATACTGGCTTTATTGGCTATTAACCAATCCATTCCTAATACAACATTAAATCCTGCCAGTTTCATTGGATAAAGGTTTTCAATAAACTTTTGATTGAAAAATTCTATTCTTGCTCCCTGCAAGATTTCGGTAATCTTAATGTTTTCCCCATTTGCTGTTTCTACTAGACTTTCTTGTGGGAGTTTAGTTAATGGTTGATTAAGAAGTTTGCAAAATGAAGTATTAATAAAACTTTGGTTCGCACCAGAGTCAAATAATACTTTAGCAAAAACATCATTAACTAAAAACGTACAGGCAATCATGTCCGGGATCATCTTTGCTTCTTCCGCAGTCAGAACAAATGCTCTAGCATTTTTAGTAGTCTTGTTGTTCGTGGCTGGAGCTAGTTTCGGACAGTTCGTCTTGATGTGACATTTTTCTCCACAGTTGAAGCACACTCCATTACTGGGTTTCTTCCTACAATCTTCTTCCTTGTGTCCAGGTATCTTGCAGAAATTACAGTAGGTGGATCATCTTCCTAAATGCTTCTTCTTACAGGCCTTACAGTAAGGTGCAGAGGTAGAACCTACGTTTTTCCCACGATTGGGATTTCCATAGCGAAATTCTTGGGTAAGTTTTTGAGCTAGGTTCCTCCTCTGGTTTTCTTCTTGTGTACGCACTAATTCATCAGTCAAGGTATTTGCTAGTTCTACAGCTTCCTCTATAGTTTGTGGTCTAGCTGCCTTGACTACATGCCTAATCTCACTAATTTATCCCTAGATGTAACGTTAGATTAATACTGGTTCTGGTGATGCAAGGGTCGACACTATCCTAGCATATTCGAAGAATAGCGTAGTATAACCTTTACTATCCACTCTAGTCATCCTAAGGTTTAAGAATTTATTTGATATCTGTTCCTTTTCATTAGGAGGGCAGAATTTCCTTTCCACCATATTCTTAAACTCATTCCATTTCATATTATAGACCCTGTCACTTCCCCTAGACTGGAGGGTAGTGTTCCACCATTCTAGAGCTGAGTTCTTAAACAAATTGGAGGCAAACGTTATCTTATCCTCTTTCGCACAATTGCTTATTTTTAAGACTGCCTCAATCTTTTCCATCCAGCGTAGAGCTGCAATGGCCCCTTCATTGCCCGAGAATTCTATTGGTTTACAGGACCAAAATTCCTTGTAAGAACAACCATAAGACATGGTTCTTCTTCTATTTGGAATGGGCACTTGAAGTATGGGTCCATTGTTTATGCTGTGTTCAGGTTCAGTAGGTGGTCGTTTACTGCCATTATTACTTTTATTATTATCCGCTTCCTTAACCGTTTTGATAATATATGGCATTGCGTCTATAATTCCTCTTGCCCCTATGTGTTGGATGGCACTGTTATCCACTTGGTTTCCATTATTATTGTTATTCTAGTTATCGTTATTCTGGTTTTCCTGGTTCACTTCATTGTCCATCTGAATTTTAAACATTTACCACGTATTAATATCACAAGACAATATCCAATACAAACAATCACATCACAAGCATATTGATCCAAAATCATCGTCATTGCGACCTTTACTCTATTTTATATATTATGCGTCTAGTACAAACTGGAACTGAAATCTAAAATTACAATACTATTATGCATCCGTAGCTATTTATTATATATATATATATATATTCAAACATACACACATATTATATATATATATATATATATATGTATATATATATATATGTATATATATATTATTACTATTAATGCTACGTGTTCATCCAAAATTCCATGTTACGCTCGTCATATTTCCAGACGAGCCTTTCACCTATTTGTCGCATTCTTTCACTTCCTTCTAAAATCTCCCCACCAAAGGTTCGGAGCTCTTGCACATCTCAGTGCCCATGGGTGGTGCGGGTGCTGGTATTGGGTCTGGGAACTAGGGCATGGGTTCTTCATAAGGGTACAGGTTCTCTAGAATCTCCCTGATGTATTGGTCATTATCATAATAGGGGTCTAGAAGGTCAAGGTATGGGTAGGGTCCTACTAGGTTTTGCATGGGTTCGTCTGTTATTGGGTAGCGTTGTTCATAATCCCTATGGTCGTCAAACCATGGGTCATAGTCTAGGGGATGGGGTGCTGGTACTCTAGGGATTTCAGCTGGGTCAAAAGCTGGCATTGGGATTTGGTTTTCTGGGTTGGCTTCGATTTCCATAGGTTGTGTGGGAAACAGTGGTAACGGCTGGGGTGCTATGAGTTGTTCTAGCTTCAGGTCGGCGGCTGTGGTTGCTAGTATGTGGAAGTTTGCCAGTCTCCTATTGATCATATCCCGAGAGTTCATTTCTCTATTCGCAGCTGCTAAAGCTCTCTGCTGCTATAACTTTTTCATCCTTTTTCTACGTTCATGAGCTTCTCTACTGAACCATCATCTCTTCTTGGGATGGAATGGCTCTTCAGATTGTGCCTTGAACACGAAAATCCCATCTTCGGTATCAGCCGAATACCCCGAGGGGGTAGGCTATGAAGAGGTGCCTTCGTCCCTAGGTGAGCTGGACAACTGACGGTAAGCGTCTGAAGGTCCTTGGTCGCTCATACTGTAAACTAACAAATTGTCAAATAACACAAAACAATAATATACAGATATGCACATAATCACGTAGATTATTACCTAACATAATAAATAAAATTTTGGTGTCAGCAGAACACTTTTGTGGCTGTAGCTCTGATACCACCTTCTGTCGCAACCCCCGTCCCCTTATTCATCCGGGAACGGGAAGCCGCGAGGTCAGATTCAGTGGTATCGGTGTTTATCATTATTTGGCAGCGGAATTTACATCAGGACCGTAGTTAGGAAATATTTTATCAGAGTAAAACACCACATTTTGTATTAATAAATATGTTGGGATAAACCCAAGTTTTCATTACAACTGATTTATAGGGATAAACCCTTGTTTATTGAAATAAAACAATTTCTTTATTTAGGTAACCTTTATAGCCACTTTTCCATTCCTTCAGTGCTGTCCAGCTGGCTTCTATTTGGCTTTCATATTTTGTTACCTGAAACGCGTTTAAAAACATTTTGTCAGTGGGAAATACTAGTGAGTGAATCCCAATTTAATCAAGACACGTTTTATCAGTTTTACAGTATTGAGGGCGATCTCGCAATTACATTTGTTTATTTTTCTACCTTAATAACCACCCACGACACTGTCAACCCGACTTGTGGTCATGTTACTACTCTCAGTGTAGTAACAAATTTTGTATACAAAACCACAACATACCGACGATAATTGTAGAATACAAATACTCAATCACTGTTTAATATAAGGTAAAACATTTGAGGTTTTGTAAAAACAGTTTGCAAAAAGGAGGATTACTCACATTGCAACTTTAGGGTTTTTCTTTGTGATTTCCTGGTGATTATCTATTAATTATACAATGCATACGCGTTAGTATAATAACCCAATATTTACATTAGTTATACCCTCCCCGAGACAGAACTCCAACGACTACGTCGGGCAGAGCCTCGACAGCCGTTACGGAGCAATAGATCAATCGGGCAGCGTATATAATACGTAACCAGGGGTTATGATACTTACAACGAGGCAGAACTTTGTTAATTAGGGGGGGGGGTATAATGCCCTAGTATCACTTAGACTATAGAGATATTGAGAGAGAAAGTTGTGTGTGAGCATCAAAAAGTAAAAGCTGATCGTTCTCATTTATAGGGCTGGAACATGGGGTCCTCACGACCCGCGTAAGCCGAAGGTGACACCTTCGTGGACCGAGGCGTAGGCCGGGTAGGCCCTAGCTTTGCCCGGTCACCACTATAGGCTCGACACGCGTACGACACGTGGCACCTCCGAGTGCGGCCTGATCCCCTAGCTGTCGCGTCCCGTGTAAGAGACCGCTGAGGTCTTCGCGGCCCGCGAGCGATCCTCAGAAATTGTTTTTATTTTATTTTTAATTATATAAAGGTATTTAGGGTCTTTTTACGTATACGGGGTGTATTTTAGGACGTATAGGGGCACTCTAAATATTTTAGGGGTGTCAGAAATATTTTAGGAGGGTTGTTATATATCCTAAACCAGTTTTTAATTAAAAACAAATTGTACATTTAAAAACACAAATAAAGCTAAACTTTCACTAAATTTAAACATTACATAATTCAAATAAAAAAATCAAATTACGAACACTTAAATAAGAAATGAGTAAATTACAAGTTTTGTTCTTTATGTTTACACCAAATTGTAGGCGCTGTCCTTTAGCGCAAAAGTTTGCAAGTTTTGTGCTTTATGTTTCAAAATCTTGCACGTTTTAACCTTTAAGCCAAACCCAATTAGATGTTTTAGTTAATTATGGTCATGTGCCATGCACTTGAGGGTATTCTTGTCATTTTACCTCCCTGGAGACTATTGAGTAAATAACTTGATATTCAAGGGACTAGTTGTGTAAGAAATAAAAGATAAAATATAAATATTAAAAAAACCATAAATCTATCTCTCTCTGACTCTCTCTCCCTCTCTCTTCCTCTCTCTTCTCTCTCTCTTCTCTCTCTCTCATTCTCCTCTCCCTCCTCTCTCTCTCTTCACCCATTACTACCACTTTCCACCACTACCGTAACCTCCTACCATTACCCTTCAGCCGCCACCATAACCTCCCATCACCAACCTTCCGCTGCTACATCCCATCGCCCACCACTACCAACACCCAACCACCACCACCACCATTAGTTAGTTCAAGCAGTTGACGGGTTTAGATAGTTCAACCTGTTGATGGCTTTACATCGTTCAACCTGGCACACGGGTTAGATACCTCAACTCGTCGTCGTCGACTGTCGTCGTGATATCACCGTCGCCGTGAACCGCCGTCATCGCCGTGAACCACCGTCGTTGACTCTCCATAGAGCGAACTTGTTACTGTTGGTTATGAACAAGTTTTTGTATATAGGAATCAAATTAACTCGCCAATTAGTGTTTGCCCTAGGTTATTTACTCTTAAATTGATGTTTGATTTTGTTATAATTATCAATATTCACTGTAATCATGTTTTTTATACTGACCCTACGTAGTTTTTTTTACCTAAATCAATGAATCTATTGAGATATTGTTTTTGATTTGAATGCATAAGTCTAGATGAGTCAACTGGCTCTTCTTTATCACCTGATATATGTTACATCTTGCTAGGTGTAAGAGCTAGTTGTTTCTGTGGTGGGTGAATGGTGGTTTGTGGTGGGCGATGGGCGATGGGATGTGGTGGCTGAAGGTTGGTGGTGGGAGGTTGTGGTGGCGGCTGAAGGGTAGTGGTAGGAGGTTGCGGTGGTGGGAGGTGGAGGTGGTGGTGGAAAGTGGTGGTAATGGGTGAAGAGAGAGGATGGAGAGGAGAATGAGAGAGGGAGTCAGAGAGAGATAAATTTATGTTTTTTTTTAATATTTATATTTTATTTTCTATTTCTTACACAACTAGTCCCTTGAATATCAAGTTATTAACTCAATAGTCCCTAGGGATGTAAAATGACAAGAATACCCTCATGTGCATGGCACATGACCATAATTAACTAAAAAATCTAACTAGGTTTGGCCTACAGGTTAAAACGTGCAAGATTTTGAAACATAAAACACAAAACTTGCAAACTTTTGCGCTAAAGGACAGCACCTGCGATTTTGTGTAAACATAAAGGACAAAACTTGTAAGTTACTCAATAAGAAATGCTTGTGGTTATTGTGTGAACATTGGTTGCTACTGATTTTGATTTCAACTCTTGCTTAAACCGGTTCCTCCTGGGCTTGAATCACCTCCTCTCAAGATTGAACCACCTCTTCTTGAGCTTCAGCCACCTCCTCTTGAACTAAGAACCATCTCCTCAACATTTAGAGCTTTTCTTGCTTGGACTACCCTTTGAGTTTTTTTTATTCCATAGAGAAATATTGTTATTCTGTATATTGAATTTTGGTAGAAATGTTTGCATTTTGGTGAAGTAAAATGATAAAAAAGTATGATATATATATATATATATATATAATAGGTAAAAGTAAATAAGAAGCAAAATATTTCTTTTTTATTTAAATTCCAGCGGCTATAGAGCCATTCAACGCTCACAAGCAACTTGCATCTTCAATGAGTATCACCTGATTTCACTACTCACGTAAGATACCTGTCGTGCCGTTTACAATGCACCGGATAATTCAATAAAGCCCCGACATGGGTACCCAAGGGCGCTTCGTCCACCCTAATAAAAGCACTTTATAGTTAATATTGAAAAAGTTTGAGATAGTTTTATAAACTAAATAATGTTAATATATATTAGAAGAAATATAAACAACATATTGCGTGTCATGGATATGATAAATCAAAGAGTAAGTCATGTGAATCATTGTTAAGGTCTTGAGGTATACTTTAACTCTCCTCACCTTCACCTAGATGTCACATCACTCATTTTTCATCATTTCACTCTGTCCCACCCTAAGGAAATAGTTTAAATTTGTTGTTTCCATATGATATTATTTAATTATTATAATAAAAAATATTATAATAATTAAATAGTTATATAAAAATGTGGCTCATTGTATGTCACTATTCATATTCACTCTAACCTTGTCGTATACTAGTGGGATTCCAGCGAGCTTCATTGCGGGCCTTTAGTCATTATCAGTCTAGTTCATTACAGTACCAATACGATACTAGCCCTCAGCATGACAATCAGTGCCAATCGACACACGTTTTACATCGATTGAAGACAATAAAACGAATACTGTACCGGTACCGGTGTTGCTTCGGTCAGTATCGGTCCGTTATGATATCGGTATCGTACAGACAATCAATATAGCTTACGATACCAAAAATACTTTGTTGCGAATATAACTTTGTGTTCAATGAATTTTATACCACCACGTCGAGAAAACTATAAAAACGAATACGGTACCGTTACCAATGTTGTTTGGTCGGTATGTTCGCTTTATAATGATAAAAAATCAACTATATATGGCCCGTTCGAATAGAACTTTTATTAAATCGTACGTAATAATAAGCACATGAAAATATAAATAATAAAAAAACTATACCGATGTTATACGGTACGGTACTATTGCTGTTCAGACAGTATCAGTAATATTAAAAAAAGAAAATCTTTAAAAAATAAAATTAAAGAAATATGTTTAAGGTTAGAGTAAAATGCACAGATAGTCCCTGTGGTTTGGTGAAATTTCACCTTTAGTCCCCAACTTTTCAAAATTACACTCTTAGTCCCTATGGTTTGACAAGTTGTTACTCGGATAGTCCCCAAAACGGATGAAGGTTACTCGAATAGTCCCTGTGGTACTCGGATAGTCCCTGTGGTTTGACAAGTTGTTACTCGGATAGTCCTTGTCATTTCACACCCACTTAACTAGAAAAACTAACCTCCATCCGATTTGGGGACTATCCGAGTAACAACTTGTCAAACCACAGGGACTAAGAGTGTAATTTTGAAAAGTTGGGGGACTAAAGGTGAAATTTCACCAAACCATAGGGACTATCCGTGCATTTTACTCTTAAGGTTAAAAGTAAATATAATAGTAATCTATTGTAATATTGAAATCATAAAAGTATGAAAAAAAACTATATATTTTATTATAAAAAGAGTAAATTACAAGTTTTGTCCTTTATGTTAACACCCTTTTTCAGGCGGTGTCCTTTAGCGCAAAAGTTGACGAGTTTTGTACTTAACATTTCAAACCTGCAAGTTATGTCCTTTAGCCCAAAACTAGTTAGATTTTTTAGTTAAATATGGTCATGTATCTTGCACATGAGGACATTCTTATCATTTTACATTCCCAACCATGATTTAAATCTGACTTTGAAATCTGACCCATTTTTTCACTATATTAACTCCAGATAAAATCACAACCATTCATATAACCCCTTGAGTCAAATCCAACCGTTAATTCTTGTGAAATATCTTCAACTTGGCTTTTCCTTTTCCCCTTCCATCGCCGGCATCACCACAACATCCTCACCGGCACAACCGTAAATCATCTCCAACATCCCAATCACATTCTCTCTACCTCTAGGGTTCTCCATCGTCCTCACCACTGCCACCATCTTGGCCTCACCAGTGTGTGAGCCCTAAGCTCCGCCGCCCTTTCGCCACCGTAGACAACAATTTAAATGCCGCCAACACCCTCTCCGTCACCGCACCATCATCCAAATCCACCAACGCTCCACATCCTTCCTCCATTGCCACACACTGGTTACACTCCCCTAAACAAAGCGCGACTAACATCCTCTCCGCCACCGCACCATCGTCCAAATCTACCAATGCCTCCACACCTTTGTTGTCGGTTTTGCAGTTGCTAGGTGGTGGAAGGTAAGTGTGGATTTCAAGAATGTTTATAAAAAATGAACATACATATACATGGATGGTACGCTTACCTGATTTTGTTTACAAGAACAGCCGTACTTAAAGTTGAGAAATTTGAAGTAAGAGGAATTAGAGTTGGGGTTTTGGTAAATTCATCAAGTTCAAAGGCCAGTACTTAATTAACTTATTATGGTTTGACTATCTTACCATTTTAAAATCTGGAAACAAAATTGGGACTAAATATCTTCATGCTTGAAGCTTCTAACATCGTAAAGCTGAGAAAGAGATATCAGAGGTTTTGTGGAGGGAGAAAGTAGGATTGATGATGATGGAGTTGGGGATAGATTCTTGTGTTTTAAATTTTATTTTTTGTTTAACAAAATAGTCCATGAATAAAACTTCTTTACACCATAGCCTCTATTATTTGAAATGACAATAATGCCTTCATGTGCAAGGCACATAACCATACTTAACCAAAAAATCTAACTGGGTTAAGGCTAAAGGACATAACGTGCAAGATTTTGAAATATTAAGTACAAAACTCATCAATGTTTGTGCTAAAGGACACCGCCTGAAAAAAGGTGTTAACATAAATGTGAGTGCATATGTCTATCGCTTCCGTTAATCACATATCGTAGCTGAATAAATGAAACAAGACTAGGTATTGAAATGAAGTTTAGGGGGAGTAAAAATTTTGAAAATACAAAAACATTTGAAAATTTGAAAAGGCCAAAAACATGAGAAAATTCAAAAAGAGTTTTGTATAAACAGAGGAAATGATAGTACATCGGTAAGACAGTCACAACATGCTAAAGAAATGGAAAGATAAAATGTAATAAACGGTCTCACTGATGATGTGACAATAGGTTTTTACGCACTTAGTAGATTGATTTCAAGATATAAACCTAAAATCAATAACTTTCTTATCTCGTGGGGAACATCTCTCGGATATATGGACTTAGTACTCCAAAATTTCGTTTGAGAGATTGCCTGATTCTGAGATATTAGGTCTTTATACTTATTGATATCTGGGGTATTATACTTGGTCTTCTGATTTTGCGTCAGTAATGGCCGCCTATACCTCGTATAATGCTTTTGCGCTTAAAGATTTCCCTCTGCTTAAAATTGAAATAATATCGAAAGATATATATGAAATGCAGTTGTAAAGAAGATTCCTAAGTGGAACATTCCTTTAAGTCGAGCCTTCATCTATTTAACTGGACAAAAGTTCTAACCTGAGCTCTCAAGGCTTCGCACTAACCTAAAGACAGGTATCATTCAGGTATATTCACCTGTAAGACTGAATCTAGGGAATCTTGATACGGGAGTATATTCTGAGGTGGGACATGCGAATAAGTTAGTTCTTAAAAACACTAATCTCGTATCTTGAATCAATTGAAGTTTGTGTGAAAATTTAAGTGGATCAGTAGTATACTGACAATCTAAGTGAATCGTTTAGAACTTAAAGTTTATAAAGATCAACGGTGCTTGTGATATGTCATAAACTGATATGATCATCTGACGCGAACTCAAACAAAAATATGTTTGTAAATATTTCTTTATTGCATTTCATTACAGAAAATCACAAAAAGATTTTCGAAGAGTTTCAGCATAAACTTTGTAAAAAATACAAAAAGATTTTGTTTCACTTTATGTTTCCACAATTGATGTTGGAAAGTTAAAGTTTCAAAATCTAAAGTATGCTGAACATGTCTCAGAAAATAAACAAGTTTATTAATTTGAAACTTGAATTTTTTGAAATGAAAAATCCAAAAATAGTTTGTAAAAGTCTCCAAGGTCATTAAGTTGGACTTGGAAGATAATCAGATAATTCAAGGTCATTAAATTAAACTTGAATGTCTGTGAAGATTTGTGGTGGTTGGATTCTTTGAATGCCAAATATACAGTTATTTGATAGGGGGAAAGAGCCAGGTAATTTGTTTATGAGTTTACAAATTTTAAATTGTCAAATAATTTGTGATAAGAGCTAGGTTCATGATCCTGGTGACCTAAAAAGCTTGAATTGTCAAAATATTTGTGTTAAGAGCCAGCTTACCTGTAGGATCGGTTTGCGACCCGAACGAGTCGTTCAGAAGAGATTTATCAGTTTCAGAGGCGGAAACTAAGAAACCGATTGCGAAACAGCTTGCGTATCACTTTAACACTGATTATATTGATATACTATCGTTTACAATCAGACCTCACACCGGCAGCACCTCGGTATGGAATTTCAGAAAACGTTACAAAATGAAATGACCAACACCCCTATATATACTAGACAAGGTTTCGCTTGAAAACATTTCAAGCGAAATCCTTATAATGACATTGAAGCGAAATCTATCCATCTATTTTGTCTTCAAGCGAAATCTTCAAATCTGATTATTTGTTATGATGATGTCATTGTTGTGATGTCATCCTTGATATCACACAAGTGATGTCATCATTCTATAAGATGATGTCACGCTTGATTAGATCTGCAACGAACCTGAGACTCAACATAAGACGAAGACGACAGATGAATGCACCAACAGACTCCCCCTCAGATGTTGACGAGTCTTAAATGTCGAGTATTCTCAATCTTCAGTCTTTATCAGTCTCTTTTCTTTATTAGGATATACCAGGATCTTCTCTTTGGCTCTAACCTCGTCAGACTCCCCCTCTCATCATGATGGGATCGCTGTCTGGAATTAGCTATCACCTTGAGATTAATCTCTGGCTTTAACTCTGTTCAGTTCATCTCCTGCACAAATCTCATTAAAAACATAAGTTTTTACTTAAATCAATAAGAAAACTTACTAGTAATAGTTACATCAAGTTCGAATTAATGATCTCGATTAACTAATCAAACTTTTCTTTCTCAAAACAAATTTCTTCTGTAAAACTCACACTCCCAAACCTGTTCATCTTGTTCAGCACTTGAAATTTTGAAAATCAGCTCTTCAACATCAGTTGTCGAAAATCTTTTTGTATTTTTCAAAATTTATGTTAAAACACACTAAAATCTTTTTGGATTTTAGATTATAACAGAAATGCAATAAAGAAATATTTACAGACAATATTTTTGTGAGTTCGTGCAAGAGGATCATATCAGTTTTTAAGACCAATCATCAACACCGTTAAGCTTTAAACATTTTCAGATCTAAACGATTCACGTTGATTGACGATATTGTTTGTCCACTTAAACTCAATCTAAAAACTTTCAATCTGCTTACCGATACTTTAAAGTATATTAAGATAGCACTAAAATTCTTATGGACCCCACGATCTCAGCATATTCCCTCATCATGCAATACACTGACTCAAGTAATGCCTTTAAACTTTATCAACTGTGATTTGTGCGAAAATAAAGCAGAATGTTTAAACATTAACAATCAGGTCGATACTTCCGTATACGCAGAGAAAGTCCAATGTTTAAACAAAATAAGAAAAATAAAACAAGTTGAAGTTGTTTAGGCTTTAACCACCAGGTCGATACTCCCGTATACGCAGAGGAGGTCCAAAGCTTAAACGAAACACCAAAGAAAATAAAGCAGAACGTTTAGGCAACAACATCCAGGTCGATACTCACGTATACGCAGAGGATGTCCGATGCTTAAACAAAATAAAGAAATAAAACAAGTTTAAATCTTTGCAAAATAAAATGCACAATCACAGCGACTTTTTAGCAAAGTTGTGAAAGTTCACAAACTTAACCAGTTTTATGTCTTTCGACAATCAGCGATTACCGAGTAGGCACACAATCAAGAAGGACAAAACTAAGTACTATGCTTTTGATCATGTTTCCCACTAGAACTAGGCTTTTTCATTTAAGTTTGTATCGTTATCGCAAATCTACTAGTCTAGCTGAGCCTACCGTCATATCTTTAGTGAGATCGCTTATCACATTTTGACTTTCCATTTCTTTAGCATGCTGTGACAGTCCAACTGATCTACTATCATTTCCTCTTTTTCACAACAAAACTCATTTTAAATTTTTCAATGTTTTTGACATTTTCAAATTTTCAAATTTTCAAATTTTTTTTTAAATTTTTACTCCCCCTAAAATCAAAATATGTCTCAATTTTGATTTTCTGGGAAAATTTGAAAAACCAAACTGTACAAGTAACATGACAACTGATATCGAATCACTTCAATTCGCCATCCACTAGGCATAAACAATCAGAACTCCCCCTCACAACAAACTATTTTCCCATAATGATTTCAAAACACTTAAGTTTGTTTTAATCAAAATGGTTTTTCCGGAAAATAAGTTTTGTGTGTCTTTTCACAAATTCGGGGATCTTTCATCACTTTGTTTTCTTCAATCACTTGTAAGATTTAACATTTATCAATTTTAACAACACAATCACATGTAGAAAATCAAGTACAACTTAATGTCCCTGATTTACCACTTGTAAGTCGAAATATCACATTCGTGAATTTCTCTAGAAATGTGCCGATTCATGTTCCACGCTTACCAACCTGGGAACTCCGGCAAGTCAGGTTTTTCATTTAAACAAATTCACCCAAGCCTGACGGTCCTTGGGTGATTTCGAATTCTTGTTCAACAATGGTGGAAAATTTAGATCATCCATTGTTAGACCAGAATTCTCAACTTTTACCTCAATCAATGGCTCCTCTGGCTTTGACGAACCAGAATCATTGCCTGCACATGGCTTGTCTGACTTTGACCTGTCAGATTCATCGCCTGAAGGTGGCTGGTCTGACTTCGACACGTCAGATTCATCGCCGACCATTTTCTTCTTCTTCTTCTTCTTTTCTTCTTTCGTCCTCAGATTTGTATCTGATGAATTCGTCTTTCTTGACTTTGCAATCGAGGAAGTCGATTCATCAGAACTCTTATTTTTACCAATAGATGAACCCGAGGACAAGATCTTCTCAAGATACTCTCTCGCCTTCTTTCTCTTCTTCCTCAGTCTGTCTTTTTGCCCCTGAGAAAGCTTCACTTTCTTTTCTTGAACTTTAGGTTCTTGAACCTTCTGTTCTTTGGGCTTGACATTGACTGGTTTCTTTGCCATCTTCTGAGAATTAACCCTCAATCTTTCATTTGATCTCCTTGGGCAATCTCTGACAATGTGACCTCTGATGTTGCAGTTAAAGCATCTCCTCGTCTCATAACTCCAACCTTGGCAGTTAACAGCAATGTGTCCTTTATAACCACATCGGTAACACACTCTGTTATCGTACCAATCACCATTTTCAGTCCAAACATTCAGATCATAGCACTGTTTGGCTTGGTGATAATCATTGCTCCTCTTGTTTGCTGGATTTGACTTTTGAGCACTGTGGTCCGACCTGCACCACTTATTACCAACAATTTTAGAGTTTTCAGTTTTCGATTTTTGTAATTTTTCATTGCGATTGGATGATCGATCTGTTGAGCTTTTATTATCTTTTTGAACATTTTTCAAAATTTTCTCTTTTTGTTTTTGTTCCACTTTCTTCTTCAAAGGTTTTTGCTTAGAGCATTCTCCCTTTTCAGTTGATTGTGGAACAGTTTCTTGAAACTTTTCTTTTAATTTCAAAAACAATTTTTGTTTTTCGAATTTTTTATTTTCATCATCAGATTTCTCATCACAATCTTCAACTTTGACTTTGTCAAAGTTTGTGACATCGTCACTTATTGGAACGGAATTGATCGGTTTTGGACAGGAGAACTCAGATGAAGTCACAAAACCTTTCAATTTCTTTTCAAGCTCATCAATTTTGTTCCTTGAATTTTCAGCTTCGTTTTCAAGCTGAGATATTCGTTCAAGATGAGACTTGATTGTTTTTTCGTTTTCATTCTTCATGTTTTCAAGAACAGACTTTTCATTTTCCAAAACATTTATCTGTTCTTGAAATTTTGTCTCATTTGCTTTCAGATTCTTATTCTCAAGCTTTATCCAGAAATCTTCCTTTTCTGAATTTAACTCCTTTTCTTCTAACTCTTTGATTTTCTTTCGAGCACATTCACATTCTTTTTCAAGTTTGATAATATTCTGAAGATGGGAATTTATCATTTTTTGCTTTTCGATGTTATTTTTGCTAAACACATCTCTCCCATTTTCAAGAATTTTTATTTGACTTTGAAATTCTTTTTCCATTTTTAATTTTTCTATTTCAAAAACTTTCAATTTATCTTCAAAATTTTTTGCATTTTCTTTCAAATTCTGATTTTCCAATGTCAAACTGTTCAAGTTACTTAACAGTTTGTCATTCTCAGATTTCACATTTACACAATTTTCCTGCATAACAAGAATTTGCTTATCATCAGCTTGCTTCTTATCATTCAGCTTTTTGACTTCCGATTTTAAACTTTCCACATCTTTCAAGAGTTTGTCATTGTCAGCTTCAAGTTTATCACATTTAGAGCACACTGATGCAGAACTTAAAGATTCATTCTTCACAGATTCTTCATTCTTTGGAGCTAGCTCTTCCTTTGCCCTAAATGTACCTGCACAAAAGATTTTAACGAAATCAAGAGGATTTGCATACTCATCAATATAACAACCTCTCTTAATATCGTATTTTATCACAAATTTTGCCCTAACACATTCAACAATCCTTTTGTTTATCTCATCAATCACATCTAAGCCCATATCCATCAAATGATTTTTTAAAACATTTATCATTTCTTTCCTTTTCTTTCTATTTTCAAATTCATGAGTTTTAAGTATGCTGATGAATCTTTTTAGATGTAATTTTGAAAAATTTGAATCCTTTCTAAAATTTTTCAAACATTCACTCCATTCAATAGGTAATGCATCTGCAAACTTTTCTATTTTTTCAGCATCTGATAGAAATATCTCATGATTTTTTAAGTAACCAAGTAAGACTCCATATCGGTTCTCTAAATTTTCCAATGTTTCATTTTTCAAAGATGCAAAATATTTAAACCTTTTGACCCAAAGATCCTTTTTCACATTTCTATAACTATCATCCAAATACCCCATATACCAATCATTTAATCTTTCAAGATCATGATTTTCCATCTCATCAAACATCACTTCCATTTTTCAAACAGTCCCGACAAATTTCGCTCAAAACACACTTTCAATTTAACCAAGACACTTTAAGATAATCAAACTGATTAGGCTGATTACTAGATATATTCTACGAATTTTGATTGGGCCGCAACTTGTTCAACACATGAATTAAATCGGTAGATAAACCCAATAGCCGACAATATTGATTACTACTTAAATCTCATTGGACCGCAAGTATGTAGTGAATTGGCAACAACTTTCAAAAATAATGGTTCACATGCAAACTGACAATATGATCACATGAATTTCTTTTCCAAAGAACTGACACCCTCGTTTAATGATATACACAATACACGATGCACTTTCACGTGTTAAACAATTCAATCGGATAGAATTTTCAAGTGGTCACATGTAATTCCAAGCATGCTCAACATATTTATCATCTTTCAAATGCAAACCATTGAGTCTATATTATACGACATCACATGTATTTAATCAATGTAAGTGGCCGACAACACCTTTACAATATTCAACACAAATGAATCGGTGATATTAATTGTTTCACATGAGCTGCTGACCAATTTCTTTTAATGTTTCACAGAAACAAATGCTCTTTTCACGTGCAAAACAAATCAAGCGAAATCTACAACTTATTTCAAACAAACTACTGTTTTCAAGCGAAAACCTCGATTTCGCTTCAAACTCTAATTTTTTCAAGCAAAATCCAACCGTATTTCAGCAAATAACGATCTGATTTTGGTCCGATTGAACAAGATTTAATCCGGTTTTAGATCTGAAACTCTCAAGGGTTTGTTAAAATATGTTTACGCATATTATGTGAGAATTTGAGCCGATTTTAACCGTAAAAATTTGTTCGATTTTGAAAGAAGGTGTAGAAAATCAGAAAAAGTGACAAAAAACGAGCTGTTTTGGCGAAATCTCTTCCTCCTGAGCTCTGATACCAATTGTAGGATCGGTTTGCGACCCGAACGAGTCGTTCAGAAGAGATTTATCAGTTTCAGAGGCGGAAACTAAGAAACCGATTGCGAAACAGCTTGCGTATCACTTTAACACTGATTATATTGATATACTATCGTTTACAATCAGTCCTCACACCGGCAGCACCTCGGTATGGAATTTCAGAAAACGTTACAAAATGAAATGACCAACACCCCTATATATACTAGACAAGGTTTCGCTTGAAAACATTTCAAGCGAAATCCTTATAATGACATTGAAGCGAAATCTATCCATCTATTTTGTCTTCAAGCGAAATCTTCAAATCTGATTATTTGTTATGATGATGTCATTGTTGTGATGTCATCCTTGATATCACACAAGTGATGTCATCATTCTATAAGATGATGTCACGCTTGATTAGATCTGCAACGAACCTGAGACTCGACATAAGACGAAGACGACAGATGAATGCACCAACATTACCAATCCTGGAAATCTCAAATAAGTCTAATTGTCAACTCATGTTATGAGATCCAGGTTCTTGATCCTAAAGTGATTAGAAATTCTCTCAAGTGTTTTGAATTGTCATATGTATAGATAAGAGCCAGATTTCGATCCTGAAAACCGAAAGCTTAATGCAAGGGGGAGTTTGGAGAGAGAGTTTATCGAAAGGGGGAGCTGATGAATCAGGATGCAAATCCAAGGAGAGTATGTTAAAGCAAAGGGGAGTATGTGGTGCTAATTTTGTCAAAGCTTCAGGAAGACTCAAAGGTAATAAAGATGCGACGAGATTGACTGCAACAATATCCAAGGGGGAGTCTGTGAGTGCATATGTCTATCGCTTCCGTCAATCACATATCATATCTGAACAAATGAAACAAGACTAGGTATTGAAATGAAGATCATATATGACAAGGTAGATCTACACGGATGGGGGATCATGTAGATCCACATGGATCTATACAATGCACCATATTAGGGTTAGTTTTGGGTGCGCATTCATACGGACGCGCTTGATCCGCACTTACATTGTTGATCCGCACCAATGTCTAGATCCGCACATATATGTCCATTCGTGGATAGGTTAGTGAGGATGGACCTTGCCTATAAATAGGAGATGATGTCTCGTTCATTTGTATCTTTGGATGTTAGTGTAACGAAACTCTGTCCAATTGTTTTCACGGTTTGTAATTGTTCATCATCAATAGAAAACAACTTATAATTAGTTGTTCTTGTCTGATCCACTCTTGTACTTAGATTCTGCATAAGATACGAGATCTATGCAGTCAACGGTGTATCGGAATCGATCCTAACACGAACTCTCAATAAAGGACAAGACTTGTAATTTACTCTTATAAAAATCAAATTACTATTCATGATCATTTTCCAATTATATGTATATAATATAATACTTGTGGGATTCCCACGCGATTCGCTGCGGGTTTTCAGCCATTATCTGTCTTGTTCATTGTACTACCAGTAGGATACCGACACTCTGCATAGCAAGCGACACGTGGTGTACATCGACTGAAAACCATAAAACAAATAGCCGTACTGGTATTGATGGTTTGTATCGGTTCGATTCATTACACTACCAGTATCGCACAGACACTTGATATAGTTTACGATACCAAAAAAAAACTTATTGTAAAATATAACTCTGTGTTTAACGAATTTTATACCGCCATTTCTAGAAAACTATAATGAACAAATACGGTATCCGTACCGATGTCAATGTGGACCAAGAGTGAGGCTGCCAAAACCCGCTAGATCTAACCCTTTGTTCCTTGGTCTAAACTTAGATTAATGGTGCTTACGTATACCGTATTCGCACATGATCTATTGTGTCATTCCTTAGTTTTAACATACCATTGTACATGTATTTATTTTCCCCAAAGTTTAGAAAACTAGAAAACATTTAAAAGTGGGGACATGAACTCGCTGTTTTGCGTCTTCGTGCGTCCTAACTTCACCGGTCCCTTCTTGGTTTGTGACGTAACCTATAAATGTTCTACGTATGCTAATCACCTAAACTTGTAATTTACTAAGTACAAGTTATCCATCTTGTCTTATATGTATATGTTCTTGAACTATTAATATATATTTTACAAAATATATATAATTTTGTATACGTGTAAGTTGTGTTAACGGATCTAGTTCTTATTGTGGCTTCGTGCCGCGCATGAGTAAGATGTGCATGTCCGAGACATGTGTGGGCCGTGCCCTTTGTGGATTCAGGATCGTGATTGATTCCTTCTCCGTTGAATGCGTACAAACACGTATAATGTGCGGAATCCAAATACGCGGGTGGATCAGACACTCAGACGTAATTAATAATGTTTTCTATTGCTGATATAACAGTACAAAAACGTGAAAACAAACGGGCAGAGCTTTGCCTCAAAGTTGCTCCCCAAAGTTACAAATGACAAAGACCTCTTTCCTATATATAGACACACGGCTTCGTACGAAGCCTTAGATGGTGCCTTCGTACGAAGCTACTCTTGCTTCATTACTTGCTCTCTTCAATTCAGTAACAGTCTTGTCTCATTCGTTTCAGCTACGTTTTGTGATTGACACAAGTGATAGACATATGCACTCACAGACTCCCCCTTGGATATTGCTGCAGTCAATCTTGTAGCTTTCTATCTCTCTCTGAGTCTTTTAGTAAAGTTGACATTAACATCAACACAGACTCTCCAATCTCTAATAGAATCCCTGTGAATTTGTTTATAATTTCAGCTTCAGCTCCTCATATCGTTTGATTTCTTTCTTCAGGCTCCCCCTTTCGTTAAGCTTCCGTGCTTTAGGATCGACACCTGGTTCTACAAGCTCCTCCAGAATTGTTATATGGATCTTTGAAAGCAAGCTCCCCTTGCTTCAACCTTGTCTTCAGACTCCCCCTTAAGCTCAGCTATTTGGATCATATTCTGGCTCTTTCATCTGAAAAATCTCAACCATTTGTAAGATATTTAACAATTTAAGGTCTAGGATCAATAACCTAGCTCTAAACATATAACATGAATAAGCTGGAGCATTTCAAATATGTGACAGCACAGGACATCATTTGATCATAGAAAACTGGATTTTATATTTAACAGTGAAAATGTTTTGTTTTTCCAGAATCGATGATCAGACTTCAAATATTTTCAGATCGAGAACCTGTCTTACATTTAATCAATGTTAAACTATCTTATATCTCCCAAGAATGATTCCCTGGCCCTTAATCACAGATATATTTGACAATTTTAGGTTTTTCCAGGAATGATAACCTGGCACTCTCCCCTTATCAAATAACTCCATATATTTCAGTTTAAGAATCCAAAACCTTACAAATATCATCCAAGTCCAAATTAATGACCTAGGAGATTTTCACAAACTGTTTTTGAAAATTTTCATTTTTAAAAACTTCAAATTTCAAATTAATGAACTTGTTTATTTCAGAAACATGATCAGCATACTTAGATTTTGAAACTCAGCATTCAGACATCGATTGTCGAAAATAAAATTGAATAATTTTTTTTTTGTATTTTTCTGACATATAAAGAAATCTTTACAGACAATATTTTGTTTGAGTTCGTGTCAGAGGATCATATCAGTTTATGACAAACCACTAGCACCGTTAAGCTGTAAACACTTTAAGTTCTAAACGATTCACTTAGATTGTCAGTATATTGATCCACTTAAATTTTCACACAAAGTTCAACTGTTTCGAGATACGAGATTTAGTGTTTTAAGAACTTAACTTACTCGCGTGTCCCACCTCAGAATATACTCCCGTATCAAGATTCCCTAGATTCAGTCTTACAGGTGAATATACTATATTGATATCTGTACTCTGGGTTAGTGCGAGGCCTTGAGAGCTCAGGTATGAACTACCGTTCAGTCAAAGAGATGAAGGCTCGACTTTAGGTGTATCCCACTTAGAGATCTTCTTTACAACTGCAATTGATTTATATCTTTCGATATTTTTCAATTTTTATGCAAAAGGTAAGCATTAAGTGCGCAAAGTATTATACGAGGTCTAGGCCATTGCTTCCGCAATATCAGAAGATCAGGTATAATACCCCAGATATCAAATAGTATAAAAATCTAGTATCTCAGAATCAGGCAACCTCTCAACCGAGATTTCGGGGGTTACCCATATATCTGAAAGATGTTCCCCACGAGATAAGTAAGTTATTGATATTTAGGTTTATATCCCAAAATCAATCTACTAAATGTATAAAAACCTACTGGCATATCATCAGTGAGACCGTTTATCACATTTGACTTTCCATATCTTTAGCGTACTGTGATTGTCTACTGATGTACTATCATTTCCTCTTTTTACACAAAAACTCTTTTTCATTTTCTATTGTTTTTGGCTTTTTCAAATTTTCAAATGTTTTTGTATTTTCTGAAATTTTTACTCCCCCTAAAATTCAAAACATTTAAAGGAGATTTGACAACCCGATGATGGATTTAGGGGAAAAAGGGGATGCTAGTGATGATGATCAGGTGATGTAAGGGCTAAAGGAATATATAACTTCTTTTATTTATTTAGAGTTAAATGCATTCATTTATATTTTTTTAGAGTTAAAAAAGTGACGGTGGGACAGAGATGGGTGGCATGGTGCGGTGGTGATAATGGTGGGTGACGGTGAGACGAAGATGGGTGGCAGTGGTGTGGTGGTTGTGTTTTAGGAAGTGGAGTTGGATGATTGTGGTGGTTTTGTACTAGATTTTTTGAAAGAAACAGGATATAAAGATAGAGGGAGGAGAGAGAGAGAGAGAGAGAGAGAGAGAGAGAGAGAGAGACTAAAAGAGGGTATAAACTTTGATAAAAATAAACATTTAATAATGAGTAAATTGCCATTTTAGTCCCTGACTTTTGTTCAAATTTGCCATTTTAGTCCAAATAGTTTTTTTTTTCACCTCTGGGTCTCTGACTTTTCCCTTTTGTTGCCATTTTGATCCAACCTATTAACTCCGTTAGATAATGTCAATTAACTCACACTAAATAGTTTAGTACTTGCCATTTTCATCCAAAACCTTTTTATCCCTTTATAAATAATAAATAATATATCCTTTTAAACCTAGGCAAAGTCCCACTTCTCTCTCTCTCACACACACACTCTCTCTCTCTCTCCTCAAGAACACCCCAAATCACATCACTGTGCACCACCATCAAATGTCACAAAACGACCACCTACCACCGTTAATCAACACCCAACTGTCACAGAACCATCACCGCACTTCCGACAACGCCAACCACCGTTCACCACCACGGCACCACCCAACCGTTCACCACCAACCACCCGCCAATCCTAGATCTAACGAAGACCGGTGCGGGCAAACCGATTTCCCTGTGTTAAAACATAACAAAAGGCCTAGACGAACTCTGGCAAAAGGTGTGTATTCAGGCGAATATCTGGTGACTGAGGTAAGTGGTAATAACCTGGGTTTCTGTATACGGTTGCAAACGAATTTGAGGGTGCTTGGAAAGATTTAAGGGTGTTTGTTCAAGAGGATTGATTTGCAAAACAATTTTGAAACTCATCTCCGGACATCAGTGTATTCTCCGGCGAATGTTCAGATAACTTGCGATTGGATGTCGGAGAAAACAGAGTATTTTGTGGTTTAGGGAATGATGTGTGTATTTGGTCGTGGATTGAGGTGTGGTGGGTTTTGATTTGGGGTTAGTGGTCGGGATGGGTTTTGATGTTGGTATGAACAATTTTTGTTGTGAAGGGTGGAGGATGACAATGATTGTGAATCGTGGAGGATGGTGGTGATAGTTAACGGTGGAGGATGGTGGTGACCGTGAACAATGGTGGTGGTGGTGGTGAAAAAAGATGAAAGAAATTGATGGTGGTGATGGTGATATCAAATTCATATGTATATATGTTAAAAAAGTTTGTTTTATTTTTATTAATTAAAATAATTTTTTTTAATATATTTATGTGAAAAAGGCAAAAAAAAAATATATAAATGCAAAATAGTTATTGGATGAAAATGGCAAAAAGCAAAACATATTTATAATCTGACCAAAATACCCTTAACTAAACTGAGTTTTTTAGACAGAGTTAGGGTATGTGATCAAAATGGCAATACAAGGGAAAAGTCAGGGACCCAGAGGCGAAAAAAACTATTTGGACTAAAATAGCAAATTTGGACAAAACTCAGGGACTAAAATGGCAATTTACTCTTTAATAAAAATAATAGACAAAATGACAAAAATACCCCTTGACTAACTGAGAAGCATGGATGGGGTTAAGTCAGTTGGATCAGAATGGCAGTGATGAAACCTTTTTGGAACCAGATGTTAAAAATGAAACCTTTGGACTAAACTGGCAAAATGGCTCAAACCACAGGGACTAAAATGGCATTTAACTCTTAAAAGTATAAATCGACGTTTACTTAGTCAAACTAATGCAAATACATGTATACTTTCCTAAGTATACATTTGGTAAGATTACAATTATATTTATAATAAAATAATATTGAAAATGTTATTTAGAGTTAATTGCTAAAATCGCACCTGAGGTTTGGGCACATTTGCCATTTTCGTCCAAAATGACACTTTTGTACCATTTTGCCCCCCACGTTTGTAACTTTTTGCCATTTTCATCCAAACCACTAACTTAGTTTATTTTTTCTGTTAAGTTGAATGATATTTGGATGAAACTGGCAAATATAAACCACAGGGACGATTTTGGCAATTTACTCAAACTATTTTTAGTTTCTTTTATTTAATTAATTTTGTCACATATATAATAAAAAAGAATATACATGCAATTTTTTTATGAAAAAAAAAATAGTTGTCACATATTTTTTATAAATTGTCATCCAACCACTAACTAAGTTGATTTTTTTCTATTAAGGCGAATGATGTTTTAAATTTTATAAATTAATACAGAAATTAATTTCCAATTTCTTTATATAAATCAGTTTTATTAAGAGAAAAAACTGGTATATACTTTTCAATATTTTCGTTCTTAAACTTTTAATAAATATATGCAGTTTGAAATATTAGAAGAAAAATAAATCATACATTTTCTATTAGTTTTTTTTCGTTCTTATCCGAAGAAAAAGAAATCATACATTTTCAGTTAGTTTTTTTTAGTTCTTATCTATTTTTAGTTTTTAGTTTATTTTTATGTAAATGTATTATTTTGCTTGTAACATATTCTATTAATGGGTGACCACACTATTTAAGTATTTTGGTCAAGGAAATGTAATAAATTGTCACGCTAGCTGGTTTTTCTTTGTAGTGAGCTTTATGTTATAACTCAAGCATTATGTAACTAAAGGTTGTGGGATGATACAATCAAACTTTGTGAATTTAGTTCAAACGTCTAATATTGTCATTAGGAAAAAAAACAAATTGGGTAATTTTAACAAACATTTTCATAATTCAGGTAAAAAAACAAAAGAATTTGTAACAGATATATAAAACTTAAAGTTAATTTATTATAATTGAAGAACTAAAAAACTAATATATATATATATATATACTAGTCGTTTACCCGCGCGATGCGGCGGGAAACATATCACTTAGGTTGGTGAGTTTAGGGCTATGTACGGGGAGGTTCAGTTTTGAGCCATAACCAAAACCAAATTCGTGATGCAACGATAGTTTACAATGTGATACTCGTTTTTTGTTAGTTTATCAATCATTTCGTGATATATTGTATAGTACTTATGTTGTTGGTTTGTTACTTTTATGGTCGGTTATTTTGATTATCAAGACAGGCCAAATTGGTTGAAATAATAATTATTTATATCTATTAAAGTTAATTACACAAATAGTCTCTGCAATTATGAAAAGTCCTTTATACCCTTAACCTAACCCTTAATATCTACACTAATAGCACAGTTTCATCACACTTCTCAACATCATCTCCCAACTCCCAACACCGCCGATTATCATCATCTTCATCGACATCCAACAGACATCTTCATCGTCTTCATCGAATCGAGCACTCATTCATCTTCATCGAACATATCATCTTCATCATCTTCATCTTCATCTTCATCATCTTCATCTTCATCATCTTCATCAGGTTCATCTTCAAAACAGAGGTTTGGTTTTGTTTGATTCTATAGTTTCAGATCTCATGTGATCATTTGGCTGATTAGAGTACAGATGTAGGTTGTTTATTGAAACTATGATACTTGTTTGTTTTAATTTCTGAATCAAATGCGAAGAAACAAGTGTGTAGTTATTTGAACACATCAATATTGTTACTTGAAATGTGAAAAATGATTTTTGGTAAATTTCAAATCGTTTTGGTTGGTTGTTTGAGAACTGTTTAAAAAGAACTGATCGGATCAGTTTCGGATTGATGTGTTCCTCATTGATTTTTGGTTTGATTCGATGATTTGAATGTGTTATTTGGGTATTTTTGGTTTGATTCGATGATTTGAATGTGTTCCTCATTTTGATTTTTGGTTTGATTTGATGATAATCAGTTATTTGGGTATTTTGGGCTCTTCATGTTTATTTTTCTTGTGAAAAAACAGAGGGTTCTTCATGTTTGTTTTGCTTTGAAAAAACAGAATGTGTTTATTGGTCATTTGAATGTGTTTGATTCGATGATAATAAGTTATTTGGGTATTTTGGGTTCTTCATGTTTTTTTGCTTGTGAAAAAACAGAGGGTTCTTCATGTTTGTTTTGCTTTGAAAAAACGGAGTGTGTTTATTGGTCATTTGAATGTGTTTGATTCGATGATAATCAGTTATTTGGGTATTTTGGGTACTTCATGTTTGTTTTTCTTGTGAAAAAACAGAGGGTTCTTCATGTTTGTTTTGCTTTGAAAAAACATAGTGTGTTTATTGGTCATTTGAATGTGTTTGATTCGATGATAATCAATTATTTGGGTATTTTGGGTACTTCATGTTTGTTTTGCTTTGAAAAAACAGAGGGTTGATTTGTTTTGCTTTGTTCAGGTTTGTTTGTACATAATGGCTGCGAATGTAAAGATACGCAAAACACCAACTACGAAGGCGAGAACACTTGACAACCTCCTAGAAGATGGTGCGGTGCACACCAGGAACTGATTGATATGAATGAATATAACCCCAGTGTAGCTCTTTGATTTTCCTTGAAATTCCAGAGCTCGCTAATTACATATCTACCACTGGGGTTATATTCATTCATATTTGCTACATTCCAAAGTGCACCCGTCAGTAAAGATCCACAATTGCTTGTCTCTGTATTGTATGTTACGGTCTTTTGTTATCGAGTCTGTAAGTTCTGTCAAGTCTACGAAGTTGGTATGACGTTTTGTCTCTGTATTGTATGTATTAAAAGTTTACATTTAATATACGTTTTCTCTAAAGGCGACACCTGTCAGTTTTCCGTTTAGTTTTGGTAGAACCTTCATTACAGCATGAAAGTTAAAATATAAATCAAAGGTGGAAATGAATAGGACGGGTTAACAAATCAAACAGGCAATTCTGAAATAACTGGGTTTGAGCAGGTTAACGTTGAATATCTGCTCATTTTGTATACCTTGTTTCTCTATTAAAGACATTTTTTTTGTTTCTCTATTATTCGTATACAAACACTGAATAAGCAGTTGCATAAGTCTTTCAAAAGCTACACAATGAACCCGAGACTAAACCACTTTGTATGAATTTTGGGTTGGTCTCAGGTCGGGTCAGTTTTCGTGTATGAATGCTACAAGTATAAGTGAATGTAAGATTGTTTCCATTGCCGTTGCGCATCAAAGAATGAAATCAAACCATGCCAAAAATCTAAGAAGATGATGATTACACAATACAAAAATAACTTTCTTTTTTTCTTAATATAATTTGTGTTCATAAATACAACAAATTAAAAAAAATTCAACCTGAATACTCATTGGCCTTTTTTCTATCCTTAATTGAAATACACATATCAACATGGTCAAAGCTTCTGAAATCATACATAATGACTATCAAAACAAAACTGGTACACTTTAGCGATCGGAATGTTGTTGCCATTAAATTCTCTCTTTTCTACTCGTCCAAAGTCTCCATATCGTAGCGAAAGCCACAACTCCCACCTTCTTCCAAGCCTTAGACCCAACTTGACTTCTAAAGTACTCCAGCATCTCTTTTATGCTTTCACATTGAGCTGGTCCACAACCGTATAACAAAATATTAGCAGCACAACATTTCGGTTTAATAAATAAGAAATTAGAAGGGCAGCTTAACTCACGTGCTTTTGCAGCACAACAATATCTCAGTTTCATCAGCTGCAGATTCTTCTTGGCCTGAAAGTCCCAAAAAGAAAATTCCTACCAAACCGAATCCTTTCACTCAGACTAAATACTCTATTTGTTCTCTGTTTTGCTTTCATACTGAAACCCTAGTAACTCCAAATCGGTTCAATATATGTTGTGTAAGCAAAATATCACAATAAACATCAAACTATAGCTGATTGATTTCGATACACCACCTGCTCATTTGCTTATCAAAACAAAACTGAATCTTATCAGTAACATTAGATCTATAACAAACATAATCAGCTACAAACATACCAGATCTGTAACAAACATAATCAGTAACATAAGCATGTAAATCAGCTACAAACATACCAGATCTGTAACAAACATAATCAGCTACAATCATTTTAAGCACATTATACAACCTTTAAAGCATAAAGGTGTTGAAAAATCCTTCAACACGCGGAGCAGCTCACATAAACTAACCGGATCTCTTTGACCCGTTTTACTCAAATGGATCCAATATATACTTTCTTTCACTCAGACTAAATACTCTATTTGTTCTCTGTTTTGCTTTCATACTGAAACCCTAGCAACTCCAAATCGGTTCAATATATGTTATGTAAGCAAAATATCACAATAAACATCAAACTATAGCTGATTGATTTCGATACACCACATGCTCATTTGCTTATCAAAACATCTGGAAGACTCAGACATGTAATTGAGAGATGAACACAACTACGGGTAAAGCCATGGCTGCAACACACGGTTGCAGAATGAGAACTATGCAACCTGGATATTGCCCCGCCAAGATGCTACTCGGATCTTCTATGTACCTTCAAAATACAATCATCATCACAGTCTATTGTGTTATGTAACCTCGCTTTAAAGCATGATGTACAAGAGTAATTTACCACTAAACTTAAACAACCTTTAAAGCATGATGTACAAGTGTTTTAAGCACAAGAAACACATATGTAACCTCACAGGCTCAGCTTATGCATCATAGCCTCAACACTTTCAGTTCAGACATATTAAGAACACAAGCTCAGCTTATGCATCATAGACTCAACACTTTCAGTTCAGACAGATTAAGAACACAAGCTCAGCTTTTGCATCACAGCCTCAAACACTTTCAGTTCAGACAGATTAAGAACACAAAATCCAGAATACACAACTCCTTTGTCAAATGAATCCGGAGTACACAAAATCTGGAATACACAAAATCTGGAGTACACAACTCCTTTACCACCCACCGGCAACTGTAAAAGCAAAACTGAATCTTATAAGTAACATTAGATCTATAACAAACATAATCAGCTACAAACATACCAGATCTGTAACAAACATAATCAGTAACATAAGCATGTAAATCAGCTACAAACATACTAGATCTGTAACAAACATACCAGATTCGGGCTGTCAATATTCCTCTAAGAACTCAGATCTGCAAAGTTATGGTTCTCATATTCCTTAGTCGTGTAACCTCAGATCTGTCAATATTCATCAAAAATCCTCAAAAAATGACGGTAGATCTGAGAAAAATTTCAGCAGAAAAAATTACCTGGCTCGACGGTGGTAAGGTAGATCTAAGTCGACGGTATCTCCACCGCTCCATCTTCATCTATAATAGAACAAACAAAACAACCTCTAAGTCGACGGTGGTACGATAGATCTAAGAAAACATTTGGCCAAAAAAAAGTACATGGATCTTTTTTCCACCGGAGAAAGAAACCCTAAAAGAAGTTAAACCCAGTAAATCTGATGCCGGAATCGCCGGAGAAAGAAACCCTAAAATTTCACAGATCTAAGTCAAACCTTAAATTTCACAAAAAATGCCGATAACGTTAAAAATACGGTACCTGAGAAGAAGGATGGGGGCAGATCTAGTGAAATCGCCGGTGAAATCCGTCGCATGCAGACACCGCGTCTGGTGAGAGAGAGAGAGAGAGAGAGGGAGAAGAAGGATGGGGGCGGATTGTAATGCAATGAAATTAGGGTTTAGATTTAGTGAAAGAAAGTATATATTGGATCCATTTGATTAAAACTGGTCAAATGCATCCGGTTAGTTTATATGAGCTGGTTCGCGTGTTGAATGGATTTTTCAACACCTTTGTGCTTTAAAGGTTGTATAATGTGCTTAAAATGATTGTACAATGGCAAATGACAATTCTTGCCCTTCCTATATGCTTATTAAAGTAGTATATATATATAAGAACTAAAAAAGTGTAAAAACTTTTTTTGCTTAAATTTCGAATTATATAATTATATTAAAAATTTATGAACTATAAAATATTGAGACGTATATAAGTATATAACTAAATATTTATAAAAGTTTTTGACAAAATTTTATAAAGGTTGAAAGTTGATAACTGTTTGAATAAAATAATGTTATAAAGGAATAACAAATCAAATAACTTTTATAAAAAATTTCATAAAACTCATGTAATAAAAAAAAGCAATAGAATATGTTACAAGCAAAATAATACATTTACATCAAAATAAACTAAAAACTAAAAATAGATAAGAACTAAAAAAACTAACTGAAAATGTATGATTTCTTTTTCTTCGGATAAGAACGAAAAAAAAAAAAAACTAATAGAAAATGTATGATTTATTTTTCTTCTTATATTTCAAACTGCATATATTTATTAAAAGTTTAAGAGCGAAAATATTGAAAAGTATATACTAGATTTTCTCTTAATAAAACTGATTTATATAAAGAAATTGGAAATTAATTTCTGTATTAATTTATAAAATTTAAAACATCCTTCGCCTTAATAAAAAAAGTTAACTTAGTTAGTGGTTGGATGAAAATTTATAAAGAGTATGTGACAAAACTATTATTTTTTTTTTCATAAAAAAATTGCATGTATATTCTTTTTTATTATATATGTGACAAAATTAATTAAATAAAAGAAACTAAAAATTGTTTGAGTAAATTGCCAAAATGGTCCCTGTGGTTTATATTTGCCATTTTCATCCAAATATCATTCAACTTAAAATAAAAAATAAAAAATAAACTAAGTTAGTAGTTTGGATGAAAATGGCAAAAAGTTACAAACGTGGGGGGCAAAATGGTACAAAAGTGTCATTTTGGACGAAAATGGCAAATGTGCCCAAACCTCAGGGGCGATTTTGGCAATTAACTCTATTATTTATTAAAAGTAAAAATCGACCTTGACTTGGACAAACTAATACAAACACAAGTATACACATATAATACAAGAAAACATATACAAGGATAAGTTAAAACTATATTATTTATTTTTAACACATACCATATGCAAGAATTCAATATATACATATATATATATTTTACAAATAGAAAATACAATTTAAATCAACGATAACGCGACGAACGGGAAAAACCCAACTACAAAGGTTTTGGATTTTAGGGGTTTAATGTTAGGTTAAATGTGTTTATGTGTTTTTAGGTGTTATAAGGTATTATATGACCATAACTAGTTTAAAAACACTAAAAAATGCTTGTAGTTCATTTTTGGTGTTTTGGTAGTGTCCGGATAATTGTTCGGATGTCGGTTCGTTAAGATGCTAACTTGTGTGATTTGTACGGTATGATGTACCTTTTGTGTTTTGATTTCATTCCCAACACTTTACAAGTTATTCTGGATGTTTAATACTATTTCTGGATCTAGTTTAATTAGTTAAATGCTGAATTTTTGCTGAAAAATGCTGAAATGGTTATTTATAGTTCGCCTCGGACAGTTTTTAGTGCTTGTTTAAGTTTTCGAAAAGTGTTAACATAATCCTTGTTCTCCCACTTGGGATTTAATATGTTTTTGATGTCGGACATACATCTAAGTCCTAAATCTATCATTTAACTGAGTACTAAGACTGTGCTGACACAGTGAGTTTACTAATTGTTTCGACGCAACGCTTAAATTGTTTCACAATGCGATAAATGAAATGTATAGCATGCATGGTTTAAATGTATGACATGTAAGCATGTATTGTTGACGTTAAAACACATAATTGCAGACAATAAATAATTTTTAAAATAGTACGGAAGTTATCGGATTTGTGCCGTTTGTCACACTTTTGCCAGGATGCACCTCCACCACCATGCAACCATCAACGGCGATAAACATCTCCTACTCGACTATGCCCAACTACCGCCTAGGCTTCGCCCCACCAATAACCCTAACCACTATATAAAGTGTTTACAAGCTAGCGCTTATGCACAACCAATTTTGGCAATTGGGTTTGATCACGAAAACAAATCTCTTAAGAAGGTGAATATGTAGGACTTCACAACACGCTATCCGTGTTTTTGTTCCCTAATGGGTTGGGAGCTCAGATCTAGTCGAGTCATATATGTCGAGACCCATGTATCACCGTATAACAACCCTCGAAACCACCCCAAAAAGCTTCATAATCGCAAAACCGGACCCGTATAACCTTAGTTTTTATTAAAAATAAATAAAATAATGTTTTATTGCCACTCGCGGGCCGCGACAGGATCAAGGGGGTGTGTCACGGGGCGCGACAAGCCCATTTCTTGGCGGACACCCAACCCGCCACGTGGCATAACACGTGTGGGACCTCGGGCAAACTCAGCAACCCTAGCCGTAGCTAGAGGTGCCCTCGCGGGGCGTGAGAGGCTAGGCCTCGTTCTCGCGGGGCGCGAGAGAGCCCGATTTCACCTGTAAATTTAGTAGAGATGCAACATTCACAAATCGTTCAAATTCTCTTTCTCTCTTAGTCTATATTATACGAAATAGCTCGATATAATACCCCCTAAAACATGAAGCTCTACTCCGTTGTAAGTATTTTAACCCCCGATCACCAATTCGTTACCCTACTCGATTGATTTAGGACCCACCAATGCATGTCAAGGCTCTGCCTGACTAAGTTCGTTGGGGTTCTGTCTCGTGTTGTATGGCTAATGTGACTTGGGTTATTTTACTAACACGCATGCATTGTATCTTCTTAATAGAAATTCAGGAAAATAACCAAGAAATATTACCAGGAAGCCCGTAGAAATACCTAAGTTTTCAGTGTGAGTTATTCTCTTTTTCTACCAAACTGTGTTACAAAATCCCAAATATTTTCAGTTATACTTATAGTGATTGAGTCTTTGTATTCTACAATTACTACTGCCGGTATGTGGGGTTTTGTATACACTACTAATCAAGCGTTACTATTGGACAAAGAGTTAGCCATTAGTAATATGACCATGGTCATTGTAACTGTCAACGTGAAAAATACTGAATGAGTAATTTGGTAGATATAAACATTGTAATCGCTCTCAATACTGTACTGTTATAAAAGCTCATTTTTATAAACTAGAATGTACTCGCCAGTATTTGTTGCTGATAAAATGTTTTTAAAATGTGTTTCAGGTAACTTAATGTGAAGCTATAAGAAGCCAGCTATGGAGCACTGAAGGCTTAAAGAAAGTGGCTATAAAGTTACCTAAATAAAAGTTTATGTTTTCAGCAACTAGTGTTTATCCCTATAAACATATTATGAATGAAATATGGGTTTTATCCCATTTGTTTAATATAAAAGTTTTGGTGTTTTGAAACTCTAAAATTTATTTCCTAACTACGATCCTGAATAGTGGTTGTTGATTAGCCGGAGGACTTAATATCGGGAAGAAAGTGGCACTCGCACCAATGTAACATATGTAACAAAATAAAGGGACAAATAGATTGTATATATTATAAAAAAAACATTACAAACAAACTTAAACTTAACATAAGTGTTTTATATGAACTTAAATATATAAAAATATCCAAAAACTATAATAAGTTAACAAAAATCTAACTATGCGTCGCTTCTTGATAACCATCTTCATCTTGAGCACAAAACATCCATTCACCTATGAACAAAACAAGTACATCACTATTAATCTCTTGTAGTTAAACTTATTAATCTGCTATGTAACATGTGTACATGTGTAAAGTTTTGCTATAACACATATAAAAACTATATGTAAGATGTGTAATGTGGCTATACATGTGTTACATATGTGCAACCCCCTTTGTGTCCAAAAAAAGGGTTGGGGGTAACTATAAGTAACATGTGTAACGTTGTTACTACATATAAGTAACTTTTTTTATTTGTAATATAACAACCCTCCTAAAATAATTATAACACCCCTATACATCCTAAAATACACCCCGTACACGAAAAACGGCCTAAAATACCTTTAATTTTATAAATATTTAATAAAAACAAAATCTAAGGGGCTCTGGCGGGGTGCAACAGACTGCCCCTAGTCTGTCGCAGGGCGCGAGCGAGGGGACGAGTGGCGGAAACCTGAGCCGCCACGTGGCATATGCGTGTCAAGCCTAGCCGTTGATTCAGCCAAGCTAGGGCCTACCCTAGCCTAGCTCACGGGGCGCGAAGACCCCCTTGTTCTCTTTCGCGGGCCGCGAGAAAGGGTTGATCAGACCTTATAAATAGAGGATCACAGCTTCAGTTGTCAATCGTTCAATTTCTCGATCTCTCTCTTTAAACCTCTGAATAACAATTATAATATCGGGTCTAATACCCCTTAATTAGCGAAGCTCTGCCTCGTTGTAAGTATTATAACCCACGGTTACGTTTTAGATACGCTGCCGATTGATCTAGTGCTCCGTAACGCATGTCGAGGCTCTGCCTGACTCAGTCATTGGAGTTCTGTCTCGGGGAGGGTATAACTAATGTAAATTTTAGGTTATTATACTGATGGAATGGGTGTGGAATGGTGTTTAACATGTTTAAACGATTAACTTTATGAGTTTTTATGTATTTAAATGTGTGGAATTGAATAACTACGAGAAGTTAATGTTTTGTAGGTTAAACACGAAGATTTGACATGTTTCGGGGAAGACAAATGGAATGGAATTGAAGATCTTAAGATATGAAATGATAGACGGCTGAATTATGAAGACGTGGGCGAAAACGAAGAGGAAATCGGACTTAAAACGAAAAACTTATGAAGAAAACAGTGTTGTGAAGAATCTGTCAGCAGTAGGCTACGGTTTCAGCCTGTTCCAGCGTAGCCTACGGTGCTGGGTTACGAAAATTGATTAAAAACATGTGAAAAAATAGGGTTAGGGGATCTCATTCATTCCAACAGAGAGGTACGACCTAAGGGACGATTTTTGGGGGTTCTTCTTGGGTTTTTCCATCATTCCACACCGCATAATCATCATTCCATCATCAATCATGCCTTCCAACATCAAGATTGAAGATCAATTCACAAGCATGAGCGGCTAATTCCTTTATGGTTTCCTTCGAATGGAGGATTATGTTAGGTCACTTTATGTGTTTTTGACATTTATTAACTCGGTGATCTAAGCATTCGATGCTTTTCACCTATGATTTGATTGGTTGATTGTAAACAGTTACATTTTATTTAATCATTAATCTTTAATCATTCAATTCCCAAGAGTTCTAGTAATCGGGATATATTTGAGGTGGGATTAGGGTTGGTAATTGTGATTGATATTCATTTGATAACCTCCCATTATGTATTGATCGGAGTACTTAGTCGTTGGATATCACAATCAATTGATTAGGTCAAAAACTTATCTCTACGTGAGTGTTATGATAAAACACATAATCGAATCTAACTGGAAATCTAAATTCCGGAGGAACCACTGTTCTTCTTATTGATTAAAACCTCAATTTAATTCGTTTACTTTAGCAATTTCACAAATCCACAATCAAGATTTACTTTTACGCAATAGATAAGCAACATTTAACATTTCGACACTTTCCATAATCCTCCCTTGGTTCGATACCCTACTTATTCTATACTAATAGTTTAAATAGGTTTTTGCATGTCACTAACGACAGACATAAAAATGGCGCCGTTGCCGGGGAGGCGTGCGCAAAGTGCTTAGTGTTAAGTTCTAGTTTTAGTTAAATATACAAAAATCCAAAAATAGTGTCTTTTTTATTTTGTTCTGTTTTGTTCGGATTTACGTGAGGTTTTCTTGTTTTTGTTTTTGCAGGTGATCTAAAAAGTGTATGCATCATACTCGAAATTCCGGGAAGTCATCACCGTTAGTGTTCGACCCAGAGATCGAGAGAACAGTAAAGCATACAAAGCGAGTACTACATCGTGAGAACAAGATTCTACAATCACCTATACCAACATCTAAGACAATGGAGAACTCAGCAATCCCGGAGAAACAACCGCAAGACCCACTTCCACAGCAATAATTCTCACCAACACCTACTCACCCTTCACCAAACACTACCATACCAGTTCCACCACAACCACCGCAATCTACACAACCTACCTCTACATCTCCAGTACCATCATTCTCAACCTTTTTCCCAAACTTTGATAACAATCAACCAACTTCCACCCAAGCAACATCTATTCAATACCCAACTATAACCCAGACTATCAATTTACAGCATTCGTCTCCTTATGTTAGAATCATTCCCGATGATAATGCATCACCGAGTCAGACTCAAGCACCTAATGCAACATCAATTCCGCCAGCCAGCTGACCGGTTATTTCACATCAAAGTCAGCCAATGCCAAACCTTTATAGATCGACCATTTATGATCAAGGAAATAATTCAGGGGATTTCGACGATGGCTATGAGGAATATGATAACTACGTGGGTCAAAACGAGAGACAAATGGTCAATACGGGTATCTACGAGAGGCAAATAGTTGGGACAGGTGGATTCGAAGGAGTTAATCAGGGGAACTTGGGTTATCAAACGTTCGTGCAGCAAAAACAAGTTCCATATCAACAACCACAGGTGCAACCGATACCGATGCAGCAGCAATATAATCAACCTGACCAAATCAATCAGCAGCCTGTTCCGAGAAGGCCGGTGGTGGATATTCCATTACCACCACCGGTACCTCAGATCCAAGGTCAGGCAAGACCGCTGCCATGAAACTTACACCGACCAGTGATTTTACCAGAAGGAATTCTACGAAGAAATAATCAGGGCCCAGTTCGAGGTATAGAGAGCCACTTCAGACCTGCTATAGCCAACAACCCATCACCGGTTGTGATCCCGCAACTACAAGGAGGGCGGTCATTCGAAGTACGAACGCAATCAATATCCAGTCTGCCTAAGTTTCATGGTCACACACATGAAGAACCATATCTACACATTGCTGCATATGATGCACGTTGCAACACAATCAGTAGCCAAGGTTTCTCAGTTGATGATGTGAAATTGGTACTTTTCCAATTCACACTTGAAGAAAAAGCGCAACAATGGTTTCATTCACTATCGTCAACTTCGATCTTCACATGGGGTGAAATGCAGCAACTATTTTTAGACGAATTCTATACTCATCTGCGTACTAACAATGCAAGGAAGGATATTCATGGTTTTCGACAACAGCCCGGTGAGTTATTTCATGAAGCGTTCAATCGTTTCAAAATGATGCTCAAGAACTGTCCACATCATGGGATATATTTGTGGGAGCTTATGAATACATTCCACGAAGTCCTAACAGATGAAGATGCAAGGGATGTAAATTCAATATCCAATGGTACTTTCGAAATGAATTACGAAGAGGATGATTGGGAATATTTGGAAAGAACCGCAAGGGCGTCAAAACGCAAAGCTCAATCCTCCAGAAGTGCACGACATTCGACAGTGAGAGCAGTAGAGAATCCACCGGAGGTAAATGGTCAGTTTCCATTGTGTGGACATTGTGGAGATCTAGGGCATATAGCGGATCAATGCCCAGCCATTATTGGTGAAAGTGAAGATGTGAACTATGTGCAAGGTGGGGGTGGTGGAAGAAATTTCAACATGCAATCCAACACATATCACTCGGGCCTCAGAAATCACCCGAATTTTAGCTATGGGAATACGAATAATCAGCTAAATCCGGGATTTCAAGGCAATAATCCATCAGGTGGTCAAAGAAACTTCAATCAGAACCGAGTTCAAGGTAACTTTCAGGGTGGCTACCAAAACGATCAAAGAGGACCAACTGGGTCTTCTAACACTTCGGGGAATACTGATATGATGGAGATGTTGAAAGCAATTCAGCTTGACTTACAAAATCAAAGGCTTGAATTGCAAAATTGTGCTCAAAAGGAGGAAATGCGAGATAAGGCCGTTCAATCATTAACTACATAAATGGCCCAACTTGCAACCGAGATGAAGGAGCTGAAGCAGAATAGTGGGAAATTACCAAGTGATACAACAACAAATCCCGCTCATCAAAAGAAAGGCAGTCCAGTCGGCCAGGTAAGTACTTTATGTAGTGGTAGGAATTATCAAAAGGTCGACACCTCACCACAACCCGTTGATGGTGTGGTGGAGGACTTAGGTGAAAATGGTGAGAGCGACGATGAGTCGGAACCAAACATTGTTAAAAATAATGGTAAAAACACCAGTGCTACGACTTCTGAGCCAATCAAGGCTAAGGAAGGGGAACCGATTCTACCTCCCTTTCCCGAAGCCTTGAAGGATCCGGGTAATACAAAAATAATCAATAAAAGGGGACCTCAACCGGAGGAAATTTTAGAGGTATTTAAACAAGTAAAAATCAACTTACCCTTAATTGACGCCATTAAACAGGTTCCGGCTTATGCTAAGTATCTAAAGGATTTGTGCACTCAAAAACGGCAGCACAAAGTCCCTAAAAAAGTTGATCTCACTGATACAGTTAGTGGCGTATTGAAAGGGGTCCTTCCACCTAAGCTACGAGATCTCGGGACGCCTTTAATTTCAATACAAGTTGGTGATTTTAAAATGAGTAGGGCACTGTTGGATCTCGGAGCTAGCGTGAGTATTCTTCCGGGAAGCTTGTACGACCAATATAATTTTGGTCAACTGCGTCGTGCCGACACAACTGTGGTGTTGGCAGATTTGACCCTTAAGCTTCCTCGAGGAATAGTTCGCGATGTGATAGTTAATGTGGAAGAGTTCTACTTCCCTGTTGACTTTTTGGTGCTTGACTATGTCTCTGCTGATAAAGTCAATCAACCAAATGTTATCTTGGGCTGACCTTTCTTAGCCATTGCACATGCTCAGATCGACTATCGCACCGGCACTGTCGACATGACATTTGGCAATAGAAAGGTCCGATTGAATGTGTTTTCTAATGTTTCTGACATGTTTCAAAGTGATGAATGTTTCATGGCAGATATTATAGATGGATGCGATCCTCATGTCGAGGATGAGATGCCCGAGTGTTGTTTGTTTTGTGACAGGGTAGAAGAAAATCACATGTGTGATTTGGAAGAGGAAGTTCGGAAGTTGGAGGCACAAGCGGTGCAAGAGAGAAGGCCTCCATGGTCCCATCAAGTGGAGAGCCTTCCGGCTGAAATTTCATCAGGGTTGAAACCGTCACTAGTCAGCCCACCAAAGGTAGAACTAAAAGAGTTGCCCGCGCATTTAAAGTATGCGTTTTTAGGAGAGGAGCAGACTCTCCTGGTAATTATGCAGCTAATTTGGAGAAAGAACAAGAAGAAGCACTACTGAAGGTGCTGAAGACCCATCAAGCTGTGATCGGGTGGACTCTCATTGATTTAAAAGGTATAAGTCCTTCTATTTGTATGCATAAAATTATTACTGATGCAGATGCGAAGCCTGCACGGGATACACAAAGGAGGCTTAATCCTAACATGTGAGAAGTAGTAAAGAAGGAGGTAATCAAGTGGTTGGACCATGGGATCATATATCCCATTTCAGACAGTGCATGGGTAAGTCCAACCCAAACGGTACCAAAGAAAGCAGGCATTCAGATTGTCAAGGGCGATAATGGCGAGCAGATAGCCACCCGGCCGGTAACCGGGTGGTGGGTATGTATTGACTACCGGAAGCTACACGCTGCCACATCAAAGGATCACTTTCCCTTACCCTTTATTGACCAGATTGTCGAAAAATTATCAGGTTAGAAATTTTATTTCTTTCTTGATGGTTATTCAGGGTATAATCAGATTGCTATCCACCCTAATGACCAAGAAAAGACCACCTTCACATGCCCCTATGGCACATTCGCATTCAGGCGAATGCCATTTGGACTGTGCAATGCCCTGGCCACATTTCAAAGGTGTATGATGAGTATATTCTCGGATATGGTCGGGGACGCCTGATGTGTGCAAAATGCAACATATAAATTACATCAATTGTGGCATAAAACTAACCCTTTTTAGTACTAATATTGGAAAAAAGTGTGTTTTTCTCTTCCTTTTGTATTTTCAGGATTAAATGAGCTCAAATGAACAAAAGAAGCAAAAAGGCAGCTAAATCTAACATAAATACAAGAAAAGGAATAAACGTGGCATGCCCGACCCCCCGACAGCATCTTCCCAAGCAAAAACAAGAGAACAGAAGGCTGAACACGCCCCGTGCTCAATGAGCACGGGGACGGGGGCGAGCCCAAGTGTCTGCAGAAAAGACAAAGTTGTAGAAACTTCTATCACCCACCACGGGGGCCTGCCCAGCGGACACGGGGCCGTGGTCAACTCTATTCGCAGAATCTGGGGAAATCTTGATAGTACAGATACGATTCTGCACACGGGGTAGTGCCCAGCGGACACGGGGGCGTGGTCAAATAATGCAGACAAACTGCAATTAATGAAGACAGAGAAGAAGGATGGACACGGGGCCATGCCCAATAGACACGGGGCCATGCCCGAGCTGCTGTTCAGGCTATAAATAGGGGTGCTTGGCTCATTTGCAAACCATCCCTTGGCACACCACCCCTCTCACACTTCACCCACCACCCACCACCATCACAACACCATCATCCACCACCATCATCCATCATCCATCATAGAGTGTGTGAGTCGTCTCAGGATCCAACATTGATCGTAAGAGTTCTTGACAATCAAAGGCCATGTTTGCCTAAGTCTCTTACATCACTTGGTGAAGACAAGTGTCTAGTGTAATACTTTTTTTTTTAATCTTTTCTCACTTTTTATTTGGTTATGTATTAATGACTTTAATAACTAGTTTCTTATGTTGAAGGTGATTCTTCCTTATCGTTTGTCCGTGGTGTCTTGGCATTATTTTACTGTCTATATAAAATAAAAGATTTTCACCATTCATATCTCCACGGTCTATATGGAGGTATGTTGGCTACCTGGTCGGGGTTTAAGGGAATGGTTTGGTAAGAGTCTTGCCTTGTTCAGTGTATAGATCCTGCAGGGACCTGGGTCAAATTTAGTAGGACCTCCTTTAATATCCACCGGTATTGGATGGCGGGGGTCCAAACTCTTTGATCCCCTCATATGTAAGCTACTATTAAAACTTTAACCCGGTTACTTAGGATTGTATCCCTGCTGACTCAGACCACTTAGCCGAGGGTAACGTCACCTTCAAAAGAGGGGCCTACCACATTATGCATTAATAACTTAACTAATTATCCTTCAATAATCCGACCCTTTGGGATTGTATCCTTGCTGACTCAAACTACTGGGTTGAGGGTAATGTCACCTTCAAAAGAGGGGCCTACTACAATAACTAAGATAATCTCTTAAAAAGTGAAAAAGTACGTGTTGGACCGTGTTCCGACCCTAAATAGTCAGTATAAGGCAGTTCATCTTCAAAAACAAAGGCGGAATCAATGTAGATGAAGTAACACAGCTGTTCCTTTCAATATCTTCTTTATTAATGCTTTCTAAAATGATTTTGACAGAGTTCGGTTACCTAGCATATGAACAGGTCTCGCTCCAATGTCCACAACTAATGAACACATGAGGGTATTTATAGTTGGACTGATTTCGCTTATATGGCATGTCCATATAAGCGAAATCCCATGTTGACATATCAGCGAAATCCCATGTGACCTAATGAGCGAAATCACCTACCTAACTAAAGTACACATAAACGAAATTACAATATTAAACAATCTGATATCACGTGAATGCCATATTGCTTTGTCTTGTTGTGTAGTGATGTCATTGATGATGTCATATTGATGATGTCATCATTGTATAAGATGATGTCACACTCGTTCAGATCCGCAACACAACTGAGACTCGATATAAGATAAAGTCAACAGATGAATGCACTAACAGACTCCCCCTCAGATGTTGACGAAGTCTTCAGCTCCGAGTCTTTAGTCTTGGTCATTTTACCTTAACATTCAGATTGTAACATTGTAAGTATCCATCACTCTCTTGAGCAGCTTCACACTTTGACTCTTACACCAGAATATCATCACTGGCTCTATCATTAACAACTATATCATCAGCAGGCTCCCCCTTTCGTCAAGCTTCCGTGCTTTTAGGGATCGACACCTAGCTTTTCATCTACAAGCTTCTCCTAACTTTCAACTTGTCTTCAGACTCCCCCTTAGACTCTGCTCTCGGGATCGTAGTCTGGACTTTTCCTGCAATCACTCATACAACTATAAGTAACAACATTTTAATCTTCCAGATATCGTAATCTGACAATTCAATCTCCTCAAAATCACTTCTCATGAATTTGGCAGTTTTATCGAATCGTATCGGAAACTAGCTCTATAACAATATAAGCATCCAAATCCCTCACAGTTAATCATCCAAGTCCAACTTAATGAACTTGGAGATATCACAAGCTGTTTTTGAATTTTTAATTTTAAAACTTCAAGTTTCAAATTAATGAACTTGTTTTATTTTCAGAAACACGATCAGCTTACTTAGATTTTGAAACTCAGCACTCAGACATCAGTTGTCGAAAATAAAGCAGAAATCAAAATCTTTTTGTATTTTCTGAAAACATAAAGCAGTAAAGAAATATGCACAAACATATTTACAAATAATATTTTTGTTTGAGAATGCGTTAGAGGATCATATCAGTTTATGACAAGTCACATGTACCGTTGAGCTTAATTTCACTTTAAGAATTAAACAATTCACTTAGATTGTCGATATACTTGTCCACTTAAATTTTCATACAAATTTCAACTGATTCAGGATACGAATTATGTATTTTAAGAACTTAAACCCATTCATGTGTCCCACCTCTTGAATATACTCCCGTATCCAGATCCCAATATTCAGTCTTACAGGTAATTATAACACAAATGATATCTGTAAGGGGTTAATAAATTATGAAGAATCATGAGAGCTCAGGTCAGAACTACCGTTCAGTAGAGAGATCATGACTCAACTTGTAGGTGTGTCCCCTTTAGAGGATCTTTTTTACAACAGCATTGCTAAGCAATTTTATTGTCTTATCATATATGCTGAGGGTGATGCTGTGTTTCAAGCATATGCAGAAAGTATTATTCAAGGACTAGGTCAGAACTACCGTTCAGCAGAAGTCCTGGAATAATACCCCAGATATCACTGAGTATAAAGACCTAGTATAACAGAATACAAGACCTTTCAAACGAGATTTCAGGGGTTACCTATATATCCAAGTAGTGTTCCCCACGAAATAAGCAAGTTTGAATTTAGGTTTATATCCCGAAAAAGTTTACTAAATGTATAAAAATCTATCGACATATCATCAGTGAGATCGTTTAACACATTTAAACTTTCCATTTCTTTAGCATACTGTAACTGTCTACTGATGTACTATCATTTCCTCTTTTTACACAAAACTCAATTTTTAAATTTTTATCATGTTTTTGACTTTTTCAAATTTTCAAATGTTTTTGTATTTTCTAATGACAATTTTTCTCCCCCTAAAATGCAAAATCATTTAAAGAAAATTTGACAACCAACACTGATAGCTTTGTCTCGCCATCCATTTTCTGCTTCACATGTTCTGATTTGCAGAAAATATAACGTACCCCCATGATTTACAACCCATTGATCTTAACAGTTTGAAAACCGTTTTTCAATCTGATGAAAGTAATCATGTTTGTTCAGCCGTGAGGGTTTCGGCGTATTCAATCAACATACATTCAAACAAAATTAAAAACAACATATTTTTGGTTTTTCAAATTTTAACAAACTAAAAACATATTTTTGGTTTTTAATTTTTCAATTTTTAGGATTTTGAAAATATTGTTTATTTATGTACAGAAAACACTCAAACTAAACTCCCTGTTCAACCAAACCAGGGTCCTGCAACCTCTTCCTGTGCCAGGTTGCTCCAACTACCATTCTCACAATCTTCAGCTTCGTTGAGCACCTGCACATTCAAACTTTATCAATCATTTGAACAATTTAGCCCAGGTCTGTTGGACCTTAGGCATTTCAACACAATAATTTTCATTCAATTTTGGAAACGCTTTGTCACTTAAAACATTTTCAATTTTGACTTCAATTTTCTCATCTTTTACCAACGTCACTTGTTTCTTAGCACTCCACATTTGACCTTCCGGAGTACCTCTTTTGTAAAAATTTGTCTCTTTTTGAACCTTTTGTTTTTGAATAACATTTTTAGGTTTCCAAAACTCTTGAGGTTTTGTCATATCAACAGATGTTCTCCAACTTTGTGTTGTTCTCAATCTGGGTGTGTGAGAATTCCAGGTCTGTCTTAAATCAAACCTGTTCGGGTTTAATTTCCAATTTTGATTTGAAGCAAACTTGTTTGTATTGTACCTCCAAGTTTGTTTCGAATCAAATCTGGTTAACCTCGGTTTCACAGCCTCAGATTTCTGTTTTTCAACATTAACAGGCTTTGGATTTGGACACTTTCGTGCAACATGTCCAATCTGATCACATTTAAAACACACTTTCTTTGAAACATCCTTGGCCTATTGTTGTTTCTTTTTCATAGCATCAAACTCATCATTAGACTGTCGTCCAAATTTGAGTTTTTCCTCTTCTTTCAAGCTTTTCCCTTGAACAAAATTCATCTTTTGTTGCAAATCCTGTTTTTCACTTTGATTCCAATTCCGTTTCTTTTTATAACCCAAACCAGCCTTCATGTTTTTCTTCTTAAAACCAGGTTTGTTATAAAAAGATTTATGACCTTTACCAGCAAACTTTGGAATCTCAGACTTCTCAATCTCAACCATTTTAAAAACTTGATCGACCTTCTCTGAAATCACATTCTGAATCGGGAATACAACATCGAAGAATAATTTGTCCGATCCAATCATGGTATAAACCAATCCTTTTGAATCATCATTCAAATTTTTCTCGGATTTTGTGTTTCTCAGATAACCATCATAAAGATTTCCTTCATCTTCATCCTGTGATTCAGACTTACCTTTTGTTAACTCATCTTTCAAAACGCTTTCAACAACCTTACTTACCACCTCTGAATCATTAGCATCATCAGATTTGGAGTAAGTCACATCGATACTTTCAGGTAACTGGTCAGCTATGTTCAAACCCTTTGCCACCTTTTCCTCATCATAAAAAGTATAATTGTTTCTCAATGGTGGTGGTACCTGATGAAATTCTGAACCAATACCCTTTTTGCAATTTTCAGTATCTTTGTCATCTGGTGTGATGTTGAAAATGCGTTCGAGAATGTACGAAGAGTTATGATAACTTTGAAGTTTGGTAACAACCTTTTCTTTTTCAGCCAAGACTTGTTTAAGATTTGCAATTTCATCAACACATTTATTTAATTCAATTTGCTTTTCTTTAAACTTTCTTTCATACATTTCTTTAGTGACAAAGTTTCTGACAGTCTTTGATCAAAACTTTTGACTTGGCTCTTCAAAGTATCATAAGCTTCTTGTACTCTCTGACTCGACCACTTTAAAGAATCATACTGTTTTTGTAAATCTTGAAATTTAGATTCTTTTTCAACACAATCGACACATTTTGTAGAACACAGTTGTCCATAAACATCATTATCCTTTTCAAGACCTTGACATTTCTGTGTCAAATTTTTAACTTTTAGTTTCAAAATTTCTTCTTTTTCAATCATATCTTTACATTTTATTGTGAAACCATTTTCAAGTTTGCTTAATTCATTATCTTTTGTTTTTATGATGTCATCTTTTTCTGTACAGGCTTTGCACATTTCTATGCAATTCCTGCACTTGTTCTCTTTTTCATCAACCAATTCAACATTCGATAGATCAGAAGATTTTCTAACCTCAGTCTCATTCAGCACCGGTTCTTCTGACTCAACTTTCTGATCTTCCTCCTTTTCTTCTTTCTGAACTTCTTCATTCTTCTGCGTTTCTTCAGCTCTCTGTTTCTCTCCAGCAAGCTTTGCAACAGTCTTCACTTCTTCAATCATCTTCTTCAATTCTTCTTCTTTTCTTTTCTTCAGTTCTACCACCTTCGGTAAACTTGCTTCAAAAACTTCTTTTAACTTGTTCATCAAATTCGGCAAATAACTTTTATCAGAAAGCCTTCTTGTGTTGAACGTGCCCTTACTTGGAAACACATTGGTTACAGCATCAAAATCCACTTTTGATGGATCAACTACTGGATTACCCTGTGGATCCATGTAACACTCTAGTTCTTCATTCCATCTCTTGGCTCTTTGTGCTTCCTTAAATGGTTCATACAATTTGCCAATCTTCCATCTCGCACTGTCTCTTCTCCACCAATTATCATGATCATCATTTGCAACAAATGCATATCCGACTGCATCTTCTTCAGGGCAAACTTGACTCCAGTCGTAACCTTCATCATCATATATAACTGCAAGAGCCCTTTATTTTTCTTCAGACTGTTTCAATCTTGGAGGCTCAGACTTGTTCTGATGGTAAATCGCTTTCTTGTAATAATCTTCGTTGAACGGGTTTTCAGAATCATCAGCAGCATACGCATTTCTGCACTCGCGCTTAAAGTGACCTTTTTGTTTACATTTGAAACAAGTCACCTTTGATTTATCAAATCCCAATTTGGTAGATGATCCACCAATTGACTTTCTCCCCGTGATCTCCATGAACCGTTGTGCCCGACGAACCGCACTGGCCATGCACCATCTTATATCCATTAGTTCCATCTCCTCGGGGTCTAATTGATCATAATCTTCTTTCGTCAAGTTGGTGTTGCCAATCTTCCCTGCAACGAGGCTTTCATACGATTCAAGTACAGATGCCAAGAAAACCATCTGTTGTTTTGCCGATTCTTCGCTGAAATTCTGCCCATTCTTCAGATCCACTGCGATATTACACTGGAATAAATTCTTTGAAGCAGATTGATCAGAAGTTGTTGAAGAAGATCCACTGTGAAGACTTTCATTGTTCACTGAACTTGAACTTTCTGCAGAAAATGCTGTTCTTGGAGACCCAGCCTGCGGTACATTTCCTCTGTAGTAAAGCTCTACATTCTGCTGATAAGCTGGATTGTTGACTTTAGATCTCTTTATCTCCAACTCATGACTTTCAAGCCTTTCAATCAGCAGATCCACTTTTAAATCTTCAGACTTGATTGTATTTTTCAACATTAGAGCGAAGTATTGCCACTCTTGATCATTTGGCAATGAATCAAACAATTTATCCACCAGCTCCTCTTCAGAAGGTAAGATTTTGTGTCTGATCAGCTCCATTTTCAGATGTCCGAATCTCTCAATCATTTTACAAACAGACTCATTTTTCATACAATTGAATAAATCAAACTCTTTACGCAACAATTTCTTTTTGTTTTTAACAATATCATTACTTCCTACACATTTTCTCTCTAATGCTTCCCACAAACTCTTTGAAGTCTTTTCTTGTTCAAGCAATGAAATAATATCCTCTTTTACTGACTGTTTGATCAATGTTATCATTCTATATTCAGCCACAACATTTTTTATATCTTTTTCTGTAAAATCTTTTGGATCTATTAACTCTCCTCCCTCTTTTACTGGTTTATTGTATCCATCTGTCAGTTTTAACCAGCTTTCAGTAGCGAAAGCTTTTACCCAACCCTCAAATCTGTTTTTCCACCAGTGATAATCTTCAACTTTCATTAGCTTTGGTGGCTTCTGTTGGCTTCCGTACATGTTCTCAAACTTCAAATTCTCCGAAATCTCTCTTGAATATTCTTTCATCTCAGATCTTCTATCTGATGATTCGGAAGTGAACGCGTTGTAGAAAGTATTGTAGAACTCTTCACCATTGTTTGACATCTTCAATTACCTACAGCAAACAAACACAGTGAGTTTAACCAATATCAAACAAATGAATCGAACGAATATCCGATCAAGTGAGTCAACACAAGTCAACAGTGAAAATAATCGTGTGACAACGCTATCCGTTCAGGTGAGGTTGTATCAGTTCGAGTGAGATAGCTATTCGACTCTTTGACAAATACCACTCAAATGATGACACTAAACGACAAAACTGTTATCAGTTCGGTTAACGTTTGATTCTTTGACTTCTACAATGAATTTTATCTTTCAATCAATTCTCACATGTTACCTAACAACACCATTTATTCACGTGTAAATCTGATTTTAACAAACAATTAATATGAATCAAATCACATGCAATCACAATCAATATGAATTATTATATCACATGTACACTGTCTTATCACAAGCAAATTGTCAACATATCGATTAAATGATTTATAGAATCAATAATATTGATGACCGACAAATAATCAGATACACTTTATCCTCATTGGACCGTTAATATGAAATCACATGGGTTTGTTATGTAAGAGAGTCACTTGGGCCTCTAACAATTATGAATCTTGGGCCGAGATATTCACGTGATGAATCTGACTTTAACAATTAAAGTTGGCACAAACGGTTGTAGCAGATCAATGATTATCACATGGGATTATACTTAATTCATGCACATTCACATGTTCACCGATTGCATTTATTGATTCACATGAAATACTGATAAAGTTGACTGACTATACTGACTAATGTTGACTAGGTGACAAATAAGCAAAATCAAATAATGTCCTTATCAGCGAAATCAGACAACTAATGTCCGTAAAAGCGAAATCAGGCAATTATCTCTCAATGTCCGAAAAAGCGAAACCTACTTTTTAGTTGATTTAAACCATTTTTAATCCGTATTTCAACCTGAAACTTTCTAGGGTTTGTTAATTGTATGTTTCACACGTAATACTCAAAAATCAGACCGTTTCATCCGTAAGAACCAGTTCAAATCAGAAACGTATGAAAGAAAGTGAGTAGAAGTAAGAAAATTCAGTCGAATCAGCTGTAGTAGTATGAACTCCTCGTCCTAAGCTCTGATACCACTTGTTGGACCGTGTTCCGACCCTAAATAGTCAGTATAAGGCAGTTCATCTTCAAAAACAAAGGCGGAATCAATGTAGATGAAGTAACACAGCTGTTCCTTTCAATATCTTCTTTATTAAGGCTTTCTAAAATGATTTTGACAGAGTTCGGTTACCTAGCATATGAACAGGTCTCGCTCCAATCTCCACAACTAATGAACACATGAGGGTATTTATAGTTGGACTGATTTCGCTTATATGGCATGTCCATATAAGCGAAATCCCATGTTGACATATCAGCGAAATCCCATGTGACCTAATGAGCGAAATCACCTACCTAACTAAAGTACACATAAACGAAATTACAATATTAAACAATCTGATATCACGTGAATGCCATATTGCTTTGTCTTGTTGTGTAGTGATGTCATTGATGATGTCATATTGATGATGTCATCATTGTATAAGATGATGTCACACTCGTTCAGATCCGCAACACAACTGAGACTCGATATAAGATAAAGTCAACAGATGAATGCACTAACAGTACGGAAATAATCAAAGGTTACACTACACACAAGTCGGATCCAAGTGATTCATCTTGTCTATCTGTTTTTATTTTTATTTTATTTTTCAGCATTTTAGTTAGTTTTATTTTTCTTATTTAAAAACCTTTTTCTAAAATTTTGATTTGATTAGACGTTGAGGATAAACCGGTACTAAAAGCTCTTGTGTCCTTGGACGACCTCGGTATCTTACCAACACTATACTACGCTCACGATGGGTGCACTTGCCCATATGTGTGTTTAGTGTTAGCAAATATCGTGTTTTATAAATTTAAAACTTGACTAAAAAGTGTAAAAGGCCTTAAAATATACATTAAAAACCTATAACACACCACACACATCAAGTTTTTGGCGCCGTTGCCGGGGACACAAGGATTTTAAGAAAATTAAGAATCAACGGCCTAATCGTTTTTTCTAATTTTTCTGCTTTTTTAGGATTTTCTTAATTTTTCAGCTTCTGCATAACTCAGCACGGGTCGTGCCCGCTGAACACGCCCCGTGCCCAATCTTTGGAACTGGCAATCCTGTTTTAAGTCAGACAGTAAGCTGAACACAGGGGCGTGCCCACTCAACACGCCCCATGCCCAAGTTTCAGTTACTGAAAACAGAACCGTAAGATCCCGACGGTTGGTAATTTCTGACACAAACATGAGAGATACTGATATTTTTTACTTTCGGCACTCTTATGGTACGTGGTGTCAAATATGTGGTGGCCCTCATAAAGATTTAGAATGTTATTTTCTAAATTATAAGCCCCATTATATAGACCCATTGTTTTCTTGTAGCCTTAAGAGGGTCGAAAGTAAAAATAATCCCTATCTCTCCCTCGAATGCTCTCAACCGGACCTTCTAGGAGAAATGCTTCTTGATGAACTATTTCAATTGGAAGATCTAATTCTTAATTGGTTAAAAGAACTTAAGATGGATTTCAATAATTCATCTCAAGATGATACCCAAGAAGAATTGTTGGGATCACATTCGAATAAAAACAACTTTGTTGTTCCCGATATTACCTCTAACTCTTGCAAGGACTTGGACGATAGTCATCCCTGTGTCGATTGTGCCGTGAAGGACTCTCCATCGACTTCGTTCGGTGTATACATAGACCTGAGCGATTCGGCATACACCTTCTTTAACGAGAGCCCGGGAAAGGGTTGGACTTGTCCACCTACATTTAGCATAGGAATCACCCTCACCGACAACCTCTTGCTTTCTCGTCTTAGTCTAGAGCAATTAAGGTATCTTAGGCACTTTGGGGTTATTCCATCCAGTAAGGAACCGCCTGATATGAATAAGTTCCTTAGAAATAGACAAACTTCATAGACAGCCTCTAGACACGGGGCCGTGTCCAGGTCAGCACGCCCCCATGTCCACTAAAAGATTCCCGTCTGATCTATGGTCAGAATACGGACAAAATGTGTCAGGATTTTGTCTGCACACGGGGCCATGTCCAGCCGACACGGGGCCGTGTGCAGCGTGCTGTCATTTTCTATAAATGCAGCAAGATTCCTGCTCATTTGGACCACTCCAAAGACAAAGATTTGCTGGGATCTACTCTCATACCATCCTAGGTATATTCTAAGGAAGGTTCTCAACAACCATCTTGTCTTTTCCATTTTTGTTCATTACCTTCTTCTTCAATTTTTCACTCAATACCTCCATTAGAGCTTGAAATCATCATGGTTCCAAGCTTTAAGGTGATGTTTAATAGATTTTTACTCAAGGAATATTGTTAAAAATAAACTTTACAACGTTGTTTTAAGTTATTTCTACTAAAAAATGCTTAAAAAGTTGGAAAAGTAATTTAAAACTCTAAGATTCCTTGATCCAAAAATCTGTAAACATCTAAACACGGGGCCGTGTCCGAGGTACTGTTCCATAAAAATTGAACTCTTTTCGGTCTGATTTCTCAGAATGGCGAGCAGAATAAGCGGAACGTCTTCATCGCACTCTAGGAACAACCGACAAGGGAGGAGGTCATCAACGGTTGAAGATTCTCTTGTGAACTATGTTTACGCCTTAAGAGAGGTCATTGATGAAATGACGGGGGTGGAAGAAGCATTGGTCAACCGTATTAATCATTTGACAGTGGGACTAGAGGGATGTCTACGAGAGGTCAACCTTTTGCACCAAAGGTTGAACATTCTCGTCTCTCCTCCTTTGGTACCAATTATCACCCAAAGGGCATGGAATGTGGTACCAGAAGTCATCATACCAGCCGAATGGTACGCCATACACCCGGAACCCCCTCGAGACATACTACAAGGAGTTCCGGTTGGTGTCACTCCCCCCTCCGCAAGATGTTGAGGAAAATGAACCCGCCTTCTTCCTCCCAAGAGAGATAGAAGAATGGCTCCAAACAACATCTAGGGAGTCGGCTCGGAGTTCTACAAAGCTTTTAGATACTGGAAAACTATTTCCAGAATTTTGGTTCCTATTGTAATAGTAGAGCTCTTTAGGATGATTTTATGTATCACTTGACCTATCTAATTTAGGACCCTTAACTTTTATTTTTCTACTTTATTTTCAATTCTCTAGGACTATTATGTAATTTTCTCTATTTAATGGAATGACGGTTTTAGTTAATTTGGTGTTTGGATGATGTTGTAATGGATAAAACACACTCGGGATGGTGAAGGATACCAAGGAAAACTTGAACCAGCATCCCATGCACAAAAACAGGGCCACCCGACAAATTTTTCTTCATTACAGCAAGTTTAGCATGGGGCCGTGCTCACCCAACACGCCCTGTGCCCAGCCATCTGCAGAAAATGCCCAGTTCAGGTAACTGGACACGGGGCGTGCTCACCCAACACGCCCCCGTGCCCAGGATTCTGTTTCTTTTTACTCATTTTTGTTACTGGCGATCTGAACACGGGGCTATGCCCGGACACCACGGGGCCGTGTCCAGATGCATAGTAACATAAATTTTTTCTTTTTCACACCTTTTAACACATTCAATCAACCTAAAAACTTAATTTTGGGAACAATGTGTAATTTAAGTGTGGGGGGATGCTAAAACCTTGAATCTTACGAGTCATAATCACAAGCCTTACACAAAACTCTATTGGAACCGCTAATCACCGCAAATTTTTTTCAAAAACTTCTCATTTTTTTACTTGTCTAGGTTTAATTTGGGAGTTTCAAGTTCTAAAAATGTTATATTTTTACAAATTTACAACCGATAGCGTCATGATAAAAAGAAACCAACATAAGAAAATTATGAAACGGCATGACAAGTTTGGTTAAAATTTGATTATATATACTTGATCACATAAAAACCCATTCCCACAAAAAGTGAGTTTTGATCCTTTATTGAGCATAAAAATACATATCTTTAAACTAATTGCTCATTTTTCGTTTCTTGTGTGAATAGCCGCTTGGTTCTTACGACTCTAGAACTTGCCACGACAATACATTCCCGGTCCTTACCAACTTAAACCCGAGTAAGTAAATGATGGAGGCATTAACCCTTTTTATTTCTACACCATTATTTTTCTTTTTTACCACCTACCCAAAATCTCCCTAGTTAACCCCTTTGAGCCTAAACCTTTTCATTTCTTAACAAAAAAAAACACCCTTTTACCCACCAAAACCTTTTTATTTTAAACCCTTTGTTTTAGTAACAAGCTCGGTTTTTCTTATGACTTTCTTATGTTGAAAAAAAAATGATGAGGAAGCCAAAAATAAATAAACAAGCTTATAAAAAAAACAAATTTGTTTGAAGAATTGCTTCATCAAAATAAAAAGTTATGAAAAATAAAAAAAAGTCTCATAAAAACCGATGCTTTTTTACGCCTTTCGCCCTTTTCTACTAACCACTAACCCTACCACCTACCTTTAACCCAAGCCTAACCCTTCACCCCAAAAGTCCTCTTGATATTTACAAATGTGTATAGTTAAAAAGGAGGAGGATTGATTGCTTGGCAAGCCTATGGTAGGAGTAAAGTTCCATGCTGCTCTCGAGTGATTCACTAAAAAACATTTTTGGTCGAGCGTTGAGTGATCCCCGTGAGGTATGTGAACTTGTATATAAGTGGAATTTTAAAAAGGCATGTTATGCTCTAATAAGTAATTTATCTAATGTAATGTTTTAAATAAATCATGACGAATAGGATTGTAAATAAATAAAAATAAAACTAATAAAGAATCTTGGAAATCCCGACACTCTATGACAAGCCCAAAAACCTTTTCTTCTACCCATTCCATTTGGCAGTGTAAAGCCACATTATAAAGAGTTTTGCTTGAGGACAAGCAAAGATTCAAGCGTGGGGGTATTTGATGTGTGCAAAATGCAACATATAAATTACATCAATTGTGGCATAAAACTAACCCTTTTTAGTACTAATGTTGGAAAAAGTGTGTTTTTGTCTTCCTTTTGTATTTTCAGGATTAAATGAGCTCAAATGAACAAAAGAAGCAAAAAGGCAGCTCAATCTAACATAAATACAAGAAAATGAATAAACGTGGCATGCCCGACCCCCCGACAGCATCTTCCCAAGCAAAAACAAGAGAACAGAAGGCAGAACACGCCCCGTGCTCAATGAGCACGGGGGCGTGCCCAAGTGTCTGCAGAAAAGACAAAGTTGTAGAAGCTTCTATCACCCACCACGGGGGCGTACCCAGCGAACACGGGGCCGTGGTCAACTCTAAGATTCGCAGAATCTGGGGAAATCTTGATAGTACAGATACGCTTCTGCACACGGGGTCGTGCCCAGCGGACACGGGGGCGTGGTCAACTAATGCAGACAAACTGCAATTAATGAAGATAGAGAAGAAGGATGGACACGTGGCCAAGCCCAATGGACACGGGGCTGTGCCCCGAGCTCCTGTTCAGGCTATAAATAAGGGTGCTTGGCTTATTTACAAACCATCCCTTGGCACACCACCTCTCTCACACTTCACCCACCACCATCATCCACCACCATCATCCATCATCCATCATAGAGTGTGTGAGTCGTTTCGGGACCCAAGATTGATCGTAAGAGTTCTTGACAATCAAAGGCCATGTTTGCCTAAGTCTCTTACATCACTTGGTGAAGACAAGTGTCTAGTGTAATACTTTTTATTTTTATTCTTTTCGCACTTTTTATTTGGTTATGTATTAATGACTTTAATAACTAGTTTCTTATGTTGAAGGTGATTCTTCCTTATCGTTTATCCGTGGTGTCTTGGCATTATTTTACTGTCTATATAAAATAAAAGATTTTCACTATTCATATCTCCACGGTCTATATGGAGGTATGTTGGCTACCTGGTCGGGGGTTAAGGGAATGGTTTGGTAAGCGTCTTGCCTTGTTCAGTGTATAGATCCTGCAAGGACCTGGGTCAAATTTAGTAGGACCTCCTTCAATACCCACCGGTATTAGATGGCGGGGGTCCAAACTCTTTGATCCCCTCATATGTAAGCTACTATTAAAACTTTAACTCGGCTACTTAGGACTGTATCCCTGATGACTCAGACTACTTAGCCGAGGGTAACGTCACCTTCAAAAGAGGGGCCTCCCACATTATGCATTAATAACTTAATTAATTATCTTTCAATAATCGTACCCTTTAGGATTGTATCCTTGCTGACTCAAACTACTGGGTTGAGGGTAATGTCACCTTCAAAAGAGGGGCCTACTACAATAACTAAGATAATCTCTTAAAAAGTGCAAAAGTGCGGAAATAATCAAAGGTTACACTACACACGAGTCGGATCCAAGTGATTCATCTTGTCTATCTGTTTTTATTTTTATTTTATTTTTCAGCATTTTAGTTAGTTTTATTTTTCTTATTTAAAAACCTTTTTCTAAACCTTTGATTTGATTAGACGTTGAGGATAAACCGGTACTAAAAGCTCTTGTGTCCTTGGACGACCTCGGTATCTTACCAACACTATACTACGCTCACGATGGTTGCACTTGCCCATATGTGTGTTTAGTGTTAGTAAATATCGTGTTTTATAAATTTAAAACTTGACTAAAAAGTGTAAAAGAGCTTAAAATATACATTAAAAACCTATAACACACCACACACATCAACGCCCAGAGATATTTATGGATGACTTTTCAGTCTTTGGGTCATCATTTGATACATGTTTAGATGAACTATCTAGGGTATTAGAGAGATGTTTCCAAACGAATCTAGTGCTCAGTTGGGAAAAGAGCCATTTTATGGTTCAAGAGGGTATAGTGTTAGGACATGTCGTGTCAAGTAAGGGGATAGAAGTTGATAGAGCTAAAGTGAGAGTCATTTCTACTCTACCTCCCCCTACTAATGTGAAGGGCGCCCGTTCCTTTTTAGGACACGCCGGATTTTACCGTAAGTTTATTAAGGGCTTTAGTGTTATAACAAAACCTTTATGTAACCTATTATTGAAAGATGTTCCGTTTGAATTCGATGATAAATGTTTAAATGCATTTAATGTGCTAAAGGAACAATTGGTATAAGCCCCAATCTTACAATCACCCAATTGGACAAAACCGTTTGAAATAATGTGTGATGCAAGCGATTTTGCTATTGGGGCTGTACTTGGCCAACGAGTAGATAAGACACCGGTCGTTATCTACTACGCAAGAAAAATCTCTCCGATGCTCAGTTGAATTATACCACAACGGAGAAAGAGTTACTTGCCGTTGTTTATGCTTTAGATAAATTCCGGTCTTATATCTGTGGAAGCAAAGTAATCGTTTACTCTGATCATAGTGCAGTCAGGTATTTAATGAAGAAGAAGGATGCCAAACCGAGGCTGATTCGGTGGGTCCTATTATTGCAAGAGTTTGATCTCGAAATCAGAGATAAGAAAGGGTGTGAGAATGTGGTTTTCGACCATCTGTCGCGACTACCTTCGGGAGTAGAGGATGTCACACCGGAGATCAATGAACAGTTCCCAGATGAGTTTATAATGTCTGTTAAATCTGGACCCTGGTATGCTAACTTTGCAAATTATCTTGTTTCAGGTACGGTGCCAGATGCATGGAACAAGCGGAGGAAGCAACAATTCCTAACACAAGTGAAGAACTATATATGGGATGAGCCAGATTTGTTCTGAATTGGTGTTGATCAGATCATCCGTAGATGTGTGCCCGAGACGGAGTTTTTGGAAGTATTACAGCACACTCACTCATCTGCATGTGGTGGCCACTTTAACGGCCAAAAGACGGGCCATAAAGTGCTTGAAAGTGGCCTTTATTGGCCTACACTGTTTAAAGACGCTTTTGAATTTGCTAAACATTGTGTTAATTGCCAAAAGATGGGTGGGATTTCCAAAAGGGATGAGATGCCAATGCAACCAATTTTGGTTGTTAACATATTTGATGTGTGGGGGATCGATTTCATGGGTCCGTTCCCCAATTCGAATGGTAATATATACATCTTAGTGGCAGTTGATTATGTTTCAAAGTGGATTGAAGCATTTGCCACTAAGACGAACGACCATGCCGTTGTTTGCAAGTTTGTCCAATCAAACATTTTTGCTAGGTTTGGGATTCCCCGGGTAACCATTAGTGATGGGGGATCTCACTTTAAAAACTTTAACTTTGGCAAATTGCTGAAACGGTATGGCGTGGACCATCGAATTGCTACACCATATCATCCACAAACGAGTAGACAGGTTGAAGTGTGGAATAGGCAGATAAAAGAAATTTTGCAAAAGACGGTGTAAACTGACCGCAAGGATTGGTCGACCAAATTGGATGATGTCTTATGGGCATATCTCACCGCTTATAAAACTCCTATTGGCACTACACCTTATCGTTTGGTGTATGGGAAGGGTTGTCACTTACCCATGGAAATTGCACATCATGCATTGTGGGCTGTTAAACAAGTCAATACTGATTATTCTGATGCCGGTGCCCACAGGTTGTTGAAGCTAAGTGAGCTTGAAGAATTACGCAATGAGGCGTATGATATCGCAACTGCATATAAAGATAAGATGTAGGCGGTGCATGACGCGAAATTGAGGGGTCTGATTTTTGCGGTAGGTCAACGGGTATGGCTTTTTAAATCACGTCTTAAGCTATTTCCAGGAAACCTGAGAAGCAAATGGGCTGGTCCGTTTGTTATCACACGAGTGGGGAATTTCGGGGATGTGGAGATTGAAGACCCAGAGGATCAAAGGAGACAAGTAGTGAATGGTCACCGATTGAAACCGTACTTGGACGGTGATGACCTTAACTCGCTACCAGAGGAGGTGAGCTTTCTTGCAAGCGCACCGGAATACACGACCGACTGAGGGTCTTAAGAAGTTAGGCTGAAGACTAAAACTTAGTGCTACCGGGAGGCAACCTGAAATTCGGTACATATTCCATTCCGTTCGTTTTTATTTTTGTATATTGTTTGGTTTTTATGGTTTGAAGGATTTCCGGAACATACACCCATGACATCGAGCAAGTGTGAGAACATTGGAGATGCCCAGGTATGTTTTAGAACTAAATCGAGTGTCGAGGACGACACAGATTTTTCACAGGGGGTGGAGCGGGCGAGTAATCGAGAAAAATAAATTTTTTAAGCTTTCGTAGTACACCCACATCCACACGCAAGTGTGGGGAAGTTTGACTCACCAGGTATGTTGTCTTAGTCGAATGCAAGTGTTGAGGACAACACTATTTTTCAAAGGGTAATGAATGAGTTAAGAATTTTGAGAAGTACGCGTGTAAAAGGCAAAGCTATTCGAAAAATGATCCTCTAGTGTTAAAAAAAAAAACACAAAAAACATGTGAATGCATTAAATGGGAGGCACAAGAGGTAAATAAAAATCATCATCATACGTAGACATTTGGTGGGTGAATTTTGTGGATATTACATGAATGGAAATGAGAAGAAAGTGTAGGCTATGGTTGTTTCGCTTCTTACGTTGAAGACAAACAGAATGCCCAGTAGCGTAAGATACGGGAAATCCGTAGCTTACAGAAGTCAGTTTACGAGGTACGTCTACGGCTCCAAGAGCCTTTACGGCTCTCTCTTTACAGAACACCCAGTAGCGTAAGCTACGGGAAGTCCGTAGCCTACAGAACGGTATTACAACAGAAGGCGTAGACTAGTAACCTACGGCTTGGCCGTAAGCTACACGCTGTATGGCTAATTAAATGGGGCCGGGTATGGGTTTCAAATACGAGCAGGGACATGGGTCAGATCTTCTTATAACCTGAAAGTTTAAACCCAACTATGGTAAGTTAAAAAAAAAACACGTATCATCTTCTTCTTGAGTAAAACCCTAACCTCAAGAACCCACTTCCACCTCCATCTCTATCTTCTTCGTCTCTTCGCCAAATTGAGAGAATTTATAGTGGTTCTTGCTTAATTTTTCAAGGGGAACACAACCTTAGTGTTTGTTTCTCAAGATTCGTTCATATTCGTGAGAAATCTGATGAAATAAGTGACGAACCCTCAGATTTCTCAAGATAGGTGTTCGAAAAGACGGATTCATATGCGAGAAGGAAGTGGATATTGATCACTTTAGACCATTTGGCATAGTTAAAAAATTCGAAGAGTTAGGATGGGAAGCCGCGTTGAAGTGTTATGATGGAGAGAAAAATAAAGTTTATCTTGATGCCATACAAGAATGGGTTGGAAATTTGATATTGGGTTCGGAAAATCATCCAAGAAACATGACGTTGACGGGTTCGGTTGGTGGTGTTGATGTGGTTATGTCAGCGGAAACCTTGGGTGAAATTGCTAATTTTGATTCGAAAAGGCAATACACATATCCAAGTGAAAACCTTTTGTACGATAACCCAGAGAAGAACCCAAAATGGGAGGCGATGGTGAAAGAGTTATTTTTGGAAGGTAAAGTTGCGGGAATGAAGAGGGAGAATTTGAAGCTTCCGACAAGATTTCTATTGAGTATTGTGCAACAAAATGTTTTGCCAAGAAGAAGTGACAGATCAAATCTTCGTAAGCCAGATGTTCCAATTCTATATTATCTACTGAAAGGAAAACCAAAAATTTCTTATAAATATTTGGTGATGATGAATATATGGACTTCAAGGAACAAATTAGACAAGATATTGATTCCACATTGTAGATTGATCACTGCGCTACTGAAGAAACGTGGAGTTATTAATGAGACGTCTACTTTTATCAAACTAGCGAAGGGACATACTACATTTACATTAGATGGGTTCAACAATCAAAATGGTTTGGAATATGTGAGAACGAAACGGTATCACAAATTGAAGGCTTCCGGAAGGAAGTGGAGGGCTTTAAGGACCGATGCTAGGATGTTGTTACCGGGAGAAGAAGATGAGTCGAAAAGTGACGATAGTGTGATGGGAGATAGTGATGGTGAGGATGTTGAGAATGTAGCCACAAGTTTTGATGTGGATACGAGTTCAGGGGTACCAGATGTCGAGGATGTGAGTGAGTTCGTTGAGCGGGAGAGGCATGAGGATTGGAGTAGTTGGCCTGACTTTGCTCAAGTACTGTACGATAAGCTCACCCGCCTTGGTGAGCAACAAAAAAGGGACCGTGATAGAAATGAGTTGTGGCATCGAATTCATGCATATAATAAACAAAAGGAGATAAATGACAGGTATTTGGATGATAAGAGTTGAAGATTGAATGATGATGCATCAGTTGGAGAACCGCCATTACATCATTCAACATGGTTGGACCAGGAGCAGGATGTGCCTCCCGAAGGTTATCTTGATATGATGAAGGGGTCTTTGGAGACCCTAAGCCACCCCATCACTGAGCACTCTCTGATCCCCGATCAGGTCCATGTGTTCTTTTGTGACTTTTTATTTTGTGATGTATTTATTCATGGGCTTAGGTGGTCGGGTGGAGTTGTGAACAATTTTTATTTGCTTTCTTTTTGGTGTGTTTTAGTTGTTCGTAAACTTGGAGGTGTAACTATTGTTATGTGTCGGAATGGTATTGTGCATCTTTTATGGGTTTGGTTGGTCGGTGGTTTGAATTAGTCGCTTGCGAATGTGATAAGATGGAATGAATTGATAAACCACATGTTTTGAGCTAAAAACCTATACATTGGGGACAATGTATCTCAAGTGTGGGGATGAGGGAAAAGTGAATTTTTTTTTAAATGGTTTGTTTTAAGTGATCTAATCGGGCACGAAAGCGACTGTTCAGTACATGCCAGTTTGTTCCGACTTGTTTGGGTAGAGGTCCTTAGTCATGGTTTAGTCTTTGAGATGTAGAATGAACCGTTTTCAGCAAGTGTTTTATAGAAAATGTGTAAAACTTGCCTAACTAGGGGTAACAAGCTATTGGCATAATAAATGCATGCACACATCGGTAACCTTGTTTCCCCACTTTTGTGAGACTCTTGAGCCTACTAGAATTGTTAGTTGGATTTGAAATATTTATATATTCATTTGTTGAGAGTAGGCCGTATGTTCATCTGTTTTAGAACTTGTATGATTTGATACATGCTGAGACTGTGGTTTAGCATATGCACATAGATGATAAAGGCATTAGGATTCCTTCATTTGTTCATATGTTGATTGTTTATCCATTCTACCTTAGTAAACCATGTTGAGCCTTTCACCCTTCGTTTGTTACACCTTGTTTGACCCGTTTGATTACCAACCATGAATGACAATTGTGTGTTAGATATTTATTGAAAGATAGAAAAAAAAAAGAAAAAAAAAGAAAGAGAAAGAAAAAGAAAAACAGAAATCATTGTTATGTTTGTGTTAAATAAATGGGTCGAAATCACCCAAAGTGTTAGTAGTATTGTGAATAAGTTGTCATGGTTTGAATAATTCGTTTGTGTTAGCCAAAAAAAAAATATATGCAAAAAATATTTACTTACCTATACCCGAACCCAAAACCCGTAAGTCCTTTTGATATGTGCTATGTTATATGTTATAGTGGAGGTGTGATTGTCATACAAGCTTATGAGTAAAGAGTTTCATCTTTGGTTTTTGAGTGATTATACTAGTGTATTACATGCTAGTTCAGATATTAAACTGAGAGGAGTGAAAAATTGTGAGGGGTGTGTTGCATGAGAATAAAAGGCAGAAGCATGTTAGGTTTAGTTAGGCGAGTTTGTTTTTAAAAAAAAGATGTAACACTTTTACTTGCTGAATTAACACATCTAGTGCAAATCATGATTAGGGTATGACTTTGGACCTTAGCTAAGACATGATAGGGGCGGTTGGAGTATTTGTTCGGTTTGTTATAGTGTTTCGAACGGATTTGCTTGAAGGCAAGCAAAGATCAAGTGTGGGGATGTGATGGAATGGGTGTGGAATGGTGTTTAACATGTTTAAACAATTAACTTTATGAGTTTTTATGTATTTAAATGTGTGGAATTGAATAACTATGAGAAGTTAATGTTTTGTAGGTTAAACACGAAGATTTGACGTGTTTCGGGGAAGACAAATGGAATGGAATTGAAGATCTTAAGATATGAAATGATAGACGGCTGAATTATGAAGACATGGGCGAAAACAAAGAGGAAATCGGACTTAAAACGAAGAAGTCATGAAGAAAACAGTGTTGTGAAGAATCTGTCAGCAGTAGGTTACGGTTTCAGCCTGTTCCAGCGTAGCCTACGGTGCTGGGTTACGAAAATTGATTAAAAACATGTGAAAAAATAAGGTTAGGGGATCTCATTCATTCTAACAGAGAGGTACGACCTAAGGGACGATTTTTGGGGGTTCTTCTTTGGTTTTTCCATCATTCCACACCACCTAATCATCATTCCATCATCAATCACGCCTTCCAACATCAAGATTGAAGATCAATTCACAAGCATGAGCGGCTAATTCCTTCACGGTTTCCTCCGGATGGAGGATTTTCGTATGTTAGGTGACTTTATGTGTTTTTGACATTTATTAACTCGGCGATCTAAGCATTCGATGCTTTTCACCTATGATTTGATTGGTTGATTGTAAACAGTTACATTTTATTTAATCGTTAATCTTTAATTATTCAATTCCCGAGAGTTCTAGTAATCAGGATATATTTGAGGCGGGATTAGGGTTGGTAATTGTGATTGATATTCATTTGATAACCTCCCATTATGTATTGATCGGAGTACTTAGTCGTTGGATATCACAATCAATTGATTAGGTCAAACACTTATGTCTACGTGAGTGTTATGATAAAATACATAATCGAATCTAACTGGAAATCTGAATTCCGGAGGAACCATTGTTCTTCTTATTGATTAAAACCTCAATTTAATTCGTTTACTTTAGCAGTTTCACAAATCCACAATCAAGATTTACTTTTACGTAATAGATAAGCAACATTTAACATTTAACATTTTGACACTTTCCACAATCCTCCCTTGGTTCGATACTCTACTTATTCTATACTAATAGTTTAAATAGGTTTTTGCATGTCACCAACGACATACATCATATACTAACGCGTGTGCATTGTTTAATTTAATAGATTATATCCAGGAAGTCACAGGGAAATACCTAAATTAGCAATGTGAGTTAATCCTTCTTTTTGTAAACTGTTTTTACAAAACCTCAATTTTTTCGTTTATATTTAACAGTGATTGACTATATGTATTCTACAATTATCGTCGGTATGTTGGGGTTTTGTATACAAAATTTGTTACTACACTGTGAGTAGTAACATTACCACCAGTCAGGATTGACAGTACCGTGGGTGGTAATTAAAGTAGATATAAACAAATGTAATTGCTGGATTGCCCTCAATGCTGTAAAATGATAAAACCTATTTGATTAAACTGAGATTCACTCGCCAGTATTTCTTGCTGATAAAATGTTTTTAAACGCGTTTCAGGTAAAAAAAATGTGAAAGCCAAATAGGTGCCAGCTGGACGGCACTCAAGGCTTGGAAAAGTGGCTATAAAAGTTACCCAAATAAAGAAGAAGTTTTATTTCAATAAATTAGGGTTTATCCCTATAAACATGTTTGTAATGGAAACTTGGGTTTTCCCATATGCTTATCAATTATAAAAATGTGGTGTTATACTCTGATAAAATATTTCCTAACTACGTCGAAATATACACCAACTCAAATTTAAACCGAAACGTACATAAAAATATGCACGTAAAAAATGTTTTTTAAATGGAAATATTATATTTGACCTAACTTGTTTCCAGAAAAAGTTTACGTCGACACGTAGAGCAAATCGAATTTATACCGGCACGTACATAAAAATATACATGAGAAAAAAAATAGTTTTTCTTAAGTAACTCGAAACAAATTATTAGTAAAAAATTTAATAGGTTAAATACGTTCGTAAAATTGTGCCAAGTAGCACCAATGCCAAACCACTGTCAGCGGACACCAACATCAGAAGAGCTTGTATAAATAAACTAAATAAAAAAGTAAAAAATAACACCGAACCAAAAATATACGTAAAATCGTTGAACCACGCCCGCCTGTTGTGGCGTGTTAATGCGAATAAATTAGACAAGAAGGTAAAACATAGAAACGAATAACTATGTCGATCTAGGATCCGCGCACGTCCATTGTGGCGTTTTTCTGAAGTAAAGGAGGTATAACGGTAAACTCGAAACAAATTATTAGTAAATTATTTAATAGGTTAAATACGTTCGTAAAATTGTGCCAAGTAGCACTAATGCCAAACAACTGTCAGCATACACCAACATCAGAAGAGCTTGTAAAAATAAAATAAATAAAAAAGTAAAAAATAACACTGAACCAAAAACATACGTAAAATTGTTGAACCACACACGCCCGTTGTGGCATGTTAATGCGAAGAAATTAGACAGAAAGGTAAAACGTAGAAAAGAATAACTAAGTAGATCTAGGATTCGCGCGTTGCGACGAATTTGTCAAACAGAGAAAAATAGACGTGTTGCGACTGGCCTGTCAAATGGAAAAACCAGTCGAAAAACGTTGAACCCCGCACGCACATTGCTGCGTGTTGACTCGCAAAATTTATAACGAAACGTAAGATGAAAAACTTGCAAAAGATGAAAAGTATGGGGGAGCAAAAATGAAAATTAAAAAGTTTTGGGCTTAAATTGAAAAGTTGAAAAGCTTTGGATTAAAACTAAAAAAGGTCAAAGAGGTTAATATGTGAAAGATAAAATCCTTTGGCTTACAAGTGGAAAATGCAATTTAAAAAAAAAAAACTCCCGATGCATATGTTACAACTACATAAAACAACAAAAGGTTTCTAATTTATAGTTTAAAAATATCTTTTAGGAAAAATTACACGTTTTGTCCTTTATCTTGATACCCTTTTACAGGCGGTGTACTTTTCAACGAATTTTGAGAGGTTTTGCTCTTTATAGGGAATTTTGTTACACGTTTTGTCCTTTACCCCTAACCCAATTAGATTTTTTTTGTTAAATCTGATCATGTGACTTGCATGTGAGGGTATTTTTGTCATTTCACCTAAAAGAACTAAATATGTAAATAACTTCTCTCCACCACCACCAAACACCCTCCTGAATTAATCACAAGTCAAATCAAATTACAGATCAATTTGAAATCAAATTACAAGGAATTGATTCAAGTTGAAGCAACACAAACAAATCTAATCAAAAGGCCACATACATTGCATTAAACCCTCCAACATCTCAAAATTTGTCAAGATCTGGCGCTGGTCGTCGACTCCGGCAACATGATGAAGCCTTCTACCATTAACCCACTTGAATTTGCATCAAACCCTCCAACAACATCCCGGAATTTGTCGAGATCCACCATTAACCCACCTGCCACCGCCACCACCATCAACCTGCCATCAACCCGCTCAGAAACTTCCACCACCACCGTCCATGTGCCGACCACCACCACTCAAACCATCTAAAACAATGCCACCATCACCATAACCCTCACCGCCACCCCACACCACCTGAAAATGCCACCATCACCGCAAACCACCTGTAATCACCACCACCACCATCACCGTAATCACTTAACCACAAAACTATGAAACCGCCACCATCGCCCTAAATCACCACAAACACCTGAAACCACCACCACCTCGTCGGAACCCTAACCCCATCGGAACCCTAATTTGTGGTTGCCGCTAACACCACCACAGATACATCCACCATCCACCACAAACACCCAACCACCACCACCATTGCACAACCCCCACCACCACCATCATCCAAACACCTACACCACCACTACCGTTCAGATTTGCATAAAACTCCGAACCCTAACCACACCATTGTTCCGATCTGCGATGAAGCAGACGTGGCCGGAATGATTGTATTGTTGTGGTGACCGGAATGATGTGCTGTTCTGGTGGCTGGAATGGGTGGACTGGCGGTGGGTTTTTTAGAGAGAAAGAGAGAGAGAGGTGTCTGGGTTTTTAGAGAGGGAAATAATAGTGTGGTGAGAAGGGGTGAATGGGTTTTGTATAATTAAAAAACGTTTATTAATATATTATGATGTTAAAAGACAACAATACCCTTATACAGGGTCCACGTAATCAGATTTAACAAGAAATATTAACTGGGTTAGGGACGAAGGACGTAACGTGCAAGGATTTTCCCTATAAAGGGAAAAAGCTGTCAAAATTCGTTGAACAGGACACCCTCTGAAAATAGTGTTAAGATAAAGGACAAAACGTGCAATTTATCCTATCTTTTAAAAGTAATGATTTTTGTAGGGGTTAACCTAGCAGCTTTTAAAGTTATTTTTAGAGGTTGGGGTATGACAAGTAACAAGGAGTGTATGTTTAGGACACCCATGGATTCTTTTGTGACCCAGATATATCATGGTGGTAATTAAGCTAGAGGGTGTTTGGGATTACGTTTTGAAGTGATTATTTGATTATTGCGTTTGTAAAACGTAAATAATCTAAAGAAATGTTTGGATGAAAAAGTGATTATCTGCCTCCAAAACGCAGTTTTGGAGAAGCATGTACCTACATGTTTTTTCAAAACGCAAAATCTATTTTAAAAACGCATAATATATTTTGAAAAAGCAACACCAAACACCCCCTTAGGATATTTGCTTTCTCTAGAATGTTCCACAACCTTACTATCCCTATCGTACACCCTACCACATAATATCCTGAATCCTAGGTTTAAAAGTGCACAACCGCACATCAGTTTGTCAGATCCTGATATTCTATTCTCAAAAATCTCGCCGCCTGTCTCAAATCTTACAAACCCTAATAAACGGAAGCAGCTTTCTTGGGCCGATCTTCCAAAGCTGAAGTGTCAAAAAGGTATCTATTAGAATCACGCAGCTCTTTCACCATTGATCGGTTCATGTTTATTGCTTTTTTTTTTTACTTGATCTTCGTATCATGATCCTTGGTTATTAGATTGATTTCAGTATTGGCCCTTTTTAATATGGGTTATAAACAATCCAGAAAGGTTAGTTTCTTTTTTGGATCGATCTGTGCTGCAATATAGAAATGTTTGTACGCCGCTTTATGTGTAATATACGTCGTTATCAAGCTGCTTGTTTAATGAAAATTAGATCTTACATTTAAGTTGAGATATATGGTATAATACGAATGAGTTTCCTGAAATCTACATATTTAATTGCTTCATCGTTTCTTTGAAAATGGAATGTGAACTTGCATTCGTTTTGCTCTAGAAATTGTTTCTTGGGGGTTGCAAATAAACGGATAGCTTTCTAGTTTTATATTTTTCTTGAAATGAAATAGAGTGGAGTTTGAAAAACAACAGTTACAATAAGAATTCAATGAGTTGTAGGATTTGACACGTAATTTTACATCTCATTATGATGGAAACCTTTTCTGTTTGAATCATATATAGCAAAGGTGAAGTGCTGAAACAGAAAACATTTAGAACGATCAAACTTTAATTAGGAGCAAATAAATTGATATTCACATGGACTTTTTACCACCGGAAAAGGGAAGAGAAACCATCGATTAGGGCTGGACCTATAGTATAATTAACCTAGGTTTGGGCCTAGGGCCACCACTTAAAAAAATTAATATGCTAACTATTAATATTAGTGTAAACTTATTGTTTAAGATTTGTTTGATTTTCCTGAATGCGCTGATTTTGTAAGATTCTATAGGACATTAATTAGCATATTTAAGATAAAATATACATGATTAGAGCATATTGGATATGGTATACCTAATGAATTAAGGGAAACTATGATGCAGTGTTGATTTCTATGATCAGAGAATATTCCAAATATCATTGTGATCTTATAATAATTGTTTACTAATGCATCTTTTTTGTTGCAACAGATCACGTCGATATTTTTCGGTTTAGAATCTTCAAGTAAAGGTCCTAAATGTCATACATTCATCACAAAAGCTAGCTTATATCTTGATAATTGATCTAATTTCATTTATCTAACGGCCAAGAGGTATCTTTCTTGCAGCTTATCCTAGAATCAAAATTCAACCAGCTAAACATATAAATGGGTGTAGGTTCTAGAAAACAACGCTCATGTATTACAAACCTTCCAGATGAGCATTTGTATCTGATCTTCGAAAAACTAGACTCTAATCTTGATCGGGAATCTTTCGGCCTAACTTGTCATCGTTTTCTTAATATTCATGATTCAAGTTGTAAGGTTTTGGACCTACAACACTTAAGTTGGTTAAAAAACTCCAGTAGTGGCTACATTGAAGTCCATTCCTGTATGATTCATAGATTGCTCAACCGTTTTAGGCAATTAGAGTCATTGTCCCTAACTTGGTGTGAGGATGTCACTGATTCGGGTTTAGTTCTATTGCAAAAGTATGGCCTTCAATTGCGTTCTATTGATCTTAATTCTTGTACTCGAATCACCAATGTAGGATTTTCTTCTATTGCCTCTGGCTGTCCATCTTTGTCGGTTATTAATCTTTCTTCTAGTTCTATTGGAGACAGTGGATTAGAAATCTTAACAAAATCATGTAACTCTTTGAAAAAAGTGAATCTTGGTTGGTGTGAGAACATAACTGACTCTGGTATTCAGTCTCTCATCCAGAATTGTCGTCAACTTAGAGAACTCCGGATAACAGGCTGTTCCAAAATTAATGGTATAGGCTTTAAAGGGTGTTCTTCCACCTTGGCTTCTTTGGAAGCCAATTGTTGTGTGTTTGCTACAGATTTGACTGAAGTTTTGAGTGGAGGGGGGCTCGAATATCTAAATATTGCTTTTAATGATCTCATAATGGGATATGGACTTGCGGCCATCGGTTCAGGAGCTGCTGCAAATCTTAAAACCCTTAACTTGTCGGGGTGTAGTTTTGTTATGGATTATGTTATCATACGGATCTCAAAAGGATGTCCGTTTCTACAAGAATGGAACTTGGCATCTTGTAAAAGTATTACTATCTCTGGTTGGGAATCGATTGGATTGTATTGTCAAAGTTTGGAGAGAATCCATGTAAACAGTTGTTTCAAGTTCTGTGGTAGAGGATTACTAGCTCTCGGCAATGGCTGTAAACACCTATCTGTGATATACATAAAAAACTGCCCGCTAATCACTCCATCTGTGATCCAATTCTTTAAGATGCAAAGAGAAGATGTTGAGATCAAAGAACCGCCAACTGTTTTGTTGAGCTTTGTCCCGGGCGGTTGGACATTTGAAACACTCAGCCAGTAGGACGATCAAGTGTTGAGGAAGGTGTAGGTCCGTTTTTCTCGGAGGATCCGATACGTAACCTATCCTTGTTTATAACAAACACTATAACGGGTGCGGAATCCCCGTAACGGTGCAAACCAAACAAACGTAAAGCGAGTAACACAAACTGATAATCAAAGATTCACTTGGATTAAAAGGACGAGAACAATATCAAACATATACACACACAATGTTTGACGATAAACTCTCTGGTTTCAATATGCTCTCATGAACCTAACTGTGAAATATGCAAAGCTATTTATACTAAACCTTGAACGAAAACACTATGAACGAAATCACTAGTGATTTCGCCATACATGTCTCACGAAATCACAAGGGATTTCGTTACTTTGATGTTGGGCTTGGTCTTCGTCCAATTGATGTAGCAGCCCAAAACATATTCAAATTTCCTTTACAAGTCTTCGGCCTAACATAAAAAGAAACGACCCAGACATGCATTCTGTTATAATCTTGGCACCATTTCAACATAGGACGAAGTTGTGACATCACCATGACATCACAATGATGATGTCATGGTGATGTGTAAACGTGAATGGGTTGCGGCGTTCCGTGCTTCGCGTGTCGAACTCTGGGGCGCACGACGGAGGAATGTCGTGTCTTCGGGCTTGAGCCGGACCTAACCGAGTCGATCCGAACCGAATCGAACCGAGTCGAGTCGCGTCCACATAAAGTGTACCAACAAACTACCCCTTGGACGCTACTCGTGATGGTTCGTCTTCCGTGTCTTTCATGTCTTTCATGTTGGAGGATCTTCAAAGGTCTTCACGTGTCGCAAATAGGGAGTGTATTAACAAACTCCCCCTTGAATGATGCTCGTGAATCTTTTGATTTGTCAATTCTTCAGATCCTTGTGGTGTTGATGAGTGATCAACTGCAATCCGATCATCTTGATCTTCTGATTGCATCAACGTCGTGTCTTCACTTTACGGCTTGTCATCTGACACGTTCTCTTCGCCTTTAGCTGATTCTGATGTCGCATCTGCACATACAAGAAAGCTAAACACGTAATGAGAACAACCGCTTGGAATATAGTTAACATTAAACAAATGACACATATGAGATCAAATCTCAATCAAACACCGACCGACAACAGTTTGAAAGTTTAGAAAATGATCAATTTTAATCCTTTAACTTTCAAAACTTGTTAAATTCGACAGTTTATGAAGATGCAATTGTTTTCCGGCTTACGATCAGGATTTTGGGTAGGATAGACTCGAGTTCCAACATCAGTCAATCAAAAATAAACTAGAAGCAAAATCTTTTTGGATTTTATAAAGTTTAAATTAAAACACACCTAAAATCTTTTTGGAATTTTTCATTTTTCAAATGTAAAGACAGAAAGCAATAAATAAATATATACAAAGATGCAGAAACTGAAAGCAGTAAATAAATATTTACAGACATTCTTTTTGCGAGTTTCGAGGGTAAGAGAATCATATCAGTGTACGGTCATGCCAAAACGCTCTTTTTGTTCAATTAGTTAACATTAAGATAAGCATCCTATAACAATTATCGGTATTGTTGTCCACATAAGCTCAACTTATCATATGTAATCATGGCGAGGGGATATGATTAGGTATGATTTATACTTACCGACCGGTGTTCATCCACACACGACACATTCCCGTATCAAGGTATGCACGAGAGTTCATCTTACCGGTGAGTATACTGCTTATCATCTGTTTGACCGTATAAAAGATGTGAAACTCACTTATTTTGATTGAAAACAAGCCCTATGTGATAGAATCACTTATTGATGAGGAACTTGATTTTCAGATGCATGAGGGCACAGGAGCAAGTCCGTGAACAGGTCAGTACTTTCGTACAGCAAAGAGACGAACTTGACTCCCGCAAAGAATCTGTGATATATTATCACTTATTTTGTTTGGACATGTGATTGTTGATCACTTATTGAGGTCGAATGCAATATGTACACGTATGTATAGTATCATGGAAGATCTTAGACTTCGTCTCCGTTATTTTTACGGTTTGATACAACCATGATACCCAGATGATAAGACAGCATAAAGACCGAATATCTCAGAACCTCGGCAATCAATCAAACAAAATTTCGGTACTAAGACCATATGCCAATGTGCGGTTCCCACCTGGTCTTCAGTCAGTTTAAGATTTATATCACCCTGCACACTTTAAAATGATTGTGAGCCTACCGATACATCTTATATAGAGCTGCTTAACATTTTTCATTTTGCATTTCAGTTCGAAGAGGTTTCGACAGACCACTGATATTTACTATCATTTTCTCTTTTTCTCGCTAGGAAACTCATTTTTGTTTTTCCAATGTTTTTGGGTTTTGAAATTTTTGATGTTTTTGAATTTTTCAAATTTGGAATTACTCCCCCTAAAATCAACAAACTATGATAAATTTTAAAAACACAAAGGTATTTACAAAAAGGATTTCCCGATGTTGGTTAACTCATGTTGTACCTCAATGCCGTTTACCAAAATTAATTTAATCAGAAATGATTTATCGAACTTTTGGAAAAAAATGAGTTGGCACGTTGGTAATCGGTGTGGACCATGACAACATTGACGAGTTTCATATTGAAACAATCACGTGTGAGGTGATATTCGAGATCAACGTGTCAGGTAATAGAGTGCTACGAGAGGATAACAATTTATAAAGCAGCTTAAATATCGACAAGTATAGGAGAGATTAGAAATTTAAAACCGTATCCTGCAACTGCTTCGTGCATTGCAAGGAATCTGAGCGCTCTCCCAAACTGGATATCCACCCGGTGTGGACTTCAAAGTCGATTTTGTAGCTACTGAGAAATCTCTTCACAGCAACAAGATCATAAACCTTTGAGTCCGGCTGGTTTTCCACATTGCACCAGCGAAGGTCTTTGTCTTTCTCTTGAGAAGTAGTGTGCGGTTGTTCAATCCATGCCAAGGCATCCGCACACCCGGTTGGTTTGTCCAACAAACACATTTTCTTCATTCACACCACGAAGAAATGTACACTGCACGTTCATCTTGTTGATTTTGAACATCAGACGTGCTGCAGGTGCGTACATTTTGATTGAATCTATCCTGGGGACCCGATCAAAGCCATTAACAATCAAACTTTGAAATGATTTTCATTTTGTCGAAGCTTTCAATTTCTTTCGACAGACAATTCTGTCTTCTTTTCTTTTTCTCTCCATCAAAGGCAACAATTTCTTTTGTCGCCGATCTTGTGCATGAACATTCCACTGTCAATAATCCTATGACTATCGAAAGTTCCTCCTGGAACATCCTGCACACTCACTCAGAGATTAGATGGAGAGGGGGACCCAAGCCTTCATAGACTTGGGTCGTCCTTCATCATCGAGGATTGTGACTTCGATTTCCTGATGATTCGGAATGGATTGAGCTACCCCTGAAACAGTTACCGATTTTGGTTTCCAAATCTGTTTTTGTTTTTCATTTTTAATTTCTAACTTAACAGACTTTGTTTGGACAACCTCCGGTTTTAATACCTTTTCAACTTCTTTGACGTTTTGACGTCGTCGTTTTGTTTCTTGTTCTTTAACAGTTCTTTTATCATGTTTTAGTGAAACAGGACGACGTTGTGAGTGACCTTGTTCAGAGGGGGCTCTTTCAACAAAATTAGGTTTGGGCGAGTTTGTGCAGTCTTTAATGATGTGCCCAACCTTCCCACATTTGAAACAAATTCTCCTTTCAACAAACTTAGGAGAACCGGTTCGACTTTCACATGTTGAACCTGTAGACCCAGAGGTACTTGTTCCTTTATCACACCCATTTGTGTGTTGGGTGTAATTGTTTTGAGCGTTACGTTTTAAAAACTTGACTTGTTGGACAATATCAAACATATACACACAATGTTTGACGATAAACTCTCTGGTTTCAATATGCTCTCATGAACCTAACTGTGAAATATGCAAAGCTATTTATACTAAACCTTGAACGAAAACACTATGAACGAAATCACTAGTGATTTCGCCATACATGTCTCACGAAATCACAAGGGATTTCGTTACTTTGATGTTGGGCTTGGTCTTCGTCCAATTGATGTAGCAGCCCAAAACATATTCAAAGTCCTTTACAAGTCTTCGGCCCAACATAAAAAGAAACGGCCCAGACATGCATTCTGTTATAATCTTGGCACCATTTCAACATAGGACAAAGTTGTGACATCACCATGACATCACAATGATGATGTCATGGTGATGTGTAAACGTGAATGGGTTGCGGCGTTCCGTGCTTCGCGTGTCGAACTCTGGGGCGCACGACGGAGGAATGTCGTGTCTTCGGGCTTGAGCCAGATCAAACTGAGTTACTGAAACTCTCGGGATTGTTTTTCCCAAAAACTTACTGGTAGTATCTTCAAAGACTTTGTCAATCAAAGATTGATTGACATTTTTAATTGGAAAAGCTGTGTTTGAATAAATTTTGTCATCACCGACTAAAGTATACAACACGTTATCACTTTTAATGGTAGACACTGTCTCAGTGATAGGATCTATCTCTTGTTTAGCACCAGTTGATTGCACAACAGGAGTAGGAGGATCACACAGAATGTGATTCTCAAAAGGAACTTCAACTCCTTTGTTCTTCTCAAGAGATTTATCCTCATCACTCACATCTGGTTCATCATCTGACGAATCATAGTCCTCAACTGTGGGAGGACTTTGTTCCGTACCAACAGATGCTGAATTTTCGCTTGTTCCAGATGAGCCCTCCGAGGAATTGTCCGTTTTGAACCCTAAGCCAGTAGTAACTTACTCATAATCAAGAGGCACGCTGGGTTCAAAACGAGGCATATCCTCTTCATCGGGCGACTTGGTATAGTCGTGTCTCAAAGGGGGTGGACACTTCCTATAACCAACACCTTTAACGTTTCCCTTTAGTGGCTGAACGTCAATGATGTGATCAAGCACATATCTGGAGTTTGAGTAACTCTTCAATTTGAGCTTGATCGCCTCATGTTCACATTTAGCCGTGGCTAGCTTTTTCTTGGTTTCCTCAATGATATTAATGTAGTTATTAATACCAATTTGTTTGTTGAAAACAGTTTTTTGTTAATTCGGAAACACTTTTATTTTGGGTTTCAATAACTGTTTTAAATTCCTTTTCATTGCAAGCTAAGGCCATGTTTGCCTCCTTGCACTTTGACAGTTCAACAACTAAACTCTGATTGTGACTATGAATCGTATCACATTCAAGTTTCACTCTATCACATTCATGTTTCATATCAGCACAATCACTACATATGCTAGGAGTTTCAGAATTTACCTGACTCGAAGAGGCTGTGACATTAGCCATGAAGGCAGTCTGAGAAGAGAAAGATCCATCTTCAGAATTATAATCTCCTGCATTCGAGCTTTCTTCATCTGAACTCCCACTAAAACCCGAGCTATCATCACTTTCAGAAAACTCTTCCTTGTGAACATGCTTGATGTGATTGATGATTTTTGCATAGCATGCAGTTCCACCTCCTTGATCATTATCTCCCAATTGTACAGACCAATCGCACCCTTCATCAGCTTGAACGGTCAATGCTCGATTGGTGTTTGAAGGTCCAGACTGGTTCTGGTTGGTGGTGTTGTTCACAGCTACTATCCCTTTTCCACGGTTATCTTGATTGGCATCGGAAGTACTTGTCTGATTTCTGAATGGATTCCGGTTGCCTTGTCTGCTTGGTCGGGTGCACTCACGTTTGAAGTGACCCTTTTCGCCACAATTGTAACATGTAACCGCTTCTTTATCAAACCCGTACTTCGTATCATTTTTGCCATCCAACGAAGTTCTTCCTGTTCGAGCCATGAAATCATTTGCCCTTCTAACAGCACTTGCAAACGCCCACTTGATATCCATTAACTCCATTTCATCACGGTCTATCTGCTGATAATCTTCATTGGTCATATTGATGTTTCCAATTTGACCTGCTACCAATCCACAGTAGGAACTGAACATTGTGTTGAGAAGTTCCAAATGTTCCTTTGCAACTTCTACACTGACTTTTGAAAGATTGGAAGTATCAACTCTGACAGTGTTGGTGTTTTGGGGTGAAGGATTATTGGTATAATGCGCTTGTTGTTGATGTGGTAGAGCTTGAGGTTTGGGTATGGACTGTGAAAGATAAGCACTTTGATCCCACTGTGGTTGTGGTGGAAACGGAGAAGAGTTTGTATTGGATACAAACGCCGTTTGAAGCTTCGGTTGCTGAACTGAACTAGAACTAGCTGAAGGACCAAAACCAGGTAAATACATTTCTGTGTTTTGAGGAGGTGCAGATGCAATCCTTTTAGCTTTCCGAATTTCCTCGTCGTTCTTTTGCTCCAACTTCTGAATGAATTCATAAAGACTGACATTGGCTGCATCCAAAGCACCCGTATGCTTTAGAAGTTCAATGAATGGACTCCACTTAGGAGGTAGAGCATTAGCAAATCGTGCAACCATTTCCGAATGAGTTACAGCAACACTATAAGAAGTCATTTCACTAATCAAATGATAAAAACGAGAAGTCATATCATTTAGAGTTTCATTCTCCAAGAACTGAAATGATTCAAACTCTTTCTTCAATAAATCATGGCATATCTTTCTAGTAGCTGCATTTCCTTCTCCTCTTGCTACCAATGCATCCCATAAACCTTTCGTGGTCTTACAATATGAGAATTGATGAAAGATGTCTCTGTGAAGTGCTTGAGTGAGAATAGCATACGCCTTCTTCTCCAGATCATATGCCTTTTTGTCGGTTTCTTGCATATTATTGAAAGTTGTCGCATTTGATCCTGCTTCTTCAAGAGCTTCACTAAATGTAGAGATGAAACACGTCCATAATTCTGTGTTTTGCCCTTGAACGTAATTATGGAAACGACCCTTCCATGATGGATAGTCGTTCATGTAATTTAACTTTGGCGGGCGATTGTTGCTACCCGTCTCATTCTCACTAAGCAAAATATTTTGAATGCTCTGATTTTGATTCGACACCATTGCCCATTGACTTGAACTTATTGACTGTTGTTGTTGAGGTATGGTCCTCCTCGTATATTCGGCCATCGACGTCTGTTTTAGATCGGGTTGTGGATCCGTACTCCAATCCCAAGGGCTAGAACAACTCATATTTGATGTTAGAACGATAACACCTGGTCAAACAATTTAAAACATAAAGTTAGAACAGTTTTGCAAGCTCTCTGTATAAAATTTGAGAATAAGAATGTTAGTCGAAATCAGAATTGTGTATGAGAGACGAAATCAGAATTGTGTAGCTGATGTTGTTGATTTCGTCCAAGACACTCCCGATGTGTTTTCGTCCAGAAGCCACTAGGGGATTTCGGCCAAGACAAGGATTTCGGACAGGATGATATAGTGATTTCGGCTGGATGAGAATAGGTGATTTCGTCCAGAAGTCACTAGGGGATTTCGGCAAAGGAGGGTGATTTCGGCCAGGAATGAAAGCTGGTGATTTCGGCCCAGAAGTGATGTTGGCCCAGATGTGATTTCGGCCCAGATAAAAGGGATTTCGGCTGAGGTGATTTCGTGGGGGTCGCTGATAACTAGAAGTGATTTCGTTGTTGATGTTGTTGACCAAATGAACAGGAGACAATTTAGATATTTTAGCAAATCCTTATCTCTTATCTTCTGACATAGTGGTTACTTTTGTCAAACACTCAAACATACTTTCGGCCACTTTATCTGATTTGGAAGCTTGTTATTTTCAACAAGCATCATTACACTTGTACATAATAGTCAATACACTTGCAATTTAATATTGATAAATACAATAACAACTTCACCAGTAATTCAAAAAATGATCAAACACAATAATTTTTGAAGAACAAGCATGATCAATATGAAGATCCTGATGAACACTTTGAATTTTCCGGTGACCGATAAATTTTCCGAACAACGATTTTGCTTAAAACTTTCAACAAAAACCCATTTTTTTATCTTGTGAACAAGAATATAACAAAGGTTTTTACCAAAACTTTGGCAAATAAGCAAGTTCTAACAGATTTTTTTAGAAAGTTTTTCAGAAAATATATGAACTTTAAAAAAAAAAAAACGAAATCTGAAAAAAATCACAATAACACACTTGTTTCAAACACGACAATGTTTGGTTTTAAACAAGGAAAAGAGCCAAGGCTCTGATACCAATTGTAGGTCCGTTTTTCTCGGAGGATCCGATACGTAACCTATCCTTGTTTATCACAAACACTATAACGGGTGCGGAATCCCCGTAACAGTGCAAACCAAACAAACGTAAAGCGAGTAACACAAACTGATAATCAAAGATTCACTTGGATTAAAAGGACGAGAACAATATCAAACATACACACACAATGTTTGACGATAAACTCTCTGGTTTCAATATGCTCTCATGAACCTAACTGTGAAATATGCAAAGCTATTTATACTAAACCTTGAACGAAAACACTATGAACGAAATCACTAGTGATTTCGCCATACATGTCTCACGAAATAACAAGGGATTTCGTTACTTTGATGTTGGGCTTGGTCTTCGTCCAATTGATGTAGCAGCCCAAAACATATTCAAAGTCCTTTACAAGTCTTCGGCCCAACATAAAAAGAAACGGCCCAGACATGCATTCTGTTATAATCTTGGCACCATTTCAACATAGGACAAAGTTGTGACATCACCATGACATCACAATGATGATGTCATGGTGATGTGTAAACGTGAATGGGTTGCGGCGTTCCGTGCTTCGCGTGTCGAACTCTGGGGCGCACGACGGAGGAATGTCGTGTCTTCGGGCTTGAGCCGGACCTAACCGAGTCGATCCGAACCGAATCGAACCGAGTCGAGTCGCGTCCACATAAAGTGTACCAACAGAAGGCGGGCCAAAAACATAACTTGATAAACATCTTTATCTTACTTTATTTGTAAACTTCATAAATTGTATTATGCTTTCTTAAACTTGGTTTTTTAACAAGGATGAGCTTAAAGATATATACATGCAAGCAATTAAGAAACTGGGTGTTAATGTTTTGTTGTGCTATGTTGGTTTTCTTTATTTGTGGTGTGACTTTGTTAATACCCATTAATTTTGATAAACGCATGTAATATCAATATTTCGAATTAGAAAACTTAATTTTTTATAACTGTGATCTGGTATAATCAGAACACCTGAAAGTTCTGGATTAGCAGAAGTAGCCTCAATGAATATCCATAACCCATCCTCAATCAGTAGATTACCAATTTAGGTTGGCAAGTATTTTTATATTTATGTTTGGGACCATTTACTAATATTTTCTTTCTGATTGTTTATTAACATTGTTAAACCAAGGTGAAATGAGATCCAGAGCGACAATATGGTCGGGTTCAGGATCCTATGTAACGTCCTTTCACTACTAAACAAAGTAGCACTACGGACGGATATTTAGAGTTGGATTGCTTGGACTGGATCACAGAACTCTGACAGATCACGACAAAAACAGTTGGAATTAAGGTAAACTAAATAAAATGGTGGGTGATTGCAGATGGATTATCAACGGGACACCTAGCACATGGAAGTCAAGGCTTTGTTGTTTTAGGGAATAGGTTACGGTCAAATTTAGGATAGCACACCAGATCGATGGCATTAGCGGCGACAAACGGTAATAGCGGCAACATCGGATCTGTGTCGTATAGCAGCCACAAATGCCTTTTAAATCGTTGATAGCCGCACATGTCATGATTTATTGTCATCTCGTAACCAAGGGATTTGTGTTCTATAAAAGTATTGAGGTTTCTCACGTACTCTCTTAAATTCTTGAATCATAGTATTGTGAACTCACATATAAAAGCATGGAGATTTCAAAAGTCACAACCCTAGTATTATTCACCTTCCTGGTGACTATTTGTATTTTATTGTGGACAAATCAAATTCGGATTATGATTGACAATCTTTTGGCCTAACTTGCCGAAGTTTTCTAGATATTCAAAGTTCAAGTCTTAAATTTTTGAAACTTGGTTACTACCATGGTCTTAGCGTTGACACTATTCATCTATTGTTGATTGATAGAATTGTAAACCATTGCCTCTTTCATTGATTAACATTAATATATATATATATATATATATATATATATATATATAGATTACAATAGATGTTGTTACTATTTTGTGAAGCTCCAATAAAAGATTAGGAAGCCAACAAATTACAGTTACTACATTTGCAACTTCGCGGTATTCCACTCCAACACCAGACCAAGATATAACGGGTCGGCATTTAGAGGACCAAGGTAGGGTTGTTCATGAGCCGAGCCGAACCGAGGGGACCTTTGCTCGTGCTTGGCTCGTTTACAAACCGAATCGAACGGAGCGGCTCATTTAAAATCAAGCCTCAAATCAATGAACATTTTCCGATTAGTAAATATTCCGAGCGAGTGTCGAGCGAAGTTCGAGCTATTTGGACAACAGTGTCGCCCGATTTAAATTTGCTGAGAGAGATAGTGACAATGTTGGGTCTCAAGTTTTTATGTCTTTAAAAACAGGCACATTTCATAGTATACTATTTTTCTTATGAATAACAATGTTGTGGCCGACGAGGTGAAGATCATATTGCACGAACAATGACGTTGAGAGCAGAAGAGGATCGACTTAGGGTAACAACATGAAATATTGAGGCGATGAGCAGACTGTCGTTTATCAGTTTAGGGTTTAACTTTTATATTTGATATTAATTTTTTTATTAGTATGATTGGGCTAGTACATATAGATATAGTTGTAAATTTGTATATAGTGGACCATGAGCTAATAGAGTGGTATATATAAAACTAGGGGTGGGTTAACGTAAAATATTCCTTAACGTACAATACGTACGAGATGAAAACTACGCACATTATAAACTCAAAATCCTAATCACGTATGTTGAAAAACATAAATCACGTATGTTGAAAACCATAATCACGCATGTACAAAATCATAAATCATGCATGGGGTAAAAACCTAATCACGCATGTTATAAAACTACTTACGCATGTTATAATTTCATCTCGTACATATTGTACGTTAAGAGATATTGTATGTTACACTTTCACTATAAAACTACAAATTTAATTTATATATAAGTATATATATATATGTGTGTGTGTATATATATGTATAATTTATATTTGTGTAGATATATGTGTATATACATGTTTATATATGTATGTGTATATGTATATGTATATATATACTAATTAAAAATAATAATTCGGCTGGGGAGCGGACCTTTGCTCATGCTTGGCTCGTTTACAAACCAAACCGAGCAGAGCGACTTGATTACAGTCAAGCGTCAAATCAAACGAGCATTTTCCGAACGAGCGACAAGCGAGCGACGAGTAGTTTGAACGACCCTAGACCAAGGTAGGAGATTTCGACTTAAGTAAACGCAATATCCAAATGTTGATCTACATTTGTCCGGACAAATGGTCGGTCTACACCAGTGTAGGCTCACAGCAAGAAATCAGCTGACCGGGCTACTGACGAAATTCACCACATTGGGATACATTCACCTCGAACCTGGGAAAACCCTCACCTAGGGCCGAAGCTCGTGAACACTCTTCTGAAAGCACAACAGTGCGGTGAGGTAAAAACCGCCTTGTTCAAGCGGAATGCCCAAAACTCCAACAAGGGACAAAAAGGGAAGGAAAGAAAGAAGAGCCATCTAAGGCAAGAGGAAGGATGTTCCAAATGACATCCGATGAAGCTAAAACTCACCCGAATGTTGTATCAGGTATATTTTTAGTTAATTCAATACCCGTGTATGTGTTAATTGATTTCGGAGCTAGTAGATCGTTTGTTTCAAATGAATTATTGCATCACCCTTCTTTTGTGATTGAAAAGATACTAACGCCCCTAGAAGTAGAAATAGCCAATAGTAAAATTTACTTATTACACGAAGTGTGTAGAAACTGTAAGATTTTAATAGATGATGAAGAATTTAATATCGATCTTGTTCTGATGGTTTTGGGAGAATTCAAAGTTGTTGTAGGTATGGATTGGCTTGCCCGAAACCATGCGGAGATCCAATGTGAGAATAAGGTTGTTAATGTGATGACACCTGGTGGCAAGCAAGTGACGATACATGGGGAAAGGGAAGTTAAACCCAAATTATGCACCCTTGTACAAGCGGCCAAGTACGTCCGAAACGGGAGTAAGGCATACTTAGCCTACGTGGTGTATACCCACCATGGGGCCCCAAGATTGGAAGATGTGAAAATTTTAAATGAATATCCGGATGTGTTTCCGGACGATCTACCGGGGCTTCCACCCGAGCGTGAGGTGGAATTTTGGATCGAGTTAAATCCGGGTACAAAGCCGGTGGCTAAAGCACCCTATCGGTTAGCTCGTATCGAGATGCGGGAATTGATGACCCAATTACAAGAATTACTCGACAAGGGTTTCATACGTCCGAGTGTATCACCATGGGGTGCACACGTTCTATTGGTAAAGAAGAAAGATGGCACGATGCGAATGTGCATCGATTATCGAGAATTAAACAAATTGATGGTCAAGAACCGTTATCCCTTGCCTAGAATTGATGATCAATTTGATCAATTGCAAGGAGCTAGTTGGTTCTCGAAAATCGATTTACGATTGGGGTATCACCAACTTCGGGTACGAGAGGAAGATATAGCCAAGACCGCGTTTAGAACCCGCTATGGAAATTACGAGTTCTTGGTAATGTCCTTTGGGTTGACGAATGCGCCAGCTGCGTTCATGGATTTAATGAATCGAGTATGTCGGAATATGTTAGACATAGATGATATATTGGTATACTCCCGAAGCGAATCCGATCATGCCTGTCATTTGCGCGAAGTGTTAGAAGTGTTTCGTAAAGAAAAGTTGTATGCTAAATTTTCCAAGTGCATTCTGGCTAAGAGAAGTACAATTTCTCGGCCATGTGATAAATGAAGAAGGTGTTCAAGTAGACTCCTCTAAGGTAGAGGCCGTAATGAAATGGGTTCCTCCAAAGAATCCAAGTGAAGTAAGAAGTTTCCTAGGCTTAGCCGACTACTATAGAAGATTCATTCAGGATTTTTCTAAGATAGCTTTGCCCATGAATAAACTAACGAAGAAGAATGAAAAGTTTGTTTGGGGTATGGATCAAGTTCACCGGTGCTAGTATTACTTGATGGTGCGGAAGATTTGGTTGTGTACACGGATGCTTCGCATCAAGGCTTGGGATGCGTCTTGATGAAAAAGGATAAGATCATTGCCTATGCCTCTAGGAAACTAAAACAACATGAGGGTAACTACCCGACTCACGATTTGGCATTGGCAGCGGTAGTATTCGCCCTGAAGATATGGAGGCATTACTTGTATGGAACGAAGTGCACGATTTACTCAGATCATAAAAGCCTCAACTACTTCTTTGAGCAAAAAGATCTTAATATGAGGTAATGAAGATGGTTAGAACTTATCAAGGATTACGATTGTGATATCCACTACCATCCCGGGATGGCTAATGTGGTGGCGGACGCCCTAAGTCGAAAGGAATACCCACCCCTAATTCGGGTAAAATCAATAAAGATGGTAGTCACACCTAATCTCCTCGAAAGAATACGAGAAGCTCAATTCAAGTCGTTAAATGCGGATGATCCAAAGAAAGAAAGAACTAAGGGATTCACACACAAGTTAGAAGAGAATGCGAGTGGGATTAAAACAAGGTATGGCCGAATATGGGTACCTTGGCGTTGTGATGAGAAGGAGTTGCTCCCGGAGCTACAAAAATGTATCCATATTTAAGAAAAACTATTGGTGGCCGGGAATGAAGCGTCATATTGTTAAGTACGTCGCGAAATGTTTGACATGTTCTCAAGTAAAAGCGGAACATAAAAACCATACGGGAAATTACAACCTTTGGAAATCCCGGTATGGAAGTGGGAGGACCTGACCATGGATCTTGTAACTAAGCTTCTGAGAACAAGAAAGGGGCACGATGCTATATGGGTCATTGTTGACCACCTCACCAAAAGTGCCTATTTTCTACTTATTCGAGAAACTTATTCCTCAGAAAAGATGGCTGAAATTTTTGTGAATGAAATTATATCCCGTCATGGAGTGCCTGTATCCATTGTGTCGGATCGGGACGCACGCTTTACCTCTCGTTTTTGGCGAAAGTTTCATGAAGGAATGGGTACTAAATTGCATTTAAGTACCTGTTAGGGGAGGATTTTCCAATCCTAAGGATCCCGGATCCTCAATTACTGTCAGGATCACAGATCCTCAATTCTGTTTGAATTAAGGATCCTCAGAGGACATTGCAGGATCAGGATTCAGGATCCTTGTTGTTATCCTTATACTAACGGTTGTCTTCATTATGTTTAAGTTTGTTTTGCAGGAGTATACGCCTTGGAATTGGTCTTGCCGATATTCTTGGGGAATATGCCTTCAATATTCCGCACGTGCATGGCTTTGTGAACGTTATGGAAATCGGGGGAAGCTTGCACATTTAGCGGATAGTTAGCTGTTTTAGTTATTTCTAATTTTAAAAAGGGATAACAAGCTTGAGTTAGAACACTTGGCTAATTTTATCAAACACACACTCTCGAAACAGCTCTGAATAGTTATCAACTGTTAACTTGGCGATTTCATACATTTTTTGCACATTGCACTCTAGTGATCCTTGTAACAAGCTTGTTATCATCCCGAGTTGTAACAATCTTTTGTTTAATTTTAGTTGGTGATCGGTAGTTTCCATCACCCGAGGTTTTTTATGCCGGAGATCAACTCTTGATCAAGGGCTTTTTCCTCGTATAAATCCTTGTGTCAATTGTTCATTTCATTTGCAAGTTATTCGTACATTTGTTCAAGCATCATTCCTCACAACAAAAGATTTGGTTGCATTATCCTTGCTTGATTTTTGACCAAAACAGTTTGGCGCCCACCGTGGGGTAATTGGTGCTTCATTCCTAAGAAATTTTTGTCTTTGTGATCCCTTTCGGTTCATTACAACCAAGCAGATGGCTTCTTCAGCAAAGAGCACTTCAAGTTCAATGCCGGCAATCAGTTCTTCACAGGGCGTTCCACCTTTGCCTCCACCACCTTCTGGATCTCAAAAGAATGCTGAGAATGCTGCAAAGAGACCAAGCCCCATTTTTTCAAAACCACCAACTTCTTATGTTTCTTCTAATCCTACTACTAGTGATCTTTTTACTTTGATTTTGCTGATGAAGGACCAAATACAAGAGCAGGATAAAACCAACGAAAGGATCCTCAAGGAGATTGGTGATATCAAGAAACAGAAGAGATCAGTGGAGGATCATTCTCCATTGATGCCTAGATCGCTGAATTTCGACACTCCGGTCATAACCTCCCAGCATTCTGCAGCTCCGAATGTCCAATATCTGGGTGGATTAACAGGAATGCGTTATGGATCGTCGGCAATGACTCAGGCTCTAGGATCCTACTTTCAACCTTCAGGATCCTCTGCTCAGCATTAAGGATCCTTCTTCCAGCATCAGGGATCCTTCACCAGTTCAGGAGGGTACATGGGGACACAGCCAGCTCAAGGATCCTATCAGGTTCAAGGATCCTCTCAGGTTCAAGGATCCTCTTAGGTTCAAGGATCCTCCTTTCAGCCTCAAGGATCCTCATCGCGGGTTTTCGGATCCATGGATTATCCTCCAGGACCCCCATTTACAACACATCAGGGATCCCACATCTTTCAGGATCAAGGATCCTTAAGAAGTATGCAACCTGGAAGTTCAGATGTTCATCAAGGAGACTTCATTCCAATGCAGAATATTGCTTCTTCTAGTCCTTCAGTCATACCAGAATCCCGCCAATATGGATTCACATCCGAAATTCCAAACTTGAATCCTCCAGGAGGTAACACTTTTAATAATTCTTATAACACTAACCATGGCTCTATGCAGGATACAGGTATAATTCAAGCTATGGCTAGGGAATTACAGAAGCTGAAGGATATGATATCCAGTGTACCAGGAGTGGTTAAACCCATTCCTGAAATTCCAGATGGAAGCCACAGGATATCCCGTTTTGCACCACCCCTTTGTGATGCAGAACTTCCAAAAAGGTTCCAGATACAAACCATAAAGTTGTATGATGGTTCAACGGATCCAGAAGAGCATGTGGCTCAATATAGAGAAAGGATGGAGATCAATCCAATTCCTGAGCGGTTAAAAGAAGCATGTCTATGCAAGGGTTTCAGATCCACTCTTACAGGATCAGCTCTTAAATGGCTGCTAAGTCTTCCCCCTTACTCTATTACTTCATTTGCTAATCTAGTTAACTTGTTTAATAGTCAATTCTCATGTAGTAGAAAATTTGAACGTTTAACTAGTGATCTTTATAGGGTAACACAAGGTCAAAATGAATCACTTAGAGATTATATCACTAAGTTTAGTAAAGAATCCTTGGATATTCCTAATTTAGAGATTGCTACAGCTGTAGAAGCCTTTAAAATGGGTTTACTTAGGGATTCATTATTCTATGATGATCTTGTCATGACCCCTTGCAGGAATCTTGATGAAGTAAGAACCAGGACCCTCAGATTCATCCGATTAGAGGATGATAAAAGGATCCAGGAAAGACTGGCAGGATCCTCGAAGCAGGAAAAGCAAGGATCATACTTCAAGAACAACAAGTTCAAGTCCTACAACAAGTCTGATAACCAGAATGTGCATGCAGTGGAACAAGAAGAGGATGATGAGGATTATCCTCCAATTTCTGAGTACTGTTTTTTCTGTTGATAACAATGAACTAATTCTTGCAATGCAGAATCTAGGTGAGAAAGCAAGATGGCCGAGGAAAAGTGATAAACCAGCCGCAACAAAAGACAAGTCCAAATGGTGTGCATATCATGAGGATTTCGGACATCTCACTGAAGAGTGTATTGCACTTAGAAAAGAAATTGGTTACTTGTTAAGCAAGGGGCACTTGAAGGAACTTTTGGGAAGAAAAAAGTCAAGGATCCAGGATCCTAAGAGGATCCAAGAAAGAGCTCCTGCCCCTCCGGCAGATGCACAAGTTATAAACTTCATATCGGGTGGATCAGATATTTGTGGTACTTCCTTTTCAGCAGCCAAGAGACATGCCAAGGAAACTATTTTGGTCAAAAATCAAACAATGACAATGTAACCAAACTTTCTGTTGTGAGGTATGATGCTTGAATTGATGAACAATAATAAGGATCACTATGAAATGTAATGAACAAATGACACGAAGATTTATACGGGGAAAAAGCCCTTGATCAAGAGTTGATCTCCGGCACAAAAAACCCCGGGTGATGGAAACTACCGATCACCAACTCAAATTAAACAAACAATCTGTTACAACTTCGGATGATAGCGAGCTTAGTACAAGGATCACTATAGTGTATCGTGTAGAAAATGTGTGTAATCGCCAAATGTGTTAGCGAGAGTTGATGAGAGCAGTTGTATAAGTGTGTGTATAGCCAAAAATAGCCAAGTGTCTCTAAAATAGCTCGCTACCCCTTTAAAAATAGAAAATATCAAGCCTAACTAACATTCCGCAATTCATGCAAGTCCTCCACGACTCCACAACGTCTATTTCTGACCAAGCACGTGCGGAATAGACTGAGAATATTCTCCAGGAATGTCGCCAAGACTAAGTCCAAGTTGATATTCCTGCAAAACATTTACAAATTCAAAGTAGACAATCGTTAGTATAGGGATCCTTATAGTGATCCATGATCCTGATCCTGCAACACTTCTGAGGATCACTACTTCAGACAGAATTGAGGATCACTAAATCCAATAGTAAATAAGGATCACTGGTCATTTAGAAATCCACCCCTAACAATTGCCCCCAAAATATAAGGAGTAAATATGTAAATAAATGAGTTATATTTTGTCGATCTTATCCGTATTTAACCAACGGATAACTAGCCGTTATAAGCGGACTAGCCGTTACGATCATGACGTCAGTGAGATGACTACCCTGCAGAATCATCATTACAAATAAGAGTTAGAGATAGGGATCATTTCATATTTAAGTTCAAGAGAACTTCCTTTAAATTCTGCTCCGACGCTTAAACAGGTAAATCTTTTCCTTTCTCCTTTCTCATATTCTGCTCTTCTTTCTTTATCATCATCTCGTTCAAAAATGATGCTCCGAAGCTCACCGGGCAAGGATCACAAGAAGAACAGTCCTTAAAGAGTCAAGGGATCATCAAAGATTCCGCAAAAGAATGCTGTTGTTTCACCGATGCACAAATTGATAAAATCCGCCACAGTTTTCCAGCAAATACTGTTATCAGATCCTTTGATCCCACTGCTCTTAGCGACAACATCTCTGAAACTTGGGTAGCTTTCCCAGTTACACCTTTCACCATAGGATACACCTACCCTTTTCCAGACTTTACCCAATCCTTTTTCTCCCTTACCGGCATCTGCTACATCCAAGCTATGCCGATGATCTAGAGGGTCCTATATACCCTTGAAAGGATCATCGAGCAGGAGGGGATTGACCTAGGAATGTCGGAGTTGGCTGAGATGTATGATCTCACAACGTTTGGATCCCATCGATATTTGTTCAAGCGTAAACCCGGAGAAGAACATCCCATCTTTAAGGCTACTAAAAATGATAACAACTGGAAACGGCGGTTCTTCTTTGTCAGAAGGGATTCTATCCCGGATGGAAAGGATTTGCCGAAGAAATGGAGCACTCATGGTAGGATAGGAGGATCCTTAGAAGGATCACTAAGTAAGTTCATTCTGATGATGATTACTAATTTCCTTTTGTTTCTTTTTGTACAGCTATCACATTCTCGCATATCATTCCTTCAGCTGCCACCAAGGGGAGACTTGTTGCCTTTAGAAAGCTTGATCCTAAAACAAGATCATTCAAGACAATCACCCAGGATTCACAAGAGGTATCCTCAGGCTCTGTCACCATGTCAAGTAAGTATCATGTTCTTTTTAAATTCAAATGTTTAAATAAGTAATTATATATGAATAGAATAAGGACACTTATCTGTTTTGGGTATGTGGGTATGTAGGCGCTGGAAAATCATCAAGATCCGCTTCCAAATTTAGTGTCACTGAGCTTGACACCGTCCGATCCTCCAAGAAGAAACTTCCTGCCAGCCCAACTACTTCGATCCCCAAGGCACCCACTAAAGGAAGGGGTGGCAAGAAAAGAAAAGCCTCCGAAGCTGAGGATCTGCAAGGTCTGCCCCTGATCCGTCATCAGTTCCTTGAGTACTTCAACGAGGTAAGGATCCTAGTCCCTGCTTTAGGTATCCAGCTTATTTGAGGATCACATGTTCTTGAACTGTTCTCTATATTCTTTGCAGAAATTTGCTGAGATTGAAGACTATGTTGGGCATGTCGAAGAGCAGGACAAGAAGATTGCTGACCTCCAACAAGTTGCATTGCTTAAGGATCTCAAGATTGCTGACCTCCAAAAAGACCTCCAAAATGCCAAAACTGAAACGGCCAAGATTCTGATCAACTTTGATTATGAAAAGCAGGAGATCACAGATGACGCCAAAGTCTCCGCTGCCATTGCCATGTACAAGACTAAACTCCAGATGGCCTTGGAAGCTCAGGATCCCGACTTCGACAGGAGCAACTGGGATGTGAAAGGCTGGAAGGCAAGGCTGGCTGAACTGGATGATGAAGATGAGGCTGAGGAGATCCTGACGATCGAGGCTGGAGGCAGTGGCAAGGATCATGGTGGTGAAGCTAGTGGAGCTGGAGGTGGTGATGCAGCGAAGGTGTAGGCTGCAACAATGGGCAATGATGGACATTTCTAGACGTAGCTGGAGCCCATTTCTTAGTTTGGTTATGGCTTTTTTTGTTTTGGTGATGTTTTGATAGACAATGGTTGGTCTGTACTTAAACAATAGTAATTAGGGTTGAGGATCATGGATGATCCTTTGAACAATAGGTAGGATTACAAATGGTGGAGGGATCCTCTGTTTGGGGGATGAAGCCATTGTGATCCTGCCGTCTTTAATTTCCTGCATTTGTTAGACCTATGAACAATGGACACCCTTTGCCAACCCATGTGGACGGGCCACATTTTGCTGGTAGAAACGTGGGTTGGCAATTTTGACAACCTTAAAAGGGTTTAAGCTTTTGTGAATAAAATGACTTTAACTTTTTGGCTATATCCTGTGTTGATATCCTTATTGTTATTTTATTTTTCAACCTATTGTGATGTTCATGTCGTTTAAACTCATCAAGTAAGGGAAAATTTAAAAAATATCCCTTAAGAGTTAAGGATATGATCAAGGATCACATAAAAAATAATTTAAGGATCATAATTTCAGTTGTCAAAGGATAAGTGTCACTTAAACATATAATGAATAAAATCAAAACAGTTACGGATCATACCTGATAATCCAAGTTAGGATCCTATCCTTTAACACTTAAAATTAGGATAATCCAAGATACAAACCTTAGTTGAAAGTAAGAATCCTTGGTCATTTATCTTCACAAACCTGAAATAAGATATTACTTGGGACTGAGCCAACATAAGATGAATGTTAGTAACTGGGGACAAGCCCAACAATTCTGGGGACAAGCCCAATACACTGGGGACAAGCCCAAAGGATAATTGGGGACAAGCCCAAAGGATAACTGGGGACAAGCCCAAAGGATCGTATGTAGACTGGAGTATGGCCCTTACTGGCGACTATCCAAACTTAGTGACATGAAAATGCCAAAACCTTAGCTAACGTGAAAATGTTAGAAACCTTAGGAACGGATGTATGGTACGTCTACAATTATACGTAGGATCTTGAATATAGCCAGTACAATGAAATTGTCAGCCCCTAAAGCGGGTACTGGTCCCATTGCCATGAACTATACCAGGATCATCGTGCGCTACTGGCGAAATTGGGGACAGGCCCAGACTGGGGACTAGCCCAAACAACTGGATACTTCTGTAGATACTCAACGCTTAGTTAAGGATACCTGAACCTTCAAAACTCAGAATCAAGTAAAAGGAGGATAAAGGACGCAGGATCCTTATCCTTGTAAGAATAAAAAGAATGAAATAGTTTAAGATTGGAATGTTACCAGAAAGAGGATCATCTGTCAGCGGGGATCCTTCAAGGATATTTGTCTGGTAAGGATCATGGATCATGATCACATGAAATATTTCTTCAAATGGACAGCATTCCAAGCTCTAGGTAGCAAATCACCCTCCATTGTTAGCAATCGATATGCCCCCTTTCCTGCTTCAGCTTCAATCAAATAGGGTCATTCCCACTTTGGTGCTAGCTTTCCATCAGCAGGATTGGTGGTGTTTTGAAACGCTTTCCTTAATACCATATCCCCAACTTGGAATTTCCTGAGCCTGACATTTTTGTTGTAAGCTCCAGCCATCCTTTGTTGATAACTAGCCATTCTTATCCTTGCTAAATCCCTGATTTCTTCTATAGTATCCAAGTCTTGAATCAAGTTTTCAGCATTTTCTTCAGGATCACGAATGCTTGTTCTTGCAGTTGGAACCACCATCTCTGTAGGGATCACTGACTCTGCTCCAAATACCAAAGAAAATGGAGTTTGGCCTGTAGCATTCTTGGGAGTTGTTCTATCAGCCCACAGCACATAAGGTAGTTCTTCTGCCCATGTTCCTTTCTTGATAACTGGCCATTCTTATTCAAATTGTTGATGATAATCTTGTTGGATGTCTCTGCCTGACCGTTAGCTTGTGGATGGACTGGTGTTGATGTTATCATCTTAATCCCCCAACTGTCACAAAAGTTAGTGGTTCTACTCCCAATAAATTGGGATCCATTATCACAAATAATTTCAGAAGGGATACCAAATCTAGTAATAATTTTCTTTTAATAAAGGATATAACTTCCTTTTCTCTGACTTGGGCAAAGGCTTCAGCCTCTATCCACTTAGAGAAGTAATCAGTCATAGCAAGCATGAATACTTTTTCACCCGGTGCCTTAGGAAGCTTTCCAACTATATCCATTCCCCATCTCATGAATGGCCAAGAAGAGGATATAGGATGCAAGAGCTCTGCTGGTTGGTGAAGGATATTACTATGCCTCTGACAAGGATCACACTTCTTGGCATACTCCACAGCATCCTTCTTCATAGTGGGCCAATAATATCTTGTCCTCAGGATCCTTGAGAATAATGCCCTGCCCCCAGTGTTGTTTCCACAATCTCCTTCATGGAAATCCTTTAGGACTTCTTGAATTTCAGGATCCTCAATGCATCTCAAATATGGTCCTGCAAGAGATCGTTTATACAACATATTATTTAATATTGTAAATTGAGATACCTTAATTTTGAAAGCCCTTGGGTTTTCTCCTGTAGGAATTTCTCCATGTTGTATGTATTTTATGATTGGGAGTATCCATGATCCTGAATGAGATTGGGTATCATCACTAGGGATGATTGCAGAATCTTCCCCTATTTCCATAGCTACATGATCCTTGATAGCAGGGGTCAGGATATGGATAATAGGGATCTCAATATCCTCAGGAATCTTCAAAGATGATCCTAGATTGGCTAATGCAACAGCTTCTACATTCTCTTCCCTTGGTACCTGTGTCAAACTAAAGGATACAAAAGAGAGTGCCAATTCTTTGGCTATCTCCAAATATTTGATTAGCTTTTCACCTTTAACAGCATAGGATCCATTAAAGTGATTAGTGATTAATAAAGAATCTACATGTACCTCAAGATACTTGATCTTCATATGCTTTGCAATTTGCAAACCAGCTATCAAGGCTTCATATTCAGCCTCATTGTTGGTAGTTTGAAATTCACAAGCTATGGAGTGGGGTATTATGTCCCCCTGTGGCGATTTTAGTAGTATTCCGAGCCCTGTTCCATTCACATTGGAGGATCCATCAGTAAACAGTATCCAAGGATCCTTGGTTTCTTCAAGCTGTTGGACTTCTAGTTCAGCTTCCTTTTGCAAATCACTACTGAAATCTGCCACAAAGTCAGCTAATGCTTGGGATTTAATGGCTGTCCTAGGCTCATATCTTATATCATATGCACTCAACTTCACTGCCCATTTAGCCATCCTTCCTGACATTTCAGGTTTCCTGAGAACATTCTTAATTGGGAAATTAGTTTTAACAATGATGGCATGAGTCTCAAAATAATGTCTTAATTTAGTAGATGCCATAATTAATGCAAGGATAAGTTTTTCTAAATGTGAATACCTGGATTCAGCATCAAGTAAGCTCTTACTTACATAATAAACATGATGTTGTGTACCTTGGTGATCCTTAACAAGGACCGCACTTACTGCTTTTGAGGATACCGCCAAGTATAAGGATAACACATCTCCCTTTTCTGGTTTCATCAAAGCTGGGGCTGAGGATAGGTAATCCTTAAGAGATTTAAGGGCACTTTCATGCTTCTCAGTCCATTCAAATTTCTTGTTCTTCCTCAGGATGTCATAGAACTCCTTGCACTTTTCTGAGGATTTGGATATGAATCTGTTCAAGGCTGCGATCCTGCCAGTCAACCTTTGCACATCCTTAGCATTGGCAGGAGATTTGATATTCACAATAGCCTTAATTTGCTCTGGACTTGCTTCAATGCCCCTCTTTGTTACCATATATCCTAAGAATTTACCTGCCTTTACACCAAAATGACACTTAGAAGGATTTAGTTTCATATTAAATTTATCAAGGATATTGAATGCTTCCTCCAAGTCTTTAAGGTGATCCTCAGCTCTTTTGGACTTAACCACCATGTCATCAATATAGACTTCCATAGTGTGTCCAATTTGTTCCTTGAACATCATATTGACAAGCCTTTGGTAAGTAGCACCTGCATTTCTTAATCCAAATGGCATAGCAATATAACAATATATACCAGTTGGGGTCATAAAGGTTGTATCATCTTGATCGGATGGTTCCATCTGAATTTGTTGAAATCCAGATGAAGCATCCATAAAAGTTAACAACTCATGACCCGCGGTAGCATCCACCATGGAGTCAATGTGGGGTAATGGGAAAGGATCCTTGGGACATGCCTTGTTCAAATCTGTAAAATCGACACATACCCTCCACTTTCCATTTTTCTTTTGAACAACAACCACATTGGCTAACCATCTTGGATACTTAACCTCTCTAATCATACCTGCTCGAAGTAGCTTATCTACTTCTTCCTGGATAATAGCATTTCTTTCAGGTGCAAACTTCCTCCTCTTTTGATGAATTGGCTTGAATGACCTGTCAATGCCAAGTTTGTGAGTAACTATATCCTTAGATATACCTGTCATGTCTTCATGTTTCCAGGCAAAGGTGGTCTTCCTTCTTTTGAGAAAGGATACTAGCTCTTGTTCAATATCGCTAAGGATCCCTGACCCTATGAAGATCTTGGATTCAGGATCATCAGGATCCATGAGGATTTCTTTCAAATCCTGTTCTCTTGCCTCCAAGACATCTCTTGAATGATACTTTAATTGATATTGCTCCCTTGGTCTTGAGGCTGGTTTCATTGATGAGGTATAGCAATTCTTAGCCTCCTGTTGATCACTCTCAATTTTCACCACTCCCCATGGACTTGGAAGCTTTACACACTGATGATAGGTGGATGGAACCGCCTTCATATCATGTATCCATGGCCTGCCAAGGATAACATTACAACACGACAAGCAATCAATAACACAAAACTTTTGATAAGAATGCAATCCTTCAATATAGATTGGGAGTTTGATGTCCCCCAATGTATTCTTTGTTTCCCCACTGAATCCCACAAGTACTGAGGATCTTGGGATAATATCGGACTCAGGGATATTCATTTTCTTTAGAACATCCAGCTGAATGATGTTCACAGAGCTTCCTCCATCTATAAGGATCCTGCGAACAAAGTGGTTAGAAATAAACAATGTAATTACGAGACCGTCATGATGAGGATCCTGGATGTCAACACGATCATCCTCATCAAAAGTAATGACTTTATCCTGGGTGACAACGGAGGTCCGGACGGGTCTGTCTCCATTATCCATCTTGGTTTCCTTAGCGTGTCTTTTTGCTGCTGAGAAGGATGTACCACAGATGTCTGATCCACCGGATATGAAATTTATGACTTGTGCATCTGCCGGAGGAGCAGGAGCCCTTTCCGGGATCCTTTCACGATCCTGGGTTCTTGACTTCTTTCGTCCCAAGAGTTCCTTTAGATGCCCTTTGCTCAACAAATAACCAATTTCCTTTCTAAGTGCAATACACTCTTCAGTGAGATGCCCAAAATCCTCATGATATGCACACCACTTGGATTTATCCTTTGTAGCAGCTGGTTTATCACTTTTCCTTGGCCACCTAGCTTTCTCACCTAGATTCTGCATTGCAAGGATTAGTTCATTGTTATCAACAGAGAAACAATATTCAGAAATAGGAGGATACTTCTCATCATCCTCTTCTTGTTCCACTGCGTGCACATTCTGGTTATCAGATCTGTTATAGGACTTAGATTTGTTGTTCCTGAAGTAGGATCCTTGTTTATCCTGCTTTGAGGATCCTGTCAATCTGTCCTGGATCCTTTTGTCATCCTCTAGGCGGATGAACCTAAGGGCCCTAGTCCTTACTTCATCAAGATTCCTGCAAAGTGTCATAACAAGATCATCATAGAATAATGAATCCCTAAGCAATCCCATTTTAAAGGCTTCAACAGCCGTAGCTATATCCAGGTTGGGAATGTCTAAGGATTCTTTACTAAACTTAGTGATATAATCTCTAAGTGATTCATTTTGACCTTGTGTTACCCTATATAGATCACTAGTTAATCGTTCAAACTTTCTACTACAAGAGAATTGACTATTGAACAAGTTAACTAAATTAGCAAATGAAGTAATAGAGTAAGGGGGAAGACTTAGCAGCCATTTAAGAGCAGATCCTGTAAGTGTGGATCCAAATCCCTTGCATAGACATGCTTCTTTCAACCTTTCAGGAATTTGATTGATCTCCATCCTCTCCCTGTACTGAGCTACATGCTCTTATGGATCCGTTGAACCATCATACAACTTCATTGATGGTATCTGGAATCTTTTAGGTATCTCAGCATCACATAAAGGTGGTGCAAAACGAGATATCCTATGGCTACCATCCCCAATCTCAGGAATGGGTTTAACCACCCCTGGTACACTGGATATCATATCCTTAAGCTTCTGCAGCTCCCTAGCCATGGCCTGATTGATACCTGTATCCTGCATAAAGCCATGGTTAGTGTTATATAAATTATTAGAAGTGTTACCTCCCACGGGATATGAGTTTGGAATTGCGGATGTGAATCCATCTTGTCGATACTCTGGCATGATTGAAGGACCAGAGGAGGCAATGGTCTGCATTGGTATGAAGTCTCCTTGATGGACGTCTGAGTTCTGAGGTTGCATATTTCTCGAGGATCCTTGATTTTGAAGGGGGTTGGATCCTTGGAATTGCGATGATCCTTGAACCTGAAAGGATCCTGGGACCAGGGAGGATCCTTGAACAAGTGAGAATCCTGGGACCAGAGAGGATCCTAGGACCTGGGAGGATCCTTGGACCTGGGAGGATCCTTGGACCTGGGTGGATCCTAGGACCTGGGAGGACCCTTGGACCTGGGAGGATCCTAGGACCTGGGAGGATCCTTGGACCTGGGAGGATCCTTGGACTGCATGCATTCCCACATATCCTCCTGACGTGAAGTATCCCTGATGCTGAGAGGAGGATCCTAATGGCTGAGAAGAGGATCCCTGAGGCTGGAAGTAAGAGCCAAAGGCCTGACTCATTGTTGTTGTCCCATAACACCTTCCTGATAGTTCACCCAAGTATTGCACGTCCGGAACTGCTGAGTGTTGTGAAGTTATGACCAGAGTGTCGAAGTTCAGCGATTTTGGCATCAGAGGGGAGTGATCCTCCACTGATTTCTTCTGTTTCTTGATTTCATCGATCTCCCGGAGGATCCTTTCATTGGTCTTATCCTGCTCTTGTGCATGATTCCTCATCTGCAAAATCAGGGTATAAAGAACATTAGTAGTAGGATTAGTTGAAACAGAAGAAGTAGGTGGTTTTTGGAAAATAGGAGTTGGTTTCTTCGCAGCATTCTCAGCATTCTTCTGGGATCCAGAAGGTGGTGGAGGCAAAGGAGGAACGCCTTGTGATGAACTGAATGAGGGTATCAAAGTTGAAGTATTCTTCACTGAGGAAGCCATCTATTTGGTTGTAGCGAACCGAAATGACCACGAAAACACGAATCTTTCTAGGAATGAAGCACCAATTGCCCCACGGTGGGCGCCAAACTGTTTTGGTCAAAAATCAAACAATGACAATGTAACCAAACTTTCTGTTGTGAGGTATGATGCTTGAATTGATGAACAATAATAAGGATCACTATGAAATGTAATGAACAAATGACACGAATATTTATACGGGGAAAAAGCCCTTGATCAAGAGTTGATCTCCAGCACAAAAAACCCCGGGTGATGGAAACTACCGATCACCAACTCAAATTAAACAAACAATCTGTTACAACTTCGGATGATAGCGAGCTTAGTACAAGGATCACTATAGTGTATCGTGTAGAAAATGTGTGTAATCGCCAAATGTGTTAGCGAGAGTTGATGAGAGCAGTTGTATAAGTGTGTGTATAGCCAAAAATAGCCAAGTGTCTCTAAAATAGCTCGCTACCCCTTTAAAAATAGAAAATATCAAGCCTAACTAACATTCCGCAATTCATGCAAGTCTTCCACGACTCCACAACGTCCATTTCTGGCCAAGCACGTGCGGAATAGACTGAGAATATTCTCCAGGAATGTCGCCAAGACTAAGTCCAAGTTGATATTCCTGCAAAACATTTACAAATTCAAAGTAGACAATCGTTAGTATAGGGATCCTTATAGTGATCCATGATCCTGATCCTGCAACACTTCTGAGGATCACTACTTCAGACAGAATTGAGGATCACTAAATCCAACAGTAAATAAGGATCACTGGTCATTTAGAAATCCACCCCTAACAGAAACCAAGATGGATAATGGGGATAGACCCATTCGAACTTCCACTGTTACCAAGGATAAAGTTATAACTTTCGATGAGGATGATCGTGTTGATATCCAAGATCCTCATCATGATGGTCTTGTTATTACTTTATTTATATCTAACCACTTTGTTCGCAGGATCCTGATAGATGAAGGAAGCTCAGTAAACATCATTCAGCTTGATGTCCTCAAGAAGATGAACATCCTTGAATAAGATATTGTACCAAGATCCTCAGTTCTTGTGGGATTCAGTGGAGAAACCAAGAACACATTGGGGGACATCAAACTCCCATCTATATTGAAGGACTTCATTCTTATCAAAAATTTTGTGTTATAGATTGCTTATCTTGTTGTAATGTTATCCTTGGTAGGCCATGGATACATGACATGAAGGCAGTCCCATCTACCTATCATCAATGTGTGAAGCTTCCTAGTCCATGGGGAGTGGTAAAGATTGAAAGTGATCAACAAGAAGCTAAGAATTGCTACACATCATCAATGAAGCCAGCCTCAAGACCAAGGGAGCAATAGCAATTAAAGTATCCTTCAAGAGATGTCTTGGAGGCAAGAGAACAGGATGTGAAAGACATCCTTATGGGTCCTCATGATCCTGAATCCAAGATCTTCATAGGATCAGGGATCCCTGGTAATATTGAACAGGATTTGGTATCCTTCCTCAAGAGGAGAAAAACTACCTTTGTCTGGAAGCATGAAGACATGACAGGTATATCTAAAGATATAATTACTCATAAACTTGGCATTGACAGGTCATTCAAACCGATACACCAAAAAAGGAGGAAGTTCGCACCTGAAAGGAATGCCATTATCCAGGAAGAGGTAGATAAACTACTCTGGGCAGGTATGATAAGAGAGGTTAAGTATCCAAGGTGGTTAGCCAATGTGGTTGTCGTTCAAAAGAAAAATGGAAAGTGGAGGGTATGTGTCGATTTTACTGATCTAAACAAGGCATGTCCCAAGGATCCTTTCCCATTACCCCACATTGACTCCATAGTGGATGCTACCGCGGGTCATGAGTTGTTGACTTTTATGGATGCTTCATCTGGATTTCAACAAATTCAGATGGAACCATCTGATCAAGAGGATACAGCCTTTATGACCTCAACTGGTATATATTGTTATATTGCTATGCCATTTGGACTAAGGAATGCAGGTGCTACTTATCAAAGGCTAGTCAATATGATGTTCAAGGAACAAATTGGACACACTATGGAAGTCTATATAAATGACATGGTGGTTAAGTCCAAGAAAGCTGAGGATCACCTTAGAGACTTGGAGGAAGCATTCGATATCCTTGATAAATTTAATATGAAACTAAATCCTTCCAAGTGTCACTTTGGTGTTAAAGCAGGAAAATTCCTAGGCTATATGGTGACAAAAAGAGGCATTGAGGAAAGTCCAGAGCAAATCAAGGCAATTGTGAACATAAAATCTCCTGCCAATGCAAAGGATGTGCAAAGATTGACAGGCAGGATCGCAGCTTTGAACAGGTTCATATCCAAGTCATCAGAAAAGTGCAAGGAATTCTATGACATATTGAGAAAGAACAAGAAATTTGAGTGGACTGAAAAGCATAAAAATGCTCTCAAAGCTCTTAAGGATTACCTATCCTCAGCTCCTACCTTGATGAAACCGGAAAAAGGGGATATATTATCCTTATATCTATCGGTATCCTCTAAAGCAGTAAGTGCAGTCCTTGTTAAGGATCACCAAGGTACACAACATCCTGTTTATTATGTAAGTAAGAGTTTGCTTGATGCTGAATCCAGGTATTTACATTTAGAAAAACTTATCCTTGCTTTAATTATGGTATCTACTAAGTTAATACATTATTTTGAAACTCATGCCATTATTGTTAAGACTAATTTTCCAATTAAGAATGTTCTCAGGAAACCTGAAATGTCACGAAGGATGGCTAAATGGGCAGTGAAGCTTAGTGCTTATGATATAAGATACGAGACTAGGACTGCCATTAAATCCCAAGCCTTAGCTGACTTTGTGGCAGATTTCAGTAGTGACTGGCAAAGGGAAGCTGAGTTAGAAGTTCAGCAGCTTGAAGAGACTAAGGATCCTTGGATACTCTTCACTGATGGAGCCTCTAATGTCAAAGGAACAGGACTTGGAATACTACTAAAATCACCACAGGGGGACATAATACCCCACTCAATAGCTTGTGAGTTTCAAACTACTAACAATGAGGCTGAATATGAAGCCTTGATAGCTGGTTTGCAAATTGCCAAGCATATGAGGATCAGGTATCTTGAGGTACATGTAGATTCATTGTTAATTACTAATCACTTTAATGGATCCTATGCTGTTAAAGGTGAAAAGCTAATCAAATATTTAGAGATAGTCAAAGAATTGGCACTCTCTTTTGTTTCCTTTAGTTTGACACAGGTACCTAGAGAAGAGAATGCAGAAGCTGATGCATTGGCCAATCTAGGATCATCCTTGAAGATTCCAGAGGATATCAAGATCCCTATTATCCATATCTTAACCCCTGCTATTGAGGATCATGTAGCTCTGGAGATAGGAGAGGATTCTGCAATCATCCCTAGTGATGATACACAATCTCATTCAGGATCATGGATCCTTCCAATCATGAGATATATCCAACATGGAGAGATTCCTACAGGAGAAAACCCCGGGGCTTTCAAAATTAAGGTATCTCAATTTACAATATTGAATAACATGTTATATAAACGATCTCTTGCAGGACCATATCTAAGATGCATTGAGGATCCTGGAATCCAAGAAGTCCTAAAGGATTTTCATGAAGGAGATTGTGGAAACCACACTGGGGGCAGGGCATTATTCTCAAGGATCCTGAGGACAGGATACTATTGGCCTACTATGAAGAAGGATGCTGTGGATTATGCCAAGAAGTGTGATCCTTGTCAGAGACATAGTAACATCCTTCACCAACCTGTAGAGCTCTTGCATCCTATATCCTCTTCTTGGCCATTTATGAGATGGGGAATGGATATAGTTGGTAAACTTCCCAAGGCACCTGGTGAAAAAGTGTTCATGCTTGCCATGACTGATTACTTCTCAAAGTGGATAGAGGCTGAAGCCTTTGCTCAAGTAAGAGAAAAAGAAGTGATATCCTTTATCAAAAGAAATATTATTACTAGATTTGGTATCCCTTCTGAAATTGTTTGTGATAATGGATACCAATTTATTGGGAATAGAACTACTAACTTTTGTGACAGCAGGGGGATTAAGATGATAACATCAACACCAGTCCACCCACAAGCTAATGGTCAGGCAGAATCATCCAACAAGATCATCATCAACAATTTGAAGAAGAAGCTTGGATCCAAGAAAGGAAAGTGGGCAGAAGAACTACCTTATGTACTATGGGCTGATAGGGCAACCCCCAAGAATGATACTGGCCAAACTCCATTTTCTTTGGTATTTGGAGCAGAGTCAGTGATCCCTACAGAGATGGTGGTTCCTACTGCAAGAACAAGCATCCGTGATCCTGAAGGGAATGCTGAAAACTTGGTTCAAGACTTGGATACTATAGAAGAACTCAGGGATTTGGCAAGAATAAGGATGGCTAGTTATCAACAGAGGATGGTTGGAGCCTACAACAAAAATGTCAGGATCAGGAAATTCCAAGTTGGTGATATGGTATTGAGGAAAGTATTTCAGAATACCACAAATCCTGCTGATGGAAAGTTTGCACCAAAGTGGGAAGGCCCCTACCTGATTGAAGCTGAGGCAGGAAAGGGGGCATATCGATTGCTAACAATGGAAGGTGATTTGCTACCAAGAGCTTGGAATGCTGTCCACCTGAAGAAATATTTCATGTAATAAGGATCCAGGATCCTTAACCATTTTCATGATCGATATCCTCGAAGGATCCTTACAGGATAGAGGATCCTCATTTTGGTAATGATCTAATCTCAAACTATTTCATTCTTTAATTATCCTATATACAAGGAGAAGGATCCTGGATCCTTTATCCTCCATTCACTTAATTCTGAGTTTTGCAGAAGGTTCATGTATCCTTAACTAAGGATTGAATATCCATAGAAGCCTCCAGTTATTTGGCTTGACCCCAGTTATTTGGGCATGTCCCCAGTATCGCCAGTAGCGCACGATGATCCTGGTACAGTTCATGGCAATGGGACCAGTACTCGCTTTAGGGGCTGACAATTTCATTGTACTGGCTGTATCCGGGATCCTACGTATAATGGTAGACGTACCATACATCCGTTCCTAAGGTTTCTAACATTTTCACGTTAGCTAAGGTTTTGACATTATCATGTCACTAAGTTTGGATAGTCGCTAGTGAGGGCCATACTCCAGTTCACACAAGATCCTATTGGGCTTGTCCCCAGTTTTTTTTGGGCTTATCCCCAGTATATTGGGCTTGTCCCCAGAATTGTTGGGCTTGCCCCAGTTGCTAACTCTTCTCTTATATTGTCTTAGTCCCAAGTTATGGTCCATTTCAGGTTTTTGAAGTTAAACAGCCAAGGATCCTTGATCCTTACCTTCTACTAAGGTTTGTCTTTTGGTTATCCTGATTGTAAATGTTAAAGGTTTAGGATCCTAACTTGGATTCTCAGGTATGATCCTTGATCATTTTGATTTATTTCTTTATTTATCTAAGTGACCCTTATTCTTTGACAACAGGACACATGATCCTTAAGTTACATTACTTTTTTGAATTTATCTATTATAGGATATTTGATCCTTGATCATATCCTAAGCTTTTTGACATGATCTATTAAACTTTTCTTCTTAACTTATGAATTCAAACAAAGTATATAATGGCAACTGAAAGGTAAAGTGTTCACAACTGCAACAACACATGATAAGCCAAAAGATTAAAGTTTTATTTATTTATCAAAAGTTAAACCCTTAAAAGGTTGTCAAAATTGCCAACCCAAATTTTTACCAGCAAAACGTGGCCCGTCCACTTGGGTTGGCAAAGGGTGTCCATATTTAATAAGGTCTAAGTGCAGGAAATAAAGGTGGAAGGATAACAAGTGGCTTCATCCCCCAAATAGAGGATCCATCCACCACCCATTATCCTACTTGTTGTCCAAGGATCCATGATCCTCAACCCTAAAAACTATTTTCTAAGTTATTACAGACCAACTATTGTTCGAGAAAAACACCATCAAAACGAAAACCACTACCAAATCATAAAAAATGGGCTCCGGCCGCGTCTAGATAAATCCATCATCGCCCATTTCTGCAGCTCAAACCTTCGCTGCATCACCATCACCACCAGCATCAGCATCACTAGCTTGATCCTTAGCCCCGCTGCCACTTGCCTCAATCGCCAAGACCTCTGTAGCCTCCTCCTCGTCATCCAGCTCAGCCAGCTTAGCCTTCCAGCCCTCCTGGTCCCAATTGGTCCTGTCAAAGTCAGGATCCTCAGCCTCCTAGGCCATTTGCAGCTTGATCTTGTACATAGTGATAGAAGCAGAGACTTTAGCATCCTCCAGCAGCTCATGCGTCTCATGATCAGCATTAATCTGGGCCATGACCACCTGCTTCTTTACCAAATTGAGATCTTTCTCGAGGGAGGAGATGGTTTGATCCTTAGCTAGGAAGATTTTTTGAAAGTCCAGCTGCTTCTGCTCAGCTTCTTCAACGTATGCGTCAAAGAGCATCTGGATCTCAGCGAATTTCTGCAAAAAAGACAAGGTAAAGTTCAGGATCCATGATCCTCAAGTGGGCAAGATAATCAATCAGGATCAGTGGTCCTTACATCGGCAAAGTATTCCTTAAACTGGTGGCGGATGAGAGGCAAGCCTTCCAGATTATCAGCCTCGGTGGCCTTCCTTTTCTTTCCTCCCTTGCCTTTGGAGGTAGTGGGCTTAAGCATTCGAACGATGGGGCTAGCAGCAGTTTTCTTCTTCCCATAATGGGTAGTGACGGTGTCAAGATCACTGACGCTGAAGCGAGTGGCTGACCTTGAAGATTTTCCAGCACCTACCAATCCATAACAACATATAAGTATTCTTGTTTTATTTTCATTTAAACATTTAATTATATACAAACTTGGATACTTACTTGACATTGTGACTGAGCCGGAGGATACTTCTTGAGAATCCTTGGTGTTTGATTGGGATGATCTTGCTACATGATCAAGACTCCAGAAAGCAGTGATCCTCTCTTTTGTTGCAGGGGATGGAATGATATGAGAGACAGAGATAGCTGCAAAATAAAAAAGAAAGGATCAGTTATCCTCACAGGAACAGGGTTATCCTATGATCCTTCTATAAGGATCCTCTATCCTACCATGGGTGGCCCACTTTCTTGGGAGATCCTTCCCATCCGAGATAGAATCCCTCCTAACGAAGAAAAAACGCTTCTTCCAGTTGGTGTCATTCTTGGTGGTCTTGAGGATTGGGTGTGCATCACCAGGTTTATGTTTGAATAAGAAGCGGTGTGAACCATGGCTCACAAGGTTATATAGTTCAGCCAGTTCTGACATCCCCAACTCTATACCTTCCTGCTCAATGATTCTCTCTAGGGTATATAAAACCCTCCACATCATTGGCATGGCCTGAATGTAGCACATGCCAGTGAGAGAAAAGAAGGATTCAGTGAAGGCAGGGAAAGGATAGGAGTATCCTATCAGGAATGGAGTGGCCGGAAAAGCAACCCAGGTTTCAGAAACAATATCACTTTTGGGGGTAGATTCAAAGGTCTTGAAGACGATGTTCGCCGGAAAGCAATGGCGAATCCGGTCGATTTCCGGATCGGTAAAACTGCAGAGTTCCTTCGGAGTACTTTTGATAATCCCTTGTCTTTTCAAAGGACTATCTTTTTGGTGATCCTTGGCGGGGGACGATCGTAATTTCATTTTGATCTAAAGATTTCGAAGAAGAACAGAATAAGAAGATGAAGAGAAAAGGAGAAGAAAGATACCTGATTGATCTTTGAATGAGGATTTAAAGGAAGTAACGCACGAATTTAAATGCCTATCGATCCTTATCTCTAACCTATTTATAATGATGATTCTGCAGGATTGTCACTTCAATGACGTAAGACCAGCAACGGCTAGTTCGATCCAAATGGCTATATATTCGTTAGCCAGTTGGAGATAAGATAAAAAATACAACTCGTTAAATTACAATTTACTCCTTATATTTTGGGGGCAATTGTTAGGGGAGGATTTTCCAATCCTAAGGATCCCGGATCCTCAATTACTGTCAGGATCACGGATCCTCAATTCTGTTTGAATTAAGGATCCTCAGAGGACATTGCAGGATCAGGATTCAGGATCCTTGTTGTTATCCTTATACTAACGGTTGTCTTCATTATGTTTAAGTTTGTTTTGCAGGAGTATACGCCTTGGAATTGGTCTTGCCGATATTCTTGGGGAATATGCCTTCAATATTCCGCACGTGCATGGCTTTGTGAACGTTATGGAGATCGTGGGAAGCTTGCACATTTAGCGGATAGTTAGTTGTTTTAGTTATTTCTAATTTTAAAGGGGATAACAAGCTTGAGTTAGAACACTTGGCTAATTTTAGCAAACACACACTCTCGAAACAGCTCTGAATAGTTATCAACAGTTTACTTGGCGATTTCATACATTTTTTGCACATTGCACTCTAGTGATACTTGTAACAAGCTTGTTATCATCCCGAGTTTTAACAATCTTTTGTTTAATTTTAGTTGGTGATCGGTAGTTTCTATCACCCGAGGTTTTTTATTGCCGGAGATAAACTCTTGATCAAGGGCTTTTTCCTCGTATAAATCCTTGTGTCAATTGTTCGTTTCATTTGCAAGTTATTCATACATTTGTTCAAGCATCATTCCTCACAATAAAAGATTTGGTTGCGTTATCCTTGCTTGATTTTTGACCAAAACAGTACCGGTTATCACCCCCAAACGGATGGTCAGTCTGAAAAGACCATCCAAACGCATGTGGACATGTTGAGAGCATGTGTTCTGGATTTTGTGGGAAATTGGGATGAACATTTACCAATAGTGGAATTCTCATACAACAATAGCTATCACAATAGCATCCAAATGGCACCGTATGAAATGTTATATGGGCGAAAATGTAGAACTCCCGTGTGTTTGGGAGAGGTTGGACAAAGGGAGCTTGCATCAAAGGATGTAGTAGTTAAAACAAATGAAAAGATCTATCTTGTACGGGCACGTTTGAAGGCGGCCTAGGACCGGCAGAAAGCATACGCGGATCGAAGAAGACGTCCTATAGAATTTCAAGAGGGAGACCGTGTTTTTCTAAAAGTCTCCCCTTGGAAGGGTATAATCCGTTTTCGCAAACGGGGAAAGTTGGGACCACGTTATATAGGACCTTTCAAGGTCCTAGCACGGGTTGGAAAAGTTGCTTACCGGATTGAATTGTTCCTATCTTTAGATGGAATACACGACATGTTTCACGTGTCACAATTGAGAAAGTGTCTTGTGGATGAAACGGCTCACGTACTCCTAGATGATGTTGAGGTAGACGAACGAATGAATTATATTGAAAAGCCGATAGCTATTAAAGACTCCAAGGTGAAGTATCTACACAACAAAGCTATTAAGCTAGTGTTAGTACAATGGAAACATAGAAAGGGGCCCTATCTTACATGGGAATTGGAGGAAGAAATGCGAGAGCATTACTCGTCATTATTTGGTACGTATTCTGGTTTTAGGGACGAAACCTTCTATAAGGGGGTAGACATGTAACACCCGAAATTTTATATGTTTTATTATAATACTATATGTACGATGTCGTAAGGGTAAGATGGTAATTTAGACTTTTACAATAATAAAAGTCAGTTATTTATGCTAGTAAGTTTAAATGTTTAGAATGTACAAAGTTAATCAAGAGAAAAGTAACCTAGTTAATGTTGGAAATTAAAGTGACATGTTTTAAAACATTAAGGGCTGAAAGTGTAACATGGAAATGAAATGTTATGACAAAACTTTGAAGGCAGAATGTGGATGGTTTGTGTGTGTCGACCAGGGAGAGAAGAGAGGAGAAAAACCCTCCATGAATGTACAATCAAAATGCAGCCAATTGACAAGGGAAATCTGATTAAAATCCCTGCACGTCCTTGAATTCTTGATCATCTAAGCACACCAAAGTATAGGGTAAGTAGAATTTTATATTTTGATGATCTTGTATGAAATGGGTTTCAAGCAATCCACGAACTTATGTGAAATTAGTGTGATTAAGGGTTAGAAACACCACATAGAACATGAATTATACTCGAATTTGGCTGAATTGATGATTAAAAGTGGAAATCCAATTGAAGTAGGGATATTGTGAAGTCTAATGATGAATTATGTACAAATTAGTGTAATGATTATGTATGAAGTTTCTTACAATGAGTATTTGCTAGATGAAATTGATTATGAATAATTGTTATAAGAAATTAGTTGAATTTGATGATCTTGACATGGACTAGTGAGGTTATTCATAAGATACTTGTACATTATGCTTTGCTAATGTTATGCACACCATGTGTTCGATAAAATGCCTTGATTGATTTAATTGTAATTTGACACGAGTACTTGTTAAATTGATGTAATATGATGATGATGGAAGTGTATATGGTTAATTAGCACCATAATATGTAATGAAGAATGCATAAGTAACGAATTGTATGAAAGCTAAAAATGTGAAGTTGAAATGTATAAGAGAAAAGAAAGAAGAAGGCACAAGTCATTCCAAGACACAAATAACTACATCATTTCATTGTGATTGTCTATTAAGTATGGTTAGAAAGCGATAAATGGAATGTGACATATAATGAATCGTTATGTATGGTGATCCGATGTGAACGGGTCAAAATGGAATGTAAATAGAATGGTAGAATGATGATCCGATATGAACGGGTCGAGATGGAATGTAATAAGAATGGTCGTATGATGAACCGATGTGAACGAGTTGAAAAGATATGTGATAAAATGATCATATGACGATCCGTTATGAACGGTTCAAAATGAATGTATAAGGAATAAGAATGAAAATGATAATTGATTTGATTATCATGTTTGTTCGAAGTTACAATTCTATGTTAGCAACCATTTTAAATGGGATTTTAGATGAAAGGATTAGATGGTATAAAGTGAATCTTAATTAAGAGATGGGATGCAACAAAAATGAAACTTTTGTTTATGTTTAAGAATCCTACTAATGTAGTTTTTGTGTTGTTAATGATAGGTAAATCTCATCCTTAATGATGGCGAGCTTGGATCGAACACACTATAATGCCCTTTATGCGCTTCCCGCTATGCTTATTTTCAAATGGGTCAAAAAACTTTTGATTGTAAATGTTAGATTAGATGTTTTTGTTTTTCGTAAGCAAGTAAATGTTGTTGCTTGTTTTGCTAGTTCAGATTTACGTTTGTTTATAAAACTTTAAGGTTGTGTTGGTTATAAGTCGGTTACAAGGGTATTTTGGTAAATATGAATTTATTGTATGAAAGTTTTAGAAATGTGGCGTTTTTATTGTCATTTTGACTGTTTAATACTATGGGCGTTATATTATAAAGTTATTTTTAGAGGTTGGGCCCCAAGTTGGGTATGTTTAGGTCACCTTATAAAAATATGGATTCTTTTGTGACCATGGTGGTAGATAAGTAAGTTAGCTGATTTGCTTGGTCTAGAATGTTCCACAACTTTACTTAGGGGTGTTCAGAATTCAATTCGAATTCGAAAAATTCGACATACGACTCGATTCGAATTCGATTAAAATGGTTCGAATTCGAGTCCAGTAGTCGAATTAAAATCGAATACGAATTTATGATTTTGAATTTGATTAGATTCGAAATTCAAATTCAATTTATATATAATTTTTTGATATATGTATATACACACACAAACATATATACACACATATAACTTCTAAATTTGCCCAAAATATGAACTACCTCCATAAGTGATAAGTTTATTATTGAATATAACATTACTAAATATACTGAAATAGTCCATTCTACTTATTTCTAAATTTTTACCTAACTTAAATCGCTATCAGTAACCAACCAATTTTCTAATTTTTGGTGTTTTGACATATTGATAGTTAATTAATTTTGTAGATTATTATATTTTATGTTGAATATAACTAGTTTGTAGTATTTTAAAAACTTAAAGTAAAATAATTTATTGTTTAGGGTGAATTTAAATTAAATCGAATTTATTCGAATTCGGTTCGAATTTTGAGTTTCAAATATTAATCGAATCGAATACGAATTCAAGTAAAAATAATAAAAATTCAAAAAATTCGATTTGAATAATTCAAAAATTCAGTATTGATGAACACCCCTAACCTTACTATCCTATGGTACACCCTACCACATAATATCCTGAATCCTAGGTTTAAGTTAGAGGGTGTTTGAGATTACGTTTTGAAGTGATTATTTGAATATTGCGTTTTTAAAACATAAGTAATCTTAAAAAGTGTTTAGATGAGAAAGTGATTATCTGCCTCCAAAACGCAGTTTTGGAGAAGCATGTACCTACATGCTTTTTCAAAACGCAGAATCTATTTTAAAAACGCATAATCTATTTTGAAAAAGCAACACCAAACACCCCCTTAGGAGATTTGCTTTCTCTAGAATGTTCCACAACCTTGCTATCCCTATCGTACACCCTACCACATAAAATCCTGAATCCTAGGTTTAAAAGTGCACAACCCCACATCAGTTTGTCAGATCTTGATATTCTATTCTCAAAAATCTCGCCGCCTGTCTCAAATCTTACAAACCCTAATAAACGGAAGCAGCTTTCTTGGGCCGATCTTCCAAAGCTGAAGTGTCAAAAAGGTATCTATTCGAATCACGCGGCTCTTTCACCATTGATTGGTTCATGTTTATTGCATTTTTTTACTTGATCTTCGTATCATGATCCTTGGTTATTAGATTGATTTCAGTATTGGCCCTTTTTAAAACGGGTTATAAACAATCCAGAAAGGTTAGTTTCTTTTTTGGATCGATCTGTGCTGCAATATAGAAATGTTTGTAGGTAGCTTTATGTGTAATATACGTTGTTATGATCAAGCTCCTTGTTTAATGCAAAGTAGATCTTACATTTAAGTTGAGATATATGGTATAATACGAATGAGTTTCCTGAAATCTACATATTTAATTGCTTCATCGTTTCTTTGAAAATGGAATGTGAACTTGCATTCGTTTTGCTCTAGAAATTGTTTCTTGGGGGTTGCAAATAAACGGATAGCTTTCTAGTTTTATATTTTTCTTGAAATGAAATAGAGTGGAGTTTGAAAAACAACAGTTACAATAAGAATTCAATGAGTTGTAGGATTTGACACGTAATTTTACATCTCATTATGATGGAAACCTTTTCTGTTTGAATCATATATAGCAAAGGTGAAGTGCTGAAACAGAAAACATTTAGAACGATCAAACTTTAATTAGGAGCAAATAAATTGATATTCACATGGACTTTTTACCACCGGAAAAGGGAAGAGAAACCATCGATCAGGGCTGGACCTATAGTATAATTAACCTAGGTTTGGGCCTAGGGCCACCACTTAAAAAAATTAATATGCTAACTATTAATATTAGTGCAAACTTATTGTTTAAGATTTGTTTGATTTTCCTGAATGCGCTGATTTTGTAAGATTCTATAGGACATTAATTAGCATATTTAAGATAAAATATACATGATTAGAGCATATTGGATATGATATACCTAATGAATTAAGGGAAACTATGATGCAGTGTTGATTTCTATGATCAGAGAATATTCCAAATATCATTGTGATCTTATAATAATTGTTTACTAATGCATCTTTTTTGTTGCAACAGATCACGTCGATATTTTTCGGTTTAGAATCTTCAAGTAAAGGTCCTAAATGGCATACATTCATCACAAAAGCTAGCTTATATCTTGATAATTGATCTAATTTCATTTATCTAACGGCCAAGAGGTATCTTTCTTGCAGCTTATCCTAGAATCAAAATTCAACCAGCTAAACATATAAATGGGTGTAGGTTCTAGAAAACAACGCTCATGTATTACAAACCTTCCAGATGAGCATTTGTATCTGATCTTCGAAAAACTAGACTCTAATCTTGATCGGGAATCTTTCGGCCTAACTTGTCATCGTTTTCTTAATATTCATGATTCAAGTTGTAAGGTTTTGGACCTACAACACTTAAGTTGGTTAAAAAACTCCAGTAGTGGCTACATTGAAGTCCATTCCTGTATGATTCATAGATTTTTCAACCGTTTTAGGCAATTAGAGTCATTGTCCCTAACTTGGTGTGAGGATGTCACTGATTCGGGTTTAGTTCTATTGCAAAAGTATGGCCTTCAATTGCGTTCTATTGATCTTAATTCTTGTACTCGAATCACCAATGTAGGATTTTCTTCTATTGCCTCTGGCTGTCCATCTGTGTCGGTTATTAATCTTTCTTCTAGTTCTATTGGAGACAGTGGATTAGAAATCTTAACAAAATCATGTAACTCTTTGAAAAAAGTGAATCTTGGTTGGTGTGAGAACATAACTGACTCTGGTATTCAGTCTCTCATCCAGAATTGTCGTCAACTTAGAGAACTCTGGATAACAGGCTGTTCCAAAATTAATGGTATAGGCTTTAAAGGGTGTTCTTCCACCTTGGCTTCTTTGGAAGCCAATTGTTGTGTGTTTGCTACGGATTTGACTGAAGTTTTGAGTGGAGGGGGGCTCGAATATCTAAATATTGCTTTTAATGATCTCATAATGGGATATGGACTTGCGGCCATCGGTTCAGGAGTTGCTGCAAATCTTAAAACCCTTAACTTGTCGGGGTGTAGTTTTGTTATGTTATGGATTATGTTATCATACGGATCTCAAAAGGATGTCCGTTTCTACAAGAATGGAACTTGGCATCTTGTAAAAGTATTACTATCTCTGGTTGGGAATCGATTGGATTGTATTGTCAAAGTTTGGAGAGAATCCATGTAAACAGTTGTTTCAAGCTCTGTGGTAGAGGATTACTAGCTCTCGGCAATGGCTGTAAACACCTATCTGTGATATACATAAAAAACTGCCCGCTAATCACTCCATCTGTGATCCAATTCTTTAAGATGCAAAGAGAAGATGTTGAGATCAAAGAACCGCCAACTGTTTTGTTGAGCTTTGTCCCGGGCGGTTGGACATTTGAAACACTCAGCCAGTAGGACGATCAAGTGTTGAGGAAGGCGGGCCAAAAACATAACTTGATAAACATCTTTATCTTACTTTATTTGTAAACTTCATAAATTGTATTATGCTTTCTTAAACTTGGTTTTTTAACAAGGATGAGCTTAAAGATATATACATGCAAGCAATTAAGAAACTGGGTGTTAATGTTTTGTTGTGCTATGTTGGTTTTCTTTATTTGTGGTGCGACTTTGTTAATACCCATTAATTTTGATAAACGCATGTAATATCAATATTTCGAATTAGAAAACTTAATTTTTTATAACTGTGATCTGGTATAATCAGAACACCTGAAAGTTCTGGATTAGCAGAAGTAGCCTCAATGAATATCCATAACCCATCCTCAATCAGTAGATTACCAATTTAGGTTGGCAAGTATTTTTATATTTATGTTTTGGACCATTTACTAATATTTTCTTTCTGATTGTTTATTAACATTGTTAAACCAAGGTGAAATGAGATCCAGAGCGACAATATGGTCGGGTTCAGGATCCTATGTAACGTCCTTTCACTACTAAACAAAGTAGCACTACGCAATGGCGCAGCTTTGTGGGGGCGGGAGGGGGTGGCCGACCCCCCGAACTTTTCGCTTATTAGTGGAGAGTATGTAATTTTCTTATAGAATTTTTTTAGCATATACGTTTTCGAACCCCGGTTTTATAGAAACTTTTGGGCATATACGTTTTCGACCCTCACGGTCGAAAATCTCAAGCTTCGCCACTGGCACTACGGACGGATATTTAGAGTTGGATTGCTTGGACTGGATCACAGAACTCTGACAGATCACGACAAAAACAGTTGGAATTAAAGTAAACTAAATAAAATGGTGGATGATTGCAGATGGATTATCAACGGGACACCTAGCACATGGAAGTCAAGGCTTTGTTGTTTTAGGGAATAGGTTACGGTCAAATTTAGGATAGCACACCAGATCGATGGCATTAGCGGCGACAAACGGTAATAGCGGCAACATCGGATCTGTGTCGTATAGCAGCCACAAATGCCTTTTAAATCGTTGATAGCCGCACATGTCATGATTTATTGTCATCTCGTAACCAAGGGATTTGTGTTCTATAAAAGTATTGAGGTTTCTCACGTACTCTCTTAAATTCTTGAATCATAGTATTGTGAACTCACATATAAAAGCATGGAGATTTCAAAAGTCACAACCCTAGTATTATTCACCTTCCTGGTGACTATTTGTATTTTATTGTGGACAAATCAAATTCGGATTATGATTGACAATCTTTTGGCCTAACTTGCCGAAGTTTTCTAGATATTCAAAGTTCAAGTCTTAAATTTTTGAAACTTGGTTACTACCATGGTCTTGGCGTTGACACTATTCATCTATTGTTGATTGATAGAATTGTAAACCATTGCCTCTTTCATTGATTAACATTAATATATATATATATATAAATATATATATAGTGTGAGGTTCATTGGGGAACACTAAAAAAGTGGGGAACCGGGGAACACTCTTAAAAATTTAACTTAATATGTTAAAAATTAATTTTTTAAACATCTTTTTCAGCGTTTCTTCTTATATTTACTTGTAGAAGCATTTTTAATAAAAAAAAATCAAAAACTAAAAATATTAAAAAAAACAATTAAAAAAAGGCTAAAAATTGTTTTTTTTAGAAAAAATATTTTTTTACTCGACTAGATTCTCCTCCTTTTTATAAAGAAAAGCGCTGAAAAATTTTTAAAAAAAATTATTTTTAACATGTTAAGTTAATTCTATAAGATAAAACTGTTTTTTAAACATTTTTTTATATTTTTAGTTTTTGATTTTTTTTATCAAAAATGTTTCTACTTGTATTTATAAGAAAAAGCGCCGAAAAAAAATTAGAAAAATATTTTTTTTAACATGTTAAGTATAATTTTTAAAAGTGTTCCCCCGTTCCCCACTTTTTTAGTGTTCCCCAATGAACCCTCCCCTATATATATATATATATATATATATATAGATTACAGTAGATGTTGTTACTATTTTGTGAAGCTCCAATAAAAGATTAGGAAGCCAACAAATTACAGTTACTACATTTGCAACTTCGCGGTATTCCACTCCAACACCAGACCAAGATATAACGGGTCGGCATTTAGAGGACCAAGGTAGGGTTGTTCATGAGCCGAGCCGAACCGAGGGGACCTTTGCTCGTGCTTGGCTCGTTTACAAACCGAATCGAACGGAGCGGCTCATTTAAAATCAAGCCTCAAATCAACGAACATTTTCCGATCAGTAAATATTCCGAGCGAGTGTCGAGCGAAGTTCGAGCTATTTGGACAACAGTGTCGCCCGATTTAAATTTGCTGAGAGAGATAGTGACAATGTTGGGTCTCAAGTTTTTATGTCTTTAAAAACAGGCACATTTCATAGTATACTATTTTTCTTATGAATAACAATGTTGTGGCCGACGAGGTGAAAATCATATTGCACGAACAATGACGTTGAGAGCAGGAGAGGATCGACTTAGGGTAACAACATGAAATATTGAGGCGATGAGCAGACTGTCGTTTATCAGTTTAGGGTTTAACTTTTATATTTGATATTAATTTTTTTATTAGTATGATTGGGCTAGTACATATAGATATAGTTGTAAATTTGTATATAGTGGACCATGAGCTAATAGAGTGGTATATATAAAACTAGGGGTGGGTTAACGTAAAATATTCCTTAACGTACAATACGTACGAGATGAAAACTACGCACATTATAAACTCAAAACCCTAATCACGTATGTTGAAAAACATAAATCACCTATGTTGAAAACCATAATCACGCATGTACAAAATCATAAATCATGCATGGGGTAAAAACCTAATCACGCATGTTATAAAACTACTTACGCATGTTATAATTTCATCTCGTACATATTGTACGTTAAGAGATATTGTATGTTACACTTTCACTATAAAACTACAAATTTAATTTATATATAAGTATATATATATATGTGTGTGTATATATATGTATAATTTATATTTGTGTAGTTATATGTGTATATACATGTTTATATATGTATGTGTATATGTATATGTATATATATACTAATTAAAAATAATAATTCGGCTGGGGAGCGGACCTTTGCTCATGCTTGGCTCGTTTACAAACCAAACCGAGCAGAGCGACTTGATTACAGTCAAGCGTCAAATCAAACGAGCATTTTCCGAACGAGCGACAAGCGAGCGACGAGTAGTTTGAACGACCCTAGACCAAGGTAGGAGATTTCGACTTAAGTAAACGCAATATCCAAATGTTGATCTACCGGACAAATGGTCGGTCTACATCAGTGTAGGCTCACAGCAAGAAATCAGCTGACCGGGCTACTGACGAAATTCACCACATTGGGATACATTCACCTCGAACCTGGGAAAACCCTCACCTAGGGCCGAAGCTCGTGAACACTCTTCTGAAAGCACAACAGTGCGGTGAGGTAAAAACCGCCTTGTTCAAGCGGAATGCCCAAAACTCCAACAAGGGGCAAAAAGGGAAGGAAAGAAAGAAGAGCCATCTAAGGCACGAGGAAGGATGTTCCAAATGATATCCGATGAAGCTAAAACTCACCCGAATGTTGTATCAGGTATATTTTTAGTTAATTCAATACCCGTGTATGTGTTAATTGATTCCGGAGCTAGTAGATCGTTTGTTTCAAATGAATTATTGCATCACCCTTCTTTTGTGATTGAAAAGATACTAACGCCCCTAGAAGTAGAAATAGCCAATAGTAAAATTTACTTATTACACGTAGTGTGTAGAAACTGTAAGATTTTAATAGATGATGAAGAATTTAATATCGATCTTGTTCTGATGGTTTTGGGAGAATTCAAAGTTGTTGTAGGTATGGATTGGCTTGCCCGAAACCATGCGGAGATCCAATGTGAGAATAAGGTTGTTAATGTGATGACACCTGGTGGCAAGCAAGTGACGATACATGGGGAAAGGGAAGTTAAACCCAAATTATGCACCCTTGTACAAGCGGCCAAGTACGTCCGAAACGGGAGTAAGGCATACTTAGCCTACGTGGTGTATACCCACCATGGGGCCCCAAGATTGGAAGATGTGAAAAATTTAAATGAATATCCGGATGTGTTTCCGGACGATCTACCGGGGCTTCCACCCGAGCGTGAGGTGGAATTTTGGATCGAGTTAAATCCGGGTACAAAGCCGGTGGCTAAAGCACCCTATCGGTTAGCTCGTATCGAGATGCGGGAATTGATGACCCAATTACAAGAATTACTCGACAAGGGTTTCATACGTCCGAGTGTATCACCATGGGGTGCACACGTTCTATTTGTAAAGAAGAAAGATGGCACGATGCGAATGTGCATCGATTATCGAGAATTAAACAAATTGATGGTCAAGAACCGTTATCCCTTGCCTAGAATTGATGATCTATTTGATCAATTGCAAGGAGCTAGTTGGTTCTCGAAAATCGATTTACGATTGGGGTATCACCAACTTCGGGTACGAGAGGAAGATATAGCCAAGACCGCGTTTAGAACCCGCTATGGAAATTACGAGTTCTTGGTAATGTCCTTTGGGTTGACGAATGCGCCAGCTGCGTTCATGGATTTAATGAATCGAGTATGTCGGAATATGTTAGACATAGATGATATATTGGTATACTCCCGAAGCGAATCCGATCATGCCTGTCATTTACGCGAAGTGTTAGAAGTGTTTCGTAAAGAAAAGTTGTATGCTAAATTTTCCAAGTGCATTCTGGCTAAGAGAAGTACAATTTCTCGGCCATGTGATAAATGAAGAAGGTGTTCAAGTAGACTCCTCTAAGGTAGAGGCCGTAATGAAATGGGTTCCTCCAAAGAATCCAAGTGAAGTAAGAAGTTTCCTAGGCTTAGCCGACTACTATAGAAGATTCATTCAAGATTTTTCTAAGATAGCTTTGCCCATGAATAAACTAACGAAGAAGAATGAAAAGTTTGTTTGGGGTATGGATCAAGTTCACCGGTGCTAGTATTACTTGATGGTGCGGAAGATTTGGTTGTGTACACGGATGCTTCGCATCAAGGCTTGGGATGCGTCTTGATGAAAAAGGATAAGATCATTGCCTATGCCTGTAGGCAACTAAAACAACACGAGGGTAACTACCCGACTCACGATTTGGCGTTGGCAGCGGTAGTATTCGCCCTGAAGATATGGAGGCATTACTTGTATGGAACGAAGTGCACGATCTACTCAGATCATAAAAGCCTCAACTACTTCTTTGAGCAAAAAGATCTTAATATGAGGTAATGAAGATGGTTAGAACTTATCAAGGATTACGATTGTGATATCCACTACCATCCCGGGATGGCTAATGTGGTGGCGGACGCCCTAAGTCGAAAGGAATACCCACCCCTAATTCGGGTAAAATCAATAAAGATGGTAGTCACACCTAATCTCCTCGAAAGAATACGAGAAGCTCAATTCAAGTCGTTAAATGCGGATGATCCAAAGAAAGAAAGAACTAAGGGATTCACACACAAGTTAGAAGAGAATGTGAGTGGGATTAAAACAAGGTATGGCCGAATATGGGTACCTTGGCGTTGTGATGAGAAGGAGTTGCTCCCGGAGCTACAAAAATGTATCCATATTTAAGAAAAACTATTGGTGGCCGGGAATGAAGCGTCATATTGTTAAGTACGTCGCTAAATGTTTGACATGTTCTCAAGTAAAAGCGGAACATAAAAACCATACGGGAAATTACAACCTTTGGAAATCCCGGCATGGAAGTGGGAGGACGTGACCATGGATCTTGTAACTAAGCTTCTGAGAACAAGAAATGGGCACGATGCTATATGGGTCATTGTTGACCACCTCACCAAAAGTGCCTATTTTCTACTTATTCGAGAAACTTATTCCTCAGAAAAGATGGCTGAAATTTTTGTGAATGAAATTATATCCCGTCATGGAGTGCCTGTATCCATTGTGTCGGTTCGGGACGCACGCTTTACCTCTCGTTTTTGGCGAAAGTTTCATGAAGGAATGGGTACTAAATTGCATTTAAGTACCTGTTAGGGGAGGATTTTCCAATCCTAAGGATCCCGGATCCTCAATTACTGTCAGGATCACGGATCCTCAATTCTGTTTGAATTAAGGATCCTCAGAGGACATTGCAGGATCAGGATTCAGGATCCTTGTTGTTATCCTTATACTAACGGTTGTCTTCATTATGTTTAAGTTTGTTTTGCAGGAGTATACGCCTTGGAATTGGTCTTGCCGATATTCTTGGGGAATATGCCTTCAATATTCCGCACGTGCATGGCTTTGTGAACGTTATGGAAATCCTGGGAAGCTTGCACATTTAGCGGATAGTTAGCTGTTTTAGTTATTTCTAATTTTAAAAAGGGATAACAAGCTTGAGTTAGAACACTTGGCTAATTTTATCAAACACACACTCTCGAAACAGCTCTGAATAGTTATCAACTGTTAACTTGGCGATTTCATACATTTTTTGCACATTGCACTCTAGTGATCCTTGTAACAAGCTTGTTATCATCCCGAGTTGTAACAATCTTTTGTTTAATTTTAGTTGGTGATCGGTAGTTTCCATCACCCGAGGTTTTTTATGCCGGAGATCAACTCTTGATCAAGGGCTTTTTCCTCGTATAAATCCTTGTGTCAATTGTTCATTTCATTTGCAAGTTATTCATACATTTGTTCAAGCATCATTCCTCACAACAAAAGATTTGGTTGCATTATCCTTGCTTGATTTTTGACCAACACAGTTTGGCGCCCACCGTGGGGTAATTGGTGCTTCATTCCTAAGAAATTTTTGTCTTTGTGATCCCTTTCGGTTCATTACAACCAAGCAGATGGCTTCTTCAGCAAATAGCACTTCAAGTTCAATGCCGGCAATCAGTTCTTCACAGGGCGTTCCACCTTTGCCTCCACCACCTTCTGGATCTCAAAAGAATGCTGAGAATGCTGCAAAGAGACCAAGCCCCATTTTTTCAAAACCACCAACTTCTTCTGTTTCTTCTAATCCTACTACTAGTGATCTTTTTACTTTGATTTTGCAGATGAAGGACCAAATACAAGAGCAGGATAAAACCAACGAAAGGATCCTCAAGGAGATTGGTGATATCAAGAAACAGAAGAGATCAGTGGAGGATCATTCTCCATTGATGCCTAGATCGCTGAATTTCGACACTCCGGTCATAACCTCCCAGCATTCTGCAGCTCCGGATGTCCAATATCTGGGTGGATTAACAGGAATGCGTTATGGATCGTCGGCAATGACTCAGGCTCTAGGATCCTACTTTCAATCTTCAGGATCCTCTGCTCAGCATTAAGGATCCTTCTTCCAGCATCAGGGATCCTTCACCAGTTCAGGAGGGTACATGGGGACACAGCCAGCTCAAGGATTCTATCAGGTTCAAGGATCCTCTCAGGTTCAAGGATCCTCTCAGGTTCAAGGATTCTCTCAGGTTCAAGGATCCTCCTTTCAGCCTCAAGGATCCTCATCGCGGGTTTTCGGATCCATGGATTATCCTCCAGGACCCCCATTTACAACACATCAGGGATCCCACATCTTTCAGGATCAAGGATCCTTAAGAAGTATGCAACCTGGAAGTTCAGATGTTCATCAAGGAGACTTCATTCCAATGCAGACCATTGCTTCTTCTAGTCCTTCAGTCATACCAGAATCCCGCCAATATGGATTCACATCCGAAATTCCAAACTTGAATCCTCCAGGAGGTAACACTTTTAATAATTCTTATAACACTAACCATGGCTCTATGCAGGATACAGGTATAATTCAAGCTATGGCTAGGGAATTACAGAAGCTAAAGGATATGATATCCAGTGTACCAGGAGTGGTTAAACCCATTCCTGAAATTCCAGATGGAAGCCACAGGATATCCCGTTTTGCACCACCCCTTTGTGATGCAGAACTTCCAAAAAGGTTCCAGATACAAACCATGAAGTTGTATGATGGTTCAACGGATCCAGAAGAGCATGTGGCTCAATATAGAGAAAGGATGGAGATCAATCCAATTCCTGAGCAGTTAAAAGAAGCATGTCTATGCAAGGGTTTCAGATCCACTCTTACAGGATCAGCTCTTAAATGGCTGCTAAGTCTTCCCCCTTACTCTATTACTTCATTTGCTAATCTAGTTAACTTGTTTAATAGTCAATTCTCATGTAGTAGAAAATTTGAACGTTTAACTAGTGATCTTTATAGGGTAACACAAGGTCAAAATGAATCACTTAGAGATTATATCACTAAGTTTAGTAAAGAATCCTTGGATATTCCTAATTTGGAGATTGCTACAGCTGTAGAAGCCTTTAAAATGGGTTTACCTAGGGATTCATTATTCTATGATGATCTTGTCATGACCCCTTGCAGGAATCTTGAAGAAGTAAGAACCAGGACCCTCAGATTCATCCGATTAGAGGATGATAAAAGGATCCAGGAAAGACTGGCAGGATCCTCGAAGCAGGAAAAGCAAGGATCATACTTCAAGAACAACAAGTTCAAGTCCTACAACAAGTCTGATAACCAGAATGTGCATGCAGTGGAACAAGAAGAGGATGATGAGGATTATCCTCCAATTTCTGAGTACTGTTTTTCTATTGATAACAATGAACTAATTCTTGCAATATGCAGAATCTAGGTGAGAAAGCAAGATGGCCGAGGAAAAGTGATAAACCAGCCGCAACAAAAGACAAGTCCAAATGGTGTGCATATCATGAGGATTTCAGACATCTCACTGAAGACTGTATTGCACTTAGAAAAGAAATTGGTTACTTGTTAAGCAAGGGGCACTTGAAGGAACTTTTGGGAAGGAAAAAGTCAAGGATCCAGGATCCTAAAAGGATCCAAGAAAGAGCTCCTGCCCCTCCGGCAGATGCACAAGTTATAAACTTCATATCAGGTGGATCAGATATTTGTGGTACTTCCTTTTCAGCAGCCAAGAGACATGCCAAGGAAACTATTTTGGTCAAAAATCAAACAATGACAATGTAACCAAACTTTCTGTTGTGAGGTATGATGCTTGAATTGATGAACAATAATAAGGATCACTATGAAATGTAATGAACAAATGACACGAAGATTTATACGGGGAAAAAGCCCTTGATCAAGAGTTGATCTCCGGCACAAAAAACCCCGGGTGATGGAAACTACTGATCGCCAACTCAAATTAAACAAACAATCTGTTACAACTTCGGATGATAGCGAGCTTAGTACAAGGATCACTATAGTGTATCGTGTAGAAAATGTGTGTAATCGCCAAATGTGTTAGTGAGAGTTGATGAGAGCAGTTGTATAAGTGTGTGTATAACCAAAAATAGCCAAGTGTCTCTAAAATAGCTCGCTACCCCTTTAAAAATAGAAAATATCAAGCCTAACTAACATTCCGCAATTCATGCAAGTCTTCCACGACTCCACAACGTCCATTTCTGACCAAGCACGTGCGGAATAGACTGAGAATATTCTCCAGGAATGTCGCCAAGACTAAGTCCAAGTTGATATTCCTGCAAAACATTTACAAATTCAAAGTAGACAATCGTTAGTATAGGGATCCTTATAGTGATCCATGATCCTGATCCTGCAACACTTCTGAGGATCACTACTTCAGACAGAATTAAGGATCACTAAATCCAATAGTAAATAAGGATCACTGGTCATTTAGAAATCCACCCCTAACAATTGCCCCCAAAATATAAGGAGTAAATATGTAAATAAATGAGTTATATTTTGTCGATTTTATCCGTATTTAACCAACGGATAACTAGCCGTTATAAGCGGACTAGCCGTTACGATCATGACGTCAGTGAGATGACTACCCTGCAGAATCATCATTATAAATAAGAGTTAGAGATAGGGATCATTTCATATTTAAGTTCAAGAGAACTCCCTTTAAATTCTGCTCCGACGCTTAAACAGGTAAATCTTTTCCTTTCTCCTTTCTCATATTCTACTCTTCTTTCTTTATCATCATCTCGTTCAAAAATGATGCTCCGAAGCTCACCGGGCAAGGATCACAAGAAGAACAGTCCCTTAAAGAGTCAAGGGATCATCAAAGATTCCGCAAAAGAATGCTGTTGTTTCACCGATGCACAAATTGATAAAATCCGCCATAGTTTTCCAGCAAATACTGTTATCAGATCCTTTGATCCCACTGCTCTTAGCGACAACATCTCTGAAACTTGGGTAGCTTTCCCAGTTACACCTTTCACCATAGGATACACCTACCCTTTTCCAGACTTTACCCAATCCTTTTTCTCCCTTACCGGCATCTGCTACATCCAAGCTATGCCGATGATCTGGAGGGTCCTATATACCCTTGAAAGGATCATCGAGCAGGAGGGGATTGACCTAGGAATGTCGGAGTTGGCTGAGATGTATGATGTCACAACGTTTGGATCCCATCGATATTTGTTCAAGCGTAAACCCGGAGAAGAACATCCCATCTTTAAGGCTACTAAAAATGATAACAACTGGAAACGGCGGTTCTTCTTCGTCAGAAGGGATTCTATCCCGGATGGAAAGGATTTGCCGAAGAAATGGAGCACTAATGGTAGGATAGGAGGATCCTTAGAAGGATCACTAAGTAAGTTCATTCTGATGATGATTACTAATTTCCTTTTGTTTCTTTTTGTACAGCTATCACATTCTCGCATATCATTCCTTCAGCTGCCACCAAGGGGAGACTTGTTGCCTTTAGAAAGCTTGATCCTAAAACAAGATCATTCAAGACAATCACCCAGGATTCACAAGAGGTATCCTCAGGCTCTGTCACCATGTCAAGTAAGTATCATGTTCTTTTTAAATTCAAATGTTTAAATAAGTAGTTATATATGAATAGAATAAGGACACTTATCTGTTTTGGGTATGTAGGCGCTGGAAAATCATCAAGATCCGCTTCCAAATTTAGTGTCACTGAGCTTGACACCATCCGATCCTCCAAGAAGAAACTTCCTGCCAGCCCAACTGCTTCAATCCCCAAGGCACCCACTAAAGGAAGGGGTGGCAAGAAAAGAAAAGCCTCCGAAGCTGAGGATCTGCAAGGCCTGCCCCTGATCCGTCATCAGTTCCTTGAGTACTTCAACGAGGTAAGGATCCTAGTCCCTGCTTTAGGTATCCAGCTTATTTGAGGATCACCTGTTCTTGAACTGTTCTCTATATTCTTTGCAGAAATTTGCTGAGATTGAAGACTATGTTGGGCATGTCGAAGACCAGGACAAGAAGATTGCTGACCCCCAACAAGTTGCATTGCTTAAGGATCTCAAGATTGCTGACATCCAAAAAGACCTCCAAAATGTCAAAACTGAAACGGCCAAGATTCTGATCAACTTTGATTATGAAAAGCAGGAGATCACAGATGACGCCAAAGTCTCCGCTGCCATTGCCATGTACAAGACTAAACTCCAGATGGCCTTGGAAGCTCAGGATCCCGACTTCGACAGGAGCAACTGGGATGTGGAAGGCTGGAAGGCAAGGCTGGCTGAACTGGATGATGAAGATGAGGCTGAGGAGATCCTGACGATCGAGGCTGGAGGCAGTGGCAAGGATCATGGTGGTGAAGCTAGTGGAGCTGGAGGTGGTGATGCAGCGAAGGTGTAGGCTGCAACAATGGGCAATGATGGACATTTCTAGACGTAGCCGGAGCCCATTTCTTAGTTTGGTTATGGCTTTTTTTGTTTTGGTTATGTTTTGATAGACAATGGTTGGTCTGTACTTAAACAATAGTAATTAGGGTTGAGGATCATGGATGATCCTTTGAACAATAGGTAGGATTACAAATGGTGGAGGGATCCTCTGTTTGGGGGATGGAGCCATTGTGATCCTGCCGTCTTTAATTTCCTGCATTTGTTAGACCTATGAACAATGGACACCCTTTGCCAACCCATGTGGGCGGGCCACGTTTTGCTGGTAGAAACGTGGGTTGGCAATTTTGACAACCTTAAAAGGGTTTAAGCTTTTGTGAATAAAATGACTTTAACTTTTTGGCTATATCCTGTGTTGATATCCTTATTGTTATTTTATTTTTCAACCTATTGTGATGTTCATGTCGTTTAAACTCATCAAGTAAGGGAAAATTTAAAAAATATCCCTTAAAAGTTAAGGATATGATCAAGGATCACATAAAAAATAATTTAAGGATCATAATTTCAGTTGTCAAAGGATAAGTGTCACTTAAACATATAATGAATAAAATCAAAACAGTTAAGGATCATACCTGATAATCCAAGTTAGGATCCTATCCTTTAACACTTAAAATTAGGATAATCCAAGATACAAACCTTAGTTGAGAGTAAGAATCCTTGGTCATTTATCTTCACAAACCTGAAATAAGATATTACTTGGGACTGAGCCAACATAAGATGAATGTTAGTAACTGGGGACAAGCCCAACAATTCTGGGGACAAGCCCAATACACTGGGGACAAGCCCACAGGATAACTGGGGACAAGCCCAAAGGATCGTATGTAGACTGGAGTATGGCCCTTACTGGCGACTATCCAAACTTAGTGACATGAAAATGCCAAAATCTTAGCTAACGTGAAAACGTTAGAAACCTTAGGAACGGATGTATGGTACGTCTACCATTATACGTAGGATCCTGAATATAGCCAGTACAATGAAATTGTCAGCCCCTAAAGCGGGTACTGGTCCCATTGCCATGAACTATACCAGGATCATCGTGCGCTACTGGCGAAATTGGGGACAGGCCCAGACTGGGGACTAGCCCAAACAACTGGATACTTCTGTAGATACTCAACGCTTAGTTAAGGATACCTGAACCTTCAAAACTCAGAATCAAGTAAAAGGAGGATAAAGGACGCAGGATCCTTATCCTTGTAAGAATAAAAAGAATGAAATAGTTTAAGATTGGAATGTTACCAGAAAGAGGATCATCTGTCAGCGGGGATCCTTCAAGGATATTTGTCTGGTAAGGATCATGGATCATGATCACATGAAATATTTCTTCAAATGGACAGCATTCCAAGCTCTAGGTAGCAAATCACCCTCCATTGTTAGCAATCGATATGCCCCCTTTCTGCTTCAGCTTCAATCAAATAGGGTCATTCCCACTTTGGTGCTAGCTTTCCATCAGCAGGATTGGTGGTGTTTTGAAACGCTTTCCTTAATACCATATCCCCAACTTGGAATTTCCTGAGCCTGACATTTTTGTTGTAAGCTCCAGCCATCCTTTGTTGATAACTGGCCATTCTTATCCTTGCTAAATCGCTGATTTCTTCTATAGTATCCAAGTCTTGAATCAAGTTTTCAGCATTTTCTTCAGGATCACGAATGCTTGTTCTTGCAGTTGGAACCACCATCTCTGTAGGGATCACTGACTCTGCCCCAAATACCAAAGAAAATGGAGTTTGGCCTGTAGCATTCTTGGGAGTTGTTCTATCAGCCCACAGCACATAAGGTAGTTCTTCTGCCCATGTTCCTTTCTTGGATCCAAGCTTCTTCTTCAAATTGTTGATGATAATCTTGTTGGATGACTCTGCCTGACCGTTAGCTTGTGGATGGACTGGTGTTGATGTTATCATCTTAATCCCCCAACTGTCACAAAACTTAGTGGTTCTACTCCTAATAAATTGGGATCCATTATCACAAATAATTTCAGAAGGGATGCCAAATCTAGTAATAATTTTCTTTTAATAAAGGATATAACTTCCTTTTCTCTGACTTGGGCAAAGGCTTCAGCCTCTATCCACTTAGAGAAGTAATCAGTCATAGCAAGCATGAATACTTTTCCACCTGGTGCCTTAGGAAGCTTTCTAACTATATCCATTCCCCATCTCATGAATGGCCAAGAAGAGGATATAGGATGCAAGAGCTCTGCTGGTTGGTGAAGGATATTACTATGCCTCTGACAAGGATCACACTTCTTGGCATACTCCACAGCATCCTTCTTCATAGTGGGCCAATAGTATCCTGTCCTCAGGATCCTTGAGAATAATGCCCTGCCCCCAGTGTTGTTTCCACAATCTCCTTCATGGAAATCCTTTAGGACTTCTTGAATTTCAGGATCGTTTATACAACATATTATTTAATATTGTAAATTGAGATACCTTAATTTTGAAAGCCCTTGGGTTTTCTCCTGTAGGAATTTCTCCATGTTGTATGTATTTCATGATTAGGAGTATCCATGATCCTGAATGAGATTGGGTATTATCACTAGGGATGATTGCAGAATCTTCCCCTATTTCCATAGCTACATGATCCTTGATAGCAGGGGTCAGGATATGGATAATAGGGATCTCAATATCCTCAGGAATCTTCAAAGATGATCCTAGATTGGCTAATGCATCAGCTTCTGCATTCTCTTCCCTTGGTACCTGTGTCAAACTAAAGGATACAAAAGAGAGTGTCAATTCTTTGACTATCTCCAAATATTTGATTAGCTTTTCACCTTTAATAGCATAGGATCCATTAAAGTGATTAGTTATTAATAAAGAATCTACATGTACCTCAAGATACCTGATCTTCATATGCTTTGCAATTTGCAAACCAGCTACCAAGGCTTCATATTCAGCCTCATTGTTGGTAGTTTGAAATTCACAAGCTATGGAGTGGGGTATTATGTCCCCCTGTGGCGATTTTAGTAGTATTCCGAGCCCTGTTCCATTCACATTGGAGGATCCATCAGTAAACAGTATCCAAGGATCCTTGGTTTCTTCAAGCTGTTGGACTTCTAGTTCAGCTTCCTTTTGCAAATCACTACTGAAATCTGCCACAAAGTCAGCTAATGCTTGGGATTTAATGGCTGTCCTAGGCTCATATCTTATATCATATGCACTCAACTTCACTGCCCATTTAGCCATCCTTCCTGACATTTCAGGTTTCCTGAGAACATTCTTAATTGGGAAATTAGTTTTAACAATGATGGCATGAGTCTCAAAATAATGTCTTAATTTAGTAGATGCCATAATTAATGCAAGGATAAGTTTTTCTAAATGTGAATACCTGGATTCAGCATCAAGTAAGCTCTTACTTACATAATAAACAGGATGTTGTGTACCTTGGTGATCCTTAACAAGGACCGCACTTACTGCTTTTGAGGATACCGCCAAGTATAAGGATAACACATCTCCCTTTTCTGGTTTCATCAAAGCTGGGGCTGAGGATAGGTAATCCTTAAGAGCTTTAAGGGCACTTTCATGCTTCTCAGTCCATTCAAATTTCTTGTTCTTCCTTAGGATGTCATAGAACTCCTTGCACTTTTCTGAGGATTTGGATATGAATCTGTTCAAGGCTGCGATCCTGCCAGTCAACCTTTGCACATCCTTAGCATTGGCAGGAGATTTGATATTCATAATAGCCTTAATTTGCTCTGGACTTGCTTCAATGCCCCTCTTTGTTACCATATATCCTAAGAATTTACCTGCCTTTACACCAAAATGACACTTAGAAGGATTTAGTTTCATATTAAATTTATCAAGGATATTGAATGCTTCCTCCAAGTCTTTAAGGTGATCCTCAGCTCTTTTGGACTTAACCACCATGTCATCAATATAGACTTCCATAGTGTGTCCAATTTGTTCCTTGAACATCATATTGACAAGCCTTTGGTAAGTAGCACCTGCATTTCTTAATCCAAATGGCATAGCAATATAACAATATATACCAGTTGGGGTCATAAACGTTGTATCCTCTTGATCGGATGGTTCCATCTGAATTTGTTGAAATCCAGATGAAGCATCCATAAAAGTTAACAACTCATGACCCGCGGTAGCATCCACCATGGAGTCAATGTGGGGTAATGGGAAAGGATCCTTGGGACCTGCCTTGTTCAAATCTGTAAAATCGACACATACCCTCCACTTTCCATTTTTCTTTTGAACAACAACCACATTGGCTAACCATCTTGGATACTTAACCTCTCTAATCATACCTGCTCGAAGTAGCGTATCTACTTCTTCCTGGATAATAGCATTTCTTTCGGGTGCAAACTTCCTCCTCTTTTGATGAATTGGCTTGAATGACCTTTCAATGCCAAGTTTGTGAGTAATTATATCCTTAGATATACCTGTCATGTCTTCATGTTTCCAGGCAAAGGTGGTCTTCCTTCTTTTGAGAAAGGATACTAGCTCTTGTTCAATATCGCTAAGGATCCCTGACCCTATGAAGATCTTGGATTCAGGATCATCAGGATCCATGAGGATTTCTTTCAAATCCTGTTCTCTTGCCTCCAAGACATCTCTTGAAGGATACTTTAATTGATATTGCTCCCTTGGTCTTGAGGCTGGTTTCATTGATGAGGTATAGCAATTCTTAGCCTCCTGTTGATCACTCTCAATTTTCACCACTCCCCATGGACTTGGAAGCTTTACACACTGATGATAGGTGGATGGAACCGCCTTCATATCATGTATCCATGGCCTGCCAAGGATAACATTACAACACGACAAGCAATCAATAACACAAAACTTTTGATAAGAATGCAATCCTTCAATATAGATTGGGAGTTTGATGTCCCCCAATGTATTCTTTGTTTCCCCACTGAATCCCACAAGTACTGAGGATCTTGGGATAATATCGGACTCAGGGATATTCATTTTCTTTAGAACATCCAGCTGAATGATGTTCACAGAGCTTCCTCCATCTATAAGGATCCTGCGAACAAAGTGGTTAGAAATAAACAATGTAATTACGAGACCGTCATGATGAGGATCCTGGATGTCAACACGATCATCCTCATCAAAAGTAATGACTTTATCCTGGGTGACAACGGAGGTCCGGACGGGTCTGTCTCCATTATCCATCTTGGTTTCCTTAGCGTGTCTTTTTGCTGCTGAGAAGGATGTACCACAGATGTCTGATCCACCGGATATGAAATTTATGACTTGTGCATCTGCCGAAGGAGCAGGAGCCCTTTCCGGGATCCTTTCAGGATCCTGGGTTCTTGACTTCTTTCGTCCCAAGAGTTCCTTTAGATGCCCCTTGCTCAACAAATAACCAATTTCCTTTCTAAGTGCAATACACTCTTCAGTGAGATGCCCAAAATCCTCATGATATGCACACCACTTGGATTTATCCTTTGTAGCAGCTGGTTTATCACTTTTCCTTGGCCACCTAGCTTTCTCACCTAGATTCTGCATTGAAAGGATTAGTTCATTGTTATCAACAGAGAAACAATATTCAGAAATATGAGGATACTTCTCATCATCCTCTTCTTGTTCCACTGCGTGCACATTCTAGTTATCAGATCTGTTATAGGACTTAGATTTGTTGTTCCTGAAGTAGGATCCTTGTTTATCCTGCTTTGAGGATCCTGTCAATCTGTCCTGGATCCTTTTGTCATCCTCTAGGCGGATGAACCTAAGGGCCCTAGTCCTTACTTCATCAAGATTCCTGCAAGGTGTCATAACAAGATCATCATAGAATAATGAATCCCTAAGCAATCCCATTTTAAAGGCTTCAACAGCCGTAGCTATATCCAGGTTGGGAATGTCTAAGGATTCTTTACTAAACTTAGTGATATAATCTCTAAGTGATTCATTTTGACCTTGTGTTACCCTATATAGATCACTAGTTAATCGTTCAAACTTTCTACTACAAGAGAATTGACTATTGAACAAGTTAACTAAATTAGCAAATGAAGTAATAGAGTAAGGGGGAAGACTTAGCAGCCATTTAAGAGTAGATCCTGTAAGTGTGGATCCAAATCCCTTGCATAGACATGCTTCTTTCAACCTTTCAGGAATTGGATTGATCTCCATCCTCTCCCTGTACTGAGCTACATGCTCTTCTGGATCCATTGAACCATCATACAACTTCATTGATGGTATCTGGAATCTTTTAGGTATCTCAGCATCACATAAAGGTGGTGCAAAACGAGATATCCTATGGCTACCATCCGCAATCTCAGGAATGGGTTTAACCACCCCTGGTACACTGGATATCATATCCTTAAGCTTCTGCAGCTCCCTAGCCATGGCCTGATTGATACCTGTATCCTGCATAAAGCCATGGTTAGTGTTATATAAATTATTAGAAGTGTTACCTCCCACGGGATATGAGTTTGGAATTGCGGATGTGAATCCATCTTGTCGATACTCTGGCATGATTGAAGGACCAGAGGAGGCAATGGTCTGCATTGGTATGAAGTCTCCTTGATGGACGTCTGAGTTCTGAGGTTGCATATTTCTCGAGGATCCTTGATTTTGAAGGGGGTTGGATCCTTGGAATTGCGATGATCCTTGAACCTGAAAGGATCCTGGGACCAGGGAGGATCCTTGAACAAGTGAGAATCCTGGGACCAGAGAGGATCCTAGGACCTGGGAGGATCCTTGGACCTGGGAGGATCCTAGGACCTGGGAGGATCCTTGGACCTGGGAGGATCCTTGGACTGCATGCATTCCCACATATCCTCCTGACGTGAAGTATCCCTGATGCTGAGAGGAGGATCCTAATGGCTGAGAAGAGGATCCCTGAGGCTGGAAGTAAGAGCCAAAGGCCTGACTCATTGTTGTTGTCCCATAACGCCTTCCTGATAGTTCACCCAAGTATTGCACGTCCGGAACTGCTGAGTGTTGTGAAGTTATGACCAGAGTGTCGAAGTTCAGCGATTTTGGCATCAGAGGGGAGTGATCCTCCACTGATTTCTTCTGTTTCTTGATTTCATCGATCTCCCGGAGGATCCTTTCGTTGGTCTTATCCTGCTCTTGTGCATGATTCCTCATCTGCAAAATCAGGGTATAAATATCATTAGTAGTAGGATTAGTTGAAACAGAAGAAGTAGGTGGTTTTTGGAAAATAGGAGTTGGTTTCTTCGCAGCATTCTCAGCATTCTTCTGGGATCCAGAAGGTGGTGGAGGCAAAGGAGCAACGCCTTGTGAGGAACTGAATGAGGGTATCAAATTTGAAGTATTCTTCACTGAGGAAGCCATCTGTTTGGTTGTAGCAAACCGAAATGACCACGAAAACACGAATCTTTCTAGGAATGAAGCACCAATTGCCCCACGGTGGGCGCCAAACTGTTTTGGTCAAAAATCAAACAATAACAATGTAACCAAACTTTCTGTTGTGAGGTATGATGCTTGAATTGATGAACAATAATAAGGATCACTATGAAATGTAATGAACAAAAGACACGAAGATTTATACGGGGAAAAAGCCCTTGATCAAGAGTTGATCTCCGGCACAAAAAACCCCGGGTGATGGAAACTACCGATCACCAACTCAAATTAAACAAACAATCTGTTACAACTTCGGATGATAGCAAGCTTAGTACAAGGATCACTATAGTGTATCGTGTAGAAAATGTGTGTAATCGCCAAATGTGTTAGCGAGAGTTGATGAGAGCAGTTGTATAAGTGTGTGTATAGCCAAAAATAGCCAAGTGTCTCTAAAATAGCTCGCTACCCCTTTAAAAATAGAAAATATCAAGCCTAACTAACATTCCGCAATTCATGCAAGTCTTCCACGACTCCACAACGTCCATTTCTGACCAAGCACGTGCGGAATAGACTGAGAATATTCTCCAGGAATGTCGCCAAGACTAAGTCCAAGTTGATATTCCTGCAAAACATTTACAAATTCAAAGTAGACAATCGTTAGTATAGGGATCCTTATAGTGATCCATGATCCTGATCCTGCAACACTTCTGAGGATCACTACTTCAGACAGAATTGAGGATCACTAAATCCAACAGTAAATAAGGATCACTGGTCATTTAGAAATCCACCCCTAACAGAAACCAAGATGGATAATGGGGATAGACCCATTCGAACTTCCACTGTTACCAAGGATAAAGTTATAACTTTCGATGAGGATGATCGTGTTGATATCCAAGATCCTCATCATGATGGTCTTGTTATTACTTTATTTATATCTAACCACTTTGTTCGCAGGATCATGATAGATGGAGGAAGCTCAGTAAACATCATTCAGCTTGATGTCCTCAAGAAGATGAACATCCCTGAATCAGATATTGTACCAAGATCCTCAGTTCTTGTGGGATTCAGTGGAGAAACCAAGAACACATTGGGGGACATCAAACTCCCATCTATATTGAAGGACTTCATTCTTATCAAAAATTTTGTGTTATAGATTGCTTATCTTGTTGTAATGTTATCCTTGGTAGGCCATGGATACATGACATGAAGGCAGTCCCATCTACCTATCTTCAATGTGTGAAGCTTCCTAGTCCATGGGGAGTGGTAAATATTGAAACTGATCAACAAGAAGCTAATAATTGCTACACATCATCAATGAAGCCAGCCTCAAGACCAAGGGAGCAATAGCAATTAAAGTATCCTTCAAGAGATGTCTTGGAGGCAAGAGAACAGGATGTGAAAGACATCCTTATGGATCCTCATGATCCTGAATCCAAGATCTTCATAGGATCAGGGATCCCTGGTAATATTGAACATGATTTGGTATCCTTCCTCAAGAGGAGAAAAACTACATTGTCTGGAAGCATGAAGACATGACAGGTATATCTAAAGATATAATTACTCATAAACTTGGCATTGACAGGTCATTCAAACCGATACACCAAAAAAGGAGGAAGTTCACACCTGAAAGGAATGCCATTATCCAGGAAGAGGTAGATAAACTACTCTGGGCAGGTATGATAAGAGAGGTTAAGTATCCAAGGTGGTTAGCCAATGTGGTTGTTGTTCAAAAGAAAAATGGAAAGTGGAGGGTATGTGTCGATTTTACTGATCTAAACAAGGCATGTCCCAAGGATCCTTTCCCATTACCCCACATTGACTCCATAGTGGATGCTACCGCGGGTCATGAGTTGTTGACTTTTATGGATGCTTCATCTGGATTTCAACAAATTCAGATGGAACCATCTGATCAAGAGGATACAGCCTTTATGACCTCAACTGGTATATATTGTTATATTGCTATGCCATTTGGACTAAGGAATGCAGGTGCTACTTATCAAAGGCTAGTCAATATGATGTTCAAGGAACAAATTGGACACACTATGGAAGTCTATATAAATGACATGGTGGTTAAGTCCAAGAAAGCTGAGGATCATCTTAGAGACTTGGAGGAAGCATTCGATATCCTTAATAAATTTAATATGAAACTAAATCCTTCCAAGTGTCACTTTGGTGTTAAAGCAGGAAAATTCCTAGGCTATATGGTGACAAAAAGAGGCATTGAGGAAAGTCCAGAGCAAATCAAGGCAATTGTGAACATAAAATCTCCTGCCAATGCAAAGGATGTGCAAAGATTGACAGGCAGGATCGCAGCTTTGAACAGGTTCATATCCAAGTCATCAGAAAAGTGCAAGGAATTCTATGACATATTGAGAAAGAACAAGAAATTTGAGTGGACTGAAAAGCATAAAAATGCTCTCAAAGCTCTTAAGGATTACCTATCCTCAACTCCTGCCTTGATGAAACCAGAAAAAGGGGATATATTATCCTTATATCTATCGGTATCCTCTAAAGCAGTAAGTGCAGTCCTTGTTAAGGATCACCAAGGTACACAACATCCTGTTTATTATGTAAGTAAGAGTTTGCTTGATGCTGAATCCAGGTATTTACATTTAGAAAAAGTTATCCTTGCTTTAATTATGGTATCTACTAAGTTAATACATTATTTTGAAACTCATGCCATTATTGTTAAGACTAATTTTCCAATTAAGAATGTTCTCAGGAAATCTGAAATGTCATGAAGGATGGCTAAATGGGCAGTGAAGCTTAGTGCTTATGATATAAGATACGAGACTAGGACTGCCATTAAATCCCAAGCCTTAGCTGACTTTGTGGCAGATTTCAGTAGTGACTTGCAAAGGGAAGCTGAGTTAGAAGTTCAGCAGCTTGAAGAGACTAAGGATCCTTGGATACTCTTCACTGATGGAGCCTCTAATGTCAAAGGAACAGGACTTGGAATACTACTAAAATCACCACAGGGGGACATAATACCCCACTCAATAGCTTGTGAGTTTCAAACTACTAACAATGAGGCTGAATATGAAGCCTTGATAGCTGGTTTGCAAATTGCCAAGCATATGAGGATCAGGTATCTTGAGGTACATGTAGATTCAATGTTAATTACTAATCACTTTAATGGATCCTATGCTGTTAAAGGTGAAAAGCTAATCAAATATTTAGAGATAGTCAAAGAATTGGCACTCTCTTTTGTTTCCTTTAGTTTGACATAGGTACCCAGAGAAGAGAATGCAGAAGCTGATGCATTGGCCAATCTAGGATCATCCTTGAAGATTCCAGAGGATATCAAGATCCCTATTATCCATATCTTAACCCCTGCTATTGAGGATCATGTAGCTATGGAGATAGGAGAGGATTCTGCAATCATCCCTAGTGATGATACACAATCTCATTCAGGATCATGGATCCTTCCAATCATGAGATATATCCAACATGGAGAGATTCCTACAGGAGAAAACCCCGGGGCTTTCAAAATTAAGGTATCTCAATTTACAATATTGAATAACATGTTATATAAACGATCTCTTGCAGGACCATATCTAAGATGCATTGAGGATCCTGGAATCCAAGAAGTCCTAAAGGATTTTCATGAAGGAGATTGTGGAAACCACACTGGGGGCAGGGCATTATTCTCAAGGATCCTGAGGACAGGATACTATTGGCCTACTATGAAGAAGGATGCTGTGGATTATGCCAAGAAGTGTGATCCTTGTCAGAGACATAGTAACATCCTTCACCAACCTATAGAGCTCTTGCATCCTATATCCTCTTATTGGCCATTTATGAGATGGGGAATGGATATAGTTGGTAAACTTCCCAAGGCACCTGGTGAAAAAGTGTTCATGCTTGCCATGACTGATTACTTCTCAAAGTGGATAGAGGCTGAAGCCTTTGCTCAAGTCAGAGAAAAAGAAGTTATATCCTTTATCAAAAGAAATATTATTACTAGATTTGGTATCCCTTCTGAAATTGTTTGTGATAATGAATACCAATTTATTGGGAATAGAACTACTAACTTTTGTGACAGCAGGGGGATTAAGATGATAACATCAACACCAGTCCACCCATAAGCTAATGGTCAGGCAGAATCATCCAACAAGATCATCATCAACAATTTGAAGAAGAAGCTTGGATCCAAGAAAGGAAAGTGGGCAGAAGAACTACCTTATGTACTATGGGCTGATAGGACAACCCCCAAGAATGATACTGGCCAAACTCCATTTTCTTTGGTATTTGGAGCAGAGTCAGTGATCCCTACAGAGATGGTGGTTCCTACTGCAAGAACAAGCATCCGTGATCTTGAAGGGAATGCTGAAAACTTGGTTCAAGACTTGGATACTATAGAAGAACTCAGGGATTTGGCAAGAATAAGGATGGCTAGTTATCAACAGAGGATGGCTGGAGCCTACAACAAAAATGTCAGGATCAGGAAATTCCAAGTTGGTGATATGGTATTGAGGAAAGTATTTCAGAATACCACAAATCCTGCTGATGGAAAGTTTGCACCAAAGTGGGAAGGCCCCTACCTGATTGAAGCTGAGGCAGGAAAGGGGGCATATCGATTGCTAACAGTGGAAGGTGATTTGCTACCAAGAGATTGGAATGCTGTCCACCTGAAGAAATATTTCATGTAATAAGGATCCAGGATCCTTAACCATTTTCATGATCGATATCCTCGAAGGATCCTTACAGGATAGAGGATCCTCATTTTGGTAATGATCTAATCTCAAACTATTTCATTCTTTAATTATCCTATATACAAGGAGAAGGATCCTGGATCCTTTATCCTCCTTTCACTTAATTCTGAGTTTTGCAGAAGGTTCATGTATCCTTAACTAAGGATTGAATATCCACAGAAGCCTCCAGTTATTTGGGCTTGACCCCAGTTATTTGGGCATGTCCCTAGTATCGCCAGTAGCGCACGATGATCCTGGTACAGTTCATGGCAATGGGACCAGTACTCGCTTTAGGGGCTGACAATTTCATTGTACTGGCTGTATCCGGGATCCTACGTATAATGGTAGACGTACCATACATCCGTTCCTAAGGTTTCTAACATTTTCACGTTAGCTAAGGTTTTGACATTATCATGTCACTAAGTTTGGATAGTCGCCAGTGAGGGCCATACTCCAGTTCACACAAGATCCTATTGGGCTTGTCCCCAGTTTTTTTTGGGCTTATCCCCAGTATATTGGGCTTGTCCCCAGAATTGTTGGGCTTGTCCCCAGTTGCTAACTCTTCTCTTATATTGTCTTAGTCCCAAGTTATGTTCCATTTCAGGTTTTTGAAGTTAAACAGCCAAGGATCCTTGATCCTTACCTTCTACTAAGGTTTGTCTTTTGGTTATCCTGATTGTAAATGTTAAAGGTTTAGGATCCTAACTTGGATTCTCAGGTATGATCCTTGATCATTTTGATTTATTTCTTTATTTATCTAAGTGACTCTTATTCTTTGACAACAGGACACATGATCCTTAAGTTACATTACTTTTTTGAATTTATCGATTATAGGATATTTGATCCTTGATCATATCCTAAGCTTTTTGACATGATCTATTAAACTTTTCTTCTTAACTTATGAATTCAAACAAAGTATATAATGGCAACTGAAAGGTAAAGTGTTCACAAATGAAACAACACATGATAAGCCAAAAGATTAAAGTTTTATTTATTTATCAAAAGTTAAACCCTTAAAAGGTTGTCAAAATTGCCAACCCAAATTTTTACCAGCAAAACGTGGCCCGTCCACTTGGGTTGGCAAAGGGTGTCCATATTTAATAAGGTCTAAGTGCAGGAAATAAAGGTGGAAGGATAACAAGTGGCTTCATCCCCCAAATAGAGGATCCATCCACCACCCATTATCCTACCTGTTGTCCAAGGATCCATGATCCTCAACCCTAAAAACTATTGTCTAAGTTATTACAGACCAACTATTGTTCGAGAAAAACACCATCAAAACGAAAACCACTACCAAATCATAAAAAATGGGCTCCGGCCGCGTCTAGATAAATCCATCATCGCCCATTTCTGCAGCTCAAACCTTCGCTGCATCACCATCACCACCAGCATCAGCATCACTAGCTTGATCCTTAGCCCTGCTGCCACTTGCCTCAATCGCCAAGACCTCTGTAGCCTCCTCCTCGTCATCCAGCTCAGCCAGCTTAGCCTTCCAGCCCTCCTGGTCCCAATTGGTCCTGTCAAAGTCAGGATCCTCAGCCTCCTGGGCCATTTGCAGCTTGATCTTGTACATAGTGATAGCAGCAGAGACTTTAGCATCCTCCAGCAGCTCATGCGTCTCATGATCAGCATTAATCTGGGCCATGACGACTTGCTTCTTTACCAAATTGAGATCTTTCTCGAGGGAGGAGATGGTTTGATCCTTAGCTAGGAAGATTTTTTGAAAGTCCAGCTGCTTCTGCTCAGCTTCTTCAACGTATGCGTCAAAGAGCATCTGGATCTCAGCGAATTTCTACAAAAAAGACAAGGTAAAGTTCAGGATCCATGATCCTCAAGTGGGCAAGATAATCAATCAGGATCAGTGGTCCTTACATCGGCAAAGTATTCCTCAAACTGGTGGCGGATGAGAGGCAAGCCTTCCAGATTATCAGCCTCGGTGGCCTTCCTTTTCTTTCCTCCCTTGCCTTTGGAGGTAGTGGGCTTAGGCATTGGAACGATGGGGCTAGCAGCAGTTTTCTTCTTCCCATAATGGGTAGTGACGGTGTCAAGATCACTGACGCTGAAGCGAGTGGCTGACCTTGAAGATTTTCCAGCACCTACCAATCCATAACAACATATAAGTATTCTTGTTTTATTTTCATTTAAACATTTAATTATATACAAACTTGGATACTTACTTGACATTGTGACTGAGCCGGAGGATACTTCTTGAGAATCCTTGGTGTTTGATTGGGATGATCTTGCTACATGATCAAGACTCCAGAAAGCAGTGATCCTCTCTTTTGTTGCAGGGGATGGAATGATATGAGAGACAGAGATAGCTGCAAAATAAAAAAGAAAGGATCAGTTATCCTCACAGGAACAGGGTTATCCTATGATCCTTCTATAAGGATCCTCTATCCTACCATGGGTGGCCCACTTTCTTGGGAGATCCTTCTCATCCGAGATAGAATCCCTCCTAACGAAGAAAAAACGCTTCTTCCGGTTGGTGTCATTCTTGGTGGTCTTGAGGATTGGGTGTGCATCACCGGGTTTATGTTTGAATAAGAAGCGGTGTGAACCATGGCTCACAAGGTTATATAGTTCAGCCAGTTCTGACATCCCCAACTCTATACCTTCCTGCTCAATGATTCTCTCTAGGGTATATAAAACCCTCCACATCATTGGCATGGCCTGAATGTAGCACATGCCAGTGAGAGAAAAGAAGGATTCAGTGAAGGCAGGGAAAGGATAGGAGTATCCTATCAGGAATGGAGTGGCCGGAAAAGCAACCCAGGTTTCAGAAACAAGATCACTTTTGGTGGTAGAGTCAAAGGTCTTGAAGTCGATGTTCGCCGGAAAGCAATGGCGAATCCGGTCGATTTCCGGATCGGTAAAACTGCAGGGTTCCTTCGGAGTACTTTTGATAATCCCTTGGCTTTTCAAAGGACTATCTTTTTGGTGATCCTTGGCGGGGGACGATCGTAATTTCATTTTGATCTAAAGATTTCGAAGAAGAACAGAATAAGAAGATGAAGAGAAAAGGAGAAGAAAGATACCTGATTGATCTTTGAATGAGGATTTAAAGGAAGTAACGCACGAATTTAAATGCATATCGATCCTTATCTCTAACCTATTTATAATGATGATTCTGCAGGATTGTCACTTCAATGACGTAAGACCAGCAACGGCTAGTTCGATCCAAACGGCTATATATCCGTTAGCCAGTTGGAGATAAGATAAAAAATACAACTCGTTAAATTACAATTTACTCCTTATATTTTGGGGGCAATTGTTAGGGGAGGATTTTCCAATCCTAAGGATCCCGGATCCTCAATTACTGTCAGGATCACGGATCCTCAATTCTGTTTGAATTAAGGATCCTCAGAGGACATTGCAGGATCAGGATTCAGGATCCTTGTTGTTATCCTTATACTAACGGTTGTCTTCATTATGTTTAAGTTTGTTTTGCAGGAGTATACGCCTTGGAATTGGTCTTGCCGATATTCTTGGGGAATATGCCTTTAATATTCCGCACGTGCATGGCTTTGTGAACGTTATGGAGATCGTGGGAAGCTTGCACATTTAGCGGATAGTTAGTTGTTTTAGTTATTTCTAATTTTAAAAGGGAATAACAAGCTTGAGTTAGAACACTTGGCTAATTTTAGCAAACACACACTCTCGAAACAACTCTGAATAGTTATCAACAGTTTACTTGGCGATTTCATACATTTTTTGCACATTGCACTCTAGTGATACTTGTAACAAGCTTGTTATCATCCCGAGTTTTAACAATCTTTTGTTTAATTTTAGTTGGTGATCGGTAGTTTCTATCACCCGAGGTTTTTTATTGCCGGAGATCAACTGTTGATCAAGGGCTTTTTCCTCGTATAAATCCTTGTGTCAATTGTTCGTTTCATTTGCAAGTTATTCATACATTTGTTCAAGCATCATTCCTCACAATAAAAGATTTGGTTGCGTTATCCTTGCTTGATTTTTGACCAAAACAGTACCGGTTATCACCCCCAAACGGATGGTCAGTCTGAAAAGACCATCCAAACGCATGTGGACATGTTGAGAGCATGTGTTCTGGATTTTGTGGGAAATTGGGATGAACATTTACCAATAGTGGAATTCTCATACAACAATAGCTATCACAATAGCATCCAAATGGCACCGTATGAAATGTTATATGGGCGAAAATGTAGAACTCCCGTGTGTTGGGGAGAGGTTGGACAAAGGGAGCTTGCATCAAAGGATGTAGTAGTTAAAACAAATGAAAAGATCGATCTTGTACGGGCACGTTTGAAGGCGGCCTAGGACCGGCAGAAAGCATACGCGGATCGAAGAAGACGTCCTATAGAATTTCAAGAGGGAGACCGTGTTTTCCTAAAAGTCTCCCCTTGGAAGGGTATAATCCGTTTTCGCAAACGGGGAAAGTTGGGACCACTTTATATAGGACCTTTCAAGGTCCTAGCACGGGTTGGAAAAGTTGCTTACCGGATTGAATTGTTCCTATCTTTAGATGGAATACACGACATGTTTCACGTGTCACAATTGAGAAAGTGTCTTGTGGATGAAACGGCTCACGTACTCCTAGATGATGTTGAGGTAGACGAACGAATGAATTATATTGAAAAGCCGATAGCTATTAAAGACTCCAAGGTGAAGTATCTACACAACAAAGCTATTAAGCTAGTGTTAGTACAATGGAAACATAGAAAGGGGCCCTATCTTACATGGGAATTGGAGGAAGAAATGCGAGAGCATTACTCGTCATTATTTGGTACGTATTTAGGTTTTAGGGACGACACCTTCTATAAGGGGGTAGACATGTAACACCCGAAATTTTATATGTTTTATTATAATACTATATGTACGATGCCGTAAGGGTAAGATGGTAATTTAGACTTTTACAATAATAAAAGTCAGTTATTTATGCTAGTAAGTTTAAATGTTTAGAATGTACAAAGTTAATCAAGAGAAAAGTAACCTAGTTAATGTTGGAAATTAAAGTGACATGTTTTAAAACATTAAGGGCTGAAAGTGTAACATGGAAATGAAATGTTATGACAAAACTTTGAAGGCAGAATGTGGATGGTATGTGTGTGTCGACCAGGGAGAGAAGAGAGGAGAAAAACCCTCCATGAATGTACAATCAAAATGCAGCCAATTGACAAGGGAAATCTGATTAAAATCCCTGCACGTCCTTGAATTCTTGATCATCTAAGCACACCAAAGTATAGGGTAAGTAGAATTTTATGTTTTGATGATCTTGTATGAAATGGGTTTCAAGCAATCCACGAACTTATGTGAAATTAGTGTGATTAAGGGTTAGAAACACCACATAGAACATGAATTATACTCGAATTTGGCTGAATTGATGATTAAAAGTGGAAATCCAATTGAAGTAGGGATATTGTGAAGTCTAATGATGAATTATGTACAAATTAGTGTAATGATTATGTATGAAGTTTCTTACAATGAGTATTTGCTAGATGAAATTGATTATGAATAATTGTTATAAGAAATTAGTTGAATTTGATGATCTTGACATGGACTAGTGAGGTTATGCATAAGATACTTGTACATTATGCTTTGCTAATGTTATGCACACCATGTGTTCGATAAAATGCCTTGATTGATTTAATTGTAATTCGACACGAGTACTTGTTAAATTGATGTAATATGATGATGATGGAAGTGTATATGGTTAATTAGCACCATAATATGTAATGAAGAATGCATAAGTAATGAATTGTATGAAAGCTAAAAATGTGAAGTTGAAATGTATAAGAGAAAAGAAAGAAGAAGGCACAAGTCATTCCAAGACACAAATAACTACATCATTTCATTGTGATTGTCTATTAAGTATGGTTAGAAAGCGATAAATGGAATGTGACATATAATGAATCGTTATGTATGGTGATCCGATGTGAACGGGTCAAAATGGAATGTAAATAGAATGGTAGAATGATGATCCGATATGAACGGGTCGAGATGGAATGTAATAAGAATGGTCGTATGATGAACCGATGTGAACGAGTTGAAAAGATATGTGATAAAATGATCATATGACGATCGGTTATGAACGGTTCAAAATGAATGTATAAGGAATAAGAATGAAAATGATAATTGATTTGATTATCATGTTTGTTCGAAGTTACAATTCTATGTTAGCAACCATTTTAAATGGGATTTTAGATGAAAGGATTAGATGGTATAAAGTGAATCTTAATTAAGAGATGGGATGCAACAAAAATGAAACTTTTGTTTATGTTTAAGAATCCTACTAATGTAGTTTTTGTGTTGTTAATGATAGGTAAATCTCATCCTTAATGATGGCGAGCTTGGATCGAACACACTATAATGCCCTTTATGCGCTTCCCGCTATGCTTATTTTCAAATGGGTCAAAAAACTTTTGATTGTAAATGTTAGATTAGATGTTTTTGTTTTTCGTAAGCAAGTAAATGTTGTTGCTTGTTTTGCTAGTTCAGATTTACGTTTGTTTATAAAACTTTAAGGTTGTGTTGGTTATAAGTCGGTTACAAGGGTATTTTGGTAAATATGAATTTATTGTATGAAAGTTTTAGAAATGTGGCGTTTTTATTGTCATTTTGACTGTTTAATACTATGGGCGTTATATTATAAAGTTATTTTTAGAGGTTGGGCGCCAAGTTGGGTATGTTTAGGTCACCTTATAAAAATATGGATTCTTTTGTGACCATGGTGGTAGATAAGTAAGTTAGCTGATTTGCTTGGTCTAGAATGTTCCACAACTTTACTTAGGGGTGTTCAGAATTCAATTCGAATTCGAAAAATTCGACATACGACTCGATTCGAATTCGATTAAAATGGTTCGAATTCGAGTCCAGTAGTCGAATTAAAATCGAATACGAATTTATGATTTTGAATTTGATTAGATTCGAAATTCAAATTCAATTTATATATAATTTTTTGATATATGTATATACACACACAAACATATATACACACATATAACTTCTAAATTTGCCCAAAATATGAACTACCTCCATAAGTGATAAGTTTATTATTGAATATAACATTACTAAATATACTGAAATAGTCCATTCTACTTATTTCTAAATTTTTACCTAACTTAAATCGCTATCAGTAACCAACCAATTTTCTAATTTTTGGTGTTTTTGACATATTGATAGTTAATTAATTTTGTAGATTATTATATTTTATGTTGAATATAACTAGTTTGTAGTATTTTAAAAACTTAAAGTAAAATAATTTATTGTTTAGGGTGAATTTAAATTAAATCGAATTTATTCGAATTCGGTTCGAATTTCGAGTTTCAAATATTAATCGAATCAAATACGAATTCAAGTAAAAATAATAAAAATTCAAAAAATTCGATTTGAATAATTCAAAAATTCAGTATTGATGAACACCCCTAACCTTACTATCCTATGGTACACCCTACCACATAATATCCTGAATCCTAGGTTTAAGTTAGAGGGTGTTTGAGATTACGTTTTGAAGTGATTATTTGAATATTGCGTTTTTAAAACATAAGTAATCTTAAAAAGTGTTTAGATGAGAAAGTGATTATCTGCGTCCAAAACGCAGTTTTGGAGAAGCATGTACCTACATGCTTTTTTAAAACGCAAAATCTATTTTAAAAACGCATAATCTATTTTGAAAAAGCAACACCAAACACCCCCTTAGGAGATTTGCTTTCTCTAGAATGTTCCACAACCTTACTATCCCTATCGTACACCCTACCACATAAAATCCTGAATCCTAGGTTTAAAAGTGCACAACCCCACATCAGTTTGTCAGATCCTGATATTCTATTCTCAAAAATCTCGCCGCCTGTCTCAAATCTTACAAACCCTAATAAACGGAAGCAGCTTTCTTGGGCCGATCTTCCAAAGCTGAAGTGTCAAAAAGGTATCTATTCGAATCACGCGGCTCTTTCACCATTGATTGGTTCATGTTTATTGCATTTTTTTACTTGATCTTCGTATCATGATCCTTGGTTATTAGATTGATTTCAGTATTGGCCCTTTTTAAAACGGGTTATAAACAATCCAGAAAGGTTAGTTTCTTTTTTGGATCGATCTGTGCTGCAATATAGAAATGTTTGTACGTAGCTTTATGTGTAATATACGTTGTTATGATCAAGCTGCTTGTTTAATGCAAAGTAGATCTTACATTTAAGTTGAGATATATGGTATAATACGAATGAGTTTCCTGAAATCTACATATTTAATTGCTTCATCGTTTCTTTGAAAATGGAATGTGAACTTGCATTCGTTTTGCTCTAGAAATTGTTTCTTGGGGGTTGCAAATAAACTGATAGCTTTGTAGTTTTATATATTTCTTGAAATGAAAGAGAGTGGAGTTTGAAAAACAACAGTTACAATAAGAATTCAATGAGTTGTAGGAATTGACACGTAATTTTACATCTCATTATGATGGAAACCTTTTCTGTTTGAATCATATATAGCAAAGCTGATGTGCTGAAACATCAGACATTTAGTTTTCGTGAATGCGCTGATTTTGTAAGATTCTATAGGACATTAGCATATTTAAGATACATGATCAGAGCATATTGGATATGGTATACCTAATGAATTAAGGGAAACTATGATGCTATGTGTATAATCTGATGGGTTTCTATTCTAGCGCCATTATATATTGCAGTGTAGATTTCTATGATCAGAGAATATTCCAAATTTCATTGTGACCTTATAATAACTGTTTACTGATGCATTCTCTTTTTTGTTGCAACAGATCGCGTCGATATTTTTCAGTTTAGAATCTTCAAGTAAAGGTCCTAAATGTCATACATTCATCAGAAAAACTAGCTTATATCTTGATAATTGATCTAATTTCATTTATCTAACGGCCAAGAGGTATCTTTCTTGCAGCTTATCCTAGAATCAAAATTCAACCAGCTAAATATATAAATGGGTGTAGGTTCTAGAAAACAACGCTCATGTATTACAAACCTTCCAGATGATCATTTGTATCTGATCTTTGAAAAACTAGAGTCTAATCTTGATCGGGAATCTTTCGGCCTAACTTGTCATCGTTTTCTTAATATTCATGATTCAAGTTGTAAGGTTTTGGACCTACAACACTTAAGTTGGTTAAAAAACTCCAGTAGTGGCTACATTGAAGTCCATTCCTGTATGATTCATAGATTGCTCAACCGTTTTAGGCAATTAGAGTCATTGTCCCTAACTGGGTGTAAGGATGTCACTGATTCGGGTTTAGTTCTATTGCAAAAATATGGCCTTCAATTGCGTTTTATTGATCTTGATTCTTGTACTCGAATCACCAATGTAGGATTTTCTTCTATTGCCTCTGGCTGTCCATCTTTGTCGGTCATTAATCTTTCTTCTACTTCTACTGGAGACAGTGGAATAGATATCTTAACAAAATCATGTAACTATTTGAAAAAGGTGAGTCTTGGTTGGTGTGAAAACATAACTGACTCTGGTATTCAGTCTCTCATCCAGAATTGTCGTCAACTTAGAGAACTCCGAATAACAGGCTGTTCCAAAATTAACGGTATAGGCTTTAAAGGGTGTTCTTCCACCTTGGCTTCTTTGGAAGCCAATTGTTGTGTGTTTGCTACGGATTTGACAGAAGTTTTGAGTGGAGGGGGGCTCGAATATCTAAATATTGCTTTTAATGATCACATAATGGGATATGGACTTGCGGCCATCGGTTCAGGAGTTGCTGCAAATCTTAAAACCCTTAACTTGTCGGGGTGTAGTTTTGTTACGGATTATGTTATCATACGAATCTCAAAAGGATGTCCGTTTCTACAAGAATGGAACTTGTCATCTTGTAAAAATATTACCATCTCTGGTTGGGAATCGATTGGATTGTATTGTCAAAGTTTGGAGAGAATCCATGTAAACGGTTGTTTGAAGCTCTGTGGTAGAGGATTACTAGCTCTCGGTAATGGCTGTAAACTCCTATCTGTGATATACATAAATTACTGCCCGCTAATCACTCCATCTGTGATCCAATTCTTTATGACGCAAAGAGAAGATGTTGAGATCAAAGAACCACCAACTTTTTTGTTGAGGTTTGTCCCAGGCGGTTGGACATTTGAAACACTCAGCCAGTAGGACGATCAAGTGTTGAGGAAGGAGGGAGAAAAACATAACTTGATAGACATCTTTATCTTACTTTATTTGTAAACTTCATAAATTGTATTATGCTTTCCTAAACTTGGTTTTTTAACCAGGATGAACTTAAAGATATATACATGCAAGCAATTAAGAAACTGGGTGATTAATGTTTTGTTGTGCTATGTTGGTTTTCTTTATTTGTGGTGTGACTTAGTTAATGCCCATTAATTTTGATAAACACATGTAATATCAATATTTCGAATTAGAAAACTTATTTTTTTTGTTTAGTGAAGATAACTCAACTTGGTGCTAATAACTTTCTGCTAATGGACAATGGGTTAACACCATATATCTTCCACTATATGTCGTTAAAGGTTAACACCATATATCTTCCACTATTGGTGATTTTTGCATGATAAATCTTCGACTTCGCGTTTGATGTCGGAGTCGTGGATTCAGAATTGAGCATCTAGAACATTTTTTATAACTGTGATCTGGTATAATCAGAACACCTAAAAGTTCTGGATTAGCAGAAGTTGCCTCAATGAATATCCATAATCCATCCTCAATCAGTAGATTACCAATTTAGGTTGGCAAGTCTTTTTATATTTACGTTTTGGACCATTTATTAATATTTTCTTTCTGATTTTTTATTAACATTGTTAACCTAAGGTGAATGAGATCCAGAGCGACAATATGGTCGGGTTCAGGATCCTATGTAACGTCCTTTCACTACTGTTATGGGTGAAATTCTGAGCTCATATCCTGGATAATATCTTAAATTATATCTTGCTTATCTGATATATGTTCATATCCGGGATGCTGATTCAGGATATTGGTAACATCTGAATGATATCCTGAGGATTACTAACGGATTATGTGCAGGAGTGCGAGTCCAAGCTGGTAACGTTCAAAAAGACCATTTCCCCGGAAGAATCGGTCCAAGTCGTTCAAAGGAAGACGTTGAACCCGCTTTACCTGGTCTCCAACGGCTAATAGGGAATATTCGAAGGCATCCCATACTTATAGGAGATTTTGTTTTCGTTTATTAGCTATAAATAGGTGGATAAATCAGATCGAATAGGACATCACCACTACACTCACTACTCTCTCACACTTATTCTCTCGCAACTTTCACTTTCACAAAAAGCATTGTAACACTTAGCGATCTGATCAATATCCTGCACTGTATCCTGACGTTTAAAGCAATAAGAAGAACAACGCAGCTGCGATTGTCAGCTCCCGAGGTTTTGTGCCGGCGATCTAGATTGATCAAGGGCTTTCCTCGTATATCTCGTGTCACCCCTTTACTTTTTTGCTCATAGTTTGATCATAGATACAGCTCAATATCCTGAGTGTAGGTCCCGAAATCTGAGGATCGATAACGAAAACCAAATCCTTGTTTATCACAAACACGGTAACGGGTGCGGAATCCCCGTGACGGTGCAAACCAAACAAAGTGTAAAACACACGCGTAACCAAAGATTCAATATCTATTGATTAGGGACGAGAACGGATACAAACATATACAAACAATGTTTTACAGACTCTCTCAAAGTCTCGCAGCTCTTATCTGTTTCACACAGAAACTGTGAGGGGTATATATAATAGACACAGACACAGACTATGACGAAACGCATAGAGGCCACGACGAAACACTAAAGTCGACGAAACACATTTTGTTTCGTCGACATACATATTAATCTAATATCTTGTTTCGTCGATATGTGTTGAAGCCCAATTATTAGACAAAGCCCATCATAAGTCTTCGGCCCAACTGAAGTTTCTGATTGGTCCAAAGACAAGTCAAACGGCGGCCCAGATATGTTTAGTTGAAAACATATTTCACCAATTCATGCATGAGACAAACTTGTGACATCATCATGACATCACAATGATGATGTCATGGTGATGTGTAAACGGGAATTGGCTTACGGCGCTCCGTGCTTCGCGTTTCGAACTCTGGGGCGCACGACTGAGGAATGTCGTGGCGTCGGGCTTAAGCCGGACGTAACCGAGTCGAACCGAACCGAAACGAATCGAGTCGAGTCGCGTCCACATAAAGTGTACCAACAAACTCCCCCTTGGACGCTACTCGTGATGGTTCGTCTTCTGTGTCGAAGGATCTTCAAAGTCTTCACGCGTCGTAAGAAGAAAGTGTATCAACAAACTCCCCTTTCATTTAGGAAGTGTGTTAACAAACTCCCCCTTGGAATGAATTCTCCATTGAGTTATGCTCGTGATTTTTTTTTTTTTTTTGATCTTCAATTCTTTAGATCCTTGTGGTGTTGATGAGTGATCAACTGCAACCCGGTCATCTTGATCTTCTGATTGCATCAACGTCGTGTCTTCATTCCAAAGCTTGTCATCGAACATGTTCTCCTCGCCTTTAGCATCTGCACATGCAAGAAATCTAAACGCATAATGAGAACAACCGCTTGGAATATAGTTTCCATAAACAAATGACACATGTGTGACCATATCTCAATCAACTACCGACCGACAACAGTTTGAAAGTTTAGAAAATGATCAATTTTAATCCTTTAACTTTCAAAACTTGTTAACTTCGACTGTTTATGAAGATGCAATTGTTTTCCGGCTTACAATCAGGATTTTGGGTAGAATAGACTCGAGTTCTAGCATCGGTCAATCTAAAATAAACTAGAAGCAAAATCTTTTTGGCTTTAGTAAAGTTTAAATTAAAACACACCTAAAATCTTTTTGGAATTTTTCATTTTTCAAATGTAAAGACGGAAAGCAATAAATAAATATATACAAAGATGCAGAAACGAAAGCAGTAAATAAATATTTACAGACATTCTTTTTGCGAGTTTCGAGGGTAAGAGAATCATATCAGTGTACGGTCACGCCAAAACGCTCTTGTTGTTCTTTTAGTTAACAATTAGATAAGCATCCTATAACAATTATCGGTATTGTTGTCCACATAAACTCAACTTATCAGATGTAATCATGGCGAGGGGATATGTTAAGGTATGATTTATACTTACTGACCGGTGTTCATCCACACACGACACATTCCCGTATCAAGGTATGCACGAGGATTCATCTTACTGGTGAGTATACCATTTATCATTTGTTTTGACGTATAAAAGATGTGAGAAACTCACTTATTTTGGTTTGAAAACAAGCCCTATGTGATAGAATCACTTATTGATGAGGAACTTGATTTTCGATGCATGAGGGCACAGGAGCAAGTCCGTGAACAGGTCAGTACTTTCGTACAGCAGAGAGACGAACTTGACTCCCGGAAAATGTGATATATTATCACTTATTTTGTTGGACATGTGATTGTTGATCACTTATTGAGGTCGAATGCAATATGTACACGTATGTATGATATCATGGAAGATCTAGACTTCGTCTCCGTTTGTTTCGGTAAAAGAAACAACCAGATGATAAGCAGCATAAAGACCGAATATCTCAGAACCTCGGCAATCTCTCAAACGAAATTTCGGTACTAAGACCCTATGCCAATGTGTGGTTCCCACCTGGTCTTCAGTCGATTAAGGATTTATATCACCCTGCACACTTTAAAATGATTGTGAGCCTACCGATACATCTTATATAGAGCTACTTAACATTTTTCATTTTCAAGTGCATTTCGAAGAGCTTTAGACAGACCACTGATGTACTATCATATTCTCTTTTTCTCGCCAGGAAACTCAGTTTTGTTTTTCCATTGTTTTTGCGCTTTTGAAATTTTTCACTGTTTTTGTATTTTTCAAATTTTGGATTTACTCCCCCTAAAATCAACAAACTATGATAAATTTTAAAAGACACAAAGGTATTTACAAAAAGGATTTCCCGATGTCGGTTAACTCATGTTTTACCTCAATGTCGTTTACCAAAATTAAGTTTTAATCAGAAAAGATTTATCGAATTTTGGGAAAATGAGTTGGCATGTCGGTAATCGGTGCGGACCATGACAACATTGTCTGGCCAAAGAGTGCTGTACGAGATGATATAATTCATAAAGCAGCTTAAATATCGACAAAGATAGGAGAGATTAGAAATTCAAAACCGTATCCTGCAATTGTTTCATGCATTGCAAGGAATCTGAGCGCTCTCCCAAACTAGATATCCACCCGGTGTGGACTTCAAAGTCGATTTTTTTTAGCTACTTCAATGAATCCGAGAAAATTCTTCACAGCAACAAGATCATAAACCTCTGGGTCCGGCTGGTCTTCCACATTGCATCAGCGAAGGTCTTTGTCTTTCTCTTTGAGAAGTAGTGTGCGGTTGTTCAATCCACGCCAAGGCATCCGCACACCTGGTTGGTTTGTTCAACAAACACAATTTCTTCAATCACACCGCGAAGAAATGTACACTGCACGTTCATCTTGTTGATTTGAACTTCAGACGTGCTGCAGGTGCGTACATTTTGATTGAATCTATCCTGGGGACCCGATTAAAGCCTTGAACAATCAAACTCTTGGAATGATTTTCAATTTGTCGAGGTTTCCAATTTCTTTCGACAGACAATTCTGTCTTCTTTTTTTTTTTTCATCAAAGGCAACAATTTCTTTGTCGCCGATCTTGTGCATAAACACTCCACTATCAACAATCCTAAGACTATCGATAGTTCCTCCTGGAACATCCTGCACACTCACTCAGAGATTAGATGGAGAGGGGGACCCAAGCCTTAACAGACTTGGGTCGTCCTTCATCATCGAGGATTGTGACTTCGATTTCCTAATGATTCAGAATGGATTGAGCTTCCCCTGAAACAGTTACCGATTTTGGTTTCCAAATCTATTTTTGTTTTTCATTTTTAATTTCTAACTTAACATACTTTGTTTGGACAACCTCCGGTTTTAACGCCTTTTCAACTTCTTTGACGTTTTGACGTCGTTGTTTTGTTTCTTGTTCTTTAACAGTTCTTTTATCATGTTTTGGTGAAACAGGACGACGTTGTGGGTGAACCTTTTCAGGTGGTGCTCTTTCAACAAATTTTTCTTTTGGAGTGTTTGAGCAGTTCTTAATGATATGCCCAAACTCCCCACATTTAAAACACGTTCTCCTTTCTACAAACTTAGGAGAATTTGATCGACCAACAGATGTCGAACCCGTAGAACCTGAGGTACTTGCTCTTTCATCACACCCATTTGTATGTTGAATGTAATTGTTTTGACTGTTACGTTTTAAAATCTTGACTTGTTGGATAAAATCGGTGTTTGATTTGTTTTCAAAAGTCTCAATTTTATCAGTACCCTTCGATGCTACAAACTTGACATCACGGTTTTTCTTCTGGTTACGAACTCCTTTTGTTTCAGATTTTGATTGAGAAACATTAGGCTTTTGAGCTCGCCTTTTTGGTTGTTTACCCTTAGGAGCAAAAGGTTGTTGCTTTGTTGGTGATTTTTTATTTCCAAATTGTTTCCTGATTTCAGCTTTTGGAATTGGGTCACGTTGAATTACAATGACTTCTGGAATTGTCTTTCCCAAAAACTTGTTTGTATTATCTTCAAAAACTTTTTCAATCGAAGATGGATTGAAATTTTTAATTGGAAAATCATGATCTGAATAGATTTTAGAATCACCAACCAAAGTGTACAACACGTTATTACTCTTAACGGTAGACATAGATTCTTTTACTTCTTTGACAGGATTAATCACTTGTTTGGCAACTTGTTGCACAACAGGAATAGGAGGATCACAAAGAATATGATTCTCAATTGGAATTTCTATTCCCTTCTTCTTATCAAGTGATTCATCCTGGTCATTCACATCTGATTCATCATCCGACGAATCATAGTCCTCAATGATTGGAGTACTTTGTTTCGTAGATGTTGAAGTTTCTGTTTGCTCAGATGATGTACTTGAAGACCTGTCCGATTTGAACCCTAGGCCAGTAGTAACTTCCTCATAATCAAGAGGCACACTGGGTTCAAAACGAGGCATATCCTCTTCATCGGGCACTCTGGTATAGTTGTGTCTCAAAGGGGGCGGACACGACTTATACCCAACTGTAGGTCCGGCTAGGGGAGGATCTAGTCGCCTAATCCTTGTGTACAAACCACCCCGGTTGTGCGGAATCCAACCGAGATAGCAAACCGAGATCGAACACGCAAATAAACGACACACAAGACTCAACGATTAACACCTCTGTATTAATACGTATGAAAAGATCAGTTACAAGCTCAATGTTTACAAATGTATTTTGCAAACTCTCTCTAACTCTCTCGTGTGTGTTCTCTGTGCTTTCTTGTCTCTCCTTGTGTTTCTGTTCTGTCTTCAGTCTATATATAGTCACACAGCACCACGAAACGGAACTGGCTTGACGAAACACAAATACATTTGACGAAACAAAGGACACAAGCGACGAAATGGAATCAGGTCGACGAATCAAGGCTGTTTCGTCGACTCCTCTTTGTTTCGCCAAACTGTTATAAGCCCAAGTCTTTGTTTGGTTCGGCCCACTACAAGTATTTTGATCTCCCATAAAGATTGGCCCAATCATAATTCTCATGCATGACCATTCTGTACGTACATAATTCAACAAATTCATATTTGTAGAGATTGGTCAACTTGTGACATCATCATGACATCATCATGATGATGTCATGACGATGTGGTAGCGGGAACCGGCTCGCGGCGCTTCGTGCTTCGCGTGACGAACTCTGGGGCGCACGACGGAGGAATGTCGTGACGTCGGGCTTGAGCCGAACCTAACCGAGTCGAACCAAACCAAGTCGAACCGAGCCGAGTCGCGTCCACAAAATATGTATCAACAAACTCCCCCTTGGACGCTACTCGTGAGGTTCATCTTCCATGTCTTCTAAGTCGGAGGATCTTCAAAGTCTTCACGTCTTGTAAGCAGAAAGTGTATCAACAAACTTCCCTTTTGATGAAGGAAGTGTGTTAACAAACTCCCCCTTGACATAAGCTCCCCCTTGAGTTATGCTCGTGAATGACTTGATCTTCAATGCTTGAGATCCTTGTGGTGTTGATGATGGTCAGCGGCAACTCGATCATCTTCATCATTTGAGTGTCTTCACGTCGTGTCTTCATTCCGAAGCTTGTCATCGACCATGTTCTCCTTGCCTTTAGCATCTGCACATGCAAGAAATCTAAACGCGTAATGAGAACAACTGCTTGGAATATGGTTAACATAAACAAATGACACACATATTGTATCTTTTATCGAAAAAAATTTAGTCATTTTCAAGTTCATTTCAAAAGAGGTTTAGACAGACCACTGATGTACTATCATTTTCTCTTTTGCTCGCCAGGAAACTCATTTTTGTTTTTCTATTGTTTTTGTGTTTTTAAATTTTTCGATGTTTTTGGATTTTCAAATTTTGGATTTACTCCCCCTAAAATCAATAAACTAAGACAAATTTAAAACACAAAGGTATTTACAAAAATGATTTTCCGATGTTGGTTTTACTCTGGCTTGACCTTAATGCCGTTTACCAATAATAAAAAAAGTCAAATCTTGATTTGTCAAATGCTTTGGTAAAAAGGTCGGCCCGTTGGTCATCAGTGTGGACGTAAGCAACATCGATTAGCCTTTTCTCAAAGCAATCACGTATGAATTGATACTTAATTTCGATGTGCTTAGTCTTTGAGTGCTGCACAGGATTTCTAGTGATCTGTAATGCAGCAGAATTATCAACGTAAATAGGAGTAGTTAGGAATTCAAAACCATAGTCGCGCAATTGTTGTTGGATACACAGGACTTGGGAGCAACAACTTGAGGCAGCAATGTATTCAGCTTCGTATGTTGATGTAGCGACACAAGTCTGCTTCTTGCACTGCCATGTGACTTGGCGATTTCCCAAAAACTGACATCCAGCCGTTGTGGATTTGCCGTCGATTTTGCATCCGCCAAAATCAGAATCACTGAAAGCGATCAAATCAAAGTTATTATCCCTAGGGTACCATAGACCGGTGTCAGGGTAGCCCTTCAAATAACGAAAAATCCTTTTTACAGCTGCAAGATGTGAGGCCTTCGGATTCACTTGATATCTGGCAAGCAGGCATGTTGGGTACATTATATCTGGTCTTGATGCTGTGAGGTACATAAGAGATCCGATCATCGCGCGGTAGTATGAGGGGCTAACAACTTCACCCTTCAAGTCTGGATTAATTCCGTGATTTTGCTGCAGTGGGGTACCGATGGGCGTTGCATCAGACATCTGGAACCGGCTCAAGATGTCACCAACATATTTAGTCTGATGGATGAATATCCCAGACTCAGTTTGTTGCACTTGTAGGCCCAAAAAGAAAGTCATTTCCCCCATAGCACTCATCTCGAATTTGTCCTGCATAATACGCTCGAAATTCCTACACAAAACATCATTAGTAGAACCAAATATAATATCATCAACGTATACCTGTACCAGTAGAAGATCTCCATCTTGTTCTTTGATGTAAAGAGTACAATCGATAAGACCTCTGCGAAATCCATTCTCCAGCAGATAATTAGATAAGGTTGCGTACCAAGCTCGCGGTGCTTGATGTAGACCATAGAGAGCTTTGTTGAGCAACCAAACCCGATCGGGATGGATAGGATCTTCAAAACCTGGAGGTTGTTCGACGTACACCTCTTCTTCCACTAGACCATGTAAGAATGAACTTTTGACGTCCATCTGGTAAACCTTGAATCCTTTGAAAGACGCATAGGCTAGAAAGATCCGAATTGCTTCAAGACGTGCAACAGGTGCATAAACTTCGTTGTAGTCGATCCCTTCTATCTGACGAAAACCTTGAACGACTAATCGTGCTTTGTTCCGAATAAAAACCCCACGGTCATCCCTTTTTGCATTTAAACACCCAACGGGTACCAATCTTCTTGTAACCAGCAGGTTTCTCTACGAGTTTCCAGACACCAAGCTTCTGGAATTGTTGCAGTTCTTCCTGCATTGCTTCAACCCAAGAGTTATCTTTCAAAGCTTCCTTCCAAGTTCTTGGCTCTTCCTGTGAGACATAACATGCGAAAGACCAATCATTTTGTTGACCAGATTCTCGGATAGCTGCATACAAGCCTGCATTGTTGTTGTTTCGCAACATGTTTCTTGTTTGAACGCCACTCTGTACATTTCCGATGATGTTTTGTTGAGGATGGGTATTGTGAATCCTTGTTTCTGGATTATCTTGAACTGGAATATTTGTACCCAGATTGTTGAGATTGAGATCAACAACCACTTCAATGCCCGGAATGGACGAAGAGGAAGATGCAGTAGCTTCAGCTGTTCTAGGAGCATCCACTGGAGGTGTTCCCTCTGAAGTACCATGAACTGCTGTCGTTGGAGCTTCTTGATCTGCATCGAGAAATTCATCATCCTCTGAAGATTCGTTCAATTCGGTAGCATCGTGAAAATCCTCATTATCGAGAGCATTATTGTTCACTGAAGATGGTTCTTGATTGACAATAATGGGACGAACCAGCGGTGAATCTATTGCATTGTCACTCTCGAAAAACATCCTTGCCGCAGCATTTTCTTCAACGACTTCAACATTGATCGAATTGAAAAAGTCATCGTACTCAAACATCCATGGCTGACCAGGACATTTGACTGGCAAAGTGTGCCTTTGTACTCTGACCTCAGACCATTCCTCGACCCTTTTAGTCTCTAGATTCCAGACTCTTAAGTTCGGGGTGGCATACCCAAGAAAGTATCCCTCAATTGCTTTTGCCCCAAACTTTCCATTAGGATCGATTATTGTGCAAGGAGCTCCAAACGGTTCAAGGAATGACAAATCTGGTTTCCGTTTGTGAAGAAGCTCATAACAGGTCTTGTTGTGCCTTTTGACTGTAAGGACTCGGTTCAATGTATAACATGCAGAGGCCACAGCTTCACTCCAGAATGGAATGGGCAACTGCGACTCTACCAACATTGTCCTAGCAGTCTCGATCAATGTGCGGTTCTTACGTTCAGCGACGCCATTCTGTTGAGGAGTGTAAGCTGCACTAAATTCGTGAAGAATACCTTTTGAAGTGCAAAACTCCGCCATGGCATGATTTTTAAATTCTGTACCATTGTCGCTGCGTATCCTCCTAACTTTCAACTTATACAAATTCTCAATCTGAATGATCAAGTTTTTGATAATACCGAAAGTTTCACTCTTGTGTGCCATGAACGCCACCCAAGAAAATCTTGAATAATCATCAGTTATCACGAGGCAATATTGATCATTCCGAATGCTTTTATGCTTGACAGGACCGAACAAATCCATGTGCAAACGTTCAAGCGGAACGGCCACCGTGTTTATTTTCTTTGTCGGGTGTCGCTTCTTCGTTTGTTTTCCTTTCTGGCACGAAACACAGACGTCTTGAAGATGGAAGTTTTTAAGAGGAACACCATTCACCAATTCATTTGACACTAAATGATTCATTTTGCGTAAGTGAATGTGACCCATTCGTCTGTGCCAAGAGATTGAGTCTTTTTCTGTGGCTTTGGAAACGAAACAGGTTGCTTGTGCAGACGTTGTGATAGCTTGGCTCATATCAAGGACATACAAATCATTTATCCTTGGAGCAGACAAGAGAATCCATTCTTTTGGAATTTTGAAGTCGGGTTTCAGCACATAACATCCATTTGCATCAAAGTGTACTGAGAACTGCTTATCACATATTTGTGAAACACTGAGAAGATTGTGATCAAGTTGTTGTACAAAGTTGATCTTATCAAAGCTTACAACCCCGTTGGATATCATTCCTTCACCAGTAATATATCCGCCCTTATCTCCAGCAAAAGCAACATAACCTCCTCTAATAGATTTGACGTCGTAGAGAAGCTTCATGTCGCCTGTCATGTGCCTGGATGCCCCACTATCAACAATCCAATGACTACCGATAGTTCCTCTTGGAACACCCTGCACATGAACTCACATGATTAGTTGGAGATGGGGACCCAAGCCATTGTGGTCTTGGGTCTTCCATTTTTATCAACAACTATAACTTCCACTTTTTGATGATTCGGAAATTGTGATGGTCCCTCTGAACTTGTGGTCAATTTAGGTTTCCATGTCTGTTGAGTTTTACCAGTTTGATTGTTTAACAATTTAACTTCGTGATTGTTTGAAGTTTTTGAAAATTTTGAGTTTTCTGGCTTAACTGAAACATATTGTTTTTGAACCACATCAGTTTTAAATGCCTTTTCAATCACCTTGACTTGTTGGTGTTTCTGTTTCTTTTCCCTTTCTCTTACAAGTCGGGGATCTTGTTTTACAGAAGCAGATCGCTTTTGGTGATTGCGTTCACGGGAATCATCAACCTTTGCTTTCAACTTATGAAGATACAGACAGTTTCGAATTATATGTCCAATTTCACCACATTCAAAACATGATCTTCGTTCAACAAACCCGGAAGTATCATGTGATCGTCTTGCCGATAATGATGAACTTTGTGACCCCGAGGTACTAGGTTTTGAACTACTTGGTTCATTTCTTTTCAACACTGTTGCTTGTTTAACAAAATCTAAGTTAGATTTGTTTTCAAAAGTTTCGATTTTGTCCATTCCCTTTGATTTCACAAAGTTCACATTCTTGTTCTTCTTTTGATTCGGCTTCCTTTGACTTTGAGTCGATGCTTTTCCTTTTGGTTTGGTATGATTTTGCTGTTTTTGCACTGTTGGTAATTTCTGATTTCCATATTGTTTTCGAACTTCAGCCTTTGGAATAGGAGGACACTGTGTTACTGTAACATGTGATCCTGTCTTTCCCAAAAACTTACTTGTTGAATTTTCAAAGACTTTACTGATTAAGGATTGATTAACATTCTTAATAGGAAAATCTTTGTCTGAATAAATTTTATCATCACCAACAAGAGTGTACAGCAAATCCACACTTTCAGACTCTTTTGCAGACGTGGACTCGGTCGGAACAGTCTTAGCAGGTTTTGCGGGAGGATCACATAAAATATGATTCTCAAGAGGTATGTCCTCTTCGTTGATTGACGCGTCAGACTTTGCTGAATCAGTATCATCAGATTCATCATCAGAAGAATCAGCATCCTCAATCACAACTGGAGGATCCTGATTTTGTTCAGCAGTTACAAATGTATCTGCTGACACATCTGAATCTGATGATACTTCCTTCTTGTATCCGAGTCCTGTTGCAAATTCCTCAACGTCTAAAGGAACAGATGGTTCAAAGAACGTTCTATCTTCTTCGTCAGGCATGGCATCATAATTGTGTCTCACAGGTGGTGGACATTTCTTATATCCAATGCATGTGACATCCCGTTTCTCTTTCTGAACATCAATGATATGATCCAACACATAGCTAGAACTCAAATAACTGTCTAGCTTAAGTTGGATCGCCTCACTTTCAGTTTTCACACAAGCCATCTCTTTTTGCATTATCTCAAGTCGAGTTATATACAAATTAATGTCAGTTTGTTTTCTGGAAACCATTTTTGTTAACTCGGTTTTATCTTTCTTTAATTTCTCAATTACCGTTTTAAACTCCTTTTCATGATTTTCATAAAACATGTTGGCTTCAGTGCACTTCGAAAGATCCACGGTCAATTTCTGATTGTGGATGAATGTCACATCATATTTCTCTTAAAGCCTCGTGTTTGCTTTGAAATTCACACCACTTATCATTCAACGAAACATGTTTGTCTTGCAAGTCAAACAAACTAGCTTGTAAAGCATCATGTTTTCCTTGCAACTCAGACATGTTTGCCTCTAAATCAGCACATTTAACACTCAATCTATCACAATTATCACAAATAACAGCAGTGGGTTCATCGTCACATACCTGACTTGATGAACTGTCGACATTAGCCATAAAGGCTGAATGGAGAGAAGACGAAGAATAAGCAGCTTGATCCACCAAAATAGATCTTCTATCAGTTTCTGCTGCAGCTTCCTCCAAAAGCTCATCAATATCTATATCAACTGACGCACTTGATGTCTCATCCACATGATCATCGCCTGAACTCGAGGATTCTTCATCTGAACTTCTACTGTAACCAGAAGAGTCTTCATCCTCAGAAGATTCATCACCATTGGTGGAAGATTCTCCACCACTGGCGTGTTTAAGATCCTTAACAACCTCAGCAAAACACGCTGTTCTATCAGGAGCATCATTTCCCAACTGAATTGACCAATCACGACCTTCATCTACTTGAACCACAAGTGCCTGGTTGGCGTTTGATGGTCCTGCTTGACTTGGGTTGTTAACCGGTATCAACGTACGCTCATTGTTCCTGTTCTGATTCTGTTGGTTGCCTTGATTTCTGAACGGATTCTGGTTCCCATGCTGAGCTGGTCTTGTACATCCCTTTTAAAATGACCACGTTCACCACAGTTAAAGCACCTTACAGCCTGCTTATCGAACCCATACTTGGTATCTTTCTTGCTTTCCAAGCTGGTTCTGCCAGTTCTTTCCATGAAATCCTTTGCTCTCCTCACAGCACTCGCAAAGGCCCATTTGATATCCATCAAATCCATCTCTTCCTTATCAATCTGCTGATAGTCTTCTTGTGTCAGATTAATGTTGCCAATCTGACCTTCCACTAATCCACAGTATGCACTCACCAAAGTGTTTAGCAGCTCCATGTGTTCCTTTGCTACTTCCACACTGACTTTAGAAAAAACTTGAGGTGTCGAGCCGCACTGTATTTGGCTTTGATTGCTGACCAGCAGATGATGTGCTTCCATAACACGCTTGTTGTTGAGAAGGAAGTGGATTCCCATATAGATCAGTTGGTCCGGTAGATCGAACAGGTAATGGATTTCCGAACATATCAGTTGCTCTAATAGGCCGTTGGCTTTGCTGTTGTGGCACTGGTTGAGAAACTGGTTGAAGTGGATTTCCATACATGTCTGTTGTTGGAGGAGGCTTGACCGGAACTTGAATAGGATTGCCATACATATCTGTGCTAGACACAAACGCTGTTTGAATTGGAGCATGTGAAGAAGGTTTTGTAGAAGTGCTAGGTGTTCCATAATACATTTCAGGATTCTGTGGCACTGGAACCCTTTTTGCCTTGAGAGTTTCTTCCTGGTTCTTGCTTTCCAGGAGTTGAACAAAATCATTGATGTTTGTTGTAGCTAGAGTGCCATTGTACTTCATGATTTCCAAGAAATTATTCCATTGAGGTGGCAACGCATCTGCAAACTTTTTCACTACCTCTGCTGAAGTTGTTACAACTCCATAGTTTCCCAATTCAGTCAACAAATGATGAAACCGACTTGTCAAATCTCCTAAAGATTCATTATCCATACAAGTAAAACCATCAAACTCTTTCTTTAGAAAGTCGTGTTTCAATTGACGTGTCGCTTCATTTCCTACGCCCCTTGTCTTCAACGCATCCCACAGCTTCTTTGTCGTCTTGAACTTGACAAATTGATGGTAGATATCTTTGCTTAATGCCTGAGTAAGAATAGCATAAGCCTTCTTTTCCAGATCATACGTCTTCTTTTGATCTTCAGAAAGATCGGCAAACGTAGCAGCAGATGAAGCGACAACCTCGATAGCTTGATCGAAATCTGTGGTAAAACGTAACCACAATTCCGTATTTTGACCAAGGACGTATGTATTAAATCTATCAACCCATCCCGGATACTCGTTTAAGTGCATCAATTTTGGAGGTCGATTCAAACTTCCGGTTTCGCTCTCGCTTAATAGAATGCTTTGAATACTAGGAGTTTGGTTTGATACGAATGCCCATTGACCGGTTGAAATTGGATTAGCTTGCGAGGATACCGGTACAGGAGACTCGGCCCACGAAGGAGACAAACTCGTATTTCTATACTTTCCTATATCCGGAGACGGAGTACCCCACCAACTTGGATTCATATTTGATATGTATGAAAGAAAATCTGAACAACACACTTGAAACAAACAGTTAAACCACAATTGCAAACCTTCTGTTTAAAATTACAAGTGTCTCGACGAAATAGAATGTTGACGAAACAGATTAAGTGACGAAACAGATTTATAAATCTAAACCCAAGTCAAGTTCGGCGAAACAAATGCCCAATTCAAGATCGACGAAACCGAAAAATTTGAATGATCGTTGAGTAAACAAGACTAAGAAATTTTGGGCTCCCAGACAATCGAAACAGTCCAGGCCCAATGACGAAACAGCTTTTGGGCTTCCAAATCTTGTGCGAGTACCAGCTTCTAATTAATTGTTGACAAGATCTTGTGATACCAGTTGACTAAATAAACACACAACTTGCAAAGTAATCTTATCTTTCTAACTTTCTGACATAAAGATGCTTTTGTCAAACCACTTTCGGCTCACACTTTCCCAACTTACCAACCTAATGATGTCTTACCAATATTTTAATCAGATTACAAATTCCAACACACAAACACTTTAATTCAAATCCAAATGCAGATCAAACAAGAATATTATCAATAACATTTTGAAGCTTGCTTGAAGATATGAAGAACACCCCAGAAACTTTGCATTTTCCGGTAAACCGACAACTTTTCGAAACCCGTTTTTGCCCGTAACTTCACTAAAAACCAAGGTTTAACATGTGAAAATGAAAAATAAAATGGTTTTTATAAGAACTTTCAACAAAAACACCAGAAATTTCGAAGTTTTGAACTGATTTTTCAGAAAAATATGAACTTCAAAAATCCAAAACACACCCAAAAACAACTCGGTTTTAACAAGGAGAAGAGCCAAGGCTCTGATACCACTTGTAGGTCCGGCTAGGGGAGGATCTAGTCGCCTAATCCTTGTGTACAAACCACCCCGGTTGTGCGGAATCCAACCGAGATAGCAAATCGAGATCGAACACGCAAATAAACGACACACAAGACTCAACGATTAACACCTCTGTATTAATACGTATGAAAAGATCAGTTACAAGCTCAATGTTTATAAATGTATTTTGCAAACTCTCTCTAACTCTCTCGTGTGTGTTCTCTGTGCTCTCTTGTCTCTCCTTGTGTTTCTGTTCTGTCTTCAGTCTATATATAGTCACACAGCACCACAAAACGGAACTGGCTTGACGAAACACAAATACATTTGATGAAACAAAGGACACAAGTGACGAAATGGAATCAGGTCGACGAATCAAGGCTGTTTCGTCGTCTCCTCTTTGTTTCGCCAAACTGTTATAAGCCCAAGTCTTTGTTTGGTTCGGCCCACTACAAGTATTTTGATCTCCCATAAAGATTGGCCCGATCATAATTCTCATGCATGACCATTTTGTACGTACATAATTCAACAAATTCATATTTGTAGAGATTGGTCAACTCGTGACATCATCATGACATCATCATGATGATGTCATGATGATGTGGTAGCTGGAACCGGCTCGCGGCGCTTCGTGCTTCGCGTGACGAACTCTGGGGCGCACGACGGAGGAATGTCGTGACGTCAGGCTTGAGCTGAACCTAACCGAGTCGAACCGAACCAAGTCGAACCGAGCCGAGTCGCGTCCACAAAATATGTATCAACACCAACGCCTTTCACATTCCCTTTCAGCTTTTGAACATCTATGATGTGATCAAGCACATATCGGGAGTTAGAATAACTATCCAATTTGAGCTTGATCGCATCATGCTCGCATTTGGAAACTGCTAGCTCTTTCTTTGTTTCCTCAATGATATTAATGTAGTTATTAATACCAATTTGTTTGTTGAAAACAATTTTTGTTAATTCAGAAACACTTTTCTTTAAGGTTTCAATCACAGATTTAAATTCTTTTTCGTTTCTAGCTAGAGCCATATTTGCCTCCTTACACTTAGACAACTCAACAACCAAACTTTGGTTATGACTGTGAACCTTTTCAGATTCATCTTTCAATTCTGCACAAACATTACAAACACTAGGAGCTGGAGGATCAGAATTTACCTGACTTTTCGAGGCCGAGACATTTGCCATAAAGGCAGTTTGAAAAGAAAAAGATCCATCTTCAGAATTATAATCTCCCGCATTCGAGCTTTCTTCATCTAAACTCCCGCTATAACCTGAGCTATCATCACTTTCAGAAAACTCTTCCTTGTGAAGATGCTTGATGTGATTAATGATTTTTACATAGCATGCAGTTCCACCTCCTTGATTATTATCTCCCAATTGTACAGACCAATCGCACCCTTCATCAGCTTGAACGGTCAATGCTCGATTGGTGTTTGATGGTCCAGACTGGTTCTGATTGTTGTTCACTGCTACTATCATTCTTTCACGATTGTCTTGATTTGCATTACAAGTACTCGTCTGATTTCTGAACGGATTCTGATTACCTTGTTTGCTTGGTAGGGTGCACTCACGTTTGAAGTGACCCTTTTCGCCACAATTGTAACATGTAACCGCATCTTTATTGAACCCGTACTTCGTATCATTTTTTCCTTCCAACGAAGTTCTTCCAGTTCGAGTCATGAAATCCTTTGCCCTTCTAACAGCACTTGCAAACGCCCACTTGATATCCATTAACTCCATTTCATCACGGTCTATCTGCTGATAATCTTCATTGGTCATATTGATGTTTCCAATTTAACCTGCTACCAATCCACAGTATGAACTGAACATTGTGTTGAGAAGTTCCAAATGTTCCTTTGCAACTTCTACACTGACTTTTGAAAGATTGGAAGTATCAACTCTGACAGTGTTGGTGTTTTGGGGTAAAGGATTGTTGGTATAATGTGCTTGTTGTTGTTGTGGTTGGGCTTGAGGTTGGGGTATGGATTGTGACATGTAAGCACTTTGATTCCACTGTGGTTGGGCTTGAGGTTTGGGAATAGATTGTGAAAGATAAGCACTTTGATCCCACTGTGGTTCGGCTTGATTAAACTGTGGAAACGGAGATGAGCTTGTATTTGACACAAACGCCGTTTGAAGCTTCGGTTGCTGAATGGAACTAGAACTAGCTGAAGGACCAAAACCAGGCAAATACATTTCTGTGTTTTGAGGAGGTGCAGTTGCAATCCTTTTAGCTTTCCGAATTTCCTCTTCGTTCTTTTGCTCCAGCTTCTGAATGAATTCATAAAGACTGACATTGGCTGCATCCAGAGCGCCCGTATGCTTTAGAAGCTCAATGAATGGACTCCACTTAGGAGGTAGAGCATCAGCAAGCCGTGCAATCATTTCCGGATGAGTTACAGCAACATTATAAGAACTCATTTCACTAATCAAATGATAAAAACGAGAAGTCATATCATTTAGAGTTTCATTCTCCAAGAACTGAAATGATTCAAACTCTTTCTTCAATAAATCATGGCGTATCTTTCTAGTAGCTGCATTGCCTTCTCCTCTCGCTACCAATGCATCCCATAAACCTTTCGTGGTCTTACAATATGAGAATTGATGAAAGATGTATCTGTGAAGTGCTTGAGTGAGAATAGCATATGCCTTCTTCTCCAGATCATATGCCTTTTTGTCGGCTTCTTGCACATTATTGAAAGTTGTCGCATTTGATCCTGCTTCTTCAAGAGCTTCACTAAATGCAGAGGTGAAACACGTCCATAATTCTGTGTTTTGCCCTTGAACGTAATTATGGAAACGACCCTTCCATGATGGATAGTCGTTCATGTAATTTAACTTTGGCGGGCGATTGTTGCTACCCGTCTCATTCTCACTAAGCAAAAGATTTTGAATGCTCTGATTTTGATTCGACACCATTGCCCATTGACTTGCACTTATTGACTGTTGTTGTTTAGGTATGGTACTCGCTAAATATTCGGCCATCGACATCTATTTTAGAGCTGGTTGTGGATCCGTACTCCAATCCCAAGGGCTAGTACAACTCATAATTGATGTATGTATGTGAAAAACTGATCACACTCTTGAAAACAGACTGTTGTCACACTTTTGCAAACCTTCTGTTTAAAAATGATAACAAACTCGACGAAACGCTATCGACGAAACAGGTTTGATATTGACTTGCGATGAAACTGATTGATGATGTGTACTTCGACGAAACAGTTGTGATAAATGGTCAACGAAACAGAAGTGATAACTGGTCGACAAAACAGAAGTGATAACTGATCGACGAAACTGAAGTATGATAAATCTGGGCGACGAAACTCTTGGATTGACGAAACCGATTTATAATGCAATGAACGACGAAACCGATTTGTTTATAATGTTCGACAAAACTAGGATATTGATTTAAATAATGGAGCTGAAATATTTGACTGTTGACTACTGATGTTGACTGATCTTGAATGACGAAACACTTGATGATACACTGATCGATGAAATAGAATTATAGGTGTCGACGAAACTGATATAGATAAGGTTTGGTGAGTTTGGTGAGTTTGGTCAAATGAACCTTATCTTTAGTCTGACACAAGACACTCTTTTTCAACCGGCCATACTCATCATACTTTGAAGACACTATTTTCAAACCAATGAATTTTAAATTCACAAACAACTTTCACAGTGACTTTTCAATAGATCAAAAAGTGAATATTTTGAAGAACACTTAGAAGTTTTGTTGAAGATATGAAGAACAAACCCAGAATTTTTGAATTTTCCGGTCACCGAATAACTTTCCGAAACACGATTTTGCTTAAAACTTTCAACAAAAACCAAATACTAGTATGAAAACACTCAAACAAACAAGGTTTTTGAACAAACTTTTAGCAAAACAACAATATAAACACTGATTTTTAGTGACTTTTTCCAGAAAATATATAAACTTTTAAAAACGAAATCTGAAAAATCACAATAACACACTTGTTTCAAACACGACAATGTTTGGTTTTAAACAAGGAAAAGAGCCAAAGCTCTGATACCACTTGTAGGTCCCGAAATCTGAGGATCGATAACGAAAACCGAATCCTTGTTTATCACAAACACGGTAACGGGTGCGGAATCCCCGTGACGGTGCAAAGCAAACAAAGTGTAAAACACACGCGTAACCAAAGATTCAATATCTATTGATTAGGGATGAGAACGGATACAAACATATACAAACAATGTTTTACAGACTCTCTCAAAGTCTCACAGCTCTCATCTGTTTCACACAGAAACTGTGAGGGGTATTTATACAAGACACAGACACAGACTATGACGAAACGCATAGAGGCCACGACGAAACACTAAAGTCAACGAAACACATTCTGTTTCGTCGACATACATATTAATCTAATATCTTGTTTCGTCGATATGTGTTGAAGCCCAATTATTAGACAAAGCCCATCATAAGTCTTCGGCCCAAATGAAGTTTCTGATTGGTCCAAAGACAAGTCAAACGGCGGCCCAGATGTATGTTTAGTTGAAAACATATTTCACCAATTCATGCATGAGACAAACTTGTGACATCATCATGACATCACAATGATGATGTCATGGTGATGTGTAAATGGGAATTGGCTTACGGCGCTCCGTGCTTCGCGTTTCGAACTCTGGGGTGCACGACTGAGGAATGTCGTGACGTCGGGCTTGAGCCGGACCTAACCGAGTCGAACCGAAACGAATCGAGTCGAGTCGCGTCCACATAAAGTGTACCAACACTGAGCTGTATCCTGAAAACTGTTTTTTACAATCAACTTAACCAGCATATTTTCAACACTTTTTCTTAGCACACTACCTCACATAACTAATTTGATCACTTATTTTCTTCAGTAATTTTTGACCAAAACAATTTGGTGCCCACCATGGGGCAAGTGGTTCTATTATTACTAAAAAATTTTGCGAAATCGTTACTTGGTTTCTTATTCTCAAAACTTTTTGCCACATTATTTACAATGGCCTCAAGATCAAACATGAGCTCCTCCACCGTGTCTGCTACAACCTCTGCAACAGTTGGTTCCATGCTTCCACCACCTCCTTCGAGAATGCAAGCCTCTTCGCAAGGAGCCGAAAGCCATGTGACTCAGGATGTGATCCCTACCCAGAGCACTTAGGGATCTGCTCCTGTTTTGGCTTCTAATGATGAAATTCTAACCTTATTTGGTAGTGCACATGAACAAATAAGGCAGCAACAGGAAACAAACCAAATGCTGATGAGAGAAATACAACTCTTGAAATCTAGTTCAAGCAGACCCGCTGAGGATAATGTCACTCCTTTACTGCCCAGAGCCTTGAACTTCAGCTCGGCCGTATATACTGAGGATAACAGGGGAAATATTGTGCCTAGCCATCCTCAGAATCATACTCCTGAAATACCCTCCTCGGTCAGGATGTCAACTGGGAGGAGCTCAGGATATGCTTCAGGATATGGCCAGAACCCTCAGACTGGTAACGTATCAAACAATAATATTCTTACTACTAACAATAATGGATCTTTGCAGGATGCAGGAATGACGACAACATTTACTAGGGAGCTTCAGAAATTGAAGGACATGATATCCAGTGTACCTGGAGTGGTCCAGCCAATTCCGGAGGTGTCCCAAGATAGCCACAGGATATCTCGCTTTGCATATCCTATCTGTGATGCTGAAATCCCAAAAAGATTTCAAACCCCCAACATGAAGCTCTACGATGGAACTACAGATCCTGAAGAGCATATTTCCCAGTATAGGGAAAGAATGGAGATCAACCCTATCCCTCCATATCTTAAGGAAGCATGCCTATGCAAGGGTTTTGGTTCTACCTTAACAGGATCAGTCTTAAAATGGCTCTTAAATGTTCCTCATTCGATTACATCATTTGCTCACCTAGTGAATTTATTTAATAGTCAATTTTCTTGTAGTCAAAGTTTTGAAAAACTAACAAGTGATCTCTATAGGATAACTCAAGGGCCTCAGGAGTCCTTAAGAGATTATGTGAACAAGTTTAGCCGAGAATCCTTAGACATTCCACATCTTGATGTTGCAACAGTTGTGCAAGCTTTCAAGATGGGGCTGCAAAAAGACTCTCAATTTTACCAAGATCTTGTAATGAACCCATGCAGGAACTTGGATGAAGCTCGAAACAGGGCACTAAGATATATTCGACTGGAGGATGACAAGAAGATGCAAGAGAGGATGAACTCGTCCACCACTTACGAGTCAACCAATACGAAGTCAAAATCCTCATTTAAACCATATCTCTCTAAGCCGTATGGCAGAAATGACAACAAGAGAGTGAATGATGTTGAAGACGAGGATCCTGAAGAATATCGTGAATTATCTGAATATTGCTTTTCTGTTAACATACCTGAATTAGTGTATGCTATGCAGGGTTTAGGAGACAAAGCTAGGTGGCCTCGAAAGAATCAACAAAAATCTGATTGGAAGGATAAGTCCAAATGGTGTGCCTTCCATGAAGATTTCGAACATGTAACTGAGGATTGCATTGCTCTAAGAAAAGAAATAAGTTATCTTCTAAGCAAGGGATATCTGAAGGATCTCCTAGGAAGAAAGAAGAATAAGGGTCAGGATACTGAGAAGGATCCTGAACGAGCAGCATCACCTCCTGCGGATGCCAAGATAATCAACTTTATTTCAGGAGGATCCGACATTTGTGGGACTTCGTATTCTGCGTCCAAGAGACATGCAAAGGAAGCTAAGGCCGAAAGGGGAGATAAACCAGCCAGGATGACTACCCTCACAACTGATAAAGTGATCACATTTGACAGTGATGACAGGGATATTGTCCAGGATCCTCACCATGATGCTCTGGTAATAACATTATATGTGACTAATCATTTTGTACGCAGGATATTGGTAGATAATGGCAGCTCCATCAACATAATCCAACTAGAGACTTTGAAAAGAATGAATGTATGTCCAATGGATATCACTTCGAAATCCACCGTGCTTGTTGGGTTCAGTGGAGAGGCTAGAAACACAGTAGGGGAGATAAAGCTACCAGTATATGTTGAAGGGGTCAACTCAATACAACGTTTCTGTGTGATGGATTCCCTATCCTGCTATAACATAATATTGGGTACGCCTTGGATCCATGATATGAAAGCCGTGCCATCAACTTATCATAAATGCATCAAGATCCCTACCCCTTGGGGGGTTGTCAAGGTTGATAGTGATCGGCAGGAGGTGAAGGAATGTTACTCATCTTCAATGAAATCCTCAACCAAGCCCAATGCAGCATAGCAATAAAAGATGCGGGCCCAGGATATCATGGAGGCTTCGGAGCAGGATGTAAAGAAAATTATCCTGGATCAGGATAATCTGGATATCTCGGTGCTCGTAGGAACCAATATCCCTCAGGATATTGAAGAACAGTTAACTAACTTTTTGAAGTGCAGGATGTCGACATTCGCGTGGAAGCACGAGGATATGACAGGCATTTCCAAGGATATTATAACACATAAGCTTGGTATCGACAAATCATTCAAACCTATCCAACAGAAGAGGAGGAAGTTTGCTCCGAAACGAAATATGATCATTCAGGAAGAAGTAGAGAGGCTATTGAAATCTAAGATGATCAGAGAAGTCAAGTTTCCAAGATGGCTAGCAAATGTAGTCGTGGTGCAGAAGAAAAATGGGAAATGGAGAGTCTGTGTAGATTACATAGACTTGAACAAGGCTTGTCCCAAAGACCCATTTCCTCTTCCTCATATTGATGCAATGGTGGATGCTACTGTCGGCCATGAGATGTTGACCTTCATGGATGCATCCTTAGGATTTCAGCAGATTCAAATGGAACCTTCGGACCAAGAGGATACTGCCTTCATGACACCAACAGGTATTTATTGTTATACTGCTATGCCTTTTGGTTTGAAGAATGCAGGTGCAACATACCAGAGATTGGTAAACATGATGTTTAAAGACAAGCTGGGGGACACCATGGAGGTATACATCGACGATATGGTGGTAAAATCTAAAAAGGATGAGGATCACCTCCAGGATATTAAGTGAGCATTTGATATACTGGATCAGTATAACATGAAACTAAATCCTGCTAAGTGCCATTTCATAGTGGGGGCAGGAAAATTTCTAGGGTATATGGTGACCAAAAGATGAATAGAGGCAAGCCCGGAGCAGATTAAAGCTATCTTGGATATCAAATCACCTTCAAATATGAAGGATGTTCAATGATTAACAGGGCGAGTAGCAGCATTAAACAGATTTATCTCAAGATCCTCCGAGAAATGCAAGGAATTTTACGATATCCAGAAGAAAAACAAGAAATTTGAATGGGGAGAGAAGCATGAAGCAGCCCTGTAGGATTTGAAGCAGTATCTTTCAACTGCACCTCTATTGATGAAGCCTGAGAATGGTGAACCGCTGTCCCTATACCTCGCAGTATCGGGGAATGCTGTAAGTGTCGTCCTTATAAAGGATCATAAAGGTCAGCAGTATCCTGTTTATTATGTTAGTAAAAGTTTACTAGATGCTGAGACTAGATATTCTCATTTAGAAAAGTTGATATTAGCCCTAGTTATGGCATCGACAAAGCTTAGACATTATTTCGAGACACATAGGATACACGTTAAAACTAATTATCCTGTTAAAATTGTGCTTAGGAAACCTGAGATGTCAGGCAGGATGGCTAAGTGGTCAGTGAAATTAAGTGCTTATGACTTAGTGTACGAACCTAGAAATGCTATAAAATCACAGGCTCTAGCTGACTTTGTGGCTGATTTCAGTAGTGACATTCAGGATGAAGTAGACCTAGAAGTCCAGCAGTTAGGAGAATCCTCAGGATCCTGGACATTATATACTGATGGAGCATCTAATGCTAGAGGAATAGGATTGGGAATACTACTCAAATCGCCACAGGGGGACATATTACCCCAGGCTATTAGGTGTGAATTTCCTGCTACTAATAATGAAGCAGAATATGAGGCTTTAATTGCAGGATTAGAGTTGGCTTAGAATATGAGTATCAAGAATTTGCAAGTATATGTTGACTCCTTGTTAATCACTAATCATTTTAATGGATCCTATGCAGTTAAAGGTGAGAAGTTAGTCGAGTACCTCGATATTCTCAAAAAATTAGCAGGATATTTCGATGTTTTTACACTTGAACAGGTACCAAGAGAAGATAATGCTGAAGCGGATACCTTGGCAAACTTAGGATCATCAGTCAGGATACCAGAAGGAACCCAAATACCGATACTTCATATTCTGTATCCTGATGTGGATCCCTTCAAAGCTCAGGATAAGGAGGTGACAAGCATCCAGGATCCTGGTCATGATCCTGATAAGGATGATGAATCCTGGATGACTCCGATCATAAGATATCTCAAGGAAGGATACATCCCTAAAGACGAGAATCCTAAGGCATTCAGGATGAAGGTATCGCGATTTACCATTATAAATAATGTTTTATATAAGAAATCTCTTGCAGGTCCGTACCTGATATGCCTGAAGGATCCTGAAACCGAGGAAGTGCTCCAAGATATACATGAAGGGGATTGTGGCAACCACACTGGGGGGCAGGTCATTATTCTCAAAAGTATTAAGAACAGGATATTATTGGCCGACAATGAAAAAAGATGCTGCAGAATATGCCCGAAGATGTGATGCATGTCAAAGTCATAGTAATATACTACATCAACCAGCTGAACCACTATATCCTATAGCTTCCCCTTGGCCATTTATGAAATGGGGGATGGACATAGTAGGGAAATTACCAAAAGCTCCGGGAGGAAAAGTCTTTATGCTGGCAATGACTGATTATTTCTCTAAGTGGGTTGAAGCTGAAGCATTTGTTCAAGTTAGAGACCAAGAAGTAGTATCCTTCATAAAGAGGAATATCCTGACCAGGTTTGGAGTACCAGCTGAAATCATTTGTGACAATGGATCCCAGTTTATAAGCAAGAGGACTATTGACTTTTGCAAGAGTTGGGGAATCAAAATGATCACATCTACTCCGGTACATCCTCAAGCAAATGGACAAGCTGAATCCTCAAACAAGATAATTGTTAATAACTTGAAGAAGAGACTAGGAGCTAAGAAAGGAAGATGGGCAGAAGAACTACCCTTTGTTTTATGGGCTGATAGAACTGTTTTGGTCAAAAAATCTGATGAGGATATTGCAACCAAACTCTTTGTTTAGGGGAATGATGCTTTAAACGTGTAACAGCAACGAGGATCACTTCAATGTAAAATGCACAAACAACACAAGGGTTTATACGGGGAAAAAGCCCTTGATCAAGAGTTGATCTCCGGCACAAAAAACCCCGGGTGATGGAAACTACCGATCACCAAGCTCTAATAAATGATTAAATGTTTACAACTTCGGATAGTAACGAGCTAGGTACAAGGATCACTACAGTGAAATGTGTAAAAAGTGTATAAAATTGCTAAGTGTTTGAACGAGAGCTTGTATGAGCGTTTGTACGAGTGTGTGTAACTGAGAAATGGCTAAGTGTGTTCTACTAGCTCGTTACTCCATTTTTAAAATAGAAAAAACCACCTAAACTAACTATCTGACTTTCGTGCCAAGCCTCCACGTTCTCCATAACGTCTATTTTCGGTCAAGCACGTGCAGAATAGTTCAGGAATATTCTCCAGGAATGTCGCTTAGACTTGGTCAAGCTCATTATACCTGCGAAATGCTACAAAACATAAGTAAACAATCGTCAGTACGAGGATCCTTAAAGTGATCCATGATCCTGATCCTGAAGCTCTTCTGAGGATCACCACCTGTCACAGAAGTAAGGATCACTAGTTAGGATAACGAATAAGGATCACTAATTGTTAGAAAATCCTCCCCTAACAATTGCCCCCAAAATATAAGGAGTAATTTGTAAAATTGGCGAGTTATATTTTCTTGATCTTATCCGTAACAAACTAACGGATATATAGCCGTTAAAATAGAACTAGCCGTTGCGATGATGATGTCACGGAAGTGACAATCCTGCAGAATCATAATTATAAATAGAGATATAGATAGGATCATCATGCATTCAAATTCGAAAGAGACTCCCTTTAAATTCTCAGTCGATGAGCAACCAGGTAATTCTTTCTCCTCTTTCTCCCTTCTTACTCTGTTTCTCTACCTTTATCTCCGTCAGTACGAAAATGTTGCTTCGAAGTTCACCGGGCAAGGATCACCCAAAGAACAGTCCTCCGAAAAGCCAGGGGATCATTGAAGATTCCATTAAAGAACGCTGCTGCTTCAATGATGCTCAGATAGATAGGATTCGCTATTGTTTTCCGGCGAACACCGAATTCAGGCCTTTTGACCCCAATGCCTTGAGCGATCATATCTCCGATAAGTGGGTTGCTTTCCCCGTCACTCCTTTCACCATAGGCTATACATATCCTTTTCCAGCATTCACCCAATCTTTCTTTTCCCTAACCGGCATCTCTTATATCCAAGCCATGCCGATGATTTGGAGGGTTTTGCACACCCTTGAAAGGATCATCGATCAAGAGGGAATAGATCTAGGAATGGCAGAGCTGGGAGAACTGTATGATCTTACCACCTTTGGCTCTCACCGTTATTTGTTCAAACGTAAACCTGGTGAAGAAAACCCGATCTTCAAAGCCACCAAGAATGATGCTAATTGGAAACGGTGCTTCTTTTTTATCAAGAGAGATTCCATCCAGGATGGAAAGGATCTTCCTAAAAAATGGGCTACCCATGGTAGGATGGAGGATCCTGAGAAGGATCACCAGGAACTTCCTTTTGATGTAAGGATAACTGATACTTTTGCTTTCTTGTTATGCAGCTATCACCGTTTCACACCTCAAACTGTCCCCTGCTGCTAAGGAAAGGCTCCTCGCTTTCAAGACAACAACCCAAGATTCACAGGAGGTATCCTCAGGCTCTGTCACAATGTCAAGTAAGTATCCTTGTTTAAGATTTAAATATATAGTGAAATATGAACTAGGAAAAGATACTTATCTTGCTTTAATTGTGTAGGTGCTGGAAAATCTGCCAAGCCTGTATCCCAATTCAACACGGCTGACCTTGATGTCGTACGACCCAGAAAGAAGAGATCCACCAGCAGTCCAAGCATTTCCATTCCAAAGGCACCCACTAAAGGAAAGGGTGTCAAGAAGAGGAAAACTTCTGATGCTGAGGATCTTCAGGGTCTACCACTGATCCGCCACCAGTTCCTTGAATACTTCAATGAAGTAAGGATCCTTTATTCTGCCTATGTATCCTACTCGCATGAGGATCACTTGGTCTTGAACTGCTTTTATCCTTTTCTTTTGCAGAAATTTGCTGAGATTGAGGATTATGTGGGCCACGTTGAGGATCAAGATAAAAAGATTGCCGACCTCCAACAGGTTGCTGTGCTCAAGGATCTTGCACTTGCTGATGCTCGGAAGGAACTCCTAGATGAGAAGACTAAGACAGCCAAACTTCTGATCAACTTTGATTATGAAAAGCATGACCTTATTGAAAATGCTAAGGTCTCTGCCGCCATTACGATGTACCAGACAAAATTGAAGATGGCCCAGGAAGCTCAAGATCCTAGCTTTGATACAAACAGCTGGGATGTTGAGGGTTGGAAGGCAAGATTGGCTGATCTTGAGGATGATGAGGAGGAGGCTACTGAGGTCTTGGCGATCGAAGCAAGTGGCAGTGGGAAGGATCAGGTGAAGGATACCACAGCTGGAGGAGAAGAGGATGCAGCAAAGGTGTAGGCTGCACAATTGGGCGATGATGGATATATGTGCCAAGGCCGGAGCCCAATTTTTTAGTTTGATGGTTGTGATGTTTAAAACAATTTCATGGTTTGTACTTTGAACAATAGGTTTTAGGATTAAGGATCATGTATGATCCTTTGGACAATAGGCAGGATTGCAATTGGTGGAGGGATCCTCTGTTTGGGGGATGAAGCCATTGTGATCCTGCCGCCTTTATATTCCTGCACTACTTTTGAACTCGTTATCATGGACACCCTTTACCTACCCCAGCGGACGGGCCACGTTTTGCTGGTAGAAGCTCGGGTAGGTAATTTTGACAACCTTTAAAGGGTTAGCCTTATGTTAATAAATAAAAACTTAACCTTTTGTCGCTTATCTTGTGTTGCTATCCTTTTTAGTATGTTACTTTCCAACTGTTGTAATGTTCATTCTGTTTATACTTATCAAGCCTTGAAAAATTAGAAAAGATATCCAAAAAATTTAGGAAATGAACAAGGATCACATATCCCATAACCGATAGGTTTTAAAAAGTGATATGATTTAAGAAATACAAATTCAGTTGTCAAGTATAAGGGTTATTTAAAAGAATAATAAATAAAATCAAAAGAGTTAAGGATCATTCCTGAGGATCCAAGTTAGAATCCTAACCTTAATAAGGATAACTATAAGATAAACCTTAGAGTGAAATAAGGATCAAGGATCCCTAGCTGCCTATCTTCAAGGACCTGAAATAGAGCATAACTTGGGACTAAGCCAATATAAGAAAAGAGTTAGCAACTGGGGACAAGCCCAAGGATAACTGGGGACAAGCCCAAGGATAACTGGGGACAAGCCCAAGGATAACTGGGGACAAGCCCAAGGATCGTGTGTAAACTGGAGTATGGCCCTAACTGGCGACTATCCAAACTTAGTGACATGAAGATGCCAAAACCTTAGCTAACGTGAAAACGTTAGAAACCTTAGCTAACGTGAAAACGTTAGAAACCTTATGAACGGATGTATGGTACGTCTACCATTATACGTAGGATCCTAAGCATAACTTGAACAATGGAATTATCAGCCCCTAGAACGAGTACTGGTCCCAAAGCCTTGAACTACACCAGGATCATCGTGCGCTACAGGCGGAATCTGGGGACAAGCCCATATAACTGGGGTTTAACCCAAAAGACGGATTGCTTCTGTGGATAACCAACGTTGTGCTAAAGATACCTGAACTTTCAAAACTTGAGCTCACGTGAGAGATGGATAAAGGATACATGATCCTTATCCTTATAAGAGAAAATAATGAAAATGAAATAGCTTAAGTTTAGGATATTACCTAAGTAAGGATCACCGATACTTTGAGGATCCTTTAAGGATATCCCTATCGTGAGGATCACCTATGCCATAAGGATCCTGCTTACATGAAATATTTCTTCAAGTGGACAGCATTCCAAGCTCTTGGTAGCAAATCACCTTCCATGGTTAGCAATCTATATGCCCCCTTTCCTGCTTCAGCTTCAATCAAATAAGGGCCTTCCCATTTTGGAGCCAATTTTCCATCAGCAGGATTGGTGGTATTCTGAAATGCTTTCCTTAACACCATATCTCCAACTTGAAACCTCCTGATCCTGACGTTTTTGTTGTAAGCACCAGCCATTCTTTGTTGATAACTGGCCATCCTTATCCTAGCCATATCCCTGATTTCTTCAATAGTATCCAGATCTTGAGCCAAGTTTTCATCATTTTCCTCAGGATCACGGGTACTTGTTCTAGCAGTAGGAACCACCATTTCTGTTGGGATCACCGATTCTGCCCCAAACACCAAAGAGAATGGTGTTTGACCAGTAGCATTCTTAGGGGTTGTCCTGTCAGCCCAGAGCACATAGGGTAGTTCTTCTGCCCATTTCCCTTTCTTGGATCCAAGCTTTTTCTTCAAATTGTTGATGATGATCTTATTGGATGATTCTGCCTGGCCATTAGCTTGTGGGTGGACTGGTGTTGAAGTTATCATCTTAATCCCCCAGCTGTCACAAAAGTTAGTGGTTCTGCCCCCAATAAATTGGGAACCATTATCACATATAATCTCGGAAGGAATTCCAAATCTAGTTATAATATTTCTTTTAATGAAGGATATAACTTCCTTTTCTCTGACTTGGGCAAAAGCTTCAGCCTCTATCCACTTGGAGAAGTAATCAGTCATAGCTAACATGAATACTTTCCCACCAGGTGCCTTAGGGAGCTTTCCAACTATATCCATACCCCATCTCATAAATGGCCAAGAGGAGGATATAGGATGCAATAATTCAGCTGGTTGATGAAGGATATTGCTGTGTCTCTGGCAAGGATCACATCTTCTGGCAAACTCCATAGCATCTTTCTTCATGGTTGGCCAGTAGTATCCTGTCCTCAGGATCCTTGAAAATAAAGCCCTGCCCCCAGTGTGGTTTCCGCAATCTCCTTCATGGAAGTCTTTTAAAACTTCTTGAACTTCAGGATCCTCAATGCATCTCAAGTATGGTCCTGCAAGAGATCGTTTATACAACATATTATTCATAATTGTGAATTGAGATACCTTAGATTTGAAAGCCCTAGGGTTTTCTCCTGTAGGAATCTCTCTATGTTGTAAGTATCTCATAATTGGTGAAATCCATGATCCTGATTCTGAATAGGATTGAGTATCCTCACTGGGGATAACTGCAGAATCATTTCCTATCTCCATAGTCTGGTGATCCTCGATAGCCGGGGTCAGGATATGGATAATAGGAATCCTAATATCCTCTGGGATCTTCAAAGATGATCCTAAGTTAGCCAATGCATCAGCTTCTGTATTTTCTTCCCTTGGTACCTGTGACAAACTAAAGGAAACAAAAGAGAGTGCCAAACTTTTGACTATCTCCAAATATTTGGTTAGCTTTTCACCTTTAACAGCATAGGATCCATTAAAGTGGTTTGTAATTAACAAAGAATCTACATGTACCTCAAGATACCTGATTCCCATATGCTTAGCGATTTGCAAACCAGCAATTAGGGCTTCATATTCAGCCTCATTGTTAGTGGTTTGGAACTCACAAGCTATAGAATGGGGTATTATGTCCCCCTGTGGCGATTTTAGTAGTATTCCAAGCCCTGTGCCTTTGACATTTGAGGATCCATCAGTATAAAGTATCCAAGGATCCTTGGTCTCTTCTAGCTGCTGGACTTCTAACTCAGCTTCTTCTTGTAAATCACTACTGAAATCAGCCACAAAGTCAGCTAATGCTTGGGATTTGATGGCTGTCCTAGGCTCATATCTTATATCATATGCACTCAGCTTCACTGCCCACTTAGCCATCCTTCCTGACATCTCTGGTTTCCTAAGGACATTCTTAATTGGGAAATTAGTTTTAACAATGATAACATGAGTTTCAAAATAATGTCTTAACTTTGTAGATGCCATAATTAATGCAAGAATAAGTTTTTCAAGGTGTGAATACCTGGATTCGGCATCAAGTAAACTTTTACTTACATAATAGACAGGATGTTGTGTACCTTCATGATCCTTAACAAGGACCGCACTTACTGCTTTTGAGGATACTGCAAGATACAAGGATAACACATCGCCTTTTTCTGGTTTCATCAAGGATGGGGCTGAGGATAAGTAATCTTTGAGGGCTCTCAAAGCATTTTCATGCTTCTCGGTCCACTCAAATTTCTTGTTCTTCCTTAGGATATCATAGAATTCTTTGCACTTCTCCGAGGATTTGGATATAAATCTGTTCAAAGCTGCTATCCTGCCTGTTAGCCTTTGAACATCCTTAGCATTGGCCGGAGATTTGATGTTTACTATTGCTTTGATTTGTTCCGGGCTAGCTTCAATGCCTCTCTTAGTCACCATGTATCCTAAGAATTTACCTGCTTTAACACCAAAATGACATTTTGAAGGGTTAAGCTTCATATTATATTTGTCAAGGATATCAAATGCTTCCTCCAAATCCTTTAGGTGATCCTCAGCTCTTATGGATTTTACCACCATATCATCTATATAAACCTCCATAGTTTGTCCGATCTGATCCTTGAACATCATATTCACCAGCCTTTGGTACGTTGCACCTGCATTTCTCAATCCGAACGGCATAGCAATATAGCAATATATACCAGTTGGAGTCATGAAGGCTGTATCCTCTTGGTCGGATGGTTCCATTTGGATTTGTTGAAATCCAGATGAAGCATCCATAAAAGTTAACAGTTCATGACCCGCAGTTGCATCCACCATGGAGTCAATGTGGGGTAAAGGGAAAGGATCCTTGGGACATGCCTTATTTAAGTCGGTAAAATCGACACATACCCTCCACTTTCCGTTTTTCTTTTGAACAACAACCACATTGGCCAACCATCTTGGATACTTGACCTCTCTAATCATACCTGCCCGGAGCAATTTCTCTACCTCTTCCTGGATAATGGCATTCCTTTCTGGTGCAAACTTCCTTCTCCTTTGATGGATTGGTTTGAAGGATCTGTCGATGCCGAGCTTGTGAGTGATAACATCTTTAGATATGCCAGTCATATCTTCGTGTTTCCATGCAAAGGTAGTCTTTCTCCTTTTGAGGAAGGATATGAGGTCTTCTTTCATTTCGCCAAGGATCCCTGATCCGATATAGATTTTGGATTCAGGATCATCAGGATCCATGAGGATTTCTACCACATCCTGCTCTCTGGCCTCCAAGACATTCCTTGGAGGATACCTTGATTGCTATTGCTCCCTTGACTTCGAGGCTGGTTTCATCGATGAAGTGTAGCAATTCTTAGCCTCCTGCTGATCACTATCAATCTTTACTATTCCCCAAGGACTAGGGAGCTTCACACATTGATGGTAAGTAGACGGGACTGCTTTCATATCGTGTATCCAGGGCCTGCCAAGGATAACATTACAATAAGATAAACAGTCAATAACACAAAATTTTTGATAAGAGTGTAAGCCTTCAATATATATTGGGAGTTTGATGTCCCCCAGGGTGTTCTTAGTTTCGCCACTAAATCCCACGAGCACGGAGGATCTTGGTATAATCTCTGATTCAGGGATACCCATCTTCTTTAGAACATCAAGCTGGATAATGTTCACTGAACTTCCTCCGTCTATTAGGATCCTGCGGACAAAATGGTTAGATATGAAAAGAGTAATAACTAAACCATCGTGATGAGGATCCTGGATATCAACACGATCCTCTTCGTCAAAGGTTATGACTTTTCCTTCGGAGACACTTGATGTTCGAACTGGTCTTTCTCCATTATCCATCTTAGCTTCCTTCGCGTGTCTTTTAGCTGCTGAGAAGGATGTGCCACAAATGTCGGATCCTCCAGAAATAAAGTTTATCACTTGTGCATCCGCTGGAGGAGCTGGAGCCTTCTCAGGGATCCTTTCAGGATCCTGAGTCCTTGACTTTTTTCTTCCCAACAACTCTTTTAGATGCCCTTTGCTCAACAAGTATCCAATTTCCTTTCTTAATGCAATGCATTCTTCTGTAAGGTGCCCAAAATCTTCATGATATGCACACCACTTTGATTTATCCTTAGTTGCAGCCGGCCTATCATTCTTTCTCGGCCATCTAGCTTTATCACCTAGGTTCTGCATAGCAAGGATTAATTCATTGTTATCAACACTAAAGCAATATTCAGAAAGTGGAGGATAATCTTCATCATCCTCTTCTTGATCAATAGAGTGCACGTTCTGGTTATCAGATCTGTTGTAGGATCTGAACTTGTTGTTCCTGAATGAGGATCCTTGCTTATCCTGCTTTGAGGATCCTGTTATCCTTTCCTGGATCCTCTTGTCATCCTCTAGCCGAATGTACCTAAGTGCTCGGGTTCTTACCTCATCTAAGTTCCTGCATGGTGTCATAACAAGATCATCATAAAATAACGAATCCCTAAGCAATCCCATTTTGAAGGCCTCAACAGCCGTGGCTATATCTAAGTTAGGAATGTCTAAGGATTCTTTACTGAATTTGGTAATGTAATCCCTTAACGATTCATTATGACCCTGTGTTATCCTATATAAGTCACTAGTTAATCGTTCAAATTTTCTACTACAAGAAAACTGATTATTAAACAAGTTAACTAGGTTAGCAAATGAGGTAATAGAATAGGGAGGAAGACTTAGCAGGCATTTGAGAGCTGATCCAGTAAGAGTGGATCCGAATCCTTTGCACAGGCATGCTTCCTTTAAGCTTTCTGGGATTGGATTGATCTCCATCCTCTCCCTGTATTGTGCTATGTGTTCTTCAGGATCTGTTGAGCCATCATACAGCTTCATTGTAGGCACGTGGAACCTCTTGGGTATCTCAGCATCACAGATTGGTGGTGCAAAATGAGATATCTTATGGCTCCCATCTGCAATCTCTGGGATAGGTTTGACTACTCCTGGGACACTTGATATCATATACTTTAGCTTTTGCAATTCTCTGGCCATGGCATGATTGATACCTGGATCCTGCATAAGACCTTGGTTAGTAGTATAAGAATTGTTAAAAGTGTTACCTCCCATTGGATTCAAGTTAGGGAGAATGGATGTTAATCCATATTGTTGGGGCTCTGGAATGATCGAGGGACCAGTAGAGGCATTGGTCTGCATTGGAATAAAATCTCCTTGATGGACATCTGAACTTCCTGTTTGCAAACTCCTCAAGGATCCTGGCATCTGAAAGGATCCCTGAAACTGGGACGATCCTGGAACGAAGAAGGATCCTTGAACCTGGGATGATCCTGGAACGAAGGAGGATCCTTGAACCTGGGATGATCCTGGAACGAAGGAGGATCCTTGAACCTGGGATGATCCTGGAATGAAGGAGGATCCTTGAACCTGGGATGATCCTGGGATGAAGGAGGATCCTTGAACCTGAGATGATCCTGGAACGAAGGAGGATCCTTGGAACTGCTGCACTCCTGAACTTGTGAGGGATCCCATATGCTGAGGATAGGATCCCGCTGGCTGGAAAAGTGAACCTGATGCCTGGGTCATGGTTGTTGTTCCGTAGTGCACTCCTTTTGGTCCTCCCACATATTGAATGTCTGGAACCACTGATGGCTGAGAAGTAATCACCGGAGTATCAAAATTCAAAGATCTGGGCATCAGTGGGGAGTGATTCTCTGCCGTTTTCTTCTGTTTCTTAATTTCGTCAATCTCCCGGAGGATCCTTTCGTTGGTTTTATCCTGCTCTTGTGCATGATTCCTCATCTGCAAAATCAAGGCATAGAGATCATTAGTAGTAGGATTAGTTGAAACAGAAGAAGTAGGTGGTTTTGAGAAAATGGGAGTCGGTTTCTTCGCAGCATTCTTAGTATTCTTCTGGGATCCAGAAGGTGGTGGAGGCAAAGGAGGAACGCCTTGTGAAGAAGTGAATGAGGGCATCAAGTTTGAAGCATTCTTCGATGAGGAAGCCATCTGCTTGGTTGTAGTGAACCGAATTAAGCACAGAAATGCGTATTTTCTTAAGGACGAAGCACCAATTGCCCCACGGTGGGCGCCAAACTGTTTTGGTCAAAAAATCTGATGAGGATATTGCAACCAAACTCTTTGTTTAGGGGAATGATGCTTTAAACGTGTAACAGCAACGAGGATCACTTCAATGTAAAATGCACAAACAACACAAGGGTTTATACGGGGAAAAAGCCCTTGATCAAGAGTTGATCTCCAGCACAAAAAACCCCGGGTGATGGAAACTACCGATCACCAAGCTCTAATAAATGATTAAATGTTTACAACTTCGGATAGTAACGAGCTAGGTACAAGGATCACTACAGTGAAATGTGTAAAAAGTGTATAAAATTGCTAAGTGTTTGAACGAGAGCTTGTATGAGCGTTTGTACGAGTGTGTGTAACTGAGAAATGGCTAAGTGTGTTCTACTAGCTCGTTACTCCATTTTTAAAATAGAAAAAACCACCTAAACTAACTATCCGACTTTCGTGCCAAGCCTCCACGTTCTCCATAACGTCTATTTTCGGTCAAGCACGTGCAGAATAGTTCAGGAATATTCTCCAGGAATGTCGCTTAGACTTGGTCAAGCTCATTATACCTGCGAAATGCTACAAAACATAAGTAAACAATCATCAGTACGAGGATCCTTAAAGTGATCCATGATCCTGATCCTGAAGCTCTTCTGAGGATCACCACCTGTCACAGAAGTAAGGATCACTAGTTAGGATAACGAATAAGGATCACTAATTGTTAGAAAATCCTCCCCTAACAAGAACAACAATAAAAAATGCAACTGGCCAAACTCCATTTTCCTTGGTATTTGGGGCAGAAGCAGTGATCCCAACAGAAATGGTGATACCTACGGCAAGATCTATCCTCCGTGATCATGAGCAGAATCCTGAAGCTTTGTGCCAAGATTTGGACACTGTGGATGAGACAAGAGATGCAGCAAAGCTAAGGATGGCAGCATATCAACAGAGGATATCCAGAGCATACAACAAGAATATAAGGACTAGGAGGTTTCAAGTTGGGGATTGGGTGTTAAGAAAAGCTTTTCAGAATACTGCTAATCCTGCCGATGGAAAATTGGCTTCAAAATGGGAAGGACCCTATGAGATTGAATCAGAAGCAGGAAAAGGAGCATATCGACTCAAGAATATGGAAGGGGATATGCTACCAAGATCTTGGAATGCTATACATCTAAAGCTCTATTTCAAGTGAGTTTAGAATTTAATTTCTAACTCATGATGGTATGAATTCTATCTCTTTTCAATATATTTGAGTTTATTTATTCTTTCGAACCCAATACTGACTTAAGCATCGGAGGGATGTTAGCCAAGCTAACACCCACCATAGTATAAGATTGTTTTGCAGGATATACTCCAGGATATACACTCAGGATAACTCGAAAGACTAGAGGATTGACCCCCTCTCTCACGTATAAGGGATTCTAATCCCTTCAAAGGTTTAAAGGTATTCACCTTTCTTACGAATTGGGTTTAAACACCCCGCCTGGAGCGCAAGTTATCTAGGGATAGTTCAAGGTAGCGGAACCAGTTCATGTAAAAGTGGCTGACAATTTCGTTACTATTGGCTATATCCTGGATCCTAAAGGTATATGAGGATTGATCACCCTCTCTCACGAAAGGGTATTTTCATACTCTCTAAGGTTTAAAGGTTTTCACCTTTCTAAGTCTTGGAGTTTGTACACTCTCGCCTGTAGCGCAAGAAAATCAGGGTTTATCCCCAGGATATCAGGGTTTATCCCCAGGATATTAGGGTTTATCCCCAGGATATTAGGGTTTATTCCCAGGATATTAAGGGTTTATCCCAAGATATTCAGGATTTGTTCAGTAAAGTCAAAGTATGACTATGTTTACATTCCTATGTTAAACACAGGGGACATACATCATACAATTTAAAGGATGGATTCGAACTTATAAGTGTGCACTGGGGACATTTCTATAATTGAAGATTGGAATTGGCTCTTTAAGAATCTCTGGTATGATCTCTCCTTTTTATTTGGATAACTTGAATTTTACAGATTGTGTGTCAGTATCCTAAGCAGGATATCTTTCAGGATACACTTACAATGTGTTCCCAAGAATGTTCAAACAAACTTGTTTTCATAAGTAAAATTCATGTAGTAAAGGTATAACAACATAAATAAAGCCAAAAGAAGGTTATATTATTAACATACCAAAAGATGTGCTCTTAGTTTCACCTCAAACCGAGGTCCATCCACCAAGAGCATGAATAGTTCCTTACTATATTTACTTAACAGTTGAAGGTTTTGTCTCAAACCGAGACCCATCCACCTCCAACTGTTATATTGTTCAAAAGCAAAACATACTAACGGTGATGACCAAGGGCATCATATTGTTCAAGTGCAGAAAAGTAAAATGCAGGAAAAGTAAATTGTTTTGGGGTTACAAGCCAACGATCAAATTTAAAAAAGTGAGCTCCGGCCTTGGCACATACATCCATCATCGCCCACTTGAATGCCCTCACACAGCGGCATCTCCACCAGCCTTCTCCACCTTCTCAGCCTCAGCATCATGAGCAGCATCCTCACCAGCATCCGCCCCGGCATCCTTCTTCTCTTCAGCTTTGTCCACCACCTCTGCTAACTTGGAGGATTCACCAGCCTCAGCAGGATATGGCACAGCCTTGCCTCCAAGCTCCTTCAGCTTTGCCACCCAGGATTCAACCGTCCAGGTTGGGCAGTCAAGGCCTGTCTCCTTGGCCTCTTAAGCCATACTGATACGAGCTTGCAGCAAAGAGACGACGGCTGAGTTTTTGATCCCTTCCCGGAAGGAGACCATGGCCTGTTCATGCTCCATTTGGATGGTAGCCAGCTTAATCTCAGCATCCTGGGTGACCTTCTTCAGCTTATCCTCGTAATGCTGAGTCTTCGCTTCAGCAATGGCACCTTGGTCGGCAACGGTAGTTTCAAGCTGTTTAATCCTGGCCTCGTGGAGTGCAGCAGTACCACAGGCATCGCTGTAAAGGTGGAGCAGATGCTGGAGGCCCTGTAAGTCAAAATTCAGGTATAAGTCAATATTTACTAACCTAGATATCCTGTCAGGATATTCTATCAGGATATATGTGCAGGATATAGTGCCGGGATATTACCTTGTTAAGGAAGGATGTCATCGGTTCCAAGGAATCAGTGAAGCTGAGCTCATCATAAGAGAACCCTTTGGAGCCTGGGGCACTAACTTCAGAGCCCTTCCTCTTTTTTGCGGTGGAAGCACGAGTCCTCGGGTTGCCCTTAGGAGCCGGGAGGGGCTTGGAGCTGGTAGCAGCAGGAGTTTCTTTCTTGACGTTGACTGGAGTAGGATAGCTATCAAGCTCATCAAGGTCCAGGAGGATTGGAACTTTGCTGGAGTCTGCATACAGGGAGTAAAATTCTTTCCTAGACATATCAAATAAGAACATGTATGCAGGATATTGTGCAGGATCCTTACCAGACATGTTTGCACTGGAAAGAGGGCTTAGAGATGGTGGAGATGGGTTAAAACTTCTTTCAGCCTCTAGAAGGAGTCTGATAGCGTCAATTCTCTTCTATGAATCAGCTAGGGGAGGTGCGAGCTTCCTAAAATCAGCTGTGTACAAGACAATAAAAGAAAAATGGTTAGCTCAAAGATATAAAGCAGGATACAAGACAGGATCATCCTTAACCCTAAATCCTACCCTTTCTCAACCACTTCACCGGATATTCCGTTCCACCAGGGATGGAGTCTCTTTTTACAAAAAAGAACTTGGATTGCCATTTCTCCTCGTTCCTGGTGGCACGAAGTATCAGTGGATCACCGGAGGTAGAATAGAATAAAAATCTACAGGAACCATGGCATCTAAGCCGATATGCTAGGGGGAGGTCATGAACAGAAAGGTCAGGGATATGATTTTTCTTGATCTGATCAAGAACAGACAATACTCGCCAAAGCATCGGCATTGTCTAGCTGAAGCAGATTTTGGTAACATTAAAGAAATCAGTGATGAAATTGGGAAAAGGAAATTGCAACCCTAGGGTGAAGGGGAAAGCATTGAAGCACAACCACTCGTCGGAAACCATGTCCGACCGGATTTCCCGGTCAAACGGTCGGAACACCGTCCCTTCCGGGAAGATGCCGGATGATTTGAGAGCTGACAAGTGTGCACTATCAAAGGTGCATATTTCCTTCTCCGGTTCTTGGAGAAGATCCTGCTGGATAAATGTGGGGGCGGAGTCACCGGAGCTTGATCTTATTTGCCTTGTCATATTCTCGCCAGAATATTGAACAGAATGTGAGAAGAAGATGGAATAGAGAGAGAGAAGTATTTACCTTTTTCTCTTCGGTAAAGGTTAAATGGGATAAGCATGAGAAGATATAGGGGAGCAATGAGTAAATGTAGGCTGCGCGGTTACAAACGGTCACATCATGAGTCTAATCTCTTAAATGCCTCGTTACTCGTAAAAAATATAACCGTTAGTGCCAGGATACTAAACGGTTACATTTTTTGGGGACAATTGTTATGGGTGAAATTCTGAGCTCATATCCTGGATAATATCTTAAATTATATCTTTCTTATCTGATATATGTTCATATCCGGGATGCTGATTCAGGATATTGGTAACATCCTGAATGGTATCCTGAGGATTACTAACGGATTATGTGCAGGAGTGCGAGTCCAAGCTGGTAACGTTCATAAAGACCCTTTCCCCGGAAGAATCGGTCCAAGTCGTTCAAAGGAAGACGTTGAACCCGCTTTACCTAGTCTCCAACGGCTAATAGGGAATATTCGAAGGCATCCCATACTTATAGGAGATTTTGTTTTCGTTTATTAGCTATAAATAGGTGGATAAATCAGATCGAATAGGACATCACCACTACACTCACTACTCTCTCACACTTATTCTCTCGCGACTTTCACTTTCACAAAAAGCATTGTAACACTTAGCGATCTGATCAATATCCTGCACTGTATCCTGACGTTTAAAGCAATAAGAAGAACAAGGCAGCTGCGATTGTCAGCTCCCGAGGTTTTGTGCCGGCGATCTAGATTGATCAAGGGCTTTCCTCGTATATCTCGTGTCACCCCTTTACTTTTTTGCTCATAGTTTGATCATAGATACAGCTCAATATCCTGAGCTGTATCCTGAAAACTGTTTTTTACAATCAACTTAACCAGCATATTTTCAACACTTTTTCTTAGCACACTACCTCACATAACTAATTTGATCACTTAATTGCTTCGGTAATTTTTGACCAAAACAACTACTAAACAAAGTAGCACTACGGACGGATATTTAGAGTTGGATTGTCTGGACTGGATCACAGAACTCTGACAGATCACGAGAAAAACAGTTGCAATTAAGGTAAACTAAATAAAATGCTGGATGATTGCAGATGGATTATCAACGGGACACCTAGCACATGGAACTCAAGGCTTTGTTGTTTTAAGGGAATAGGTTACGGTCAAATTTAGGACTAGCACGAGCACACCAGATCGATGCCATTAGCGCCGACAAATGGTAACAGCGGCAACATCGGATCTGTGTCGTATAGCAGCGACAAATGCCTTTTAATCGTTGATAGCCGCACATGTCATGATTTATTGTCATCTCGTAACCCAGGGATTTGTGTTCTATAAATGTATTTAAGTTTCTCACGTACTCTCTAAATTCTTGAATCACGGTATTGTGAACTCACATAGAAAAGGATGGAGATTTTAAAAGTCACAGTCCTAGTATTATTCACCTTCCTGGTGACTATTTGTATTTGTTGGTCCCGATTCTCGGAGGATCAATAACGAAACCAAATCACTTGTTTATCACAAACACAGTCATGAGTGCGGAATCCCCGTGACTATGCCAAACCAAACATGGAGAGTAAAAACACGATATCACCAATGAATCACAGTCAATTGATTAAAATGATGAGAACAAAGATCAAAATAATACACACAAAGTTTGACAGTAGACTTTCAGGGTATGCTCTCATAGTTTCAAAGTGAAACCATGTTGTGTTTATATAGCAGTCCATGCCCACCAGAAGACGAAACATCATATGGGCTTGACGAAACCTCTAATGGGCCTAACGAAACCTCCAGGACGACGTAATTTTACATCTCATTATGATGGAAACCTTTTCTGTTTGAATCATATATAGCAAAGCTGAAGTGCTGAAACAGAAAACATTTAGAACGATCAAACTTTAATTAGGAGCAAATAAATTGATATTTACATGGACTTTTTACCGCCGGAAAAGGAACCATCAGATTCATTTAGTTTTCGTGAATGCGCTGATTTGGTATGATTCTATAGCATATTTAAGATAAAAATATACATGATCAGAGCATATTGTATATGGTATACCTAATGAATTAAGGGAAACTATGATGCAGTGTTGATATTGCAGTGTTGTTTTCTATGATCAGAGAATATTCCAAATATCATTGTGACCTTATAATAATTGTTTACTAATGCATTCTCTTTTTTGTTGCCACAGATCACGTCGATATTTTTCAGTTTAGAATCTTCAACTAAAGGTCCTAAATGTCATACATTCATCAAAAATGCTAGCTTATATCTTGATAATTGATCTGATTTCATTTATCTAACGGCCAAGAGGTATCTTTCTTGCAGCTTATCCTAGAATCAAAATTCAACCAGCGAAATATATAAATGGGTGTAGTTTCTAGAAAACAACGCTCATGTATTACGAACCTTCCAGATGAGCATTTATATCTGATCTTTGAAAAACTAGACTCTAATCTTGATTGGGAATCTTTCAGCCTAACTTGTCATCGTTTTCTTAATATTCATGATTCAAGTTGTAAGGTTTTGGACCTACAACACTTAAGTTGGTTAAAGAACTCCAGTAGTGGCTACATTGAAGTCCATTCCTGTATGATTCATAGATTGCTTAACCGTTTTAGGCAATTAGAGTCATTGTCCCTAACTGGGTGTAAGGATGTCACTGATTCGGGTTTAGTTCTATTGCAAAAATATGGCCTTCAATTGCGTTCTATTGATCTTGATTCTTGTACTCGAATCACCAATGTAGGATTTTCTTCTATTGCCTCTGGCTGTCCATCTTTGTCGGTTATTAATCTTTCTTCTAGTTCTATTGGAGACAGTGGATTAGAAATCTTAACAAAATCATGTAACTCTTTGAAAAAAGTGAGTCTTGGTTGGTGTGAGAACATAACTGACTCTGGTATTCAGTCTCTCATCCAGAATTGCCGTCAACTTAGAGAACTCCGAATAACAGGCTGTAGGTCCGTTTTTCTCGGAGGATCCGATACGTAACCTATCCTTGTTTATCACAAACACTATCGCGGGTGCGGAATCCCCGTGACGGTGCAAACCAAACACAATGTAAAATACATGCGCAACCAAAGATTCAATATCTATTGATTAGGGATGAGTACAACCACAAACATATACAAACTATGTTTACAGACTCTCACGAAGTCTCTCTGTGCTCACTCATGACTAAACTGATAAACAACTGAGCTATTTATACTGTCCATCGACGAAAACCCATATAACGAAAACCATGTGTGACGAAATCAAGGATTTCGCCACACACATCCTGACGAAAACAAAAGGGTGTTCGCCATTCAAGATTTCTAACGAAATCATGGATTTCATCATGCATGGCATTCAGATTATTAAGTTTAGTTAAACTTGTGATATCATCATGATGATGTGTCAGCGGGAAACGCTCACGGCTCTTCGTGCTTCGCGTGTCGAACTCTGGGGCACACGACGGAGGAATATCGCTACGTCGGGCTTGAGCTGAACCTAACCGAGTCGAGTCGCGTCCACATAAAGTGTACCAACAAACTCCCCCTTGGACGCTACTCGTGATGGTTCGTTCTTCACATTTTCGGATCTTTAAAAGGTCTTCACGTGACACAATCAGGGAGTGTATCAACAAACTCCCCCTTAAATGATGCTCGTGAATCTTTTGAACTTCAAACTTTAGATCCTTGTGGTGTTAAAAAGTGGTCAACTGCAACCTGATCATCTTGATCTTCTGATTGCATCAACGTTGTGTCTTCACTTTACGGCTTGTCATCTGACACGTTCTCTTCGCCTTTAGCTGATTCTGATGTCGCAGCTGCACATACAAGAAAGCTAAACACGTAATGAGAACAACCGCTTGGAATTTAGACAAATTAAACAAATGACACATATGAGATCAAATCTCATTTAAACACCGATTGACAACAGTTTGAAAGTTTAAAAATTGATCAATTTTAATCTTTTAGCTTTCAAAACTTGTTAACTTCGACAATTTATGAGGATGCAATTGTTTTCCGGCTTACAATTAGGATTTTGGGTAGGATAGACTCGAGTTCCAACATCGGTCAATCAAAAATAAACTAGAAGCAAAATCTTTTTGGCTTTTATAAAGTTTATATTAAAACACACCTAAAATCTTTTTGGTATTTTTCATTTTTCAAATGTAAAGACGGAAAGCAATAAATAAATATATACAAAGATGCAAAAAACGAAAGCAGTAAACAAATATTTACAGACATTCTTTTTGCGAGTTTCGAGGGTAAGAGAATCATATCAGTGTACGGTCACGCCAAAACGATCTTTTTGTTCAATTAGTTAACATTTAGATAAGCATCCTATAACAATTATCGGTATTGTTGTCCACATAAGCTCAACTTATCAGATGTAATCATGGCGAGGGGATACGATTAATGTATGATTTATACTTACCGACCGGTGTTCATCCACACACGACACATTCCCGTATCAAGGTATGCACGAGAGTTCATCTTACCGGTGAGTATACCGTTTATCATCTGTTTGACCGTATAAAAGATGTGAGAAACTCACTTATTTTGATTGAAAACAAGCCCTATGTGATAGAATCACTTATTGATGAGGAACTTGATTTTCATATGCATGAGGGCACAGGAGCAAGTCCGTGAACAGGTCAGTACAACGTACAGCAAAGAGACGAACTTGACTCCCGGAAGAAAGTTGTGATAATTTATCACTTATTTGTTTGGACATGTGATTGTTGATCACTTATTGAGGTCGTATGCAATATGTACACGTATGAATAGTATCATGGAAGATCTAGACTTCGTCTCCGTTATTTTTCGGTAAAAGATACAACCATGATACCCAGATGATAAGACAGCATAAAGACCGAATATCTCAGAACTCGGCAATCTCTCAAACGAAATTTCGGTACTAAGACCATATGCCAATGTGTGGTTCCCACCTGATCTTCAGTCGATTTAAGTTTATATCCCCTGCACACTTTAAAATGATTGTGAGCCTACCGATACATCTTATATAGAGCTGCTTAACATATTTTTCATTTTCAAGTTCATTTCAAAAGAGGTTTAGACAGACCACTGATGTACTATCATTTTCTCTTTTTCTCGCTAGGAAACTCATTTTGTTTTGCCATGTTTTTGGGTTTTTGACATTTTTCGATGTTTTTGAATTTTTCAAATTTGGATTTACTCCCCCTAAAATCAACAAACTAAGATAAATTTTAAAAACACAAAGGTATTTACAAAAAGGATTTTCCGATGTCGGTTAACTCATGTTTTACCTCAATGCCGTTTACCAAAAATAAGTTAATCAGAAATGATTTATCGAATTTTGGAAAAATCAGTTGGCACGTCGGTAAGCGGTGCGGACCATGACAACATTGACGAGTTTCATAGTGAAACAATCACGTTTGAGGTGATATTCGAGTTCAACATGTCAGGTCAAAGAGTGTTGTATGAAATAGTAATTCATAGAGTAGCTTAAATATCGACAAAGATAGGAGAGATTAGAAATTTAAAACTGTATCCTGCAACAGCTTCATGCATTGCAAGGAATCTGAGTGGTCTCCTAAGCTGGATATCCACCTGGTGTGGATTTCAAAGTCGATTTTGTAGCTACTGAGAAATCTCCTCACAGCAATAAGATCATAAACCTTTGGGTCCAGCTGGTCTTCCATATTGCACCAGCGAAGGTCTTTATCTTTCTCTTTGAGAAGTAGTGTGCGGTTGTTCAATCCACGCCAAGGCATCCGCACACCTGGTTGGTTTGTTCAACAAACACATTTTCTTCAATCACACCGCGAAGAAATGTACACTGCACGTATCTTGTTGATTTTGAACTTCAGACGTGCTTCAGGTGCGTACATTTTGATTGAATCTATCCTGGGGACCCGATCAAAGCCTTGAACAATCAAACTTTGATATGATTTTCATTTTGTCGAAGGTTTCAATTTCTTTCGACAGACAATTCTGTCTTCTTTTCTTTTTCTCTCCATCAAAGGCAACAATTTCTTTGTCGCCGATCTTGTGCATGGACACTCCACTATCAACAATCCGATGACTATCGATAGTTCCTCCTGGAACATCCTGCACACTCACTCAGAGATCAGTTGGAGAGGGGGACCCAAGCCTTCATAGACTTGGGTTGCCCCTGTTCATCGACAAAGGTTATTTCAACCTCGCGATGACCTGGAACTGGTGAGACTCCCCCTGAAACTTTATCCGTTTTAGGTTTCCAAGCTTGTTTTCGTTTACCAGATTGTGTATTATGTAAAATGTATGGTTTTAATGGTTGTGATAAACTAGGTTTCCTATTAACAGATTTTACTTCCGTTTTTACAGCCTTTTCGATCACCTTCACATTTTTACGTCTTTGTTTTGTTTCCTGTTCTTTAACAGTGCGTTTGTCAGTTTTTGGTGACACAGGACGACGTTGTTGGTGACCTTGTTCAGAAGGGGGTCTTTCTACAAAATTTGGTTACGGAGAGTTTGTGCAATTTCTGATAATGTGGCCAAACTCCCCGCATTTAAAGCATGATCTCCTTTCAACAAAATTAGGAGATTCTGTTCGAGGACCTGACGTTGAATTTGTAGACCCCGAGGTACTAGCTTCACACCCGTTTGTGTGTTGGGTGTAATTGTTTTCACTATTACGTTTCAAAATTTTGACTTTTTGAACAAACTCAGTATTGGATTTATTTTCAAAAGTCTCAACTTTATCAGTACCCATGGAGGCCACAAATTTAACGTCTTTATTTTTCTTCTTGTAACGAGCTCCTTTTGTTTCAGCCTTTGGGCGTAAAGCCTTAGGCTTTTGAGCTCATTGTTGTTGTTTACCCTTAAAGGCGACAGGTTGTTGCTTAGTTGGTAATTTCTGATTTCCATGTTGTTTTCTAATTTCAGCTTTTGGAATAGGATCACGTTGAGTTACAGAAACTCTCGGGATCGCTTTACCCAAAAACTTAGTTGTATTATCTTCAAACACTTTATCAATCAAGGATTGATTGGCGTTTTTTATTGGAAAATCTTTTTCTGAATAAATTTTACTATCACCGACCAAAGTATACAACACGCTATCACTTTTAATGGTAGACACTGTCTCAGTGACAGGATCTATCTCTTGTTTAGCACCAGTTGATTGCACAGCAGGAGTAGGAGGATCACACAGAATGTGATTCTCAAAAGGCACTTCTACTCCTTTTCTATCATCAAGAGATTTATCCTCATCACTCACATCTGATTCATCATCCGAAGAATCATAGTCCTCAATAGTTGGAGGACTTTGATTTGAAGCACATGATGACTTTTCCTTGCTATCAGATGAGCCCTCCGATGAATTGTCCGTTTTGAACCCTAAGCAGTTGTAACTTCCTCATAATCAAGAGGTACAGTTGGCTCAAAACATGGCATTTCCTCCTCATCGGGCATCTTGGTATAGTTGTGTCTCAAAGGAAGCGGACACGACTTATACCCAACGCCTTTAACATTACCCTTTAGTTGTTGAACGCCAATGATGTGATCAAGCACATATCGGGAGTTTGAGTAACTCTCCAATTTGAGCTTGATAGCTTCATGCTCACATTTCGCCTCGGCTAGCTCTTTCTTAGTTGCCTCAATGATATTAATGTAATTATTAATACCAGTTTGCTTATTAAAAACCGTTTTTGATAACTCATAAACACTTTTCTTGAGTGTTTCAATTACCGATTTAAAATCTTTTTCATTGCGAGCTATGGCCATGTTTGCCTCTTTGCACTTTGACAATTCAATAACCAAACTCTGATTGTGACTGTGAATCTTTTCAGATTCTGGTTTCATATCAGCACATTCATGTTTCGTATCAGCATAATCACTACATATGCTAGGATTTTCAGATTTTACCTGACTTGTAGAAGCTGAGACATTAGCCATAAAGGCAGTCTAAGAAGAGAAAGATCCATCTTCAGTGAGAATCTTCTCCATTTCTTCTGATGTAGCATCAGCTTTCTTGATCAAGACATATTTCTGACACTTGACCTCCTCAGCATCATTCAACAAACTATCACTTTCAGAACCAGTTCTTTCATTCACATCCGATTCTTCATAAGAACTGCCACTGTAGCCTGAACTATCATCATCTTCAGAGAATTCTTCTTTGTTCACATGCTTGATGTGACTGATGATCTTCGCATAACATGCAGTTCCTCCTCCAAACTGTACGGACCAATCACATCCCTCATCGGCTTGTACCACTAATACTCGAGTGGTATTAAATGGCCCTGACTGGTTTGTTTGGTTGTTATCAGCTACTATCCCTCTTTCGTTGTTAGCTTGATTTGAAGTACTTGTTTGAATTTGGAAGGGATTTTGGTTGCCTTGTTTGCTCGGTCGCGTGCATTCACTGTGACAACCCTCACTAAACCAGGTATCCGTATGACTTAATTAATAATTAATTACTGCTTAATTACTGTGCTTACTTGAACTTGTGGATAAACTGCTACTTGAATGCTGATACATGTACTTACTTGCATCATACTTTACTTGCTGTCACTCCATGTTTTGCTTACAGCACCTTTGTGACAACCTTGATGCACCAAAAGCACAGTAGCACAATGAACGGATAACCTATTAAACGTGCTGTCATAACTAGCACCAGGCAGGTACTGCCTCTAAGGCCTGTAAGAGCCTGAGATAGTTTGCTACACTAGTGGTGAGTGTAGGGATATAAGGGTTGTAGAACTGCGTCACTAGGAATGAGATTACAGTGACCGGATGTGCCTAAAACGTACTCTAAGTACAAAATTCAGCATTAAGCTACCTAATAAAGTGCCAAAACATGAGAAAAATGTTACTAGACACTTTCCAAAGTGTCGGGAATAAGTTGTGTCACTAAAAACAATAATAACGACACTTTAAAGCTTTGTTAAGCACTTTAACGGATCTCTATCCAACCGAACAACCGGACTTTACCCGGAACATAAAAATATTGCCAATAACATTGTTTATCTTTTTCTGAACCAGTTAGGGTCCCTGAATACCCTAACACCCACTGTAATGCATAACACATTAGTAACCGGATTAAGTTCCTACTTAACTTAACTAACCTAACTAATGCTTAACTATTGGTTGGATTTGAACTAAGTTACCCCCCCCCCCCCTCTAACCGAACCGTCCCCAAGGGGGACACCCCTTGTACTTTTGTGATTAATTTAATCAAAGTTGCCTAATATCTATTAGACACATAAACCATTGGATAATGATTATAACATTTGCCTATAAGATCAAGTCTTGACACACTAACACTTTCACTCAACATCACAACATCACTCTCTCTCCCTCCCCAAAGCTCTCGGCCGAACATCCCCTTCCCCATCCATCCATCTTTCGATCTTGATCATCTCATTCCAAGAGCATACAAGTGTTAAGGATCACATACGAGGAGGGTTGGTGCATTCGGAACGTGAAGGACCTCTTCTCATTACTTTTATCCACTCATTCTTCGACTAGATTCTTCCCTAGCCTCGAGCTAGTAGTAAGTTGCTATAAACGCCCTCTCGATCTATTTTAAAGTGGTTAAAATGAAGTGTAACGGTTAAATCTCAAGAACTTGCAAGATGATATGTAAAAGTCTACTAAAATGTTAAAAATGTTGGTTAAAAGCATAAGAATGGTGTAAATCTTGTAAGACTTGTTTTGATGTAATTAATTAGTGCCGATCTATGTTGTGGTAGCTCGGATCATCATCTAACCCGGATTAGTCGTGATCATGAATCATGGCATAGAGTTTGTTTAAGTGTACAAAGGGTTAAATGATGAAACTCTACCACACACTAAACATGAACTTGTGTAAAATCGATTTTACTTATGAAATGGTGTTCAAAACTAGTAGATCTACGGATCTACAAGCGGTACTTTCAAAGGACCAAGTGTCAAAGAAATCATATTTTCTAAAGTCGGATCTTACATGAACAAGAATGATTTTAGCAAACACACAAGTGTGTAAACACTTATGTAACACAAGGTTTCGACAAAATAACAATTTTTGTAAAAGTTGACAAGAAGTTGTAAAGATGAAATTCCTTTAAAAACGAGACTTTCAAGAAACGAAGTTGATTCATATAAAGATCCACTAAAAGTAATGGGATTTACTACATATTTTTGGGTAAACCACAAGTTCATGTAATTTATGCGATTTATATATATTTTGACTAGTTTGATGCTTTGGATATTGTTTTGGTTGAATAAGAAAACTGTTGATTTGAATTATAAAAGAAAATGATACGCTTGAAAGCGTGGCCACCTCCAGTTACAGGGGAAACTCTGGCGAAAGTTTTCTAAAAACCTAACACTTAGGAATATTTTCACTACAAGTGTTGTAAATCTATTTTTGACTTGTTTTCAAAACGTAAGTTTCGCCACGACTTTATTTACGAAACATCGGAGGTGGGGTTTTCACAAAATAAAAACGGGGTAAATATATATTTGATATATACATTTTTCATAAGCGTCACTTGTAAAATGTTTATGATTAGTTTGTGAAATATACGAATATTATTTTTAGAGTAAAAATAATATTACTAAGTACTAATGATTCCAAAAATAATACATACGCTTTCATAATTAATAATAAGTTACAACGGTATAATTATTACCACCCGATCTTTAAAACGTAACTTACGCATTTTAAGAAAATATTTATGAGCGCGTATTTTTGTCAAAGTATTATTTTGAGAGGATCACTTGTATTAAAATATAATATTTTTGGGAAGAATATTTATATTTTGGAGTAAGAAATAAAATATATTAAGTGAGACTTAATATTGTATTTCGAATTTTACGAACACGCATGTATTAAATCCCCCATCCTTGGGAAGGAGAATAATTACCAAGTATTTACAAAAATATAAACACGAAATAGTTGTCTAACTATTTCCCAAAAACTTAAACCTTAAGCTAAGGCGCGGCCGTCCATCTAATAGATTTAGTACGTGTAGGTCGTCGCACAGCTGCTTGATCAGGAGATATACTTGGTAGAGACGCACCACTGTGAGTTCATGTCCCCCTTTTCTCTAACTGTTTTCAGTTTTCTAAACCGCGGGGGTGAAATACATGTTACTATGATTACGAATAATTCTTACATGGTATGGTTAGCGTAAGGAGGGTTATTATTCAGATCATGTGAGTGGGTAGGCGGAAACTTGAGGCCATTAATCCTCAGGGTAGGACCGAGGGGCAGGAGCGGTAGATCTATCTGGGTGTAGCGAGCCCAGCCCCAGGCCCAAACAGAACGGACCTCGGGGTGACTTTGTACCCAACGCATAAATCTGCTAGGTTTGAGTCTTCCTACTTGCACTTCACACATATCAATGGCCTTGCAAACCATTGGTGATCTCTTTTTCCTTATTTGCTACATACCAGGGTTTTTATACATACAAAGGTTTATTTACTCACTCACACATGAACTCGCTCAACATTATTGTTGATTTTTCAACTTACATGTATTTCAGGGAATTAAAGGATCTGGCGCGGTATGACACGTCTTCCCGCTGCATCAGTCTCGAGGTCATCTGAGTTTAAGGGATGTGACTTTTTCCTGGACGAGTCACAGTTCTTAAACTGTGTTTATTTCTTGTTGGTGTTGTGTCTTTTGAACACTGTTTATGCTTGTTAGGATGTGATATCTGTTAAGACAATGTTGTGGTTCTCTACTCTTCAAACTTATTTTAATGGATGATCTTGCATGGTTTTTATTTTATATAGCTTGTTATGATTAAGCTATGGTATTAAGAAGTCACACCAAAATAACCACGCTTCCGCAAAGCCAGGGTGTGACATTCACGGTTGAAGTGACCCTTCTCACCGTAATTGAAGCATGTCACGGAATCCTTATCAAAACCGTACTTTGTATCCCGCTTGCTTTCCAAGCTAGTCTTCCCGGTTCTCCTCATATAATCCTTCACTCGTCTACCCGCGCTCGCAAACGCCCACTTGATATCCTTTAACTCCATTTCGTCCCTGTCTATCTGCTGATAGTCTTCGTTTGTCAAATTAATGTTGCCAATTTGACTTGCAACTAGTCCGCAGTAGGCGTTGACCATGGTGTTAAGAAGTTCCATAGTTTCCCTTGCAGTCTCTACACTCACTTTGGAAAGATTTTGAATATCAGGTTTGTTACCATAGAAGGCTTGTTATGGTTGGGCTTGGGCTTGAGGTGGTTTAGGAAAATAGGCAGTTGGATCAAATTGGGGTTGAGGTGTGGCAACTTGAGGTTTCGGAAGATAGGCATTTATATCAAATTGGGGTTGAGGTGTGGCAACTTGAGGTTTCGGAAGATAGGCATTTATATCAAATTGCGGTTGAGGTGGTGCACTACTCCTCCAAAATAGGAATTTGGGTCGAAAGCATTTGACACAAAAGTTGTTTCTATCTTTGGTTGCTGGCTTGTACTAGCAGCAGGAGCAATCCCTCCAAAGTACATCTCTGGATTTTGAGGGACAGGAATTAGTTTAGCTTTTCTGATTTCTTCTACATCCTTGTTCTCCAGCTTTTGAACAAACTCATAGATACTGACAGTATCCAATACACCTGTATGCTTTAACAACTCAATGAATGGGCTCCACTTTGGTGGTAGAGCATCAGCAAACCGTGCAACTATTTCCTGCGAAGATACAACAACCTTGTAAGAAATCATTTCACTAATTAAATGATAAAAACGAGTTGTCATCTCATTTAGTGTTTCAGTCTACACAAACATAAACACCTCAAACTCCTTCTTTAGTAAATCATGACGCGTCTTCCGTGTGGCCGCATTTCCTTCTCCTCTGTTAACTAGGATGTCCCACAAGGCTTTGGTGCTGGTACAATGGGTGAATTGATGGTAGATATCTTTATGCAATGATTGCGTAAGGATAGCAAATGCTTTCTTTTCAAGGTCATACGCCTTCTTCTCATTTTCAGCCATGGTCGCCAAAGTCGTAGCATTTGATCCGGCTTCCTCAAGAGCGATGTTATATGCTGTGGTGAAACACGTCCATAACTCGGTGTTTTGACCTAAAACATAATTCTGAAAACGACCTTTCCATGATGGATAGTCGTTCTTGTAGTTGAGTTTTGGCGGACGGTTATTGCTACCCGTTTCATTTTCGCTTATGAGCAGGTTTTGGATACTTTGATTTTGATTTGCCACGCACGCCCATTGACTAGCCGAAATTCTTTCTTGTGGCATCAAAGACTTAACCCAAGACATATCAGGGACCGTGCTAATGCTCCAATCTAATGGATTAGAACTCATATTTGATATTAGAACAATTGTACCTGAATAACAACTTGAAAACAGATGGTTAAAACACTTTTGTAAACCTTCTGTGTAAAAAAGACAAGTTAATGCAACGATCTCCCTCTTGACGAAATCTGTTTTTGACGAAATTTGTTTTTGACGACGAAGACTATGTGCAACGAACACTCAAGTGTTCGTCATTACTCTCCTCGACGAACACTCTTGAATGGGACGAAGATGCTGGTGACGAAGATAGGAGGTTGACGAAAATGCTTGTGATGAACACTCCTTTGATTAAAAAAGACTTCTGTGTGACGAAACTCTGCTTTTCAATTAATTCACACATGCATATGTCAGATACTAGTTCAAAGCTATTGGACCTTTCAAGTTTAATTGTCTGCTAATAATTATGAATATAGATCTCATAAATGCTTTGAAGAAAAATATCATGTGAACTGATTTCAAAATGAAATCTCATTGGGCCGATGACAGTTTCCTACAATATGATTGGGCCACAAGCTTTGGTTAATCATGTGATTTAAATGGGCTGAGATATATGTAGCACGTGAAACTGACACTACGCTTTATCAAAACAATTGAAATATAGATCGAGTAAATATAAGGAACGGATCAGATTGTGAGGCGAAATTACAGTTGTTGACGAAGATCAATTGGGTGACGAAATCTATGTTGGATATTTTCACACAAAAAAATAAATCTTATCCTCTGACAAAGAGGGTTCCTTTTGTCAAACACACAATGCTTTCTGCCACTGTGGTTACCAACCCATCATCTCTTTTTCAACAAATAACATCATCACATACACAATTTGTCAACTAAATATATAATATTCACAACACTTTAACTTAAACAACAATCCAGATCAAACAATATAAATTTTCAAGAACAGTTTGAAGACAACTTATGAACTGTATGAATATCAGATGAACACTTATGAAGATTCCGGCCAAAATATCACCGGATAAATTTTCCGAACACAAATTTTGCTTAAACTTTTAACAAAAACCCAAATGTCAACATGTATAGAAGCAATATAACAGGTTTTCAATGAAACTTATAGCAAAATAATACCTTAAAAACACAGATTTTCAGAAATATTTTCAGAAAATATGAATTTTTCAAGAACACCAAAACGAAAACAGTTAAAACTACTTGTTTCAAACAATCACAATGTTTGGTTTTAAACAAGGAAAAGAACCAAGGCTCTGATACCACTTGTAGGTCCGTTTTTTCTCGGAGGATCCGATACGTAACCTATCCTTGTTTATCACAAACACTATCGCGGGTGCGGAATCCCCGTGACGGTGCAAACCAAACACAATGTAAAACACACGCGTAACCAAAGATTCAATATCTATTGATTAGGGATGAGTACAACCACAAACATATACAAACAATGTTTACAGACTCTCACTAAGTCTCTCTGTGCTCACTCATGACTAAACTGATAAACAACTGAGCTATTTATACTGTCCATCAACGAAAACCCATATGACGAAAACCATGTGTGACGAAATCAAGGATTTTGCCACATACATACTGACGAAAACAAAAGGGAGTTCGCCATTCAAGATTCCTAACGAAAACATGGATTTCGTCATGCATGGCATTCAGATTGTTAAGTTTAGTCAAACTTGTGACATCATCATGATGATGTCATGATGATGTGTCAGCGGGAAATGCTCACGGCTCTTCGTGCTTCGCGTGTTGAACTCTGGGGCGCACGACGGAGGAATGTCGCTACGTCGGGCTTGAGCCAAACCTAACCGAGTCGAACCGAACCGAATCGAACTGATTTGAGTCGCGTCCACATAAAGTGTACCAACACAGGCTGTTCCAAAATTAATGGTATAGGCTTTAAAGGGTGTTCTTCCACCTTGGCTTCTTTGGAAGCCAATTGTTGTGTGTTTTCTACGGATTTGACTGAAGTTTTGAGTGGAGGGGGGCTCGAATATCTAAATATTGCTTTTAATGATCACATAATGGGATATGGACTTGCGGCCATCGGTTCAGGAGTTGCTGCAAATCTTAAAACCCTTAACTTGTCGGGGTGTAGTTTTGTTACAGATTATGTTATCATACGAATCTCAAAAGGATGTCCGTTTCTACAAGAATGGAACTTGGCATCTTGTAAAAATATTACCATCTCTGGTTGGGAATCGATTGGATTGTATTGTCAAAGTTTGGAGAGAATCCATGTAAACGGTTGTTTGAAGCTCTGTGGTAGAGGATTACTTGATCTCGGTAATGGCTGTAAACGCCTATCTGTGATATACATAAGTTACTGCCCGCTAATCACTCCATCTGTGATCCAATTCTTTATGATGCAAAGAGAAGATGTTGAGATCAAAGAACTGCCAACTTTTTTGTTGAAATTTGTCCTGGGCGGTTGGACGTTTGAAACACTCAGCCAGTAGGACGATCAAGTGTTGAGGAAGGAGGGCCTAAAACATAACTTGATAGACATCTTTATCTTACTTTATTTGTAAACTTCATAAATTGTATTATGCTTTCCTAAACTTGGTTTTTTAACAAGGATGAGCTTAAAGATATATACATGCAAGCAATTAAGAAACTGGGTGATTAATGTTTTGTTGTGCTATGTTGGTTTTCTTTATTTGTGGTGTGACTAAGTTAATACCCATTAATTTTGATAAACGCATGTAATATCAATATTTCGAATCAGAAAACTTAATTTTCTATAACTGTGATCTGGTATAATCAGAACACCTGAAAGTTCTGGATTAGCAGAAGTGGCCTCAATGAATATCCATAATCCATCCTCAATCAGTAGATTACCAATTTAGCTTGGCAAGTATTTTTGTATTTACATTTTGGACCATTTACTAATATTTTCTTTCTGATTGTTTATTAACATTGTTAAACCAAGGTGAAATGAGATCCAGAGTGACAATATGGTCGGGTTCAGGATCCTATGCAACGTCCTTTCACTACTAAACAAAATAAGCACTATGGGCGGATATTTAGAGTTGGATTGCCCAGACTGGATCACAAAACTCTGACAGATCACAACAAAAAAATTTGGAAATAAGGTAAACTAAATAAAATGGTGGATAGCCCGGCAATTGCAAGACAGATTAGCGATGAAAACCATTTCCTCATCAAACTGACAATTGCAGACGGATCTAATAATGCCTTTTAACGTATTCCAGGTCTCTCCCTTACCACTCCACCATCAGCGCATTGGCTCCCCAAAGGTATCTAATAATGCCTTTTAACGCATTCCAGTGGTCAATTCTTGGCGAGTGCATGTGCATGCAAACTTTTTGTACTACATAACTAATGACAGGTCTAGTAAATGTTAAATACTACAAAGCGCCTACAAAACTGCGGTAAAGGGTGGGATTGCCAAATTCATGACTCGAGGTAGCACTCAGATTCGGTTTAGAATCCACATGTATGGCCATAAGCGTATAGGAGGACATGCTAGCTCTATCAATGATGTCTTTAGTATATACATGTTGAGAAAGAAACACTTGGCCACCATGTCTAGTAACATGGATTCACAAAAAATGACTAAGCGGTCCAAGATCTTTCATAGCAAATTCATTTGCAGACATGGCGATGGCGGAACCCCATAGTTAGATACATGTATACCATATGATTTAGGTTACCATGTAGAGAAGCATCGGTAACGTCCAATTGATGAATCCACCAGGATTGAGACACTGCAAGGGGCAAAACAGTCCGTATAGTATTAGGTTTAACAACAGGACTAAAGGTTTCATTGTAGTGAACTCTAATTTGTTCATTGCTCCCATCATAAACTAACGGAGCTTTATAACGTTTAAATGTGCCATCGAATCGAAATTTATGGTGAAATAACTGCATACTTCGAAGAAAGCTTCCTTCGAGGTTGTGTCAAAACTAAATCCCAAGTCTTATTTTCAATAAGTGCATTAAATTCAGTGATCAAGGAAATATACCACTCCATTGTGGACAAAGCTTCCTTCGGGTTTTTCGGGATGGGAAGGAAAAAAGAGGAGTAAAGAATAAGGATACGTTTAGGTTTGGAAATACCATCCATAGCACAGCACAAGTACGAATAGCTCGAGTCAGTGGTGGAGGAGTAGGGTTCAGAAGACTGGATGAGGTCGGCTGTTGAATTTGCGACAGTCTTGGTTGGTGTTGGTTGAGGGGCTGATTTGTTGGCAGGTTTTGGGGTTGGGTGTTGGGTCTAGGTCGGTAAAAGAAGGTAAGTATAGGTAGGGAAATGGGTTGGATTTGCGTATGTGGATGGTTTAGTGTTGTAGGTGAGATTGGGTCGGGTCGGGTTGGGTATGGGTTGGTTTAGGCCGAGAGGGTAGAGCGGTGAGGAGTGAGTGGAGATAGGAGGTGGGTCGTGAGTAGTTGAAGGTGAAGAGTTAATCAATTTGGCGTTTGGCCAGAAGAAGAATTAATGGTTTTGGTGAGGAAGTCATAGGAGTGTAGGAAATGTAGTTTCATCAAATATCATATGGCGATTGATGATGATTTTATGTGTAGTGATCACGACATTTGTAACCTCGGTAATTAGGGGGATAACCGAGGAAGGCACATAGCATGGAACGATATTCTAGTTTGTGTATAGTAGTGTGGGAGTGGATATCATAGAAATCCAAACACGCAAAGATGTGTATAGGATGTGATACACTGATATAGGCTTTAGGTGGGGGGATTGGTTATTGATTAGTTTACTTGGTAATATGTCGAGTAGGTAGGTGGCAACCTCCAGGGCGTGATGCCAATATGTGTCTTCTTTTTTTGAACAAACACACTACTTGCACGTTCACCATTCTTCTTATCACTCTCAAAAACTCACACACATAGGGTTTCAATCTTCAAACAATGGTCGGCACCGGAGTAGTGGTAATTTAGGGAAATGGCACGATAACCAGAGCAAGGTATCAACATACTCCATCAAGGTTGGCCTCACTCAGATGCTCTGAGGTTGCATAATAATGCATATCATGAACACCAAACGAACGTGTGTGGTGGAATAAGCCAGCATGTGTGTTGCCATGGCACTCAAACACGTTCCAGCGGACATTCGTGCTTATAGCGACGTTGTGCGGATGAGCTCTTTGCAAGTGATTAAAGAGGTTAAGCAGTCTGTTATAATTTCAACCCCGTTTATCCTTCCAAAGCCACGAACGCCCCCCCCCCCCCTCCAAAATGTAGCTTAAACCTGTCAAAGCTTGCAGAACACAAAACATATCAATGTAGTGCATTCTAGAAATCAACTTCAAATTATAAAGGTTAAGCTAGCTATGGGAATTTACCAACCCATCAATTATTACTATTAGGGTTTATTATAGTATGAGCCCATGGGCTCAATTAGGAGAATGTACTGATTGATGAGTTCTCCATGAGGCTGAACGCAACTGAGCAATTTGGTGTGCTAGGAAGCATGTCAATTGAAGAGGTTGTTAGTTGTCTAAAGATTAAGGGAGAGAGGCTTAGCGGTTTCGAAGAGCAATATGATAAGTAGGGTTTGCTCCTGCCACAAGCTAAGGTGGTGGCTAGTCCCATGGCAGGCAAATATATAGATTTGGGAGTAGGAATATGTGTGTTATAAAATGGACCTAGGTTATTTGCTAATAGGAAACGGGTGTTATGACTTGGCTTTAAGTCACATTAATTCAAGGGTAGGACCAAGTATTAATTAAATGATTACATCCTTCCATTATCTAATAGTCTTTTAATGTTTTGTTTAGTATAAATCGGAGCAAGCAGTAGATTCAGGGGCGGAACAAGTATTATGTGAGCCGTAGCACGGGCTACGGCTGAAGTCCATATGCTTAGTGTATTTTTTTTTTTTTTTTTGGTTTTATACAAATGATACCCCTAAAATAATACAAGGATATCCCTAACCAACCTAAACTTATAAAATAAGGGAGACCGATTGAAACAATGACCCAATTGATTAGATAAGCCCAGCTGATTAGATTAGCCCAAAAAAATCACAAAATACGTATGGCGGCATTCTTTCTAATCGTCGCTCAGGATCCGGAAGGAAACCAAACGTCGCTGGTCATCCTTTACACACTGGTCTCCTGTTTTGCTGCTAATCACACTGGTTCGATAAAAAAATCCACAATCATGCTGTTTGTTGCTGTGATAACACTGGTTCCGGCCGTTCCGCCCCTGCCTTGCAGTTTTGCTGCTCAAATCGGAAGGAAAACACTGACTTGGTAAGTGGTAACTTGTTATGCAGAATTTTATACTTCTACTATGTTAATTTGTGCAGAATTTTTAGTTTATGCAGTTTAAGAAAGAAGCTTTAAGAACATAAGAAAAAATAGAGTTTATACTCAAATAAACAAACACGCTAATGTCAATTGAATTGGTTTTTACAAAGAAGCCAATAAACACTACAAGAAACACAGCTTTAGCGGCGACATGTTTGCCGGTAAGGAGGTTGTCGCTAATGAACAAAATGTCGTCGTTAATACGCATGTCACCGCTATTGGTTATGCCGGTGAGTTTGCTTGAATGTTTGTCGGAGATGGATTTCTAGATTATACTTTATTTAATGTCGCCGCTATCGTTTTTTTATTATATGATTGCACGGTAAAAAAATTTGGGATACCCCTGATTTAATAGGCTAGTTCTGCCACTGGGTAGATTATTACTATATAAAAAACGCAGATTAACGTAACCAAGTAATCAATCATTTCCCATATCGTAATTCCATGTTTATCTAAAATTCATTTCATCAAAATCATGTCGTTCTTCATTCTTGCCACAAAGGTACCTTCTTTGTTAGGCCTTTGGATCAGGATCTGTTCATGTGGAACGTGGATGAATCGACCAAGATCAATGTGCGGAATCCATTGATTATGTCACAGAATCACAACAACGCATTCAACGATTAAATCCGTCCGATCTTCTATTAGATTGATGTGAAAGTACAATAGCACCGGTTGGAATCTCAGACTGACAGAGGTTCCTTACAAGTTGAGCAAAAAGTTCTAAATGACAAGTCCTAGCTTGCTATTTATAGACAAACTGAGGGAGGTTTAAGTGTTGTCCGATCGGGTGGTGATCCGATTGGGTGGTCATCCGATCGGATGGCCATCCGATCGGATGACATTAGTCAACCTTCGGACTTCACTTCTACATTACATCCTCGTTCCCTGAGTTGTCGATACACACACATACATACATTTACATACATATACACAAAAGACATACAAAGTACAAAATAAGACTCAATGCTGATGGAAGCTACAGAGATATGAACTAACAGACTCCCCCTTAGATGTAGCTGTAGTTCCTTCCAGCATAGTCTGCAGTCTTTCCTCTTACGTCTTCGTTCCTTGGCCCTCTACCTCCTCTGTTCTGCTTTTTCTTCCAACATCTTTCTTCTCAGAAGCCTTCCTTCTTCAATCCACCATTTTCTATACGCTGGATCACCGTCACGTTTTCTGTCCCCCTTAGGAATCTTGTTCTCTTCCTTTTCAATCGGTGTCTGATCCATTGGAGGTGGTCTCAACAGTTTAAACTTTCCAAGCTTTGCTGCTTTCTCAGCTATTGCCTTGAATCTCTGTTTGCGCTTTTACTTCTTCAAGAATTCATCAATCTCCAAATCTCTCCACTTAGACTTCCAATACCTGCCGGAGTTGATGTCCTTAGCGAAGCACACATCCACAATCTTTTGATACTGCATCGCTTGCACTTTATCTCTCTTCTCATATATAATCTTGTTATAAAACAAGCAATCGATGTCTTTCTTTGAGCAATTAACAAGCCACATAGGATCCAATATGCTGATCCTTCGAGACATCCCTGTGGACTTGTCAAGTAACGAGATCACCGCTTCCGCTGTGCTTTCATTATACAACCACCCTTGAAAATCCTCATGAAAATCTTGTTCCATAGCTCTTAGAGGCATGTTCTTTAAGCACCTTGGTGGCTTGACATCCAAAGTAATATCTTTCTCTCCACTCTCTAAGATAGTAACAATCTGCTTTGGGTATTGAGGCTTCCAATCAGGATATCGTGCCTTTGCTAGCTGCTTCACATAATCCCATAAGTGTTGGTCGTGTTGCTTTACTTCCAAACCATAGTAAAATTGCTTTATGTTCTTTGTTTGGACAAGCTCATCAACATCCCACCACGAGAGGGTCTTTATATCTGACAGAAACTCGAAATATTGCACCCCTTGCTCCTGTCTAATGGCGTATACTTGCAGATCTTCTAAGTAACCCCAAGATAGTATATCTCCCCATGAGATTTTTGCATCATGCGTAAAGTACTGTAGTGGCCTTATGAACTTCCTTTCCTTTGGCATAACTTTAAACCACTTCTTCCTCTCTTCAGCAAGATTTTCTCTTGGTATAGTTCTCGGAACACCTTCTGTTGTTATCTTTTCAACAATCTTTCTTCTGATTTCGTCTTCATTTTGATCTTTGAACATTTCAGCCAATGAAGGAAACCTTTCATCAACACCAAAATAATGAAAATCCGTTTCTTCATCAGACGAATCAGACGCTTCTTCAACAAGCACATCATTATACTTATCAGCTTCCTGGGCATATTTAAACTCATACTCCCTTTCTGGTGACGGAGGTATCTCATCTTCTATATCGAACTTGAATTTCCCATCGTCTAATACCAATTCCTCCAACATCTCTACCCTAGACCTAGGTAACTCTAGCTCCCCCTCATACCGAGCATGTAAATAAATGACAGTTGGTTGTGTGAGGAATACCTGGTCGACGTTTTGTTTTCCTGAAGATGAAGATTCTTGATGTTGATCCTCCACCTGTTCATTTATCTTGTCATTCATGAAATCTTCATCTTCTGTTGAACTGGCGGATTCACAATCAACAACCCAGGCGAACCCTGATCATCATCATTATTACCCTCTGGATAGTTGTCAATGTAATCAAACAACTCATCATCAATCTTCTCTTCTTCATCTTCTTCTTCCTCTACTACTTCTTCATCTTTCCATATTAATAATAACACTTCTTTCGCCTTCTTTTTCTTTTGTATAACATGCACTCGGTGAACAATATCATCAAGATCGAAGATAGAGTAGAAGACTCACCAACAAGCATGAATCCTTTAGGATCTATTTCAGCATCAACCATTTCTACGTCAACTTGGCTTGAAGAACCTCCAGTTTCTTGAGTCTCTTCTATAACACTTTTCTTTCTTTGTGTTGCTTCTTCAGCCACCCTCCTTTCTCTTTCAATTCTACGCTCTTCAGCCTTTATGATTTCAATGTTATTGAAGACAGAATGAACATCTATACCCAAGTGATGTTCCATTACTGTATAAAGCATGTTGAGCTGATCATCTTTCATAACTTTATCAGCCTTCATCGCTTCCATCTCCAACTTCATCACTTTGAACTCATTCGCCGATGCTTCGTGTAGTTCACTTATTGACTGATTTTGCGACTTGTTAATAACATTCATCTTCACCAGCTTCTCATTCATTTCGGAAATTTCTTGTTGCATAACATCAAAGAGCTTTGCATTATCCTCAACATAATCTTCCATCTTCTTTGTCTTCTTCTGCTGCTTTATCATGATGGTCTTTATCTCTTCATTTTCTTTCATCAGCTCTTCAAGCTTTTTCTTTAACACGTCACGCTCAGCTTCAGCTTTGGCCTTTTCTTTCTCTAGTTCACCAACTTTCTTCTCCAGTTCTTTCACTGCCGCATTGTTGAACATATCAAAATCATCATCCAGAATCAAATAATCTTTATAAATCCCACTAGCATGAGGAAGATCTCCAAACAAATCAGGAGTAACTGTTTTCTTTGGCTGTGAAGATTCATAAATATGATACATTTAGTGGTGGTGGTGGTGGTGGAGGTGTAGAAGCCCTTATTCCAGTACTTTCCACTTCATCATCACCATCTCCTGCTTTCTGTTAAACTTCAACTACAGGCTCTTCAACACTTTGTACTTCAGGCTCTTTGGGAACTTCAACACTTTGTATCTTTTCAGCTTCATGAACCTTTAAAGTTGTAACATGTTTTTCACTTTTGCCACCTTGATCTTTAGGCAATGAAGCACCACCTTTCTTTTCTCTAACGTTCCTCGGAATCACACCTGATTGAACTACTTTTCTTTTTATCCTCAACTTCTTTTGCTCATCAACTGATGGAGTATATGTAGAATCTTCTTCGTCAGATCCTTTCTTCTTCTTTGTAGGCTTCCTTTTTAAATGAGCTTTTCCACGACCAAGTGTTGTCATATCAAGCTCTGTCTCTGTTTCAGTAGACTCATCATCAGCTTCGCTTGAATCATCAGGAGCAACACCTTCAGGCTCTTTGTCTTTGACACTTTCTGTTTGAGCACTTGTACTTTGATCTTTTTCAATTGTTTCTTCAGTGATCTTTATGTACTGCTCAAATGTTTCCTTTGTCAGATCAATTCCTTCTTGAGGTATGCTGGATGGATCTAACACTGTTTCATCAATCAGACTTGATTGTGGTTCTTTCGAAGGCCCTGCAAAACAAAAATTGAAGTATTCATTAGTAAAACATAACAACTAAAGTTCTAACTTCCTTATGACTCCCCCTTTCACTATACCCTTTACAACAATCTTCGGAGTAGGCTCTGTAGGAATAGGTACAACAGGAGATATCTTCGGTGTTCTCTTTCTTTTGCCATCTTTCACAAACCACCAACGAGTTTTCTTCTCAACTATTTCACTAATCTTGTCATTTTCATTCTCAGAATCACTATTGTTGTGTCTCCATGCGTCATTCTCAGGTGCAACATACGCTGGATTATTAATCATGCATATCATTCTCTTAACTCTTGGTTCAGGACCTTTAGCTAGTCTGCTAATAGTATCTGCTGTCATATTCCATAGACCTAATACATCATCGTCATCCGTTTGAAAGTCTTTGAATTGATCATCTATCACCATTTGTATGAACCTTGGATACATGATGTATTTTGTACTTCCAGCTCCTTCATTCTCTATCAAGTAGTCAAATATCACCTTTGATACATTGTATGGTCTGTTCAGCACCAGACAGGTGATTATGTTCATAATATAGTCAGAAGTTTCGTCATACGCTCCCTTCCTGTGAGATAGAGCATGTAATACACAGTGGATCATGAACTTGTAGGGTTTACTGAACATAGTTTTACCCATTTTCCCATTTAAGTGCCCTGTAAAGCCCATCCTACACCATAAACCTTTGCATAGACGTTCAGGAATGATGGTAGGATCATTGTCAGAATCACCTAAATCCAATACTCTTCTTAAATCACCAACATTAAACTTAATCTCCAAGTCCACGTCCTGACCATTTTCGTCTTTCTTTCTTACTACAGAATAGATCATCTTTTCCTTCTCCTCATATCTTGCTGAACTCCAAAATCGTCTCACATGAGATTCATAAACTATAGTCTTGTCGGTTAAGGCCTTAGCAATCTTGCTTTCTCTTAAAAACTTTTCTATAACTTCAAACAGAGTATTGTCTGTATAATGTGCATCCAGCAGACAATAGATGTTGTGAGATTTATCCTGACGCTTTTCCCTGCAAAAATATTCATTATTAACATTTGCACGAAGTTCGAGACATAAAGTGACAAGTATAAAAATTTGAAAAACTCAAAATTTTTCTAACTCTGGAATTCTCTCTATGCATAGTACTGAGGATCGGATGGCTGTCCGATCGGATTGCCACCCGATCGGATTACCATCTTGTGTAATGAAGAATGTTTGACTAAGTCAAATGCATATGGATCGGATGCCCATTCGATCGGATTGTGATCCGATCGAGTTGCCACTCGATCCATGTGACAAGCAGGTAATCACATTTGACCAGTCAACACCTTGAGAGTAAATGTCATGGATCAGATGACCACTCGATTAGATTGCCACCCGATCGAGTTGAAAAGTTTTGTCATTTTGTGATGAGGATCGGATGGCTGTCCGATCGGATTGCCACCCGATCGAATTGCCACTCGATCACTGACAAAGTTTGCACAGATCTCAAGACATAATAATGTGGATCGGATGGCTGTCCGATCGAATTACCACCCGATCGGATTGCCACTCGATCCTTGGCATGTGATGATCAGTGAATGAGTGCTTTGGAACGGATTGCCACCCGATCAGATTGCCACCCAATCGGGATGCCAAACTTTCCAAGTCACTTAGTGATCATTGAAAGCGCAGAAATCGAGACAAACTCTTGGAATATTTTTCAAGCAAGAAATTCTATGGATAGGATGATCACCGATCGGATTGCCACCCGATCAGGTTGCCAATCTATCCAAATTAACTGTTTAATATTTAAAGGCACAAATTCCAAGATAACAACAATCAGTTTTCCAGTTTAAGCACAGTTATCAAGGCACAAACACTTAGAAAAAGTATTCAACAAATAGAATGCATTGGATCAGGTGGTCACCCGATCGAGTTGCCACTCTATTCAACAGACATGAAGAACAGTTAAGAACACAACATGAACACCAAAATTTTCTAAGGCAAATCAACAAATTGAACATAGATCTACATAGAGAATTCGAATGCGATCAAAGCCTTATGTTCATCATGTTCTAACTCTCAGCCATTTGGATTTAATTTGACAAAAACACCTCCGACAGCCGACTCGTTCAAACTTCAAATCTACAGATTTTAATATGTTTTGGCACAAATTGAAACGGTAAACTTGTAGATCTAACACTCGTGATTAAAACCTTATGCTTAGATTTCATCAAAACTTCCTAAAAATGACTAGATCTAACTCTAAAGCTCCGAACAGTCACCATGTTCAAAAACAAGCATCAAAACATCAAATTTAACAGTTAAGATCATGAAGACTTACCTTTCCCATTGCGAAGGTTGTGCAAACCAACAATCCAATGTATTGTGGAAAGAAAAAGTGTGAAAATCAAGATCAGAAAGTAAGAGTGTGCGAGAGAATAGGATGGTCGCACGATCGAGTGAAAAGTTTGACTGAAGCCATTGACCAACTATATATAGGGTGACCATGCATCGGATGGCCGTCCGATCGGATTGCCACCCGATCGGATTACCGCCTGATCCAAACACAACTCTTTAACTTTTATGTGTTTTGACCTTTGACTTTTTGTCGTTTTTCTCAGATTTTATCAGTTTTAGAAATCCACCTAAGTATCTAGGTTTAAATTAATGACCCTAGGCGCTTAAATTGCCTACCAAGTCCAATTTAATGACCTTGGTTGACCTGAAACAAAGCAAACTGACATTTTGTTCAACTTTTTCAAACATTTTACTTGAAAATTTACAAGCTTCAACTTAATGAACTTGCATAGACTTTGCATTTTACCAAGTTTTTCATGATTAGCTCCCAACCCATCTGTCCAGCTCAAAAACTTCCTGCATCTGCTTCATGACTGCGAGTCTGAAGATCAGCATTCTACCTTGGTTTGTCGATGAAACTAAAGCAGAAAATGTAAAATCATTTTGGGATTTTAAGAAAGTTTTAGACTAGAAAGCTATGAAATCTTTTTGGGTTTAAATGCTAAACTAAAATGAAATGCAGTAAACGTAAACTATTTACAAACATATTTTTGGTGAGCGTGTTAGGGGATCATATCAGCTACCAACAAGCTACAAGTACCGTTAAGCTTGATAACATACTCAGTATTAAACAATTCACTGTGATTGCCAATATACTGATCCAATTTAAATTTTCACACAAATTTCAATCTGTTCAGGATACGAATTAGTGCTAGCTTAACTAATACGCATGTCCCATCTCAGAATATACTCCCGTATCCAGACTTTCTATATTCAGTCTTATAGGTGAACGTACAGTAATGATATCTGTAAACGGGTAATTGCGAGGCCATGAGAGCTTAGGTTAGAACTTCCATTCAGACAGAGAGATGATGGCTCGACTTTCGGTGTGTCCCGTTTGGGGTTCTATTCTTCAAAAACACATGATTAGCATTTTTCAATGTTTCATCATTTTTTATGCTGAGGGTTGGCTTTATGAATAAAGCAGTGTGGAGTATTATACGAGGACTAGGCTATTGCTTCCGCAAAATCAGAAGTCCTAGTATAATACCCCATATATCATTACGAACATAGACCTAGTATGTCAAAAATAGAAAAATCTTTCAAACAGGATTTCAGGGGTTACATATATATCCGAGAGATGTTCCCCACGTAATAAGCAAGAAATGATTTAGGTTTATATCCCAAACAAATCTACTAAATGTATAAAAACCTACCGGCATATCATCAGCGAGACTGCTTAACACTTTTTTAATCATTACATTTCTTTAGCGTACTACAACTGTCTAGCTGATGTACTATCATTTCCCCTTTTTACGCAATCTCTTTTTCGGTTTTCTATTGTTTTTGGATTTTGAAATATCTCATGTTTTTGGATTTTTGCATTTTATTGTTTTTGTATTTTCTGAAAATATTATCTATCTCCCCCTAAATACCAAAACAACTAAAAATACGAAAAACCAGTGTAGATTGCTTTTCAACATCATCTACAGTGGTACCTTCATCTACGCCAAGAATCCCCTCCGCAACCGACAATAGCTTCATACCATTAAGTTTTAAAAGATATTGAAAACGTGTTTTATCAAAAGCTTTGGTATGTAAGTCAGCTTTTTGTTCGTCGGTGTGGATTTTGTCAATTCGTATCAACTTCTTCTCGAAGCAATCTCAGATGAAGTGATGACGAATTTCAATATGTTTGGTTTTAGCATGATGAACATGATTTTTTGTTATGTTAATGGCTGCGTCATTATCAACAAAAATTGGGGAAGTAAGAAATTGCAAACCGTAGTCGCGCATCTGTTGCTGAATCCACAGGATCTAAGAGCAGCAGCTGCTAGTAGATACAAACTCGGCTTCACAGGTAGATAAAGCAACAGAAGTTTGCTTCTTACATTGCCAGGTGACTAATCGGGGTCCGAAAAACTGGCATCCCGCAGTTGTTGATTTAGCATTGACTTTGCAGTAGCCGATGTCAGAATCAAAGTACCCTTCAAGCGTGAAGTCGCCATCTTTTGGATACCACAACCCTAAGCTTGGAGTTCCTTTCAGATAGCGCAATATCCTTTTGACGATAGTCATATGCGAAGCTCTGGGACTTGATTGAAATCGGGCCGCAAGGCAAGTTGGATACATAATATCAGGCCTTGAAGCCGTCAAATACATTAGCGATCCGATCATGGAGCGATATAATGTTTCATCCACCTTCTCTCCCGTGAGATTAGGGTTGATCCCATGATTTGTCGCTAACGGGGTGGACGTTGGAGCTATTCCATACATCCCGAATTTCTCTAGAACATCATGAACATACTTTGTCTGATGTATGAATGTTCCCTCGGGCATTTGATCGACCTGGAGCCCTAAGAAGAACTTCATCTCATCCATTAATGACATTTCGAACTTCTGCTTCATCACTTTTTCAAAATCTTTGCAAAGTTCTTCATTTGTCGACCCGAAAATAATGTCATCCACGTAAATCTGGACTATCAAAAGATGGTCGTTGACTTCTTTCGTGAAAAGAGTGGTGTCTACCTTGCCTCGGATGAAGTTGCTGGCTATCAGATGTTGAGAGAATGTCTCATACCAGGCTCCCTTGTCCAAGAGGTAAACCTTATCTTTGTGGATTGGGTCGGTGAAGCCCGGTGGTTGTCCGACATATACCTCCTCTTTCACTTTGCCATTGAGAAATGCCGACTTCACATCTAGCTGATACACTTTAAATCCTTTCCAAGAAGTAAACGCTAGGAAGATTATGATAGCTTCAAGACGAGCAACATGAGCATATACTTCAGTGAAATCTATCCCCTCCTGCTAACTGAAACCCTAGACCACGAGTCAAGCTTTGTTGCGAACAACAACCCCTCGGTTGTCTCTTTTGCACTTAAACACCCACTTCGTGTTTATCTTCCTATGACCATCAGGCAAGTCCACCAACTTCCATTCCCCAACTTTTCAAACTGACTCAGCTCCTCCTGCATTGCGTTGACCCATGAATCTTCAGTTAGTACTTCCTTGTACGTTCGTGGCTCAATATGCGAAATAAAACAACTAAGTGAAAATTTTGTTTGTAAAGGAGCAACTTTAGTATAAAAGCAAGTAAGGCCATGGTCAATTTGTCTTCTGGTGCGAACGCCTGGCTGTAGCTCTCCTATAATCAACTCTTCTAGATGGTATAAAAGAGTTCTCGGCATAACCTCGCCTGGAACACCCACCTCGCCTTCCAAATTCATAACGTTCTGATCTGCAACTTGTTCATTGACTGGAACTGTCTGATATGAAGTTTGGATTTGCTCCCCTTCAGACTCTGAATCACCACGATCAAATGTTGGCCTTTCATCGGATTCTGAATTATCATTGACTGTCGTCTGATTTTCAGGAGCAAGTTCACGTTCCGAAGAAGTCAGAGTTTGCTGAACTTCATCATTCTCTCCAGCATGGCTAGGACCAGCTTCATCATCGTTGGAAGTTTGTCGTTGATGTCTAGAAGATTCTGCTGGGAATCTTTCCTGTGCTGCTTCATATTCTCTTAGAATGTCCAAATCATCAAAGAACTCTGGCTCTTCTTCTAACTCGAATGAATCCCATAGAGTATCGTAGTTGAATCGCCATGAGTCTGTGGGCTTCTGTGGTGGCATTGTATAACCTTGGCACTCAACATGCTGTGCTTCGATGATCCGCTTGAAACTTGGAACAAAGACTCTTCTGAGTGGACTAGCATACCCCATGAAGATACCTTCAATGCTCTTTGAACCAAATTTGCCATCAGGATCCAGAACTGTGCAGGGAGACCCGAACGGTTCCAAATACTCGAGATTAGGCTTGTGGTTGTTGATCAACTCGAAACATGTCTTTTTGTGCTTCTTCATAGTGAGTACCCTGTTGAGAGTATAGCAAGCAGCTGAAACTGCTTCTGCCCAGAAATTGACAGGTAACTTGGAATCAGCAAGCATTGTCCTCGCCGTTTCAATCAGCGTTCTGTTCTTTCTCTCTGCGACTCCATTTTGTTGCGGAGTATATGGTGCGCTGAATTCTTGCAGTATACCTCGTCTATCACAGAATTCCTCTATCTTGTTGTTCTTAAATTTTGTACCGTTTTCACTTCTCAATCTTCTAATGCGAGTTCGGTACAAATTCTCAATCTTCCTAAATAGTCTCAGCAAACTCTCTAATGTTTCATCTTTTGTCTTCAAAAACGACACCCACGAGAATCTCGAATAGTCATCAGTGACTACTAAGCAGTAGAGATCGCCCGTTATGCTCTTGACATTCACAGGACCAAAAAGATCCATGTGAAGTCTCTCCAACGGCTTCGAGACTGAGTTTATCTTTTTGCATGGGTGAGATTTCTTTCGTTGCTTCCTTTTGATACAACTAATACACTCCCCTTCAAGATGGAAACTCTTTAAGTGAACACCTTTTACCAAGTCGTTATGTACCAGGTAGTTCATCTTGCGCAGGTAGATGTGGCCCATCTTCCGGTGCCACAATTGCGACTCCTTTTCGGTGGCTCTTGACACGAAGCAATGAGTTTGACCCGTGGTAGTCATGGCTACGCTCATATCCAACACGTACAGATCATTAACTCGAGGTGCTCTCATGATGATCCACTCCTCGGGGATGACAAACCCCGGCTTCAAGATCAGACATTCTTTATCCGTGAAGTGTGTCGAATACATTCTATCACAAATTTGAGATATGCTCAGAAGATTGTTCTCTAGCTCGGTGATGTAGTTGACTCTTTCAAACGTGATTACACCATTAGATAATGTTCCCTCACCAATGATACGACCTCCCTGATTACTGGCAAAACCAACATATCCTCCATTAAACCCTCTAACATCGTAAAGCAGGGTTTTTCTCGTCGTCATGTGCCTTAAAGCTCCACTATCCATTATCTAATGTGAGATAGATCTCGGGAGCTCTTGCATATTTCAAATCATTCAGTTCGATTTTGAAGCAACCCAAGCCTCTTTCGACTCAGGTAGCTTGACATTAATGCGTGTGGTTTTGGTGTACAATGGTGGGAAATTCTTATCATTCATCTTGAGACTTTCTTTAGACCTAATCTCAACCTCTTTGTACAAAAAGAATTCCTTTCCCTGAGGTTGACCAGATGATTGGTCTTTCTTCGGAACCTACTTCTTCCCTGGAGGGGTAGAAGTTTGTTTCTCAAGTTTCTCGTAGTAATCCAAAGGTACATTCATCTTCTCAATTGAAGATGATTGTTTTGCAGACTCAGGAACCTTTGGTTTTGGAGAACTTGGTGTCTTATCCTCAGATTTTGGCTTCCACGTTTGTTGAGACGAAGCAACCTGTTTGTAAAATTTATCAGTTTTAGTTACCGACTTCTTTACAGGTTCAGTTATGACTTTGATGTTTTCATTTTTCAAAATCTTTTTCTCAACAAGCATTGGAGCTTTACCTTTTACATCATCTTTCTTTTTCGGACTCTCGACAACCACAGACTTAGGCTTCGAGTTGGTGCATTTTCGTGCAATGTGTCCAACTTTGTTGCACTTAAAGCATGTTCGGGTGTCAACTTCCCGACTTTTGCCTTCGGTCTAAGGCTGTGAGGCCTTTTTCTCAAAAAATTATTTGTTTGATTTCGAAAAGATTTCAGATTCTTGCTCGGAATGTGAACTAGAGCTTTTCACAAACACTTTCTTTTCATCAAACCTTTTGTTTTGAAAGTTCCTTTTCTGATTGTTCTTACCACCCTGATTGTAATAACCCAAAATTTAAAAATCATTATTTTAGAAATAAAAGAATAATAATAATATATATTTATCTTAGGATCCATCTTTCTGTATATCAACCAAAACTATTATTATTATTTATAAATTATCCAATAGGAAACTCTAATTAAGACACCCAAGTGATTCTGCACAAACCCTAAATTTTTCAGAATTTTCAGAATCAGGATCAGGGCCCCTAAAACTCAGGGGGGGTATTTTCTATGGACGATTATCCACTTATCTCGTTGTCAGAATAGAATTTTAAGAAAATGTCGACTCAGCTAGGCTAGTCCCACGCGTGGCAACCCTATGAACTATAGGTAACCCTTACGGACCGTAAGGGTTAATTGTTACGGTCCGTAAGGGGGGGCAAAATTCGGGTATAAATAGCAGACATTGGCACTTGCTTCTGGGCGCTTGAACGACGAACAAAGTCGAAAAATACACGGAGTTATGCTCTGTTTATCACAATTAACACACACGAAACACTAATTAGTATACCGGGGTGCTGCAGAACAGGGTATTAACTCAATCGCTGCTACGATTCAATGTCCGATTGATTTAAATTATCCAATGGATGTTTAAGTGCTGCTCAAATTGGGTTTATGCTTTGTCATTCGTTGTGAATCCGATGGATGTTTAAGTGATTTCACTTTGTCATTAATTGTGAATCCGATGGATGTTTAAGTATCGCACTTTGTCATTCGTTGTGAGGATTTTAATCTCGTGAGTTATCGTAAATGCAGTATTAAGTTACTAACCTAGTCTGTGTGCATGTTATTTAAATTAGGTTAAAAGACTAATCAGTAGTCTAAACTCTGCCCGTATAAATCTGAAATATTATCACAAGGTAGCATCACTTTGAAATTATTAAGGTACGGATCCTTACCCCACTCCTTATTGCTTCATATTCAAATTATTAAGGTACGGATCCTCACGTCTTTGATTATCGATTCATTTGACAGTCCGTTGAATTCCTATTCTAATCATAACTTTGGATTTAGCTTTTATGTCATGCGATAGTTTTCTGTTAGTTGTACTCATTATCGCATGTTCCAAGATATGTTACGCCTTGTTATGAAAATATTTTTGATAAGTTATAAGAATAAGACCATTTGTACTCTGTTACCCTGAGTATCGCTTCTCGTGGAGTGTCCCACGAGCATGTTGTTGCGGCATCGACATCATGTGCTCCATCCGTGACGGAGAGATCAGTTCACGGCGTCTCTTAAGTACAAGTGTGGTACATAAGGCTATTAGGAGGCGTATGGATCGATCCTAGGATTTAAGTTAAGGAGGTGGATAACGGGTATGCCAATTCGCCATCTCATGTGATAATTATGCAGGAGTAGCTACCTGTGTATTGTCACGTTTTAAGTTTGCTCATGGGTACATCCGTAAGATATGATTATGAAATTATGTTCTTGCATCGTATCATTTTCGCATAAAGTTCCATCCGGATAATATTTCATATAAAGCGTTATTTGTTCTTTGAGCCTATAATTCCGTACTGAGCATTCGGCTCATTCCGTAAACTTTTTGTATATACAGGTCCACAGGTTACTTTGGGCGGGGAAAAGAGAGAAGAATAAAGCCTAGGAATAAATCTGAAGATGTTAGTTAATTAAGTCTAATGTCTCCGCTGGTATATTAACCTTAAGTTTAGTTGTAATGTGGTTGTATCCTTGTCCAATAAATAAATAAATGAAATTATGACTTTTGTTTATGATACTGTTATTGTGACACGTCAGCCCTTCCGGGTTGGGGTGTTACAGCTATGGTATCAGAGCAAAGGCTCTTTCCTGTAGAAAACTTGAAGATAGTAATAAAAACCTGTGAGGAATGGGTAGATATCTATGATAGGATTCAACTTGGTCTCTTATTTGGTTTAACTTCTATGTCTATTCATATAGATATGCCTCCTCGTCGTCCGCTACGTAGGAGTACTCATACTAACCATGTGCGTAACAACACTTCTTCGAATGAGACTCCAGTTGATCCAAACCTAATTAATGCTATCAACCAGGCTGTTGCCGGGTTGCTTCCAAACCTGGTTGCTCAAACAGCTGAGGCCGTTATTCAACAAACTCGTCATCCAGAACGTAATAACACGAATCCAATCTCTGGTGAAGAAATTCATGAGAATACCACGAACCATACTACCTATAGTATAGACATATGGATCGCTAAATTCCAAAAACAAAAGCCGAAATCCTTTAGTCACGCTACTAATCCAGTCGATGCCAGAAACTGGATGGCTATTGTTGAAAAGATCTTCGGAGTTCTTGGAGTTCCGGAGCAATACAAAGTTAGATTGGCTACCTACAAACTCGAAGATGACGCGCAAACTTGGTGGGAAGGATATAAGCAAGTCAAAGGAGGGGATGATTTCGACGCTAATCTTTCATGGGTCGACTTTCGTACCATCTTTTACGACAAGTATTTTTCGACCGATGATAAAGAAGCTTATATCAGGGAGTATGCCTTGATTCGACAGGGGAGTGATGAACCAGCCTCTGAGTTCATTACTCGATTTTCAAGGTTAGTTAGTATTATAGGAGACGTTGTAGGATCGGCAGAAGCCCAGGCAGAAAAATGCAAGTGGGCAGTCAATGATCGAATTTGAAAGTCGATCATGTACATGAAATTTAAGGATATTACTGAAGTTGCCGTTGCAATCAAAACTTTTGAGTTCGAGAGGAAAGAATTTTTATCTCGAACTGAGGATAATAAGAAAAGAAATAGGGAAGGACAATTTAAGCAGGAAATCGGCCAATCATCCACTACTCCACAGCATCAAGACCGTAAAGTGCAAGGAAATCAAAATTCTGAAAAATCACTCTGAACGCGAAGCAACATGGGAATCTGAAGAATCAATTCGCTCTCTATACCCTAATCTATTCGAACAATAGAATTTTAGTCAAGATAATGGTGAACCTTGCTCTTTCATCTATATTCATTTGTTTCTATTTGTGGTCATTCATGCTTTGCCTTATGTGAATATATCTTAGTTATGATTAAGCATATTTAAGTAGGAAATATCAGTACCAATAGTCACTTTATCATCTGTAATTCTCCATTGACTTTTCGTACGATAAGATATTTTATTAAGATGCACCATTAAGACATGATAGTAAGGTAATTAAGAATCATGGTCATGAACGTAATTATGAATTTCAGATACACATGTGTGTTTAGGAGATTCTTGTTATATAAGTTAGTAACTTTGCTATGAAAGTTCTGTTACTTATACGATATGTTATATTCTTATTTGAAAAATTTCGAGGACGAAGTTTCTTTTAAGGGGGTAATAGTTGTAATAACCCAAAATTTAAAAATCATTATTTTAGAAATAAAAGAATAATAATATATATTTATCTTAGGATCAATCTTTCTGTATATCAACCAAAACTATTATTATTATTTATAAATTATCCAATAGGAAACTCTAATTAAGACACCCAAGTGATTCTGCACAAACCCTAAATTTTTCAGAATTTTCAGAATCAGGATCAGGGCCCCTAAAACTCAGGGGGGGTATTTTCTATGGACGATTATCCACTTATCTCGTTGTCAGAATAGAATTTTAAGAAAATGTCGACTCAGCTAGGCTAGTCCCACGCGTGGCAACCCTATGATCTATAGGTAACCCTTACGGACCGTAAGGGTTAATTGTTACGGTCCGTAAGGGGGGGCAAAATTCGGGTATAAATAGCAGACATTGGCACTTGCTTCTGGGCGCTTGAACGACGAACAAAGTCGAAAAATACACGGAGTTATGCTCTGTTTATCACAATTAACACACACGAAACACTAATTAGTATACCGGGGTGCTGCAGAATAGGGTATTAACTCAATCGCTGCTACGATTCAGTGTCCGATTGATTTAAATTATCCAATGGATGTTTAAGTGCTGCTCAAATTGGGTTTATGCTTTGTCATTCGTTGTGAATCCGATGGATGTTTAAGTGATTTCACTTTGTCATTAATTGTGAATCCGATGGATGTTTAAGTATCGCACTTTGTCATTCGTTGTGAGGATTTTAATCTCGTGAGTTATCGTAAATGCAGTATTAAGTTACTAACCTAGTCTGTGTGCATGTTATTTAAATTAGGTTAAAAGACTAATCAGTAGTCTAAACTCTGCCCGTATAAATCTAAAATATTATCACAAGTTAGCATCACTTTGAAATTATTAAGGTACGGATCCTTACCCCACTCCTTATTGCTTCATATTCAAATTGTTATAAAACCATTAAATTACTATATCTTTTAAAACTCCTCACGTCTTTGATTATCGATTCATTTGACAGTCCATTGAATTCCTATTCTAATCATAACTTTGGATTTAGCTTTTATGTCATGCGATAGTTTTCTGTTAGTTGTACTCATTATCGCATGTTCCAAGATATGTTACGTCTTGTTATGAAAATATTTTTGATAAGTTATAAGAATAAGACCATTTGTACTCTGTTACCCTGAGTATCGCTTCTCGTGGAGTGTCCCACGAGCATGTTGTTGCGGCATCGACATCATGTGCTCCATCCGTGACGGAGAGATCAGTTCACGGCGTCTCTTAAGTACAAGTGTGGTACATAAGGCTATTAGGAGGCGTATGGATCGATCCTAGGATTTAAGTTAAGGAGGTGGATAACGGGTATGCCAATTCGCCATCTCATGTGATAATTATGCAGGAGTAGCTACCTGTGTATTGTCACGTTTTAAGTTTGCTCATGGGTACATCCGTAAGATATGATTATGAAATTATGTTCTTGCATCGTATCATTTTCGCATAAAGTTCCATCCGGATAATATTTCATATAAAGCGTTATTTGTTCTTTGAGCCTATAATTCCGTACTGAGCATTCGGCTCATTCCGTAAACTTTTTGTATATACAGGTCCACAGGTTACTTTGGGCGGGGAAAAGAGAGAAGAATAAAGCCTAGGAATAAATCTGAAGATGTTAGTTAATTAAGTCTAATGTCTCCGCTGGTATATTAACCTTAAGTTTAGTTGTAATGTGGTTGTATCCTTGTCCAATAAATAAATAAATGAAATTATGACTTTTGTTTATGATACTGTTATTGTGACACGTCAGCCCTTCCGGGTTGGGGTGTTACAGCTATGGTATCAGAGCAAAGGCTCTTTCCTGTAGAAAACTTGAAGATAGTAATCAAAACCTGTGAGGAATGGGTAGATATCTATGATAGGATTCAACTTGGTCTCTTATTTGGTTTAACTTCTATGTCTATTCATATAGATATGCCTCCTCGTCGTCCGCTACGTAGGAGTACTCGTACTAACCATGTGCGTAACAACACTTCTTCGAATGAGACTCCAGTTAATTCCTTTATTCTATCATTTGAAGCTCTCACAAGTTTATCACAATTTAAAATTTGATCTTCAACTGTTTTGACCTTTGCAACTAGTTCTTCAGTCTTTTTAGCATTGAGATATGCATGTGTGCTGCAAACTTTGCAATCTTTCATGCAATTTTTGCAGTCACTCTCACTTTTAGCCTTATCAGTCTTACCTGACCTATTTGTTGAATAACTACAACTGACATGGCTGGTTGACTTAGACGTAGTTTTGGAATCTACCTCTAATTCCTTTGCTGCAAGCACTTTATCTGCCATCTTCGCCAGGTTCTCTGCAGTCATTTCTTTTGTTGTGTCGATTATCCCGTCATCGATTTTTCTTGACTTTAACTCTTCCTCTTCAGTTCGTGTGTCTTTGAATGGTACGACTTTTTCCATGAAAGCATAACCTACAGCATCTTCTTCCGGTAAAAACTCACTCCAGTCGAAGCCCTCGTCCTCATGAATTACAGCTAAGGCTCTAGACTTCTCCTTAGGAGTTTCTTCAATTTGCTTCATTCGGGGCGGCTCTTCCTTGTTGCGATGATAAATGGCCCTTTTATAATAGTCGTCGTGGAACGGATTTTCTGTTTCATCTGTAGCTGTATTCCTGCATTCCCTCTTAAAATGCCCCTTCTGTTTGCACTTAAAACACGTTACTTTTGACTTGTCGAAGCCCAATTTTGTAGAAGGTCCACCGATGGAGTGTCTTCCAGTTATCTCCATGAACCTTTGCGCTCTTCAAACTACGCTTGCCATGCACCAGCGTATGTCGATCAACTCCATTTCTTTGGGATCAATTTGATCATAATCTTCTTTGGTAAGGTTCGTATTCCCGATTTTCCCAGCTACCAAGCTTTCATAAGATTCCAGGATTGAAGCAAGGAATACCATTTGTTGTTTTGCAGTTTCTTCATTGAAATTCTGAGAATTGTTCAGATTTACTGCAATGTTACATTGAAACACGTTTTTAGGAACACTTTGTTGTTGCTGGCTTGGAGCGGATGAAGAAGTACCCCCGTGATAACCACTACTGGGTGCTAGACTGATGTTTTGTCTTTCTTCAGTAACTATATTCAAGCTCTCAGCTAAAAAAGCAGTTTTTGGTGAAACAGTCTTAGGTATCATGCTTCCCCGATAGTACAGATCGACGTTTTGTTAGTACGGAGTGTTGTTGACTTTATTCATCTTCTTGATTTCAAGTTCATGGCTCTCAAACCTTTCTATCAGCCAATCAACAGTCATGTTAGATAATTTCATGGTGTTTCTCAAAACAAGTGCATAATACTGCCAATCCTTTTCATCTGGCAATGATTCCAACAACTTTTCGACCAATTCTTCTTCGGTGAAAGTAATTCCATATCTCACAAGCTCTATCTTTAAGTGACAGAACCGCTCTATCATCTTCAACACTGACTCATTCTTCATGCATCTGAACAAATCAAACTCTTTCTTCAGTAGACGTTTCTTATTTTTTACTATTTCTGCTCCTCCTACACACTTCTTTACTAATTTACCCCAAAAATCTCTTGAATCTTTGTAACTGATCAAAGAAATGATATCATCCCTAACAGATTGATGTAATAATGCTATACATTTCTGTTCAGCAATAAATGCTTCTTGTTCAGTATCGATCAGATTTTCATAATCATTCCTTCCAATATTGAAACCGTTTTTCAAACACTTCCAGCTTTGATAAGCGAATGCCTTTAACCAATCTTCGAATCTGCTCGCCCATCTGTTATAATCCTCAATTGCCATGAGCTTAGGCGGCTTGTTGTAAGTACCATAAGCGTTGTCCACGCTAAGTGAGTTAGCAATCGCCTTCTTTGGATTTGGATTTGGATTTGGAGTTGTGTTGGTCGTGGTACTTGTCGTGGCGTCTCCAGTGTTGTATGCAAACACGTTGCTGAATGGGTTCAGAAATTTGTCTCCCATTGTTGAGCACCTGAAAAAGTTTCAAACACTTAGACAAATTTTCACACTTTTCAAGAGTTTCAAACTGATTCACTTGGATTGGATGGTGATCCGATCGAGTGGCACAGTCAGGTAACAAGTGATGAACACGGATCGGACGACTCGATCGGGTGGTAATCCGATCGAGTGGTTGTCCGATCGAGTGACACAAAGACTTTGAAACTTAGACTTTTAACCTTTCACCGATCGGGTGGTGATCCAATCGGGTGACAGGATGACGTCAGCTAATGAAAACAAGAACTATCAATGCCAATCTGATCGGGTGGTGATCCGATCGGGTGGAATGATGACATCAGTAACAAATATCAAGAACTGTCTGTGCCAATCCGTTCGGACAGCTGTCCGATTGAGTGGATGACGTCAGCAAGAACGAACAGTTCGACAAGGTTTTTGATAGATTTGATTCAGTTTTTGATGGAATTTTTCTATGAAAATTTGAAGGATTGATCTTTGAACAATTACGAATCTAATGATGTCAAATTTTTCAAATTTTGTCCGTAAATTCCCGTTCAATTTTACATTTTTCTCGTGTTTTAGGTGTAAAAGTGTAAAACACAGCAAGAAATGAGTAGAAGATGAGAAATTAGTCAAATTTCCGGTGAAATTCAACTGAAATCGGTAAGAATAGCTTAAATTCCGGTGAATTTGCTGTTGTAGTCCTCGATTCAACCTCCTGTGGCTCTGATACCACTTGTTAGGCCTTTGGATCAGGATCTGTTCATGTGGAACGTGGATGAATCGACCAAGATCAATGTGCGGAATCCATTGATTATGTCACAGAATCATAACAACGCATTCAATGATTATATCCGTCTGATCTTCTATTAGATTGATGTGAAAGTACAATATCACCGGTTAGAATCTCAGACTGACAGAGGTTCCTTACAAGTTGAGCAAAAAGTTCTAAATGACAAGTCCTAGCTTGCTATTTATAGACAAACTCAGGGAGGTTTAAGTGTTGTCCGATCGGGTGGTCATCCGATCGGATGGCCATCCGATAGGATGACATTAGTCAACCTTCGGATTTCACTTTTACATTACATCTCCATTCCCTGAGTTGTCGATACACACACATACATACATTTACATACATATACACAAAGACATACAAAGTACAAAATAAGACTCAATGCTGACGGAAGCTACAGACATATGAACTAACATTCTCTATAGTATCAGAATCAGACGATCCATCAACAAGTGGCAATGTAGATCCTAAAGGGCCAACAAAATATAATGTGCGAGGTCTTTTTTTACCACATTTTATAACTCAATATAAAATAACAAGTGGCCAGCAGGAAAACTGATTTTAATTATGGTCAGACATACATATATCCAACAATCTCCCACTTGGACGATTTTAATTAAATGAGCCAACGTGTGCAGAGTTGGACGCCTAGCTGCATCGAACTGCTCTTAACATGGCATGACACTTTACAGTCGTCAACTAGTTCTTTGAGTTCAAGTAATACTTTACTTAACCAAATACTATAGCCCTGATAATTCTATCAATAAGTCCCTTCTCTATAGAACATTCGTTGATCATAAGACATGGATCATTCATTCGTATATAGTGATCAACCATTCTCCGTTCTCGTCTTTAATTCAAAGTGGTCTAACAAACTACTTTTACTCCGAGCGTGGCCACGTATTTATTCCAGTTTGAGTTAACGAGGGCGCCAGAATGTCTAAACTTCTAATCCTATAGAAGTACAGAATTCCATCAGCATCATACAACTCCCACTTAACCTTGGATTTCTCCCAACGCTACCTGGATTACTACCCATGTTTCAGGACAATGTTAGATAACATCAAAGATTGTCCTTGATCAATGTAGTTTAATATGTGCCTAAGGAAAAAGGACAGATTGAACATATCAATATCAAACATCTCATGACTTAGATCCATGGAGATCGTTTTGAAGCGAGTCACATCCAATATCATTCCCTAGTGATATCTGTGAATTTTGAATCTCAAACTCTTGAGTTATTCATCTCATGAATACAATCATCTTAATTCACAATAGTCTTACATTCAAATTCATTCCCATGTAATTTGATCGACTACGGATATTTTAGAATACGCTTATTCAAGGATATAAACATACAAATAACGAACACAGTTACAAAATAATTAAACTTGCATCTAACCAATAAATCAAATAACTATTTCAATGTAATTGTTGTAGTTCAAATTAAAACACCAATACTAACTACAGATCATGCCCACTGTCTAGCAAATCTAAGCCCTATTTTTCTAGCATGCTCCTCATGTTTTACTTGAGGTAGAGACTTGGTAAAGGGGTCAGCCAGAATTAGATCCGTATGAACTTTGCTTATTACGATGTCTCCACGCTCTATTATGTCACTAATATAGTGGAATTTTCTGAGTATATGCCTTGTGGTTTGATGCGACCTTGGTTCCTTTGCAAGAGCAATGGCACCAGTATTGTTACACAGCATCTCGATCGGTTTCTTTATGCTAGGCACAATGTCAAGATCAGTAATGAACTTCTTCATCTAGGCAGCCTCCTTAGCAGCATCCGATGCAGCATTGTATTCTGATTCACAGGTGGATTGAGCAACCACACTTTGCTTGGAGCTCTTCCAAGTAACAGCCCCACCATTCAGAATGAAAACATATCCCGTCTGTGATCTTGAATCGTCACGGTCAGTCTGGAAACTTGCATCAGTATAACACTTAACTGACAGCTCCTCATCTAGTCCTCCATATATTAAGAACATGTCCTTAGTCCTTCCTAAGTACTTAAGAATGTTCTTCACTGCAGCCCAGTGACTCTCTCCTGGATTCTGTTGATATCTACTCATCATGCTAAGAGCATACGAGACATCAGGTCTAGTACATAACATGGCGTACATGATGGAACCGATAGCAGAAGCATATGGAACTCTTTCCATTTTCTTCTTTTCATCTTCGGTCTTAGCACACTGCTCACTATTAAGAATGGTTCCATGTGCCATGGGCAAGAGCCCCCTTTTTGAGTCTTGCATTGAGAAGCGTCGTATGACCTTATCAATATATGTACTTTGACTTAAACCTAATAACCGCTTTGATCTATCTCTATAAATCTTAATTCCTAGAATATAAGTGGCTTCACCAAGATCTTTCATTGCGAAACATTTTCCCAACTAAGCCTTAACATCTTTTAGCATAGGGATATTGTTTCCAATGATTAGTATGTCATCTACATACAGAATTAGAAAAGTGATATAGCTCCCACTAGATTTCTTGTAAACACACAGTTCATCTTCATTTTTAATGAAGCCAAACTCTTTAATTTTCTGATCAAAACAGAGATTCCAGTTGCGAGATGCTTGCTTTAATCCATAGATGGATTTATTTAGCTTGCACACCTTATTAGGATTATTTGGATCGACAAAACCATCAGGTTAAACCATATAGACATCTTCAAGTAAGTGTCCATTAAGGAACGCGGTCTTGACATCCATTTGCCATATCTCATAGTCATAATATGCAGCAATGGCAAGTAGAATTCTAATAGACTTAAGCATGGCTACTGGCGAGAAAGTTTCCTCATAATCAATTCCTTGAGTCTGAGTGAACCCTTTCACTACAAGCCTTGCTTTGTAGGTTTGTACATTTCCATCCATGTCGGTCTTCTTCTTGAAGATCCATTTGTTTCCTACAGTCCGACCTTCGGTAGGAAGATCAACCAAATCCCAGACTTGGTTATCATACATGGATTACATCTCTGCATTCATGGCTTCTTGCCATTTCTTGGATTCTGAATCCAACATTGCAGCTTTGTAAGTAGCAGGTTCAGCTTTATCAATCATGAAGAAATCGTCATACCTTTCAGGTGCACGACGATCCCTAATACTTCTTCGAACACTTAGTGTTTCTTTTGTTTCTTGAGTCCTCTCAGGCTCAACTTCAACAACTAGATCAGTTACTTTTGGTTCCGTCTGAACAACTGATTCAGTCACTTGCGATTCTCGAATTTCTTCAAGATCCACATGGTTTTCTCCAATCCCTCATGCCAGAAGCTCTTCCTCCAAGAAAGTGCCTCTGCGTTTAGTGAAAATCTTATTTCCAGTGGGGTGGTAGAGAAGGTAACCAATCCTTTTAGCGTATCCGACGAAAGCCACTTTTTTGCCTCTGGGATCTAGTTTATCCGAAGATTCTAGAGTGACATAAGTGTTACATCCCCAGACCTTGAGATAGGATACTTTTGGTTTCTTTCCATGCCATATCTCATAAGGCGTTTTGTCAACCTTCTTCGTTGGAGCTATATTCACAAATTTTGTGACAGTTTCCAGAGCATAACTCCAAAAGGAGTGTGGGAGGGTTGTTCGACACATCATTGATCAAAACATATCTAATAGAGTTCGATTTCTCCATTCAGACACACCATTATGTTGTGGCATTCCAGGTGGAGTGAGCTGTGAAACTATTCCACAATCCTTTAGATGGTCGATGAACTCCTGACTAAGATATTCACCGCCTCGATCTGTTCAAAGCATCTTAATAGTTTTATTTAGCTGATTCTCTACTTCGTTTTGGTACTCCTTGAACTTTTCAAATGTCTTATGTTTTTGCTTCATAAGATAAACATAACCATATCTACTGAAATCATCAGTGAATGTAACAAAGTATCGATCTCCATGTCTTGACATTGTTCTGAATGGACCACATACATCTGTATGTACAAGTCCCAACAGATCATTAGCTCTTTCTCCAACATTTGAAAAAGGTGTTTTTGTTAACTTTCCACTTAAGCATGATTCGCATTTGCCAAACATTTCCAAACCCTTAGAATCTAAGATTCCTGCAGTTTTAAGTTGTTTAACATGGTTCTCGCTTATGTGACCAAGTCTATAATGCCACATATACGTATCGTTAAAGTCCAACTTATCACATTTATGGGAGATGTTGCATAATATGTTATTTTTTTGGATTTCTATCTCATAGATTCCATTGTTTGGTTTTGCATCAAAGTAAAATACATCATTAAAATAAGCATAAATAAATTCACCATTAAAACGATAATTGAAACCTTGTCCATGCAAAGCAGAAACCGAAACAATATTTCTAGTAACACTAGGAATAAAATAAACATTGTTCAAAACAAGTTCTAAACCAGAAGGAAGTAAAAGAACATATTCTCCAATCGCCTTCACAACAACTCTTTGTCCATTGCCAACATGGACCTCCAAGTCACCTTGTTTCAGCTTCTTAATCTTTCTTAGTCCCTGCAAAGCATTACAAATGTGAAAACCACATCCTGTGTCAAACACCCATGTTTTTCCAAAAAAAGAAAAGATTTTAATAACATATATACCTGAGGACTCTCCTGAAGCCTTGGCTTGCTTCAGTTCAGCTAAATACTTAGCACAGTTCCTCTTCCAGTACCCAATTTCATTACAATGAAAGTACTTGGCATCCTTCTGAGGCTTCTTGTTTGCAACTAATTTTCCTTTGCCCTTCCCTTTGCCCTGATTTCCCCTTTTCTTGGTGTTAGGTCCTTGATCATCAGCACTGGTGCAGTCTTGCTGGGTATATTCACCTCAGCAGTTTTGAGCATCTGATGCAGCTCTGCAAGTGTCTTCTCCATCCCATTCATATTGTAGTTCATAGTGAACTGATCATATGACTTAGGCAATGAGTTGAGGATGATATCCCCAGCTAATTCATCACTCAAGGGGGATTCTAGACGAGCCAAGTGATCAACATATGCCTTCATTTTTAGCACATGAGCGCTAACTGATGTACCATCTTGAATACAAGTGGTTATGAGTAATCTCATCACATCAAACCTCTCATGACGAGCCTTCTGTTGGAACATTTCAACCAGGTGCTCATTCATCTCATATGCCATTTTGTCATCCATGGTCCTTTGAAGTTCAGGAATCATGGATGCTAACAATAAACATGAGACTTTCATATAGTCATCAAAGTGCTTTGCATAGTTTTTATATGCAACAGTTTGCTGATTGATGGGTTCATCAGGGACTGGCGTTTCAAGAACATACAGTTTGTTCTCCGCCTTAAGAACAATTTTCAAGTTGTTGTGCCAGTCCATGAAGTTGGAGTGGTTCAGTTTGTCCTTCTCTAAGATGGACTTGAGAGAGAATTGGGAGGAATTGTTTTTAGTTGACATCTACAAAATTCAAAATTAATTAATTAGTAATTTATGTTTTTAATATCTTAATTTAATTTTATGACCCAAAAACAAAATTTTAATTAAGATGAGATCCCGATTCATCATATGACAGTGAATTAGCTTAAGCACTATCCACTGGTATAATTATGTAGGTAAACAGCGATTGTTAATTGTATCCACTACACAACTCTCCATTTGGGGTTATCGCTATGTTTAACCCCAACTATGCCCACTTGATGAACAAGCGATGTTTTGTCCTTTACTGTTAACTATAACACCGGCCTATGTTACACATGAAACACGATGATTACCTTCTTTCATGATGGACGCCCAGATGCAGGGTATAGCACTAACAATTGGGTTCGATATAGAATAAAGTGTTAACTCGTTAAGGGTGGCATAAAACATCAATTTAAAATTTGGGATTTATTTTAATATTTACCAAAAGTATTTTGAATAACTCGTAGCATGAGGCGAGTTACACAATAGTTATAAAATCCGATTTTATATAATTCGTGATAATAGAAACTCCTTTCCACACTCGCACGATATAGTTTTAAATACCCTATTAAACTATGCCGGTCGTTTTATCGCGAATGATCTTGTATTAAATATTAATAAAAACCTTTTATTAAGTATACTTTTCAGTTTTATAAAACTTGTTTTAATAAAACCGTTGTCTTGATTGTGAAAATTTTATTTATTTTGGGTTATCTAGATTATTTACAATAAATAAAACACAACCACAAAACACAATAAAAAAATCGAATCGAGCCCCTAATAGGTTGGTCGTTTCGTTTTAGCCAGAAACGAAACGAACTAGTCAAAAGGGTTTCCAAAGCTAATTTTTGAAAGCTCCCACTTGACCCGCGATCTCTATCTTCATGGTACATGTTTGCCATTTATCTTGATCTTGTACTCGAAGGATTACAATAATAAATTTGAAAATACAATAAAACCAAATCTATTCTAATCCTATCTATTACATCGGATCCAATATCCGTAACAAAATACATATCAAAAATACTATTACTTCGGATGCAATATCCGAAAAAAAAAATACAAATCAAAATAAAACCATAACCAACACAACCATGACAAAGGTCATAACCTAGGGCTCGATTCACATCACAATCCATAGACAACCAAAAGCTTTTGATCTTTTGTCAAAACAAATAATTTTTTGACAAATAAAACATAGATTAAAATTATAACTTTACCATCTATACGCGTGTAACCGTGGCTCTGATACCACTGATGGGAATCAATGTATTAAAATAATAGCGAAAACGGTTTATATAATTTACCAAAAGCCGATTATATAAATTTGATTTATTAATCCGATTAATAAATATTCCCAATCAGGATCAAGGTTATACGCGTATAAACAAATGTAGGATCGTTTGCACGACCAAACGAGTCGTTCAGAAGAGATCTCGTCCAATACGAAAGGCGGAAACAGACGTATCGGAGTTATTTCAGCTGATTTGCACTTAGATTCACTTTAATTGTCTCTTGTATTGATGTCAGATCATTTTACAATGCTAGAGACACTTCGGCAGAGCTTCGCTACCGGAATCCGAACCTTACAAATGAAAGACTCAAGGCAACTATATATAGGCATGCCATTTCATACGAAACAGCCTCACACGAAATGGCCATAGTTCATTTCGTACGAAATGTACATATTCCATTTCGTGCGAAATGGCCTCAACCCATATATTTCATATTTTTCTCGTATTTCGTGCCCTGGTCTATCTAATCTTATCCAAGACTCGATACAAGACGAAGTCGACAGACATATGCACCAACAGACTCCCCCTTGGATGTTGACGAAGTCTTCAGTGTCGAGTCTTCGGTATGTCACATCTTCAGTCTTTATCAGTCTTCTTGCTCTCTTCAAAGTATCTGACATTGTAAGCATCCTCAATTTTTTTTCTCTCTCTCTTTCTCTTCCAGAATCGCAACCTGACTCTATCCTCTCTAATTCTCTTAATCAGATCTCTTGATTCCTTAAGTTCTTCAGTATCAGCAGCTTCTATCTTGAACACTGTTCCTGGTTCTGAATCTGGCTTTCACATCTTCAGACTCCCTCTTGATGTCTTCAGACTCCCCCTTTCGATAAGCTGGGATCGCATTCTGGAATTCTTTATCAGGCTTTAGATCGAAAACCTGGCTATACAACTTTCGCAAGTTCTAAGATCGTAACCTGGCTTTCTTTAGCAACAGACACAAAAACCTGTCTTTACCTGCACAATTCTCTACCTCAAAATAAATTTCACAAATTTAAAAATTTGACAAATTTATAATCTCTGCTTACCACTTTGACAAAATCAATCTTAAAACATAACTTATTAGATTATGACATTTCTCAAATTATCTCAAATTTTAACTTCAAATTTTCATCTCAAACAAACTCTCCCAACCCAGTTCATCAAGTTTAGCACTCGAAATTTTGAAAATCGGCTTTTCAACATCAGTTGTCGAAAATAAGACGAAATAAAATCTTTTTAATTTTCAAAATTTATGCTAAAACACATTAAAAATCTTTTTGAATTTTTATTTAGTGAAAAGCAGTAAAGAAATATTTACAGACAATATTTTTGCAAGTTTGTGCAAGAGGATCATATCAGTTTTTGAGACAAATCACTAGCACCGTTGAGCTTTAAACACTTAAAGTTCTAAACGATTCACTTAGATTGTCAGTATACAGATCCACTTAAATTTTCACACAAAGTTCAACTGTTTCGAGATACGAGATTAGTGTTTTAAGGACTTAAACTTATTCGCGTGTCCCACCTCATAATATACTCCCGTATCAAGACTCCTATATTCAGTCTTACAGGTGAATGTACACTAATGATATCTGTAAAGAGTTAAATGCGAGACCATGAGAGCTCAGGCTATTGCTTTCGCAAAATCAGAGAGATGATGGTTCGACTTTAGGTGGGTTCCCTTTAGAGAATCTTTTCTTCAACAGCACATGATTAGCATTTTTTAATGTTTCATCATTTTTATGCTGAGGGCGAGCTTTAAGATTAAAGCAATGTAAAGCATTATACGAGGACTAGGCTATTGCTCCCGCAAAATCAGAAGTCCTGGCATAATACCCCAGATATCACCACGCACAAAGACCTAGTATGTCAGAAATAGAAAACCCTTCAAACAAGATTTCGGGGGTTACCCATATATCCGAGAGATGTTCCCCACGAAATAAGCAAGTATGATATTTAGGTTTATATCTCGAACACAATCTACTAAGCGTGCGAAAACTTACTGGCATATCATCAGTGAGACCGTTATCACATTTTAACTTTCCAATTCTTTAGCGTGCTGTGATAGTCCACTGATGTACTATCATTTCATCTTTTTCACAACAAAACTCATTTTTTATTTTTATCATGTTTTTGACATTTTCAAATTTTCTAATGTTTTTGGATTTTCTAAAATTACTTACTCCCCCTAAAATTCAAAACCATTTAAAGAAAATTTAAAAAACGATGTGAATTGCTTCAAATCCTCCATTCACGTGGCATAAACAATCAGAACTCCCCCTGGCAACAAACTATTTTCCCATTATGATTTCAAAACACTTAAGTTTGTTTTAATCAAATGATTTTTCCAGAAAATTAGTTTGGTTGATTTCATAAACCACTTGTAGGTTAGGGGTTTAATTCATCACATTGTTCTTCAACCACATGTATGAAAGTTAACTCAAGTTCAACTTAATGGCCTTGATTAACCACTTGTAGGAACTTATCAACCATACCACTTGTAAGTCGAAATATAACAATTTTGAATTTTGAGAAAGATGCCGATTCCTGCTCCATGATTACCAACTTGGGAACTCCGGCAAGTCCAGATTTTAGTCATGATAGGTTCTATCCCAGTTACTAACCTGGGGGTGAACCATCTTCATCTGGTTTGTTCTTTTTCGATTCATAAAATTCCTTTACCCTTTTGACCTTCCCGTCAACCATTTTACCAAAGATATGTTTCACATTTGGGTTAAAGGCTTTTTCAACATCAAATTCCTTCTTTTCAGGAAAAAATTGATTTGAAATCTCAACTTTTCCAATTTTCTGTTTAAAATTTTCAGCCCGCAATGGTGGAAAGTTTGCGTCATCGATTGGAGGTACTGACGTTTATAATTTTAGCTCAACTTGTGGCTCCTCTGACTTTGACGAGTCAGATTCATCGCCATAAAATAGCTCCTCTGATTTTGAAAAATCAGAATCATTGCTTGAACTATCATCTGATTTCTTAACAACCCACTTGTGGTTGTCAAGATTCACCTTTCTTTTGTAAAAACTTTTTGAACTTTCACCAACCTCAAACTTTGAATTTTTAAAACTTTAAATTGTTTGGTTGGTGGTTCATTCTCAAGCATCTTTTCTTTCAATTTTTCAGAGACTCCTTGTTTTGTTTGGATTGCCTTTGGACACTTCTTGGCAATGTGACCAACTGTTTTGCATTGAAAACAGGTTCTCGTCTCCTTTTTCTAATGTTGTTCATCATTTTTCATTCCTTCTTGCTTCTTCGCAAGGAATTCTTTATTAGATTGCTTCCAGAATGAGCTCTTTTCCTCTTCTTCCGAACTTGATCCTGAAACAAATACAGTTTTTGGTTTATAAGATTTCTCATTTTTATGATTTTCTGGTGGAATAAAACCCAATCCCTTCTTTTTGAAATTACCATTATGGTTTGGTTTCTTTCGATAACCTGAACCAGAACTGTAACCCTTTTCTTGTTTAACCTTTGTTGAACTCTTGAGGTGTACTTTTTAGGTTTTTCAGAAAGATTTACATCTTTTATTTCAAAAATAGTAATTTCTGTTAGTTTGAAAACCTTGTTGATCATTTCAGTTTTAACACCTCTTATTGGAAATTCTTCATCAGAAAATAATTTGTCAGAATCATTCAAAGTATATGCTACTTTGAATGTTTCATACTTCAAATTATTTTGTGATAACAAAAAATCTTTATTATAAACCCGTTTGTCCTTTTTGACTGTTGGACTTGAAGTGTAGGACTCAGACTTTGACTCTGACTTTGACTCCTCCGTTTCATCTTTATCCAACACCTGATCAACCACTTTCTTAATTATCTCGGACTCATGATCAGTGTTAGATGGTGTGAAAGTGACATCAATGTTGTCTGGCAAGTTATCTGAAGACTCAGATTCCCACTGTAAGTTGGTTGCCTTTTTGACTCTTTCTAAATTAGGATTTCATGGAGAATATCCATTTTCAAGTGGGGGTGGACACTTGCTATACTTGACACTTTGTTTCTTACCAAAATTCTTCACTTCAGTATCCTCTTTTGTTTCGGAATTCTTCACTTCAGATGTTTCTTCTTCAAATGCCTTCATGCCTTCCACTGTAGGGTAAATCCTGTCAATCACATAAGAAGAACATAAGTAACTTTTCAACAACTTGTTTACTCTTTCAGTTTCTATCCTCTGAGTTTCGAATTTCTGTTCAAGCTCAGCACACATATCAATGTAATAATTGACCATTTCCTGCTTTATCATGTAGGCTCCATTGAGTGTCTTCATGGCTGTAGCTTGTTCACTGCTTGACTCGTTATATTGATTCATGGCTTTGTTTAAGACATTATACGATTCTTTCAATCTGTTAATGTTATGAATCAACTCGTTGTTATGCTTTTTCAGAATCTCACAGTTTTCACAATTCTCAGACTTATTTTCTGCATCAGCTTCTTTTTTAATCTCGAAAGCTGGAATTTCTTTGACTTGTTTTTTATCACACGAACATCTTCATCATCTTTTTTTATTTCTCATTCTTTCTTTATCTCTCTCGGCTAGAAATTTTAAGTGCTCTTTCATTTTATCTGCCCAATAATCATCAGCAGTATATTCAACGTTTTGAGCAACAAAAGCTTTATGATCTACAGTTCTGTTAGGATCATAATCATCCCAACTGAAATCTTTTGGAAGCCTTTCATCATCTTGATCTGTCAGACAAGCTTTACTCTCAGCTGAAATATATTTGTCCCAACTAAATCCTTTTGACGATCTTTCATCGTCTTGATTCACTAGATAAGCTTTCTTTGATTCTTCAATCTCCTTCCGAGCAGTTTGTGTTTGTTGTTGATATGGCTGTTGAGCAACTTGATGATAAATCGCTTTCCGATAATAGTCATTGTTTCCGAAAGGATTTTGAGCTCCACTTGCTTCGCGATTTGTGCATTCTTGCTTGAAATGCCCTTTTTCCCTGCAACGAAAACAACTAACTTTAGATTTATTAAATTCTAAAGTAGAAACATTTGCATCACAGAAATCATATCTTCTCGTAATTTGTTTAAACTTTTCAGCTCTTCTCAGCACACTAGCCAAACACCACTTTATATCCATAAGTTCCATATCCTCAGCATCAACCTGATCGTAATCCTCTTTTGTCAACATCGGATTTCTGATCCTTCCTGCAACTAAACTCCCATAAGACTCTAACACAGTCACCAACAAAGACATATGACTTTTGGCTACTTCTTCAGAGTAATTTTGATCATTCTCAAGATTTAATGCAATATTGCATTGTAGTACCTTGCCACTCTTGGTTGCTGAAAAATTTGGATCGAATGATGAATATGAAGAAAATCCCGTTTTGCTACTTGATCCTTGAGAACCTCCAGAAGAGCTTTTTGTATTGAAAGCAGTTTCAATCTTTAGTGCAATGTTGGTCTTCTCACTAATACCTCCTTTGTAATACAAACCAATGTCTTGTTCACCATCATAGTTCTTCATTCTCGCTATCTTTCGTTGTTCCATCTCTTGAGCTTCGAGTTGTTCAATAAATTCACTCAGCGTTAGATTGTCAAATTCAGGATTATTTTTCAACATCATAAGATACGTGCCCCAAACATCATGTGGCAACGCATCGGCCAATTTTTCAATCAATTCTTCTTTATCTTTCGTGATATTCAATCTTTTCATGTTCATCACCAAATTGCAATATCTTTCTATAATCTGCTTGGTGTTTTCAGTTTTCAATCCACGAAATAGATCAAATTCTTTCTTCAAAAGCGACATTTTGTTCTTGATCATCTCTTTACTTCCAACAAACTTCGATTTTAGTTCTTTCCATATTGATTGTGCACTTCCGTTGTGTTGAAGTAAAATCAAGATTTCTTCCTTAATAGCTTGCTGCAAGAGACTAACCATCATCTTTTCATTTTTGTATTTCTTTTTCTCATCAACACCTAGATCTTTAATATCAACCTTCTCTCCGTTGTCCTTAACCGGTCTAATATATCAATATTCAGTACATTCCCATGCATCTAAGTAATATGCTTGAACCCAATTTTCAAAACGTTCCGCCCATCCACTATACTCCTCAATACTCATAAGCTTAGGCGGTTTTTGCGTGGTGCCCGTTTCATTTTCTAGCATCCTATTCTGAGTTATAGTGATCGGGGTAGCAAAGGCATTGTAGAACTCGTTATCCATGATTCGGTTTTTGAAAATTCACAAAAACAGTTTGTTCAAACGAAATGGTGATGTTTCAAACGATCTGGGATAATCTCAAACGAAATGGAATGCAATCTCACACGAAATGGATTCTTTCAAGCGAAATGATCACTATTCAAATGAAATAGAACCTTTTTACCCACTTCGTGCGAAATAGAATGTATGATTCACACGGTTTGAACTTTTCAAGCGAATTGGAAACACTTGGTGCGAAATGGGATACCAATTCGTGCGAATTGAGATAAATTTCAAACGAAATGGTCTTGGCGCGAAATGGAAGCAATTCGTGCAAAATGGAGAAGCACTTTCAAACGATCTGTATCCAATTCGTGCGAAATGGAACTGATGACACACTTTCGGACAGTTTTTCACAAAATTGATCAAGTTTTACTTCGATTTTAGGTCTAATTCTTTCAAGGGTTTGTTAAAATAGTGTTTTGCACTTTATATGTGAAAATCAAGCCTTTTATCCGTGAAAACTCGGTTAATTTTGAAAAATTGTGAAGAAAATGAGTAGAAATCAGAATTTTAGATGAAAAGCAGCTGAAAATGGTAAGAACTCTTCCTCCTGAGCTCTGATACCACATGTAGGATCATTTGCACAACCAACGAGTCATTCAGAAGAGATCTCGTCTAATACGAAAGGCGGAAACAGACGTATCGGAGTTATTTCAGCTGATTTGCACTTAGATTCACTTTAATTGTCTCTTGTATTGATATCAGATCGTTTTACAATGCTAGAGACACTTCGGCAGAGCTTCGCTACCGGAATCCGAACCTTACAAATGAAAGACTCAAGGCAACTATATATAGGCATGCCATTTCGTACGAAACAGCCTCACACGAAATGGCCATAGTTCATTTCGTACGAAATGGACATATTCCATTTCGTGCGAAATGGCCTCAACCCATATGTTTCATATTTTTCTCGTATTTCGTGCCCTGATCTATCTAATCTTATACAAGACTCGGTACAAGACGAAGTCGACAGACATATGCACCAACAACAAATAAAGGAATAAACAACCATAGAGGGTTTTAGTAATCAACCTTTGACGACTACACCGGAATAGTAACACGCGGGTTACAACGAATCCTCGCTAGTAGGAAGTTCACAACTGAGCACAAGATACCCGAGAGTAGAACCGGCCAAGAAGAAGGCGACGGCGATGATTGGTCGACGGCAAGTGGGTGGTGGCCTAGCTTATGAGGGTGGCTAGGGTTTTGTGTTTTTTAGAAAACTCTGTCTAGGGTTTCCACCTTAATCGTCCTTTTATAAAACCCAATCTTACATTAAGGCCCTTTAAGATTATACAATTATAATCCTCTTTATAATAATCTAATTAATATTAAGTCCCCCGGGTTTAAACTATTATTATTTCACAAATAATAATCTACCTACTCGTGATCATATACGATTCGTGTACCAACGTGTAACTCTTCGGATCGTACCAACGTTGGAAAAAGCGCGTTTCTTTCTTCCTTTTGAATTTACAGGACCAAATGAGCTTAAAAGAAGAAAAGGAACAAATAAGCAGCCAAAACCAACATAAATACAAGAAGAAGGAATAACGTGACATGCCCGACCCCTCGGCAGTATCTCCCAAGAAAAAAAAACAAGAAACAGAAGCTGACCGTGGGGCCGTGCCCAGCCAGCCATGGGCCATGGTCAGACCTCACACATAAAGACAAAGACTGCAGAAGCTTCTACGCCCATCACGGGGCCGTGCCCAGCTCACCATGGGGCGTGGTCAACTCTTAGATCTTGCAGAATCTTGATAGTACAGTGAAGAGTTGACCACGGGGCCGTGTCCAGAAGCCACGGGGTCGTGTGGGGCCCTCTGCTGACAACTACAATTAATGAAGAAAGAGAAGAAGTTGGCCACGGGCCGTGCCTAGTGGACACGGGGCCGTGGCCGGGGTAGTGTTCTGGCTATAAATAGGGGTGCTTGGTTCTCTTCAAAGGCATCCCTTGGCAAACCATTTCTCTCCCACTTTGCCACCAATCCACCACCACTACAACACCAACACCCACCACCATCATCCATCTTTCATCTTTAGAGTGTGTAGTAGTCTCGGGATCCAAGATTGATCGTAAGAGTTCTTGTCAATCAAAGGCCATGCTTGGCTAATCTCTTACATCACTTGGTGAAGACAGCTTTTTAGTGTATTACTTTTGATTTTTAATCTTTCGGCACTTTTTAATTCGGTATGTAGTAATGACTTTAATAACTAGTTTCTTATGTTGAAAGTGAATTTTCTTTACCATTTCTTCATGATGTCATTGATTTGCTCATTCGTGTCTTTACTACCTAGAAGGGGGTTAGGAAGGTGGTTTGGTAAAGTTCTTGTCTCGTTCAGTGTATAGATCCTGCGAGGACTTGGTTCAAGCTTACTAGCATCTCCTTCAATGCCCCAAAGGTATTGGATGGCGGAGGTGCGAATAGCTTGAACCCCTCATATGTAAACTACTATTAAAACATTAAACCGGCTTCTTGGGATTGTATCCTTGCTGACTCAAAGCACTTAGCCGAGGGTAACATCACCTTCAAAAGAGGGGCCTACCACTTTTCGCATTAATAACTTGTTTAATTATCTTTCAATATTCCTACCCTTTGGGATTGTATCCCTACTGACTCAAACCACAAGGTTGAGGGTAACGTCACCTTCAAAAGGGGGGGCCTACTACTATAACTAAGACAATCTCTTAAAAAGTCCGAAAGTGAGAAAATTATCAGAGGGTACATTAAAGATGAGTTGGATCCAAGTGATTCTATCTTGTCTATTTGTCTTTTCATTTTATTTATCTTTTACTTTTAGATTTATTTTCATGTTTAAAAACTCTTTTCAAAAATTTTAGATTGATTAGATGTTGACAATAAACCGGTATTAAAAGCTCTTGTATCCTTGGACGACCTCGGTATCTTACGAACACTATACTACGCTCACGATGGGTGCACTTGCCCTAATGTGTGTGTAGTGTTACTATAATATCGTGTTTTATAAATTTAAAACTTGACTAATGCATAAAACGAAATATCAATAAAATCATATCACACTTAACGCACACCAAGTTTTTGGCTCTGTTGCCGGGGACACAAGGATTTTAAGAAAGTTTAAAATCAACGGCCTAATTATTTTTAGCATTTTTTCTTCTTTTTTTGTATTTTTTTTATTTTTTCAAAATCTGCAAAGCTCAACACGGGCTGTGCCCGGTCAGACACGGGGCCATGCCCATCATCCTTACTGGCAGTTTTTGTTTTCTGAGTTACAGAAGAGTGACCACGGGTCGTGGAGGTGCACCACGAGGCCGTGTTGAACTCCCCAGTAACTGGGATCCAGAAAACAGTAACTGTAATCATGACTATGGGTCGTGTCCATTGACCACAGGGCCGTGGTAAACGATCTGACCAACTTTTATTTTTATTTTGATCGCAGGACTTAGAACTCAATCGCAGGGCCTGAAGTCTCTACGCGGTGCATGAGCTCCAATTCCGATAAAGACATAAAAGAACCTCTAAACGACCCCAAACGCTTTCTAAGAAAAAGACTAAAAGCCAAAAATCAAGAGAAAGCTTTGGGGGATCAAATCCGACGATGGTGGATCAATGTACGCTAATGGACTACATGTGGCCCATGGTCGGTAACCTTGGATTCGCCATCAATGCACCGAACGTCGATGCCAACAACTTCGAACTTCGGCCGCCTTTGATCCAAATGCTCCAAAATTCTGCAACCTTCCATGGCCTACCCGATGAAGATCCCCATTTACATATTACCAACTTTTTGGAAATATGTGACACTTTCCAGATCAACGGAGCATCAAACGACGTCGTCCGCCTCCGAATGTTCCCATTTTCACTAAAAGACCGAGCCAAGGCTTGGCTCAACACCCTCCCAAGTGGTTCGGTAAACACTTGGGATGAACTTGCCCAAAAATTTCTATATAAGTATTTCCCGCCCTCTAAAACCGCTAAATTAATGACTGAAATAAATACATATTCACAAGAGGACGGGGAATCCTTATATGAAACTTGGGAAAGATTCAAGGAGCTATTGAGGAAATGCCCTTATCATGGTCTCGCAGTGTGGCAAAAAGTATCCACTTTCTATAATGGATTATTGCCACACACGAGACAAACACTCGACTCAAGCTCCGGGGGACTTCTAGGTAATCGACGCCCAAATGAAATCTATAATCAAATTGAGGAAATTGCTCAAAACAATTTTCAAAGGCACACCCCCCGAGGCTCAAAGTCTATTACCCCGGGAGCCCGTAAATTAGATGAGAACACCTCCTTACAAGCCCAAATCAAGGCCCTATCCTCAAAAATCAAAAAATTAGAAATGGCAAAAACGGCCTCGGTTATGGCTTGTGAAGGGTGTGGTGGGCCACATGAAAGTTGGAGTTGTATGAAAGAAATGGAAAACCAAATAGAAGTGGTAAACTACATTAATAATCAACCTAGACCATCAGGTCCCCCAACGGGTACCTACAACCAAGGTTGGCGTAACCACCCTAATCTTGGTTGGAGGGAGCCCGGGAATAGTAGTAACCAACAAAATCAAAATCAAAGACCAAACTTTCAACAACCAGGAAATGAGTCACAAAACTTCACTCAACAACAAGGGGGCGGGAGAGGCTTGAAGACCTCATCACACGCCTCATCTTAAAAACCGACAAAAGGTACTCGGATCGGTTCCTACAAATGGAATCCGACATTAGAAACCAAAGAGCTAGTATTCAAAACATCAAAAAACAAATAAGCCAACTAGCCCAAAGTTTCTCTGAGAGACCACAAGGCGCATTACCTAGCAATACCGAAACCAATCCAAAGGCGCAAGTACACTTCATAACATTAAGAAACCAGAAAGTAGGTCCCGAGGAAACACCACTACCCCCAACCAACAACAATCCACCCAACCAAACCACAAACTCACCCTCAACCAACCAAGAAACAACCATCCCACAAATTTCTGAACCTACCAAAAACCCCTCGGTACCCTACCCCAGTCGGTTACTTCGCCAAAAGACCGATGAGCAATTCACAAAATTCATAAACTTACTAAAGCAATAGCATATCAATCTCCCGTTTGTAGAAGTCCTCACTCAAATGCCAAAATACTCAAAATTCATGAGAGACTTCCTCACCCACAAAAGAAAGATTGAAACTTTGCACTTGGTCAACCTAAGTGAAGAATGTTCCGCCGTACTCCTAAACAAATTCCCACAAAAGAAAATCGACCCCAGAAGCTTTACCATCCCTTGCTCCATCGGGGGATTACCCATAAGAAATGCACTAGCCGACCTTGGGGCTAGCATCAATCTTATGCACGCATCAATGTTTGGCCGACCCGGACTAGGAAAACCGAGCCCCACAAAAATGAGCATACAACTCGCTTATAGGTCTGTCAAATACCCACAAGGTGTCACCGAGAATCTATTGGTAAAGGTTAGAGAATTTGTCTTTCCGCCCGACTTTGTCGTACTCGACATGGAAGAAGACACCGAAGTTCCCCTCATTCTAGGAAGACCATTCCTCGCCACCGCTCGTGCCATGGTAGATATGAGTGACGGGAAGTTAACATTGAGGGTTGGAGACAAGGAGATGAAATTCAGGGTTGGAAAGAGAGTAACGGATGACCCGGTCAACTATATGGATGTCATGGACTCAAGCTTGGATGACGCACTCCGACGGTGCAACACGGGATGCGAGACATCCCACTCGGGTAACATATGACTAGCTTTGGGTCTAGCCAAGGACCCTTATAAACATGGCACACCACGGGGGCATTCCGCGGAACTATCCCTAGTGTTAATCTAGTTTACTTTTATGTTTTCTAGTTTAGTCTTACTTTTCAGGAATAAATCACACTCGAAAAGATGAAAACTGCCAGAGGGACGTTAAAACCACACCCCATGCACGTCAACAGTGCCTTCCGACAACTTTTCAGCTTCCCAGCATGTGCAGCACGAGGCCGTGCCCAGCCCAACACGCCCCATGCCCAGCCTCTGCAGAAAAAAATCTTTGGTCAGGTAACTGACCACGGGCCGTGCCCAGTGGACACGCCCCGTGGTCAACATTCTGTTCATTTTTTATACTGGCACTCTGACCATGGGGTCGTGCTCGGACCACATGTGGCCGTGGCCAGGTGCCTAGTAACATAAAAACTTGTTTTTAACACGCTTTTACACATTTGAGTCAACCTAAAAACTTATTTTGGGAGACATTGAGGACAATGTGTAATTTAAGTGTGGTGGGAAGCTAAAACCTTGAATCTTGCAAGTCCTAATAACAAGCCTTACACAAAACTCTATTGGAACCGCTAATCACCCCAAATCTTTTCAAAAAAATTCATTTTTTTACTTGTCTTGGTTTAATTTGGGAATAACAAGTTCTAAAAAGGTTAAGTTTTTACAAATTTACAACAGATAGCGTCGTGATAAAAAGAATCAGATAAGAAAATTATAAAAAGGGCATGACAAATCTTTTTAAAATTTGATTATATATAATTGTTCACACTATAAACTCATTCCCTAATAAGTGAGTTTTGAGCCTTTATTGAGCATACATGCATACATCTTTAAACTAAATGCTCATTTTCGTTTCTTGTGTGAATAACCGCTTGGTTCTTACGACTCTAGAACTTGCCAAGACGATACATTCCCGGTCCTTAACAACTTGAACCCAAGTAAGTAAATGATGGAGGCATTAGGACTAACTTTTTCTTTCAAAACCATTGTTTTTCTTCTTTTTACTCCCCTACCTAAAATCCTCCTAGTTAACCCCTTTGAGCCTAAACCATTTCGTTTCAAAAACCCGTAAAACAAACACCCATTACCCACCAAAACCTTTTTCCTTTCAAACCCATTTGTTGTAGTAAAAAGCTCGGTTATCTTGTGACATGAAAAAAAATAGAGAATCTTGCAATAACCAAACAAGTTCCTCAAAAATCTTGTTTAAATATGCTTAGTTTGAATAAATGTCACAAAAACAAAAAAGTTTTACGACAACCGACGCTTTTTACGCTTTTCGCCATTCCACTAACTACTAACCCAAAAACCACCAACCCTTGGCCCAATCCTAACCCTTTCCAAAGTCCTCTTGATATTTACGAAGGTTTATAGTTAAAAATGAGGAGGTTTGATCGCTTGGCAAGCATATGGTAGAAGTAAGTCCTATGTTGGAATCGAGCGTTTCACAAAAATACACCTTCGGCCGAGTGTTGAGTGATCTCCCGTGAGGTATGTGAACTTGTATATAAATAGAATTTTAAAGAGGCATGTTATGCCCAAATAAATATTTTTTCTTAACAAGCTGTTCTAAATAAATCATGACGAATAGGATTGTAAATAAAATAAAAACAAAATTAAATTAAGATCTTGGATTCCCGACACTTAAGATAAGCCACAAAACTTATTTCTACCTATTACGTTTGGGTGTGTAAGCCACATTTAAAGAGTTTTGCTTGAGGACAAGCAAAGATTCAAGTGTGGGAGTATTTGATGTGTACAAAATGCAACATATAAATTACATCAATAGATGCATAAAACCAACCCTCTTTTAGTACTAACGTTGGAAAAAGCGCGTTTCTTTCTTCCTTTTGAATTTACAGGGCCAAATGAACTTAAAAGAACAAAAGGAACAAATAAGCAGCCAAAACCAACATAAATACAAGAAGAAGGATTAACGTGACATGCTCGACCCCTCGGCAGCATCTCCCAAGAAAAAAACAAGAAACAAAAGCTGACCATGGGGCCGTGCCCAGCCAAGCATGGGTTGTGGTCAGACCTCACACATAAAGACAAAGACTGCAGAAGCTTCTACGCCCACCACGGGGCCGTGCCCAGCTTACCATGGGGCATGGTCAACTCTTAGATTTGCAGAATCTTGATAGTACAATGAAGAGTTGACCACGGGGCCGTGTCCATAAGCCACAGGGTCGTGTGGGTCCCTCTGCTGACAACTGCAATTAATGAAGGAAGAGAAGAAGTTGGCCACGGGCCGTGCCCAGTGGACACGGGGCCGTGGCCGGGGTACCGTTCTGACTATAAATAGGGGTGGTTGATTCTCTTCAAAGGCATCCCTTGGCAAACCACTTCTCTCCCACTTTGCCACCAATCCACCACCACTACAATACCAACACCCACCACCATCATCCATCTTTCATCTTTAGAGTGTGTAGTAGTCTCGGGATCCAAGATTGATCGTAAGAGTTCTTGTGAATCAAAGGCCATGCTTGGCTAATCTCTTACATCACTTGGTGAAGACAACTTTTTAATGTATTACTTTTGATTTTTAATCTTTCGGCACTTTTTAATTGGGTATGTATTAATGACTTTAATAACTAGTTTCTCATGTTGAAAGTGAATTTTCTTTACTATTTCTTCATGATGTCATTATTTTGCTCGTCCGTGTCTTTACGGTCTATATAAAGCGCGTTAACTACCCAGAAGGGGGTTAGGAGGGTGGTTTGGTAAAGTTCTTGTCTAGTTCAGTGTATAGATCCTGCGAGGACTTGGTTCAAGCTTACTAGGATCTCCTTTAATGCCCCCAAAGGTATTGGAATGCGGGGGTGCGAATAGCTTGAACTCCTCATATGTAAACTACTATTAAAACATTAAACCGACTTCTTGGGATTGTATCCTTGCTGACTCAAACCACTTAGCCGAGGGTAACGTCACCTTCAAAAGAGAGGCCTACCACTTTTCGCATTAATAACTTATTTAATTATCTTTCAATATTCCGACCCTTTGGGATTGTATCCTTGCTGACTCAAACCACTGGATTGAGGGTAACGAAACCTTCAAAAGAGGAGCCTACTACTATAACTAAGATAATCTCTTAAAAAGTCCGAAAGTGCGAAAATCATCAAAGGGTACACTAAAGATGAGTTGGATCCAAGTGATTCTATCTTGTCTATTTGTCTTTTCATTTTATTTATCTTTTACTTTTAGATTTATTTTCATGTTTAAAAACTCTTTTAAAAAAAATTAGATTGATTAGACGTTGATAATAAACCGGTATTGGAATCCCAATTGATATCGTATGGTTTCTATCGGATGCTAATGTGTTATGGAACCGGGATCTTTAAATGCTAAACCCTCAGAAAAACTGAACAGGACCCACGGCCCTTCTCAGGAAGACACCTATGGAACTCTAAAAGGCTGTCGGTTTATTAGACTCCCCTACGGTTATCGAATTATCTTGAAAAGTTCCCTAATGTGATTAACCACCTAACGGTTGGAAATCTAAGGCAACTAAGGAAACTGATTTAACTTGGTGAGCAAATACTAAAAGGTAAACTAAGAAGGTATTCTTATGAAGTACCAAACCCTAGCAATCTAACAATAAAGACGAACCGACAATCTCTCACCTTTCGGATATAAAGATTGGTAGAATATTAAATCCTATTAAAAACCTTAATCACAGTTCCTATGGAAAATTGGCATATTAACCGCAAACTAATCGCTAACACAAAGTCCACGACCTAACTGGCATTCATACATGGAAGACATCCACAAAAACGCAAGCGAAACATGTGATCAGATTTAAACAAGATTAAATACGCATGCACATTAAATCAATATTCCAAAGTTTGTTACTTTTCAAGACTAGTGGGAGACCCGCGCGTTGCAGCGGAGTCGATAATACCGGGCATGAATATATCACTAAGGCGCAGGTCTCAGCGGTTTTTTGAGGTCTGAGGCGCGCGCCTTATGTATTTTGGGTGTTTTTATGTTTTTTTTATGCATGAAAGTGTTGAATAATAGGTTTTTTGGCTTGTACAATTTATAAACTAATAGACGAGTATAATGATGTAAATTATCGACTCTACCGCAACGCGCGGGTTTCCCACTATAACTTCACTTCAGAGCATGTAAGTTGGTTTATGTAATTATTGAATACAAAATAAATGTAATTAAACTCATGTAAGGAATACTCTAAAAAATTTATACATGTATTGTAATTTGTAAATATGGTATCATTATACACATCCGAGTACATGACATAATAATTATTATTATTATTAAATAAATAGTATAACTTGTAATGCATCATACATAACTCATCACTGCATTGGATTGCAAAACTTGCCCAGAATATCAACCAGCTTCACCTCCAAATTGGCCCCAAAACATCAAAAATCAAGCGAGAATGAAACGACAGTGAAGAAAACCTGCAAATATAATCATTTTAAATGTGTAAATACAAAAAGTATGCTAAAATAAAATAGTAACAACAATAAAAACAGTAATATTACTTGTGTCGGAACTACTAAGCATAGCGGTACCAATAATAGTAACGGTAAAAATAATAGTAACAATAATCTTACTTGCATCGGAACTAATAAGCATTGCGGTCCCTTCAAACCCACAAACTCCACCATTCTTCTTGTTCTTCTGTCAGTAACTTTTGAAAGCATAAGATTCATGAGCCACGACCGAGTTGGGCGAGTAACAGCTCCCGTTCGGCTTGATCGGGCCATAATCCGCGCCACCCGCCCCACACGTGTAATCCAGCGCCACCTGCAACTTCTCCGACGGCACACTCGGCTTCGCCACACACCACAGTTCCTCTTTCGCCATTGGCGTAGCCGCCATTCGTTTAGGGAATTAAAATATATTTTTGCATGTTTACATGGTTGAAATAGTGTTAAGACATTTGACAATATGCCTTTAACTAAACTACTCAAAAAGTTTAAGATAGTGATTTCTTAATGAAGAAAAGAAGCATTCATATCGATTTCATAGTTGACTTTTAGGAGTCAAACGAGTTGCAATTCATTTTCAAAATCGATATGATCCGATATGATCATTGAGAAAACAACAACTCTATATTGCAACTGCAAAACAAGCAATACAACTTAAGAAAGAATTGAACTAAAAAACAAAAAAAAAACATCAACCAGAATTTGATTTGAAGGATACCAGGTTTGACTTTCTAAAATTCAAACTAACCTGTATGATCCCTTTAACGCACCAAACATTGTGTTTCATAACAACAATCTTCGGATCATCAGGATGCTCGGAATGAAGCTCGTCTCTAACATAAGCATAGCTTGCATTATGCTCTGTTGATAACTGCACAGCCAAAACCCCTCTAACACCCCTATCCGCTCGCCCTAACACTACTCTCGAATCTCCAGTATTAGTGATGTATACTAACCCGTTGCAAATAACACCCACCAAACAACACGTCCCTACAGTCGCTATTTGTGGACACACACACCATTGTTCTCTTACAATTGACAGAAATTCATCTTCCGTTGCTAAAAACGCTTTCTTGATCACATCTGCTGACATTTCTTCATCTTCAGATGCAAATTCTGAACCAAAGTAAAGTTTTTCTTCAGTATAAAGTTTCATAACCGGATTCAATTAGTACTTTTAATATATAACAAAACTTACTCTTAAGATTAGCAAACAGATTCTCATTCACAAATCTTGATGTCTCCGGTCCACCATGTCCATCATAGACGCCGATAAACATTCCGTAGGGGCCCGAATTCGAGAATTTAAAAGTCCTGATTCAACTTGGGTCTAATCTTCCAACAAATTGTTTGCTTGGATAGCAGCCATTGAAAATTCACCACTCATATGAACCCCTAAATCTTTATACCATAATAACCCATCTGTTCTTCCAATTTGATCTGCAAATTTTCTTACACAACCCTCATCACCTTCCAAAGATGGGCTCCAACAGGGTTTGACCATGTTCAGATAATGAAAACTTAAAAGTACCCCTTTTTCCACCACCAAGAACCTCGCACATCTCGTTTAAAGCCACTTTGAGCCAAAACAGAACATAATATGATGACTGCAAGTGACTACAAATTAACATCTAAATTTATACTGAGGGTTTTACACTGTTATATAAAGTAACAGAGTTGGACCGCATGCGATTTTGTAATTTAGTCTCCATAGCCAGCATCATGAAGCATATCTTTCGTGAATATTCAGATTGCAAACCTGTTGGATCGACGTGTGACCCTAACGAGTCAATCTGAGTAGTTCATCATCAAATACAAAGGCGGAATCAATGTAAATGACGTAACACAGCTTGTTCCTTTCTGATCTTTATCTATTACTGATTTCCTGAGCTTTTACAATTTCAAATGACAAACGGACAGCACCTCGACTCAGAGAACATGAACTCATTCCGCTCCAAATGACACCAGCACATGGGTATATATAAATGGAGTGATTCCGCTTGAAACTGTCACATCCCATTTCAAGCGGAATTACATGTGTTGATTTCGCTTGAACTGATCAATGACACTTTCAAGCGAAATTACCTATATTTAAATGAAAAACCCTTATTTCAACCCTGTTGTGTGCTCGTTTATCCTATCTAGACATAAGACTCGATTAAGACGAAGTTAACAGACACTAGATGCACCAACAGACTCCCCCTTGGATGTTGACGAAGTCTTCGACGTCGAGTCTTCAGTCTTTGTCTTTCTATCCAAATTGTCTTTAACATTGTAAAAGCTTCCTTCAATCTTTATCTTCTTCCATCAACAGCTAGCATGAATCACAGAATCTGAATCTTTAATAACCTTCAAGCTCCCCCTTGAATGTAGATTCAGGAACTGCATCTGACTTTTAAGTCTTCAGACTCCCCCTATCAGTAGGCTGGGATTTGCTTAGCTGTTATCTCAAATTCATACCTGTTACCTCCATAATCTCTACCTATATATAAGATATATGACAATAACAGTTTCAATCTAAACTTACCATTCAAACTCATTCGATGGTCTTATCGGTGTTTAGAAATCCACTAAAGTATTCAGGTCCAAATTAATGACCCTGATTACTCAATTTGTCTACCAAGTCCAATATATAACCTTGGTTGATCTGAGACAATTCACACTGACATTTGTACAACTTTTTCAAACAATTTTTTGAAATTTACAAGTTTCAAATTAATGAACTTGCTTTAACTTTTCAACTTTCACAAACTTATCATGTTAAGCTCACAACTCATCTTCCAGTTCAGAAACTTCCTGCATCTGCTTCAATTCGAATATGAAGATCAGCTTTCCACTTTGGTTTGTCGGAAAATAAAGCAGAATCATAAAATCTTTTTGGATTTTTAATAAAGATTCTAAACTAGAAATGAAATACAGAAATAAAATGCAATAAAAGTAAACTATTTACAAACATATTTTTGGTGAGCGTGTTAAGGAATCATATCAGCTATTCGACAAGTCACAAGTACCGTTAAGCTTTAATTTCATGCTCAGAATTAAACAATTCACTTAGATTGTCGATATACTGATCCACTTAAATTTTTACACAATTTTCAATCTGTCCAGGATACGAATTTAGTGTTTTAAAACTTAAACTTATACATGTGTCCCACCTCTTGAATATACTCCCCTATCCAGATCCCAATATTCAGTCTTACAGGTGAGTATACCACAGATGATATATGTAAGGGGTTAAATTGCGAAAACCGTGAGAGCTCGGGTCAGAACTTCCGTTCAGCAGAGAGATGACAGCTTCGACTTTTAGTGGGTCCCCTTTAGAGGATCTTTTTTACAACAGCACATGATTAGCATTTTTCAATGTTTCATCGTTTTTTTATGCTGAGGGGGGTGCTATATTTCAAGCAAGCAATAAAGTATTCTCCGGGGACTAGGCCATTGCTTCCGCAAAATCAGAAGTCCCGGGATAATACCCCAGATATCACTAAGTATAAAGACCTAGTATCTCAGAAAGAGGGATCCTTCAAACAAGATTTCAGGGGTTACATGTATATCCAAGTAGTGTTCCCCACGAAATAAGTAAGTAAAGATTTAGGTTTATATCCCAAACAAACCTACTAAATGTGTAAAAACCTATCAACACATCATCAGCGAGACTGTTTAATCACTTTTAAACTTTACAAATCTTTAGCATACTGTAACTGTCAAGCCGATGTACTATCATTTTCCCTTTTTACACAAGCTCTTTCCTGGTTTTTTATTGTTTTTGGATTTTAAAAAATATCTCATGTTTTTGTATTTTTGAATTTTTTTACTATTTTTGTATTTTTCTGAAAATATTACCCTATACTCTCCCCCTAAATACCAAAACAAGTAAAAAATAGACAAACCATTGCAGATTGCTTCTCAACATCATCATCTACAATGTCTCCTTCATCAACACCAAGAATCTCCTCCAACACTGATAAAAGCTTCATACCATTCAGTTTTAGCAAATATTGAAAACGAGTTTTATCAAATGCTTTGGTATGTAAATCAGCTTTTTGTTCGTCAGTATGGATTTTCTCAATTCGTATCAACTTCTTCTCGAAACAATCTCGAATGAAGTGATGACGAATTTCAATATGTTTCGTTTTAGCGTGATGAACAGGATTTTGCGTAATGTTAATTGCTGCCTCATTATCAACAAAGATAGGGGTGTTTAGAAATTGCAAACCGTAGTCGCGCATCTGTTGCTGGATCCACAAGATCTGAGAGCAGCAACTGCTAGCAGATACATACTCAGCTTCACATGTGGACAAAGCTACAGAGGTCTGCTTTTTGCATTGCCAGGTGACCAATCGTGGTCCGAAAAACTGGCACCCCGCTGTTGTTGATTTAGCGTTAACTTTGCAGCATCCGAAATCTGAATCGGAATAACCTTCAAGCATGAATTCACCATCTTTTGGATACCACAACCCCAATGATGGAGTTCCTTTCAGGTAGCGTAATATCCTTTTAACAATTACCATGTGCGACGCTCTCGGGTTAGATTGAAATCTTGCTGCGAGGCAGGTTGGATACATAATATCGGGTCTTGAAGCTATCAAATACATCAGCGATCCGATCATGGAACGATACATCGTTTCATTTACCTTCTCTCCGGTGAGATCAGGGTTTATCCCATGGTTCGTTGCTAATGGGGTGGAAGCTGGAGTAGAACCTGACATCCCGAATTTCTCCGAGATATCATGAACGTACTTCGTTTGATGTATGAAAATTCCCTTAGGCAGTTGATCAACCTGAGTCCCAAGAAGAATTTCATCTCACCCATCGATGAAATTTCAAATTTCTGCTTCATAACTCTTTCAAAATATTTGCAAAGTTGTTCATTTGTGGACCCAAATATGATGTCGTCCACATATATCTGAACTATCAGAAGATGTCCGTCGACCTCTTTGGTGAAGAGAGTGGCATCCACTTTTCCTCGGATGAAACTCTTGGCTAGCAGATGTTGAGACAAAGTCTCATACCAAGCTCTCGGGGCCTGGTGTAAACCATACAGCGCTTTATCCAGTAAATAAACCTTGTCTTTGTGGATTGGATCGGTGAAGCCCGGTGGCTATCCGACATATACCTCCTCTTTTACCTTCCCATAGAGAAACGCCAATTTAACATCTAGCTGATAAACTTTGAAATTTTTCCAAGATGCAAATGCTAGGAAGATTCTGATCGCTTCTAGTCTAGCAACTGGAGCATATACTTCAGTGAAATCTATCCCATCCTGCTGACTGAAACCCTGGACTACGAGTCGAGCTTTATTACGAATAATAACCCCTCGATCGTATCTCTTACACTTGAACACCCACTTAGTGTTTATCTTCCTTTGACCATCAGGCAAGTCTACTAACTTCCACACTCCTAACTTCTCAAACTGACTCAACTCTTCTTGCATAGCATTGATCCAAGAATCTTCAGTTAGCGCCTCCTTATATGTTCTCGGTTCTATCTGCGAAATAAAACAACTCAGTGAAAACTCAGTTTGTAAAGGTGCTACTGTAGAATAAAAACAAGTAAGGCCTTGGTCAATTTGACGTCTCGTGCGAACGCCTGATTGTAACTCTCCAATGATCAACTCCTCTGGATGGTATGAAAGAGTTCTTGGCATCACCTCGCCTGGAATATCTACCTCGCCTTCCAGATTAGTAACATTCTGATTTGCACCTTGTTCATTGACTGGGTTTGTTTGACTTGAAATCTGGATTTGCTCCCCCTCAGAATTTGAATTACCACGATCAAATATAGGCATGTTATCAGATTCTTGATTATCATTGTCTGCCGACTGATTATCAGGAGCAACTTCATTTTGTTGAATATCATCATGTTCTCCAGCATTGCTCGGACCTGCTTCATTGTCATTTGAAGTTTGTCGTGGTCGACTTGAATACTAAGCTGGGAACCTTTCCTGCGAAGACTCATACTCTCTCAGAATATCCAACTCGTCAAAGAAATCTTCTTCTTCCTTTTCTTCTTCCATGTCAAACGAATCCCACAAAGTGTCATAATGAAAACGCCATGAATCTCCAGGATTCTGCGGTGGCATTGTGTAACCTTGACACTCAACATTATGTGCTTCAATAATCCGCTTCAAGCCTGGAACAAAGACTCGTTTCAATGGACTTGAGTAACCCATGAAAATTCCTTCGATGCTCTTTGGACCAAATTTACCAAAAGGCTCTAGAACTGTGCAGGGAGACCCAAACGGTTCTAAATACTTCAGGTTCGGCTTGTGGTTATTGATCAGCTCGAAACACGTCTTATTGAATTTCTTGACAGTGAGAACCCGATTGAGTGTATAGCATGCGGCAGATACTTCTTCTGCCCAAAAATTGACTGGTAGCTTTGAATCAGCAAGCATCGTCCTAGCCGTTTCAATTAGCGTCCTATTCTTTCTTTCAGCTACTCCATTCTGCTGCGGAGTATAAGGAGCACTAAATTCATGCAATATACCTCTTTCATCACAATATTCTTCCATCTTGTTATTCTTGAACTCAGTACCATTATCACTTCTGATTCTTTTGATACGCCTTTGGTACAAGTTTTCAATTTTTCTGAACAACGCCATCAAACTATCAAACGTCTCATCTTTCGTCTTCAGAAATGAAACCCATGAAAACCTTGAAAAATCATCCGTGACAACCAAACAATAGTAATCACCAGTGATGCTTTTGACGTTCACTGGACCAAAAAGATCCATATGAAGTCTCTCTAAAGGTCTTGAAACTGAGTTGACTTTCTTTTGAGGATGTGAATTCTTTTTCTGCTTGCCTTTGATGCAGCTAATGCACTTCCCTTCCAGATGAAAACCTTTCACATGAACACCAGTAACCAAATCATTGTGCACCAAGTGATTCATTTTTCTAAGATGTATATTGATGTGTGTAAAATGCAACATATAAATTACATCAAATAAAGCATAAAACTAACCCTTTTTCAGTACTAATGTTGGAAAAAGTGTGTTTTTGTCTTCCTTTTGAATTTACAGGGTCAAATGAGCTTAAACGAACAAAAGGAACAAAAATACAGCCAAAACCAACATAAATACAAAGAAAAGGAAGAAACGTGGCATGCCCAACCCCTCGACAAGAACTCCCAAAACAAAAACAAGAAGAAAGCTGAGCATGGGGCTGTGTCCAGCTGAGCATGGGGCTGTGCCCAGCCCGACACGGGGCGTGTCCAGCCCGACACGGGGCGTGTCCAGCTCAGCACGGGGCCGTGTCCAGAATGGTCAGCCCTGGCACAAAAGACAAACCTGTAGAAGCTTCTATTGCCCACCACGGGGCCGTGTCCAGCGGACACGGGGGCGTGGCGAAAGTACAGCAGGCGCATTAATTGTAATTGCGAATTACAATTAATGAAGAGAGAGAGTGTCAGACGGACACGGGGGCGTGCCCAGCGGACACGGGGGCGTGTGGAGCTAATAAAGACAAACTGTATTAATGAAGAAAGAGAAAAGGGTGGACACGGGGCCGTGTCCAGGCTTCTGTACAGGCTATAAATAGGAGTGCTTGGCTCAAGCTCAAACTATCCCTTGGCACACCACCTCTCTCACACTTCATCCACCACCCACCACCATCACAACACCATCATCCACCACCATCATCCATTGTCCATCGTAGAGTGTGTGAGTCGTCTCGGGATCCAAGATTGATCGTAAGAGTTCTTGACAATCAAGGCCATGTTTGCCTAAGTCTCTTACATCACTTGGTGAAGACAAAATGTCTAGTATAATACTTTTTATTTCTAATCTTTTGCACTTTTTATTTGGTTTTGTATTAATGACTTTAATAACTAGTTACTTATGTTGAAGGTGATCTTTCCTTATCGTTTGTCCGTGGTGTCTTGGCATTATTTTACTGTCTATATAAAATAAAGGATTTTCACCATTCATATCTCCACGGTCTATATGGAGGTATGTTGGCTACCTGGTAGGGGGTTAAGGGAACGGTTTGGTAAAGGTCTTTCCATTGTTCAGCGTTTAGAGGTCCTGCAACGGACCTGGGTCAAATTTAGTAGGACCTCCTTCAATACTTCACGGTATTGGATGGCGGGGGTCCAAATTCTTTGATCCCCTCATAAGTTAACTACTATTAATACTATAACCCGGCTATTTAGGACTGTATCCCTGCTGACTCAGACTACTTAGCCGAGGGTAACGTCACCGCCAAAAGCGGGGCCTACCACAATACTGCATTAATAACTTAATTCATTATCTTCCAATAATCCACCCTTTTAGGATTGTATCCCTGCTGACTCAAACTACTGGGGTGAGGGTAACGTCGCCTTCAAAAGAGGGGCCTACTACAATAACTAAGATAATCTCTTAATTGTGTGCAAAAGTGCGGAAATAATCAAAGGTTATACTAGATACGAGTCGGAACCAAGTGATTCATCTTGTCTATCTGTTTTTCTTTTATTTTTATTTTCAGCATTTTAGTTAATTTTTAGTTTTCTTAGTTTAAAACATTTTTCTAAACTTTTATTTTGGTTAGACGTTGAGGATAAACCGGTACTAAAAGCTCTTGTGTCCTTGGACGACCTCGGTATCTTACCAACACTATACTACACTCAACGATGGGTGCACTTGCCCATATGTGTGTTTAGTGTCAGTGAAATATCGTGTTTTATAAATTTAAAACTTGGCTAAAATAAGTGTTAAAAAGGGCTTAAAATATACACCTAAAATATATGACACTTACCGCACATCAAGTTTTTGGCGCCGTTGCCGGGGACACAAGGATTTTAGGAAAGCTTAAAATCGACGGCCTAATCAGTTTTTCAAAACCTTTTCAAAACGGGCCCACATTTTTCTGCATTTTAGTTTAGTTTTGCATTTACAGTAGGTTGAACACGGGCCGTGCTCACTGAACACGCCCCGTGCTCAACGAAATCAGTAAATTTAATTAAAACGCCCAGATACAGATCTTGAACACGGGGCCGTGTCCACTGAACACGGGGCCGTGTCCAGCCTCTGTTTCTGTTTTTATTTTTGTTTTCTGATCTCGAGACTTGGTTGTGGTCTGCTGAGTGATTCTTATGGATCAATACTCAGGAGGTTACAACTACACCTATGATGAGGATGATTATAGGGGTAATTATTGCACTAATTGTCGTAACTCACGCTCGGTTCAATACAATCACTCATATCAACCATCCAATTCATACACTTACTATGAGGAGCCCAGGTACGAGCCATCAACTTCATACACATCCTATGAAGACCAAAGGTATGAACCTCCTCCCTCATACTCATATTTTGATGAACCAAGGTATGAGCCTTCATACTCATACTTTGAGGAACCAAGATATGAGCCACCACCTTCATATGCTTATTATGAGGAACCATGGCGTGAACAACCCACCTCATATGAGTATTACGAAGAACAAAATTACGACCCTTATCCATCATATACTTACAATGAAGAACAATGGTGCGAACCATCTACTTCATATGGGTATTATGAGGAACAAAGGATCGAACAACCGGATTCAAGCTTAGAAAATACCGATTCTTTTTCTATAACCGAAGTGACCGATAGGATATTAGAACACATTAGAGTTATCGATCGATGTATAAAAGAAGCCCGCGCAAGGGAAGAGGAGTCCCGCGCAAGAGAAGAATTAAAAAGGGAAGAGATAACTGAAAATGTTAAAAGGGAAGAACAAATAAGTGAAAAACCGACACATGAGTTAAACAACGAAAAAGGTGAGTCCGATAACGTTAAAATTCAAGAAGAGTCTAATTTTGAAGAAATTAATCTCTTGTCACCTTCTTTTGAAAATCATTGTTTAGTACCCACTCATGCTAAGTTTTTAAAAGAGTTAAACACTAACACTAAAATTGACGAAACGGTAAGTGTTAAGTTAACTAATGATCAAACGTCACTAATAAAAGAAGACCCATTTGAAATTAACATTACACCGGTTCCATGTTTCTTTCAAAATTCGTTTATTAGTAATGTCACAATCGATAAAGATCTTTGTGTTAACATAATGCCTAACTACATTTTTGAAAAATTAAGTATTAGTGATTTTTCTCCACTTCAAATACCCATTTTTCTATCCAATCGGAAAGTAATAAAATCAATAGGTATAGTTGAAGATGTCTTGGTTCAAACAAATCAAATGGTAATCCCGACCGATTTTGTCATCCTCGATGACGCTCCTCTAGTGTTGGGGCGACCATTTGTAAAAACTCACGAAGCTTTGAAAAACCGGAAGTTCAACAATCTACCTCTTCAATTAGGGGCATTTAAAAAGAGTGTCGATCTTGAGCGATCAATGAAATATCCATTCGGCAATGACGACCCCCTAATTGAAGATGAGCCAGAACCACCTGATAAAGTGGGTCTAGCCAAGGACCCTTATAAACGTGGCGCACCACGGAGGCATTCCGCGGAACTATCCTTAGTTTTAGATTAGTATAACTTTTATATTTTCTAGTTTAGTTTTAATTTTCAGGAATAAAACACACTCGGGATGGTGAAGGATGATAAGGGAAGCTTGAACCAACACCCCATGCACAAAAACAGAGCCTCCCGACAATTTTTCTTCATTACAGCAGGTTCAGCACGGGGCCGTGCTCACCCCAACAAGCCCCGTGCCCAAGGTTCTGTAGAAAATGCCCAGTTCAGGTACCTGGACACGGGGCCGTGCTCACTGGACACGCCCCCGTGCCCAGCCTTCTGTTTACTTTTGGTACTGGCAGTCTGGACACGGGGCCGTGCTCAGCCAACACCACCCCGTGTTCAGCTACCCAGTACCATAAAATCTTGTTTTTAACCCACTTTTACACATTCAATCAACCTAAAAACTTATTTTTGGGACACATTGAGGACAATGTGTAATTTAAGTGTGGGGGGGATGCTAAAACCTTGAATTTTGCAAGTCCTAATAACAAGCCTTACACAAAACTCTATTGGAACCGCTAATCACCTCAATTTTTTTCAAAAACTTTTCATTTTTTTTACTTGTCTTGGTTTAACTCGGGAATTTCAAAGTTCTAAAAAGGTTATATTTTTACGAATTTACAACCGATAGCGTCGTGATAAAAAGAACCAACACAAGAAAATTATGAAAAGGCAAGACAAGCTTAGTTAAAATGTGATTATATATACTTGATCACATAAAAACCCATTCCCACAAAAGTGAGTTTTGAGCCTTTATTGAGCATATAAATACATATCTTTAGATTAAATGCTCATCTTTCGTTTCTTGTGTAAATAGCCGCTTGGTTTCTTACGACTCTAGAACTTGCCATGATGATACATTCCCGGTCCTTACCAACTTAAACCCGAGTAAATAAATGACGGAGGCATTAGGACTAACCCTTTTTATTTCTACACCATTATTTTCTTTTTCTTTTTTACCACCTACCCAAAATCCCCCTAGTTAACCCCTTTGAGCCTAAACCTTTTCATTTCATAACCCAAACCAAACACCCTTTTTACCCACCAAAACCTTTTTCATTTTTAACCCTTTATTTTAGTAACAAGTTCGGTTTTTCGTATGACTATTCAAAAAAAAAGAAAAAAAAAAGTTGATTATGAAGCAAAAGCAAATAAACAAACAAGTTTATCAAAAATGACTTTGTTTGAAAAATGGCTTCATGAAAAAAAAAAAAAAAAAAAGTCTTACGAAAACCGACGCTTGTTACGCTTTTCGCCCTTTTTCTACTAACCACTAACCACCAACCCAACCACCTACCTTTAACCCAAGCCTAACCCTTCACCCAAAAAGTCCTCTTGATATTTACAAAGGTATATAAGTTAAAAAGGAAGAGGATTGATTGCTTGGCAAGCCTATGGTAGGAGTAAGTTCCATGCCGCTCTCGAGTGATCCACAAAAATACATTTTCGGCCGAGTGTTGAGTGATCCCCGTGAGGTATGTGAACTTGTATATAAATAGAATTTTAAAAATGTATGTTATGCCCTAATAAGTAATTTATCTTATGAAAAGTTATTAAACAAATCATAACGAATAGGATTGTAAATAACATAAAAATAAAGCCTAATAAAGAATCTTGGATTCCCGGCACTCTATGACAAGCCCAAAAAAAAAAACCTTCTCTTCTACCAATTCCATTTGGGAGTGTAAAGCCACATTATAAAGAGTTTTGCTTGAGGACAAGCAAAGATTCAAGTGTGGGGGTATTTGATGTGTGTAAAATGCAACATATAAATTACATCAAATAAAGCATAAAACTAACCCTTTTTCAGTACTAATGTTGGAAAAAGTGTGTTTTTGTCTTCCTTTTGAATTTACAGGGTCAAATGAGCTTAAACGAACAAAAGGAACAAAAATACAGCCAAAACCAACATAAATACAAAGAAAAGGAAGAAACGTGACATGCCCGACCCCTCGACAACAACTCCCAAAACAAAAACAAGAAGAAAGCTGAGCATGGGGTTGTGTCCAGCTGAGCATGGGGCTGTGCCCAGCCCGACACGGGGCGTGTCCAGCCCGACACGGGGCGTGTCCAGCCCAACACGGGGCGTGTCCAGCTCAGCACGGGGCCGTGTCCAGAATGGTCAGCCCTGGCACAAAAGACAAACCTGTAGAAGCTTCTATTGCCCACCACGGGGCCGTGTCCAGCGGACACGGGGGCGTGGCGAAAGTACAGCAGGCGCATTAATTGTAATTGCGAATTACAATTAATGAAGAGAGAGAGTGTCAGACGGACACGGGGGCGTGCCCAGCGGACACGGGGGCGTGTGGAGCTAATAAAGACAAACTGTATTAATGAAGAAAGAGAAAAGGGTGGACACGGGGCCGTGTCCAGCGGACACGGGGCCGTGTCCAGGCTTCTGTACAGGCTATAAATAGGAGTGCTTGGCTCAAGCTCAAACTATCCCTTGGCACACCACCTCTCTCACACTTCATCCACCACCCACCACCATCACAACACCATCATCCACCACCATCATCCATTGTCCATCGTAGAGTGTGTGAGTCGTCTCGGGATCCAAGATTGATCGTAAGAGTTCTTGACAATCAAGGCCATGTTTGCCTAAGTCTCTTACATCACTTGGTGAAGACAAAATGTCTAGTATAATACTTTTTATTTCTAATCTTTTGCACTTTTTATTTGGTTTTGTATTAATGACTTTAATAACTAGTTACTTATGTTGAAGGTGATCTTTCCTTATCGTTTGTCCGTGGTGTCTTGGCATTATTTTACTGTCTATATAAAATAAAGGATTTTCACCATTCATATCTCCACGGTCTATATGGAGGTATGTTGGCTACCTGGTAGGGGGTTAAGGGAACGGTTTGGTAAAGGTCTTGCCATTGTTCAGCGTTTAGAGGTCCTGCAACGGACATGGGTCAAATTTAGTAGGACCTCCTTCAATACTTCACGGTATTGGATGGCGGGGGTCCAAACTCTTTGATCCCCTCATAAGTTAACTACTATTAATACTATAACCCGGCTATTTAGGACTGTATCCCTACTGACTCAGACTACTTAGCCGAGGGTAACGTCACCGCCAAAAGCGGGGCCTACCACAATACTGCATTAATAACTTAATTCATTATCTTCCAATAATCCACCCTTTTAGGATTGTATCCCTGCTGACTCAAACTACTGGGGTGAGGGTAACGTCGCCTTCAAAAGAGGGGCCTACTACAATAACTAAGATAATCTCTTAATTGTGTGCAAAAGTGCGGAAATAATCAAAGGTTATACTAGATACGAGTCGGAACCAAGTGATTCATCTTGTCTATCTGTTTTTCTTTTATTTTTATTTTCAGCATTTTAGTTAATTTTTAGTTTTCTTAGTTTAAAACATTTTTCTAAACTTTTATTTTGGTTAGACGTTGAGGATAAACCGGTACTAAAAGCTCTTGTGTCCTTGGACGACCTCGGTATCTTACCAACACTATACTACACTCAACGATGGGTGCACTTGCCCATATGTGTGTTTAGTGTCAGTGAAATATCGTGTTTTATAAATTTAAAACTTGGCTAAAATAAGTGTTAAAAAGGGCTTAAAATATACACCTAAAATATACGACACTTACCGCACATCATATATGACCCATCTTCCGGTGCCACAATTGCGATTCCTTTTCAGTTGCTCTTGACACAAAACAATGAGCCTGACCCGTTGTTGTAGTTTCTACACTCATGTCCAATACATATAAATCATTCACTCTAGGTGCCCTCATAATAATCCACTCTTCGGGGATAACAAATCCTGGTTTCAAGATCAAACATTCTTTGTTAGTAAAATGAGTGGTATACATTCTATCACAAATCTGAGAAATACTCAGAAGATTATTCTCAAGCTCGGCGATGTAATTCACTCTTTCAAATGTAACAATCCCATTGGATAACGTTCCTTCACCAACTATTCTACCACCTTGATTTCCTGCAAAACCTACATAACCTCCATTGAAATTTCTAACATCGTACAGTTGGGTTGTTTTCCCCGTCATGTGCCGAGAAGCTCCACTATCCATAATCCATCGTGAAACGGATCTTGGAAGCTCCTCCACATATCAGAAACATTTAATGAGATTTTGATGCTACCCAAGCCTCTTTCGACTCAGGTAACTTGACATTGAGGTGAGATTTTGTAGTGTAAAGTGGCGGAAAATTCTTGTCATTCATCTTCAAGCTTTCCTCAGATCCAACCTCAACCTTTTTGTATAAGAAAAACTCATATTTCTTAGGTTGACCAGTTGGTTGGTCTTTCTTTGGTACATTCTTCTTTTTAGAAGTAGTAGCCACTTGTGGTTCAAGTTTCTCATAATAATCCAAAGGAACATTCATCTTTACCGATGTGGTAGAAGACGATTGTTTTTCTGACTCTGAAACCTTTGGTTTTAGAACGCTTGATTTCTTTTCAACCACTTTTGGCTTCCATGCTTGTTGAGACGATGCAACCCGTTTGTAAAACTTGTCATTTTTATTTACCATATTCTTAACAGGTTCAGTTTTGATCTTGGTGTTGTCATTTTTCAAAACCTTTTTCTCAACAACCAATGGAGCTTTTCCCTTCACATCATCTTTCTTTCTTGAATTCATCACAACTTCAGTCGTAGGCTTCAAATTGGTACACTTTCGTGCAATATGTCCAACTTGATTGCATTTGAAGCATGTTCGGGTGTCAACTGCCCGACTTGTGCCTTCAGACTGAGGCTGCGATGCTTTTTTCTCAAAGAACTCTTTGTTTGATTTTGAAAAAATCTCAGATTCTTCATCAGAAAGTGAACTTGAACTGTTCACAAACACCTTTTTCTCAGCAAACCTTTTGTTTTGAACATTCTTTTTCTGATAATTCTTACCACCCTGATAACCACCCGACCATTTGTTTCGATTGTTGTTATAAAAACGTGGTGGAACAACAGGTTTCTTGTAGTAAGCTTTATCTTTTTCAAAATTCATTTGCCTCTTTGTCTGATTCAAACCTTCTACTTCAGACAAATCAATTTCAACCAGTTTGAAAACATTTGTCAATTTAGCAACATTAACATTCTCCAGTGGAAACTTAGAATCCGAATACAACTTATCCGTACCCGGCATCTTGTACATGACAAGAGTAGGTTCTTCATTTAAGTTGTTTTTGGATTTTGGTTTCGGAATGTAATTGTTCAGAAAACACTCTTCATCCTCAACTGAATCACTATCAGATTTCAAAACACTTTCAGCCATGCCTTTAACAATATCAGTTTGAACACTATCATCAGATGAAGAAAATATAACATCAATTGACTCTGGAAGTTTTATTTAATTTGTTTCATCTTCATCATTAACCAACCCGGACTTTTTCTTTGAGAAATTGTTTAACACTGGCGGTGGAACCTGATGAAACCCAACCCCTGTTCCATCCGAGTAAACATCTTCGCCTACTTTGTTTTTCCCGATGGGTTTAGGAACAATGTGTTGTAAAACAAAACTTGCAGAGCTGTAACTGGTTAATTTCAGATTGATACGCTCATTCTCAATCCTAACTTCTTCAAACTGAAGCTTCAATTTAGCAATCTCATCCAGTTGTTGGTTGATTTGCTCTTCTTTGTATCTAAGAACTACAGTTAAATGCTCATTTTCTTTATTGGTTTTACCGTTTCTTTCATCAGAATCTTTTACCATTCGTTTTAGTTTGTCAAAATTTTCTGAAATTTTACGATTTTCAAGAACCAATTTTTCATTTTCTTTCTTAATTCTTTCTACTTCAATTTTATCATTTTCAATTTTCTCAGTTAAATTTTTAGCTCGATCATTTGAAGCTTTTAGCATTTTATCACGATCTAGAATCTGATTTCAACCTTTCTGACTCTTATTGTCAGTTCTTCAACCTTTGTATCACTAAGGTAAGTGAGTGTACTACAAAACTTGCAGTTTTTCATACAACTTTTGCAGTCACTATCACCTTTGACTTTCTTACTTGACTCACTTGTTGAAACGTTTGGACTGACCTTGCTTTTAGACTCAGTTTCAGACTTAGAGTCTACCTCAAGTTCCTTTGCAGCAATCACTTTGTCAGCCATCTTTCCCAAATTTTTAGCGGTGAATTCTTGTGAAGTATCAATAATCCCATCATCAATCTTCATAGACTGCGACTCTTTCTCTATCTCTTTTTCTTTCTCTTCTCCACCTCCCCACCATTCTTTCTGTAAGGCTTCTTCTTCTTCAGCAAATTCCTCAATGAAAGCTTCTATACTAAGAGTTTTTGTATCAATAGCAATGTTTCCTTGAGGATCAAGATAACATTCTCTATCAGCATCCCATCTCTTTACTCTCTTAGCTTCACTGAACACCTTAGATAATCTCATCATCTTGAATTCTGCTTTCTGCTTTCTGCTTTGGTATTTTTGTTCTTCATTTCTGGTGTCTTTGTAAGGAATAATCTTTTCTGCTACGAAAGCGTATCCTACTGCATCTTCCTCTGGTAACAATTCACTCCAATCAAAACCTTCGTCATCATGAATAACAGCAAGAGCTCTTGATTTTTCTTTGGGGGCATCTTCAAGCTGCTTCATTCTGGGCGGTTCTGATTTATTCTGATGATAAATCGCACTTTTGTAGTAATCTTCACGGAATGGATTTGCAGTATCATCAGCAGGAGCATTACGACATTCACGTTTGAAATGTCCTTTTTGTTTACACCTGAAGCACGTGACTTTTGATTTGTCAAAGCCAAGTTTTGTGGACGGTCCGCCAATTGAATGTCTGCCCGTAATCTCCATGAACCTTTGGGCTCGTCTGACTGCACTAGCCATACACCACCTGATAACGATCAGTTCTATCTCTTCAGGATCTATTTGTCTGCCACAAGGCTCTCATACGATTCTAATACCGACGCTAAGAACACGATCTGTTGTTTTGCTGACTCTTCACTGAAATTTTGAGCGTTCTTCAGATCCACAGCAAAGTTACATTGGAACAGATTCTTTGATGCAGATTGCCTTGAAGTTGTTGAAGAAGATCCACTATGAAAACCACTGTGAGGAGTTTCTTGATTCACATTATTTGAACTCTCTGCAGAAAATGTTGTTCTTGGAGAACCAGTCTTTGGTAGATTCCCTCTATAGTACAACTCCACATTCTGCTGATAAGATGAGTTGTTGACTTTGCTAGATTTCTTGATCTCCAACTCGTGACTCTCCAGTCTTTCGATAAGCAGATCCACTGTCAACTCTTCAGACTTGATTGTATTCTTCAGCATTAATGCAAAAACTACCAATCTTGTTCATTCGGCAGCGAGTCGAACAGTTTGTCAACCAACTCTTCTTGAGTATATACAATTTTGTGTCTTGCCAGCTCCAATTTTAGATGCCTGAATCAACGAAATTATATCATCTCTCACAAACTGATGAATCAACGAGATGCACTTTCGTTCAGCAACATATCTTTCAATATCATCAGTATATGTCAAACTTTAACCAAACCGTTGTCCTCTAACATAACCAATCTTTAAACTCTTCCAGCTTAGATATGCAAAAGCTTGAAGCCACTCGTCAAATCTTGTAGCCCACCTATTGTAATCTTCAATCGCCAATAGTTTTGGAGGTTTGTTGTATGTTCCATAGGCACTCTCTACACTTAAAGCATCATTGAGAGTTTTCTTTGCATTCGGTGTTGGTGTAGTTTCATTCGTGTTATTTGATGTACCATCTCCCGAACCACTGGTATATGCAAAAATATCACTAAATGGATTGAAATCATACATCTTTCAAGTACCTGAAACAGTCAACAAACAATTAGAAAAATTTTGATTTTTGATAAAGACAGATTCAAGCGGAATTATCTCAAGCGAAATCAGCTTTCAAGCGAGATACCCACTCAAGCGAAATCAGGTTTTGAAGCGAAATCAACTTATTTCGCTTGAACTTTCAAGCGAAATCTGATTTCAAGCGGAATCAGACAAAAGAAGCTAATTTCAAGCGAAATCAACAGTAGTTTCAAGCGAAATTAACAAAAGAAGCTAATTTCGTTTGAAATTATACATGCAAGTTCAAGTGAAATTACAATGACATCAGCAATTCGAACAGATTTTCAAGCGGAATTATCCAATTTTATCAGAAATTGTTCGATTTAAGGTCCAATACTCTCAAGGATTAGTTAAAACTATGTTTCACTTGATATGTGTGAGTTTTAAGCCATTTCAACCGTTAAATTTTGTTCAAATCAGAAAAGAAAGAGTAGAAGTGTGAGAATCCGGTAAAATCAAGCTGAATTGGTATGAACTCCTCGTCCTGAGCTCTGATACCACTTGTTGGATCAACGTGTGACCCTAACGAGTCAATCTGAGTAGTTCATCATCAAATACAAAGGCGGAATCAATGTAAATGACGTAACACAGCTTGTTCCTTTCTAATATTTATCTATTACTGATTTCCTGAGCTTTTACAAGTTCAAATGACAAACGGACAGCACCTCGACTCAGAGAACATGAACTCATTCCGCTCCAAATGAAACCAACACATGGGTATATATAGATGGAGTGATTCCGCTTGAAACTGTCACATCCTATTTCAAGCGGAATTACATGTGTTGATTTCGCTTGAACTGATCAATGACACTTTCAAGTGAAATTACCTATATTTAAATGAAAAACCCTTATTTCAACCCTGTTGTGTGCTCGTTTATCCTATTTAGACATAAGACTCGATTAAGACGAAGTTAACAGACACTAGATGCACCAACGAAACCAAATAAATTAGACGATTTTATATTCACATGTGTATCCGATAAACATATTATCAAATTCTTGTCCTAAAGATTTCAAAATCTTCAATATTCCATAAAAGCAATAGGGCTATAACCAAAACCTACAAAACTGCTTATATAACATAAAAAACACATCAAACCAAACAAAACTAATAGCACACTTAACGGTGTATGGTAACGCAACACAATAAGCCACAATACCTTGTTCCCGAAGTGCAGTTGAAGCATGCATTTTGGATACCAAATCGTTCTGCGTCATAAACGCAATAGGATGATGATAATTCGGCTGGTTATCGAGAAAGTGAAAGATATCATTCAAAACAAAGTATCCTTTCTCCTGAGGCGCGAGGAAAAACGTCTGCACGAAACTCCTCTTCACGCTAAAATCTTTAATGTGCACAGAACCTGAAACTAACACGAGAACACCTCTATCCCATGACTCGAGCGCGTGCAAAATCCACTTCTTTCTCTCTTAATTTCTTCACCAGTTCTTGCTGCAACCCGGGCAACTGAACCTTAACCCTCTGGATCTTATTATCAAATGTTGTATTCACTATCTCAACAATCGCAACCGACCCATTCTCAAACAAGTCTACTTTCTTGACCACGCCTTCATTGATGTAATCCAAGAATGTTGAATAAGATATTCTACTTGAAGTGGCACTCTCTGTATAATAGAATTTGGAGCATCACCAAAGTTGCAATACGAACACAGAATACAAAATGATAATTAGTATCGACAATATATTTGAACTTACAGGTTTGTATACCAATTTTGAGATGACATGAAGAGTCTCCTGTTCAAAATCCCTAATTTTCAACATTATATTCCCTTCGTGCCCCAGCTCCTCTGTTCATCGACATCATTGTGACTTTCTTTTATATATGTATTTGTATTTTTAAATACAATTACATATACGAATAGAACAGAATCAGAATGAAATTGATCTAATGGTTATATATCAACATATAGATATTGGTATTGGTTCTTAATCACAAACAACTAAAGCTGTTAAAGCCCTAAGTGCACAGGTTTATTCAATCAAACAACAATAACAACTCCATTTAAGAAAAAACAGTAGTTTACATTTGCAATTGGATACCCCTAACACGAACCTGCTCAAAAAAAGGAAGAACGAAGAGAGCAAAGCCGATGATAATTTCCAAAGCCATCATCGCCAGGCTTGCTCCAACGATTGAAGGCGGTTGGTGGTGTGTTGTTGTTGCTGTGTGTATTATTCAACAATTAGTGCCATAGCTACCATAACCGACGGATATTTGTAGGGTTATTCTAGATGGTTTAATTGCAGGAGGAAAACAAACGATTCAATTGCCAGGAGTTAATTGTAGGGTGATGAAATCACTAAAACACCCTTAAGGTGTCTTAAAATTTTGGAAAATGTGCAACTTTAGTCCCTTTAAAATGGTTTCTCTCTATTGTACATAATGCTTCAAAATTTATATGCAAATAAATTACTATCATGTCCATCACTTTTCCTTTTTAATATATTATAGATAACACCATAAATTACATTAGCAAACGATAAAAACACATAGTTTATTCAAGAGTTCATTTCAACCTAGATAGTCTAAGAGTTTAGCCAAGAAGCATGATTTTAAAAACAATCAAACGAAGTTTAAAATCTGAATTCATTGTATAAAACAAAGAAAAATAAGAAACAAAAGAACCCGGTAAGCAAAAAACCGCAATTTCCTCGATCCCTAAGCTTCTTGCTTCAATCCAATGATTCCCGAGCTCAAGAGCTAGCCAAAGAAACCTCCAAATTCATCTAGAACAGTAAATTCGCATCCAAGTATGATCATTCTCGATTAGGGTTCATAAAACATTAATTTATACTTCCAAAAGGCCTAAAAACCACATTTTCAAGAATTATGTTGGGCTTTAAGCCTTTCACGGCCCGCGAAAGGGCCGGGCTTTTGTACCGCGGCCCGCGACGTGTTTAAAATCAGTCAAATTGGCCCAAGTGGGCTTCGCGGCACGTGGAGAACTTTCCTCAACCTTTCGCGACACGCGAAAGCTCCAAAAGATGAATTTTTTATTCTTATTTCAATTTCCAAACATTCATTCACGAAACGGCACTTGATTTCCTCGTTTTATGGCTCGTTTCCCTCCTCTTTTCACTACTTTAACCATCCAAGACCTATAAAACATAAACAACTCAAATAATACGAATGTTATAAATAAAACGACACTAAATATAACTAAAACCTATACAAACTGTTCACGATAATTAATGTATTTTACAACACATCACTCTCACAAAACTACTATTCAATTTATTTGAGCGAATTTGACTTGTACCCTATGCAACATGATTGGTACCGAATCCTAATTTTCATTTTCTTCCCTTAGACCTTTGAAAGTTTTTAATGTATTTATGTTTTACTTAGCTTCCCTCAAAGTATTGGTAAAATATAATATAATCTTATGGCTTAGCTTGAATTTTAATAAACTCTATACTTTATAACTTTATTTAGTTATTATTATTATTATTATTATTATTATTATTATTATTATGGTTTTTATAGTTTTTTTCTTTGTTTTACGCAAGGTTCTTTTTATCATTTTGGCTTAGTTATTAATTTTTACAAGAATGTTTTATGTTTCAGTATAAATTTTGTGAGTTAACACGCTACAACGTGCGTGTGTGGTTCAAAATTTTTACGTCTATTTTTTCTGGTTTATTTTAGGTTTTATGTTGTAACACCCCAAAACCCGAATATTCATATTCGTTAAAATGCTATGATATGGTACCTCAAGAAATAAACAACTAGGCTAATTAACCTACTTAGATGTATGGTTAAAACTATTAAAAGATGGGATGTAATAAAATGTTTAGCAAAGCAAACAAGGGAACAACTTGAGGGACCAAAGATGAACAAGGGGGAAAGTTATGTTTTAAGTAACAAACACACCCACACAAACACACACACATTTCGTGTGTTCTAGATCGATCAGGGGGAACTCCCCATGAACCAAACCCTAGTTCTAACATAATCATCAAATTGAGGAGTCAAACGAAGCTCAAATTCATAACCGAGCATAGATTAATGATCACCTTCACACGGGGATCGTAAGGTATGTCTTAGATTCTAGATTGGTGATGATGCACGAAGTGGGTTATGTTGTAAGTCACGAATTTGTATGAAATTGAGCATGAGTATGTGTTAGAATCATCATTTGGAACACGGATTATGCATGAATTAGGTTAATTTGATGTTTAAGGGTGAAACCCGTTTGTTATGGTGAAGATGGTGACATGGGTAAATCATCTATGTCTAAGTTCTTGCTTGATATTGATGTATTTTGAGTTGTATGATGTATTCTTGTTAGAAGAATTGAAAGAAATATGATACTAGTATGTTTGATGTTTATGCATGTATGAATCATGTTGATTAGGAGGAAGAAATTGATGAATTGTGTATGAGATTAGAATGATATGCATGAACTAGTTGTACACTATGCTTACAAGGTAGTACATATATCAAAAGTATGATGAATTATGAAGAACTTAAGATTTGATCACTTGTAAGTGATTAACAAGTAGTTATGAAGTGGGTTTTAGGTGATGTAGTGTAAATTGAGGAGTACATGTATGATGTTTAATCTAAATACCCCATGTTGGATTGTAGAAGCATTTGATGAACTATGTATGAATTTAGAAGATTGTGTATGAATAAGTTGTACGTTATGCTTAAAAGGTAGTACGTACATCAAGTGAATGGTAAAATGTATATAGTGTCGTCCGTATAGTCGATTATGACGTTACGGGAATATGTTGATAAGTCGATAGATATGTATGGTTAATAGTTGACTTTTGAAAGTCAACTGAGTATAAGAAACATGAGTTGACTCGTTGTCGTAAATGTAGGTTGATGAGAAGTCGTATGGTACATGTAATAGCAATCCGTGTTAAATGTAATGACATGATGAGTTACATGAGTTAAACGTAAACGGACATGATTATATGAGTTATGTTTGTTAGAAATGATTAATGAAAATTAAGTGTGAAATATGGGATTGATACGATTGATACGATTGTTATCATGTACAAATGAGTATGCTAATGATAGCGTGATTTCGATGACATGAAAGTATAGGAATCATGTGGAGATGGACTCAAGCGCAAAAGGCTAACGGGTCAAGAAGAGGCGTGGAAACGGATGTGAACACGGATGCATGAGGTAAGTGACTTCCGTAATCACTTCTTGGTACGATTAAGTAATATACTGTTTAAATTAATTAAACATGATGTTTGAGGTCAAATATGTGTTGAAGTTCTTCGTCATAAACGAATGAGTTAAAGTTGACCAAAATGCCCTTGATGGGTATTTTGGGCGAACGATCTTAAAAGTAGTTTAGTAACAAGTTGTTTGATGAGTATAATGTTTTAAATAAGTATGGAAGTGAAGAGTATGATCTTGGTATGTCATAAACCAACTAATGCGCAAATACCCATAACGGGTCAAATAATTAGAATGCGATAATAAGTCGACAGAGCGTAAGATAAGAATTTCCTTAATCCGGATGTGGGATTTTAAGTTCATATGATAGAATGTGAATTTACAAGCATGTAGGAAGAAACGGGAGGTTAAACGGGTAAACGGTTCAAAAGTTATGCGCGTTTTAGTGCGTACGAACGACAAAACAATACAGCAGAAAACTGATGTTTCTGATAGGCGTCGACGACGCGGGCAGGTGGCGTCGCCGACGCCGCTCAGAAACCCCGTTTGTCTTCGACGCCAGTTTCTCCTGGACGACGCCAAACCGACGCCGTTAGGCGTCGTCGACGCCTAAAGTGGCGTCTCCGACGCCCCTCCCATCATACACTTCTGGTTTTCGCCGTTTTGGCTCGTTTTGCTTGATCCGTCGTCCGTTTTGGATGTAGGAATGGTATGTACGTATGTAGTTGTGTATGTAAGTACGCATGAAGGTATGTATGAGTATATGCACGTATGTAAAGTTGTAGGAATGGTATGTTTGTACGTAGATGTGTATGTATGTATGCTTAAGGGTATGTACGAGTGAATACATGAATGTAATGATGTGGGATAGGTATGTACGTATGTGGATGTGTATATAGGTATGTATAAGGATATGTACGAGCTTATGCATGTATGTAAAGATGTAGGAATGGTATGTACGTATGTAGTTGTGTATGTAAGTACGCATGAAGGTATGTATGAGTATATGCACGTATGTAAAGTTGTAGGAATGGTATGTTTGTACGTAGATGTGTATGTATGTATGCTTAAGGGTATGTACGAGTGAATACATGAATGTAATGATGTGGGATAGGTATGTACGTATGTGGATGTGTATGTAGGTATGTATAAGGATATGTACGAGCTTATGCATGTATGTAAAGATGTAGGAATGGTATGTATGTATGTATGTAGTTGTGTATGTAAGTACGTATGAAGGTATGTATGAGTGCTTGCATGTATGTAAAGTTGTAGGAAAGGTATGCACGTATGTAGATGTGTATGTGTGTATGTGTGTATGTATGTATGTAAGTACGTATGTATGTATGGAATAGACACGTTGAGTGTTAATGTTATTAATGGTATACCTCGAGAATGAAAAGTAATGCAGGTACATTATTGAAGCCTCACCAGGAAATGGATATGCAGATGAAATGCTTAAAGCTTAAAAGATGACGAAGTGTGAAGTGTACGCAAATGTACTTTGTTTCTTTAATGTGTACTAATGTTATGAATGTATGTGGTGAATGCAGGTTGTATGGATAATGAGCGACTATCATAAGGATTAGGGATCGAAGACCGAGTCACAACAGAGATTGTACGGGGACGTTGAATGTAGAATGTAGTGAACGTAAGCTGTGTTTAATTAGTAAGTAAGAGGATGACGGATTTATGAATAAGAATTATGTTAAGGTTAAATTTTAAATGAGTTGAGGTATTTATAATGAAAGAAATTTTATGGTTAGTGTTTCCGCTGCGACTTTTTGTCAAATACGATTTAGGGTCTAACATATGTTTTGCTCAAATATTTACAAATTAATACCCTGCAACGTGTGTTTATGGTTCATCGTCATTTTTATGTCTACTTTTGTTTAGTTTAATAAGTAAACATTTTACTTCTATCTAAAATAAAAGAGTTAATTGCCCGGATAGTCCCCGTGGTTTGCCATTTTTTCACCTTTAGTCCCCACCTTTTCAAAATAGCATGTGTAGTCCCTGTGGTTTAACAAATTGTTACTCGGATAGTCCCTGTAATGGATGGGCGTTAAATAATTCAGTTAAGTGAGTGTAAAATTACAAAAATACCCTTGGTCCATCTCTCTCTTTACTCTCTTTACTCTCTCTCTCTCTCTCTCTCTCTATATATATATATATATATATATCAGACACATCTATCTCTCTAATCTCTCCCCTTTAAAAAGCCACCACCACAACCACCTCCACCACTGCCATCACCACTCAGCCACCACCACTATCATCATTGCCACAACCATCCTCCGCCACAACCACCATCTGCTCCGATAGTGGATTAAACCACTCTGATTCATACGACCAAAATCAACAATAATGGCTTCAAGATTCCTCCTTCTTCTCTCCTTGTTGTTGATCGGTAATTGCTTAGAGGAAGATGAAACAACAATCAAAACAACAATGGAAGAATTCTATGGATACCCAGCAGCAGACCCTTCTCATCAAATCCATTCCATTCCAGTCGATTCTCTCGCTCTTCAGCAACAGGTTCATCATTTATCCATATTATATATTGAAATGTTAAAAACAAAGTTGAGCGAACCCATCACAAAGTTTTGATTTTAGGTTGAAATTTCATAATATTGGTTAATTAATTCATTAAAAATTTATTCTTTTATTACCAAGGGTATGTACGTTGTTGATTGTTTGGATGCAAGATTGATCAGCTTCCTTTGAATGGCGGTGGTGTTGGTTGTGGCAGTGGTGATAGTGGTGGTGGCTAAGTGGTGATGGTGGAGGTGGAGGTGGTTGTGGTGGTGGCTTTTTAAAGGAAAGAGATGTGTGTCTGATAGAGAGAGAGAGTAAGAGAGTAAAGAGAGAAAGATGGACCAAGGGTATTTTGTAATTTTACACCCACTTAACTGAATTATTTAACGCCCATCCATTACAGAGACTATCCGAGTAACAATTTGTTAAACCACAGGGACTATACATGTTATTTTCAAAAGGTAGAGACTAAAGGTGAAAAAATAACAAACCACAACTACTATTCGGACAATTAACTCAAAATAAAATATACATTTTCCTATACTAATAAACAAAAATCTTTTTGTACACTTGTCACTCTCTGGTGCCTCCTCCCTTTTAATAATAGTATATCATATTAATTTTTATACACAAAATATAATATAATATTAATTAATATAGTTAGAGATATAAACGTATAAATTCAAATTTAATTAATAATTATCTATAACAAATATAAATGTATCAAATAATATAATAAGTATAATATTATTTAATATAGTTAGACAACGTATAATTTTAAATTTAATTAATAGTAAATTACTTTTTGAGTCCTATGTTTTAGTGGTTTTAACCACTAAAATCCAAAATCAAAAAGTTTAACGTTCTAAGTCTCTAACCGCTCATTCACACCCCTTGTAAAAAATTCAAAAAACCTTTTGTAAGGCCGAGTTCTCTAAGTTCTCATAACTTGTAGAAATTTTCATTTTACCCTAACCATATATATTTGTTAAGATAAAATATATTATTTGGATATAAACAATAATTACTAATAAAGTATCAAATCACATGTACAAGTACTTATAGTATATAACTTAGAAGACTAAAATTACAAGCGGATTATCTAAATAAAGTACCAAATTATCTTTAAAGCGAACACTAAATGGTTTTTCAAAGACATTTTTTTTTGCTTATATAACATTATATTGACTTAAGCCGTGTAATACACGTGTTCAATATTTTCTTCCAATTCTAAATTTATGTTACTGAAGAAACACTAGATAACTGGTCGGAACCGAGATATCTAGGGGGTTTGAATCCGCATAAAAGGGTTAGCTCTCCTCTCGATCGACTCAAGTCCAACTGACCTTCTTCTCCGGTGATTCTGCAAAAAAGAGCACCGTTAGTCTCGCCAAGGGGAGAAAAGGGTTCTCTCCTTGACCCGACTCCGGTGTGAGAATAAGTATGGGTGATGAAGAAGAAGAAGTATGTGAGAAGTGTGAGTAACTTGACTTCATACCTGAAAAGTTCCTGTATTTATAACCGGGAGTTTGGGAGGGAAAACCTGTTATTGAAAAGATGACGGAAGATGCTAACGCCGTGACGGTTACATTTTCTTCCGTTAAGTTCTTTGATCCGACGTCAAGTTGTCTCGATCTGATGTGAATGCACACGGATCGTGGTTAGATTAAAGGCTGGGGATTTGCCACGTGTAATGTGATCAAGTGGTGATTACCTTTTAAGTGCATGCCTTTGTTGTGATTTCAGGGGTGCTTATGGTAATGACACGTGTCCAGACGGTTATAACCGTCTGGGTGGTGCACGATTGTATTTCTTCTAGAAGATTACTGCTGTAATCCGGTGTGACACCTTACTATGTGGAGACAGACGAATAAATCCCAAGTCTGGGTAAAATAATATCCAAGTCTGGATATTTGGGCGGAAGTATTTCTCTCAGGATTTTTACCCTTTGCTAATGGGAGAAAGCGCAAGGATTTATGTTCTCCTTTGGGCGCGCGATTATAGATTGCTGATTACTCTCTTCCTTTTGCAAGACCAGTGCGCGGCCGCGCAAGGTAAAATAGATGAAAAAGCAGAGTTATGGTATGGTCCCAAATACTTATTATGAGGTTTTTGGGACCTTACCCCTTCAAGTCCCCCCAGTCTAGTGTTGTACTTATGCAAATAAGTGGAGCACTGGACTAATGAGAGGGAAATGCTTTTGGGCGCGAGAAACAAGGAACCTTCTCTGAGAAGCTTTAATTTGTTGAAAAAGGGGGAAAAATGTGACTTTGTAACCATGCTCTGACGTGTAATGACGTCAGTTGGTGGTAATAGTGAGTATTTTTCTCCTTTGTCTTGAGATTTGTAGCGGCGCTTGTCAGACTTCATTAATGAGGACATGACCCTGGGTCCTGTAGCGCCGTTTGGATGTGATGTAGTTCTGACAATTAATGATGGTGATCAAATTTTTCTCGTTTTCCGAGGTATTGTTTCCTTTATATATATCCGTTGAGGTGCTTGTTTGCCTCTTGAATTTGGAAAAAATGAAGGGAAAGCGTACCGTCCGTTCCCGACGACTCTCAGATATCCTGAGGATTCGAGAAGCTGCTGAAGCTCTCTTGCTACTTGCTGATTCTCCGCCATTGACGGCTACCGGAGAGAACTCTGTCCTTGCTGGTCCTTCTATGGTGGCTTGTTCTGATGATAAAGTTCTCCGGCAAGGGAGGGTTGCTGATAATAGTATTGCTGTGTTGGATGTGGATGGTTTGATTGCTCGTTTTCCGACGATCCGGGAAGGAGGGTGTCGGTTGGTGTATCGACGTCGGAAAAAAACCTCCGGGTAAAATGGATGTTGAAGATGAACTTGCCGTTGATTAGGTTTTGGGAGTTGTATATTCCCCTTTTGTGGTTTATCGACGATGTTTTTGAAAATCACTGTTGTGATTGTTTTGAATTTCCTGCTGCCAGTTAGTTTGGAGACATGTTTTCTTTTGTTTTTGTGAATATTCTAGTCTTTGGAACTGAAAAAAAAAAATTTTAAGATCACTGCCGTGATCTTGTTGTGAAGTGTTTTGCTACACTTAATGATATGTACCCTTATTATATGTTGTATGGTTTTACTTTTTGCATGTTTGGATTACAATATGTTGCATGTGTTTATTTGCTTTGGATAGGTAGGGCGAATGAGAGATGGTATTGTGCTCATGTGTGAACGTTTGTCCAAAAGGCGCCATAGCTTGCCTGATTTAGACTGTTCATGAGGTGTACAATGTTTGACCATGTTGTTTTCGCACGAACCAAAGAAATTACATGCAATTTGTAATAAACAGTGATATAAGTAAAAAATGATGTTTGCATTGATAAGAGCGCAAGGCTCGTAATACAAAGGATAATAAAGAAATACATTGCCTGTATGTTCTTTCGCTTTTTTAGACTGGTTTTATATGTAACACCTGCGCAACTGTTGTGCGTTCCAAGTGCGGGGAACTAGGGTCCCATCGATCCTTTTTAGGGTATATGCCCCTTTGCTTAGGACCTCATTGATGATGTATGGCCCTTCCCATCTTGGCGCTAATTTGCCTGGTTTCTCAGTGTTTGAAGCTTCATTGTCGCGTAAGACAAAATCACCGGGGACAAAGGTACATACCCGGACGCGCGCATTGTAATATTTTTCGAGTTTGGATTTGTACCTTGCTTCTGCTATGGCGGCGTTCTCGCGCCTTTCTTCCAGAAGGTCTAAATCCATCCTTCGCTCTTGTTCATTGTTCTGTTTTTCCATAGCTATCATGAGCGGTGATGGTAGGCCGATCTCGGCTGGAATGACGGCCTCAGATCCATAGACTAGACTGAACGGAGTTTCGCCTGTGCTAGTCTTTGGCATTGTTCGATGCGCCCAGAGGATGCTGGGGAGTTCGTCAACCCACTCTCTGCGTGCTGTCCCGAGTCGCGCTTTTAAGCCGTCGACGATCTGTTTGTTTACGCTTTCTACCTGACCGTTCGCTTGAGGATGCGCGACGGAGGCAAAGTTGTGTTCGATCTTCATTTCTTTGAACCATTTTTGAAGATCTTCTGCGGCGAAGTTTGTACCATTGTCGGAAATAATGCGCAATGGTAATCCAAATCTGCAAATGATATGTTCCCATATAAATTTGCGGATTACCATTGCTGTTGTTGAGGCCAAAGCTTTAGCTTCCACCCATTTTGTGAAGTAATCGACCGCCACAATAATGAATTTTACTGCACCTGGCGCGTCAGGAAATGGGCCGACAAGATCGATGCCCCACTATTGGAATGGCCAGGCAGAAGTAACGGGAATTAGCGGATTTTTGGGTCGGAGTGTCTTTGGTGCGTGGCGTTGACAGGCTGCGCATCTTCTTAATAAATCAACTGCGTCCATGTGCATCCCTGGCCAGTAGTATCCGGCGCTCATTATCTTTGCCACGACCATGCGCGGTCCCGCGTGTATTCCGCATAAACCCTCGTGGATTTCTCTGACTAGGTATTGGGCGTCTGTTTTATCAACACAACGTAGTAATGGGCCCATAAATGACTTTCGGTTAAGGACGCCATCCGCCATTTCATAATTTATCGCTTTGTGTTGTATCTTTCGAGCTTCTGCTTTTCCTTCCAGGAGTTTTCCGTGTTGAAGGTACAAGATAATTGAGGACATCCAGGATGGATTTCCCATTTCTATGACGTTTACTTGTTTGAAATGAATGGAAGGATTGGACAGTACCTCTATGCGTACCTCCTTTGCTAGGTGCTTGAAGCTGGTAGCGGCTAACTTGCTTAACGCGTCTGCGTGCTTGTTCTCGCTTCTGTTTATGTGGTTAACTTTGAACGTTTGGAATTGGCTGATCAACATCCGCGCTTGTTCAAGGTATAATGCCATAGCTTCTCCTTTTGCATCATAGTGGTCGTTAACTTGCTCGGCTACTAGTTTTGAGTCGACGTTAGCTTCAAGATTTCTTGCCCCCATTTTCAGCGCTAAGCGAAGGCCAGCTAGAAACGCTTCGTATTCTGCTTCGTTGTTGGTGCTTCGGAAATCTAAGCGTATGGCGTATGTGAGTTCGTGATTGTCTGGGCTGATTAGTCGGAGACCTGCCCCTGCTCCATCATCGTTGGAAGCGCCATCTGTGTGTAAGGTCCAGACCCTATCGTCGAAGACGGCTATAGGGTTCTGTATTGCCTCGCATTCTTGAACTTTATCGACGGGAACTTCGGTGATAAAGTCTGCCAGAACTTGCCCTTTGATTGCTGGTCTTGGCCTGTAGAAGATATTGTATCCTCCTAGCTCGATGGCCCATTTAGCCAATCTTCCCGCCACATCGGGTTTAGATAGGATTTGACCTAAATGATAATTCGTGAGAACCGTGATGACGTGGCCTGAGAAATATCTGCGTAAGCGTCGGGATGCGTGCACTAGGGCTAGAACCAACTTTTCTATCATTGAGTAACGAGTTTCTGGGCCGGTTAGCATCTTGCTGATGTAATAGATTGGAGTCTGAACGTTTTCTCGTTCCACCATTAATACTGCTCCTACTGCTACTTCCGCAGCTGATAGGTATAAGATCAGTGGTTCTTTCTCTCGTGGCGCGGTCAATGTCGGCAGTTGGATTAAACATTCTTTCATTTGCTTGAATGTTGCTTCCGCTTCAGATGTCCATTGAAAGTCTGTTTTCTTTGCGCAATTTCGTAGCGTGCTGATGAATGGATAAGACTTTGCTGCGTGATTAGCCAAGAATCTGTTCAAGGCTGCCAAACGCCCGGCGAGCCTTTGCATTTCTTTAACTGTTGCTGGTGACGGCATTAGCTGAATAGCATGCACTTTTTCTGGATTTACTTTAAAGCCATCTCTTGTGACTATGAAACCCAAAAATTTTCCTTCTTCGATGCCGAAGAAGCATTTTGTTGGGTTGAGCTTTAAATTCACACTGCGCAGAGAGTCGAATGTGCGCTGGATATTGTTGAGCATCGAGTCTTCCTCATGGCTCATGATGACAAGGTCATCCATGTACACTTCAACTGTCTTGCCGATGTCGCTGTTGAAAACTGTGTCCATTAATCTCTGATAAGTTGCGCCGGCATTGCGCAAACCAAAAGGCATTTTGGTGTAGCAGAAGATGCCTTTATCAGTGCGGATGCGGTCTTATCTTCGTCCTCTTCTTTCATCTGGACTTGATGATAGCCTTTGTAGCAGTCGAGAAAACACTTCCACCTGAATGATGCTAGGGAGTCGACTTTTTTGTCTATCTCCGGCAGTGCGTAGCAATCTTTCGGACATGCTTTGTTGAGGTCTTTGAAGTCGACGCACATTCTCCAGCCACCACTGTGTTTCTGTACCATTACGGGATTAGCAACCCATGTATGGTATTTGACTTCTCGTAGGATTCCTGCGTTGAGTGGTTCAGCCACTTGTTCGTCCATGGCTTTTGTTTTTTCTTCACTAAAACTGCGCCTCCCCTGAGCAACAGGTTCCGCTGATGGTTTTATATTTAGGCAATGTTGCGCTATGTCGCGCGGGACCCTAGTCATGTCTGCTGGGCACCAGGCGAATATATCTTTGTTGTTAGACAACAATTGTTTCAGTTGTATTCGTGTTGCTGGTGAAATGGCATGTCCTAATAGAATGGTCTGCTCTGGATACTCTTTGTTCAGGATCCATTTCTCTGGTTCGTTTGACATTGAAGGTTTGGCCGTCTTTGCCGGAGGCTCGTCATCTACGTACATGACTTCTTTGCTTGAATATAGAATTGCTACTCCGGTTTCTGTTGGGAATCCGCATGCAGCGTGTGGGATAGAAGTGATCATGCTGAATTCTCTTTGTGACATTCTTCCGAGCAGAACATCATGGCGTGATGTTGCTGGCATGATCATGAAATTGACTGTGACCGTCCGTGAATGCTCTCCATCGGATAGGGTCACAGGGAAGGCTATCTGCCCTAATGGGAATACAGCCTCATTGCAGAATCCGGTGAGGGGAAAATCGACCGGTTCTAAGCGTTCTTTGTCTTCTGGGTCAAGCTGTTTGAAACATTGCTCGTATATGATGTCCATCGAGCTTCCCGGATCTATAAACATATAGTCTGTCCGGTAGTGTCCGAATATGCCCGTAATAATTACTGGTCGTTCTTCCTGAGGGCCCCCAGGAACAACAGGAAACACAACTTGCTGTTCCCTCCAGTGTTGATCGTAATTTCGCTTATTTGGCCTTCGCGACGGACCTCCTTGGACCATGTTCGTTTGTTTGGTTTTCTGATAGTTGCTATTTGTGGACTGTATTTTAATGGTACAACTAGATTGGATGTCCCCCCGACATGGTGTTGGTGGGTCCAATATTGTAGTGTTGATTTCTTCCCCAGATCTGGTGTTTGGAAACTCAGATCTGGTGATTTGCATAGCAATTGTGTTTAAAGCGGCTTGGCATTTGTTGAACCAATGTTCTGGGGATCCTTCTATGATTAGATATGAGAGATTCTCCCTTTCTGAATAGCCGTTATTTCTGTTTTTTCTCACGATTTCGTTGATCCGGGTGTTTTGTGTTGTAGAACTTTTGGATTCAGATCGAGGATCTGACAGGTGAGGTATTGAATTTTCTGCCATGCTAAAAACAGAGTACGAAATGAACTGAATCGAAACGAGATAAAAACTAGAAAACAGAGGAATCGGTGGGCGCCAATGAAGAAACACTAGATAACTGGTCGGAACCGAGATATCTAGGGGGTTTGAATCCGCATAAAAGGGTTAGCTCTCCTCTCGATCGACTCAAGTCCAACTGACCTTCTTCTCCGTTGATTCTGCAAAAAAGAGCACCGTTAGTCTCGCCAAGGGGAGAAAAGGGTTCTCTCCTTGACCCGACTCCGGTGTGAGAATAAGTATGGGTGATGAAGAAGAAGAAGTATGTGAGAAGTGTGAGTAACTTGACTTCATACCTGAACAGTTCCTGTATTTATAACCGGGAGTTTGGGAGGGAAAACCTGTTATTGAAAAGATGACGGAAGATGCTAACGCCGTGACGGTTACATTTTCTTCCGTTAAGTTCTTTGATCCGACGTCAAGTTGTCTCGATCCGATGTGAATGCACACGGATCGTGGTTAGATTAAAGGCTGGGGATTTGCCACGTGTAATGTGATCAAGTGGTGATTACCCTTTAAGTGCATGCCTTTGTTGTGATTTCAGGGGTGCTTGTGGTAATGACACGTGTCCAGACGGTTATAACCGTCTGGGTGGTGCACGATTGTATTTCTTCTAGAAGATTACTGCTGTAATCTGGTGTGACACCTTACTGTGTGGAGACAGACGAATAAATCCCAAGTCTGGGTAAAATAATATCCAAGTCTGGATATTTGGGCGGAAGTATTTCTCTCAGGATTTTTACCCTTTGCTAATGGGAGAAAGCGCAAGGATTTATGTTCTCCTTTGGGCGCGCGATTATAGATTGCTGATTACTCTCTTCCTTTTGCAAGACCAGTGCGCGGCCGCGCAAGGTAAAATAGATGAAAAGGCAGAGTTATGGTATGGTCCCAAAATACTTATTATGAGGTTTTTGGGACCTTACCCCTTCAGTTACTATCAATATGTTTTCATCTTAAAAAATGGTCCAACTTCCTAATAACATTGAGTTTTAAATATTAAACTTAATTTCAATCATATTACGCAACTAAAGACATTAACATCATGCTAAATAAATGCATTATATAATATTATAAAAATTTTAATTTGGATATTTAAATGTCAACTACTAATTAAAAAGGTTGTTCTAGATGCTCAAATTTATAGTTTAAAAAAACTTTAGTCATATTTTTTTAAACGTATACTTTATTTTTAGTATGATTTTTTTAATATGTAATATTTTCTATACAATGATAATATTTGTATCTTGTCTTATGATCCATATATCTAAAAATAGTATTTATTATATTATTAATATACATAGTAAAATTTAATTACAATTCATTTACCATAACCTCATAACTTATAATTATTTTTAAAATACATACAATTTTATAATCATTATTTTTTTATTTTTTAGTGTTACGTCTTTTTAAGACATAGTAAAATGGATTGTAATATCTCAAAAGAGAAGTGAAAACTTAGAAAGTTATTTTGAATAACGAAAATTAACTGTTTTTTTGTTTTACTATTTTATCTAAATAAGTTATTTCATTAATAAGGATTATATACAAGTTTATAATTTACATTTTTTCGTAATTTAACCCGTGTAATACACGGGGTTGTAAGCTAGTTATCTAAAATAAAATACACATGTAAAAGGAAATTATATTATATTATATTATATTATATTATATTGTTGATGAAGTATGATGAATAGTAACTTTATTTTTATAATAATATATAGCTTTTCATTATTCTTTTATTTAATATATTATAATAGTTTACTATTATATTTAATTTTAATAACATATTTTTAATTTTTTTCTTTTTTATAACATATATTAATTTATCGATTAATTTAGTACTTCTTCATTAATTTACGTTTGTAACTTTTTTCTAAAAAATTAAGTACATAGGTGTGCTTGATTTTTCCCCGACATTCCGTTATAACTTTTGTTAAAAACGGTACGATGATAAACTAAGTCGTTCTAATGGTTTGACTTTTTAAACAATATGCTTTATTTTCAAATCACGTTTGTTTTACATTATCATTTGTTCGGTTTCACCGTAACGCGCGACGTCAATACAAACTAGTTATTATGAAACCAAATCAAATAATAATTGCAAAAGAATATTCCCAAAAAGCCCTTACAAAATTAAACAAAACATCACCATATTCTTCAAAAAGCCCTTGCAAAATTAAACAAAACATCACCATATTCATGTTTTGTCCGAACATCTTCACGGGTCACAAAAACAATAAATAAATAATAAAATAATAATAATTATCATTTTTATCCTTAGATCTCTCCACCGCTACAACTATCGATCGTGCGGAACCCTTTTACCGCACATAAATAAAACCCATGATGGGTCAAATTGCTGATGAATCTTTACTTAAAATACCCTCACCGATTCTCTCTCTCTCTCTCTCATCCACCCCCATTTTCTCTCTCTAACCCCTCTCAAAACCGGGTTCTTTTCTCGTCAACTATCTTCTTGTTGTTGTTCAATTGTTAAAAAAATCCCATTTTTTTATACACCCAATTGAGCAAACGGATAATCTTTAAAAGGGGTTTGAGAAAGTTTGTGTTTTTTTAAGTTTATTGATGGCTGCCAGTGCAAACCCTTTCTGCGAATAATAATAATGAATCAACCAGTAATGGAAATGGCACCACCGCTAACGGCGGCGGTGCGGCGGCGCAGGAGAATTCGGTGGTGGGTCCTACTCAGTCTGCGTTGAGGCATAACCCTGGGTTATCTGTTGAATGGGCTCCTGATGAACAGTCTCTGTTGGAAGAGTTGCTCACAAAGTATGCAATTTTCTTGAATTTTTTTTATATTATTTTTTAGGGTTTTTTTGGGTTTTTGGTTTGATTGTTGAATTGGGATCTTGAAAGGTGTGTTTTTCAGAATCTTTTTTTTTTGTGTGTGTGTGTGTGGGGGGGGGGGGGGGGGGGGGGGGGGGGGGGATTTGGGGATTTGCATGGTTTGTTTTGTTAATTTTTTGTGAAGGTTTGATGATTTGGTTATGTTTTTTGCTTGAATCTGGAAATTGCTAGATGTGAGATGTTTGTGTCACTTGCTTGTTGAATTTTGATGCTACAAAAGTTAACATTCTAAACATAGTATGTTTGAAGTTGGACAATAGGTCTTTTGCTTTTTTTTTTTGTTCAAATTTAGAGGTTTTATTAAATTGGAAGCTTTAATTTTGTGGCAAAAAGATGGAGTATTTGGACACTGTAATCTTTATTTGGTTATAAAATGTATCATTTTTGCTGAATTTTGTAAATAAAGTTGTGATTTTTGACAAAGTTAGAACAATTTCAGCAAATTTACTTTCCAATGAATAGATGGAAATTAAGGTAAAAACAAGATAGAAGTTATCTTTAGGTGGGTTAGGAAGCCCGAATTTGGTTCAAGTAAGATGTACAATGTATTTTTGAGTATACTGTGAAAACATCAAAATCGAGTGCAAGTCATTAAATTCTTTTACAAAATTTTGTTAATTAGTTTTGGAATTTAGAAATGTAAACATAACCAAACGCCTTGTACATAGAGGTGTACAAAAGAAACCGGTTTTTTAAAAACCAGTTTTCAACCCGAACCGCCGGTTTTGTGGACTGGTTAGTATTCTTGATCTTTGAAACCGGTTAAAAACCGGTTTTTTGGGCCCAAACCGGTTAGTACTGGTTCGGGTTCCCATCGTATAAAACTGGTTAAAAAACCGAACTGGTTTTTTAAAAAAACGGTCCCCCCCCCCCCCCCCCCCCCCCCAAAAAAAAAAAAAAAAAAACCCGATGTGTACATCTTTACTTGTACATCAACTATACTAAGCAGTCAACAGCGGTGGGATAGCGGTTATCGGGCTTTCCGAAATAGCGGTCCAGAATAGCAGGAACCAAATCTCAAATAACGGCCCTTGACCGCTATTTGATTTTGGACCACTCTAATTGCATAGCAAATATATAGAAAGAACGCATTCTTACGAGTAAATCTTGTACACAAACATAGGTATAAATGCTTCAGAAATTAGATGTGTGATTACTTCTCATTTGTGTGCTTGAGCTTATACTGTTTATGATCCGTTTATTCTTTTATCAGTTATCACCAACATGTGTATTGCCTAAACGAACATGGAAAAATTAAATTTGTTTGGTACCTTTACTTATTATGTTAATAAAATGCAGATATGCCTCAGATAGTGCTGTATTGCGTTACGCAAAGATTGCAAAGAAGTTACAAGACAAAACAGTCCGGGATGTTGCTCTTCGTTGTAGATGGATGACGGTGTGATATATTTTCCTCTTGAATATTTTCTTTCGTATTTTATTTTATAATTATGGAGATCAAACTCATGTTCCAAATTAACCATAGGTGATTTTCATTTTGATTCAGTAAACCAACTTACAGACATTATAACACTTTACGACTCCGTGTTTTTGCAATTCTCAAAGCAGATATAAATAACCTTATGTCAAGTTATGATTTAGAACAATTGTTTGACCATCTTCTTTTTAAAAAGTAGGACTGTAAACGCACATAACGGCGGCTTGTTTGTGTTTTGTATAACTTTAACCAAATAAACGAACGAACACAAACACTTAAACGAACGGATTTTCTTGTTCGTGTTCTCGTTTGTTAAGAAAGCGAGTGGGTTCATGTTTGTTCATGAATTTCTAAACAACATAAATGAATATGAACGAACACAAACTGACACCAATTGAAGTAGGCGTGCTCATCGAATCGAGTAATGGATTTTTGAATGACTCGAATCGAATTTTTTGAATAGTTTTTTTTTTTGCTGGAATTTGAAGTCGGTTAAAAACTGGCCAAATTCAATTTGAATTCGATTGAAGACTGGCGAATACGAATTAAAACGCCAATCTGAATCGAATTCAGATAAATTCGTTTTGATTCAAATTCATTTAAAATATGTAAATTGGTTATGGGCTATTTGGGCTTGGTAATGGTCTATTTTAGGGCTTAGATTAAATTTAAAGATTAGTTTATACTATAGCCCGAATTAAAGTTAATATAATTAATAATATGTATAATTTGTGTTCGAATTTCGAATCGAATTGAATTTAAAAATATAAATTCGTATTCAATTTACTAGACTCGAAGTCGAATTGAATCAAATTCGAATTACTGATTATCTAATTGAGTCGAATTTCGAATTTTTCGAATCCAAATCAAATTCCGAACACCCCTAAATTGAAGTAAACAACAATAAACAAATTAAAGTCTAAATTGTAAATACCACTGAGTAACATTTTATAAGTAAACAACGGTATGGGCTGGACTGGGCTAATGGTTTTTAAATGGGCTGGATTTAATCTAGTGTGACATGTGTTCATGGTCGTTCATTTGATTAAATAAACAAAAGAATATTGTTCATGTTCGTTCGCTTACTAAATTAAGGAACTTCCTGCCAAACAGTTCCTGAACGGTTCATTAAACATTAAAAAGGAAACAGAACAAAGTTATATTCTGGTTATTTTATAGTGCTTAATTTGCACAATTTTCTTCTTTTTTATTTCCAGAAAAAGGAAAATGGTAAGAGAAGGAAAGAGGATAATAATTCATCAAGGAAGAACAAAGATAAAAAGGTACGCTTTATAACTTTCAACGTATCATTAATTTTCGCCAAAAATAGGTAAAAGCGTAGAAAGCAAATGAAATTCTTTTTGCATGAGTTATGTTATTCTTTTTTTTTTCTTTTTTACCTTCAGGAGAAAGTAAACCGAGCATTTGGCAAAGTCATCTTCTCATGCCACAAACCGTGCCAATGGCCCGCCATATGCTCAATCAGCAGTCTCTATGGACAGTGATGATGGTATCTCTTACAAAGGTTGGTGCATTTCTTGGTGATACTTTTTTCATTTTATGACATATTATTATGTAATTAATATTATTTTTTCAGTTAAGTTATATTATGATTAAGAAAATGATGATATATTTATTAATAGTTTATTATGGACACTGCTCACTATGGAGTATGTTTGCTTTGTCGATGCATTATTTGTTTAATTCTTATCGGATTTTAAAACAACTTGTAATTTGTGGGTGTTTCTTGATGCAGCAATCGGTGGTACAGCAGGGCAGCTTCTTGAGCAGAACGCTCAGGCGTTTGATCAAATTTTCTGCAAATTTTTGCTGCTTTTAAGGTAAGTATGCAGCGTATTTTCATTAGGACTATGGAGTTTTTGGGTCAGTTGGTTTTCCTCCAATTGGAAATTTGATACATATTAAATCTAATTTTGAAGATAAAATAATAATTGATCACTACTTCAAACATATGAGTGTAGTCCAAGTACTATCTGTTTAGGCAATATAGCATTTTTTATTATGAGGTTAATTTGATATTTCTCTCTCAAAAGTCAAAACTTGGTACAATGTCATATTTACCCCAACAAAAAAAGCATAAATATCTAATATTCTCGTTTTCAAAATTTGTGGACATTTATACCCCTTCCTTAAAACTTGTAGTAGAATATGAGACTTCGGAGTGCAAGCAGAAAGAGAAGGGTATAATGGCCATATTATAAAGTTTGTATTTTATCAAATGGGTATATGAAATTTTATATATTTTTGAATTATATTTGATATTAAAATTTTTGGCTAGGTAAATATGATATTATGCAAGTTTTTAGCGATACATATGAAATCAGTCCTTTTATTATGTTCGACCTGATAGAGTGGCAATTTTGACCAATTTACTTAATGGTCAATACCGATATATCAGTGATATATCGGTTATCGGTCCCCTGCCGAGATATCGGTACAAAATATCGGTCAGACTATCAGTACCGATAATATCAGCGATATTGACCGATATTGGACCGAGATTTGACCAATATATCACCGATTTTCCCGATATCAGTACCTTTCTTCTTAGTTCTACTATCTGTCTTTTTTCTTATTGTTGCTATTAGTGTTTTAAGTCTTAATTGTTAGTTATTGTGAAATGTTAGTGTTTTATGTCTAAGTAAGTTCCTACTTGCTACAATTGTTAATGTTTTGCAAGTTGCAAAAGGTTACTTTATTATTGGTAGGAGAGTATACTGAATTGTTAGTGTTAAATTGCTATATATATAAATTTAGCATGATATTAAAATTACCGATATCCCACCAATATCCTACCGCGATAACCGATATCTCAAATATCGTTCCTTGACCGATATCCGATATTTTACCGCATTAACTACTTAGGATTGGGTAAAAGTCAAAAGTTTAGTTAAAAGTGGGTTTAACGGGTCAAAAGTTTGATGCATAGACTATCCTAAATTGCTTAAACGAATGTATTAAATAGTATTGTAATCATATTTAACACACTATATATTTATAGAAGTTGTAAAAGCCTGAAAAAAAAATGTTCAGGATCAACCCCACCCGATCCATACAAAAAGTACCCGTTTTGACCCATTACTTAACGTGCTTATTTTACCGTTTTTAGGCAAGAGCCAAGAATTATTTTCAGTTTAAGCCAAAAGTCCGTTTTACCGCTTGATGATCTCTTCCCTTTTGTGGCAGGTGCATGAGAACATCAACCTCTTCTGCCAGGCGCAAAACAATATCGTCTCTATCTTGAACGAGTATGTCATTTTTCGTTCACAGTTCCACCAAGTTTGACGGCTTTATTTATGCAATAGTTATAATTTTATATATAACTTGTCTATAAACTGCAGCTTAAATGACATGCCGGATATAATGAAGCAGATGCCACCACTTCCCGTAAAGCTTAACGAGGAACTCACCAACTCCATGCTTCCCCAATCATCTTTGGCCAAAAAAGCTTGAATCTTTTTTCGGTTCTTACTTCAAACCTGGAGATGATGATGATGATGATGATGACGACGAAGATGATGTTGTTTCCAGTTGCTTGTCGAAACGTTGTTTAGATGCGGTACTTGTGCTTTTCATGCTAGATGTTTGTGAATAGGTGTGTAGTTGTATCAAAAGAAAGATTCTGTAAAATGAGGTAGGATCGAATCAAGTTGATTCAAAGTTTGTTTTGTCTTTTCAAAGGCGATTTACAATCAAGCTTCAAGAAAGAACCAAGAAATTTATAAAATAAATTCCTGAAACAAAAGGCAACATCTTTATGACTTTACAAATGTTTCACTTGGGTGTTTTGGTCGTGGCTATATGATAGATGTGTATGTAGTGTTTGGTAGATATAAGGGCAGGCGGGGTGGTGCGTGATACCACCCCATCACTCGTTAATCTATCACTCTACACCGCCGCCGCCCCTTTCTATCACTCGTTAATCTATCACTCGTTGAGTGTATAACGCGTTGGAAATCAAAAAATGGAACTTGTATCTTGTACATTGTGCATTAATATTTGTACATTGGAATCCCTATCACTAGTGATACCACCCCCACTACATTTCTATCACTAGTAATAACACCAGGACGAGATATCGAATTTGACAGCAACAACATTACAAAAAAGGTCCTCAAGAAATCTCCGGTTGACCATGTGCTAGCTTCTTTGACAGTATTAACATATTCTTTATCATCATCCAACAGCCCTCGTGCAAAACATGCATCTTTAAATGTTTGAAAAAACCTGCCCATCAACTGTTTTTATATCTTCAAAACAGGTTGGTCCCTTAATATGATTCAGTAAAATCCTTAGGTAATAACAATCACCAAGTGATGGTGGGACATAATGTATCCTCCCAATTGATCCATACGGATGCTTTCTTCGATTCCATTTGCGATTTTTAGCATTCCATACATAATATCCCGGAAGCTGAACATACCTCAATGTCCTGGCAAATTCATCGACTTTATTACAATTCATCCACTTTGTAAAAATTGTCATTTTCACAGTTGGATCAGTAACAATATCACACAAATTATCATGATCGTTATACACAATACTCTGACCATCTTCACAATGAAAAGGTAATACTTCAACAGCTGGATATCTATAATGTATATCATACATGAATATTCTCCAAGCAGCTTCACAAGCAGAGATATATCTACAATCAAGGTATGCTTTTATCTCATCTACAGCTACATTCTGTTCCGTATCATTCTTGATGCTATTGGCTTGAAAAACAGAAGCAGTGACTCTATCAGGCCCCTTATTAATATATTTAAACAAATATTTGATAGAACCTGACTGGTTGCACCATTCAACGTTAACGTGGCACTGATACTTTCTGAGCAGGAGAGCGTTGTAAGGAACTACAAATCTATTATCAAGTGTCACACCATTCTTTACTACTGTATTACTTGTTTGACGACGACGATAGACAGGATATCCTTCAGAATCAACACAAGTCTCATCTACATATTTTTTGGGAAACTTTTTAGAACATTTTTGTTGAACCATACATGGACAAAGTGGGTTGTCTGTACCACATGGTCCATGAATAATAAATTGCTTGACAAGCTCATATAATTCAGGATCTCTTTCTTTATCTGGTATCTCAGCACTAATAACACGATCAATATCAGATGTAGTTAGAAATTTGCTTTCAGCACCTAAGAACAAACATATGTGAGCATGTGGGAGTCCACGCTTCTGAAATTCCACTGTATACATAACTGAAATTTTTGAACAGTGAGCTGTTAGATAAATATAATTAGATGTTCAAAGTAAAAAATATAACTAAAGGGTACCTGCTTGTATATCACCAAAGAATTTATGTTTCTTGAAATCTTTTATAAGATGATTCAATTTACACTTGAATAATCTAGAGATAATATCCGGTCTGTCTTCAGCATTAAGAGCTTTATCGTGCAAACACTTGTAAATCTCAGGCCAGTTTGGATTACAAGTCACCGTTATGAATAAATCGGGATATCCAACAGACTTGCAAATTGCCATAGCATCCAAGTACTTTTGCATCATATATCTAGAACCACCAGTAAATGATGAAGGTAAAAGTATAGGTTTACCACAACTTGAGGCATTATTCTCTCCACTTTCAACAGTAGCATTCAAGTTCTTAAGACTTTGCGCTCTAAGTTTAGGTTGTTGTGTCCTTATATAATTCAACCTGGCAGATTCTATCATCGTGTATCCATCAACCAAAAACTGCTGAAATAGTTTTTTCGCATTAACTAACAATGAAAATTGATTCTGTCTATCTTGAATATTGTAACAAAAGAATTCTCTAATTGTAAGATTGGTTATAAGTACCTCATTATCAATCGCAATCCCTCTATGTTTAATACCAACTCTATAACCATCTTCTGCATATGGGAAAATAAGTGGATATTGCAAAGCAAGGTAAGAGGGATGAAGCTCACTAATTCTTTGAAGACCACCAGACTTCTTTCTAACAACAATGTCCCGTTTATCAAATGCTCCATCAAAATCACCATTTATTAACGCAGCAATTTCTGATGCTGTTGGCAAATTGTGAACTCTTCCATCCTTATCTCTTGTTCCAATAAGCTTCAAGCTTTGTAACACCTCGTAAATTCATGTCCAATATAATAAAGACACGTGTCATGGACTTTAAACGTGTAACGAATTGAATATGAGGGACTAAAGTTGACAAACGAAGAAAATATATGTATATAAGGATTCAAAGTGTCAACATTTGATAATTTTGCCTTTTAACAACCTTACACGATGTTTATACCCTTAAACGAATGAATCATGAAGCGTATGAAACCGTTTGTGGAAGAAAGTGAAAGTTTACAAGACGCGAGGGTTAAAAGTGTCAACATGTTTAAGTTATACCTCTGAGTGACCTTTTAGCGAACCTGGAGCCTTGTAACGATTAATTATACTCCCAAGAATAAGTGATAAAAATTTCACAAGGTTTCGATATCGTATGAGGAAGATACGTTAACTTTCGTAATTAAGGGGTTAAAAGCGTCAACGAGGCAAAACTTGTGTTTTCGGTTATCGTTTAACGAAACCGGACCTAACGATGTTTGGTTATATCTCATGGATAACAAGAATAAAAGTTAAATGGGTTAAAAGTGCTTAAAATGGATGAAATTACGTTTTAGAAGGTCCAGGGGGTGAAATGTCATTAATTGAAACATGCTGATCAGGTTAGCCACGTGGTGGCGCTGCGCCACCACCTTCCCCTTCTGCCGTCGCGCGACGCGATGGCCTGACCTGGACAGAATCTCTGCACACCTGCGAGTACAGCCAGTTCCACCGCCTTAGAAGCCTTGTATTCGAAATCAGGGACTGTTTCAGTGGTTTTTCATGCATAGGGACACTTGGGACTCATCAAGGATCACCCATAGACCTTGTTGGAATGATCTCATGCATTTTAAGTTGCTATATAAGAGCTTCATGTTGCTACCATTGTCCTTGCTCATTTCAAAGCTACTTCAACTCACTCCAAGGACTTCTCTGGAGCTTTCTGAACCTCACACAAGATTCCATTAGCTTCTAAATCGTACTAAGTACTTCAGTAAGCTTCCTTAACCTCTCTAATTTCAATTTTATTAGTTTAATGGCCTAAAGTCAAACCCGTCGTAATTAAGGTTTGACTTAGTGATTAATCACTAATGGTCCAGTCAATTCTCGAATTGAAAGTAGCTATGAGTTGGTAATTATGTGGGTAATAAACCCTTAAAAGGGCACCCTCTGATTCCCACTCTATCTAGGTCAATTGTCGGGTCAAACTTAATTATAAAAAGTCAATAGAAAGCTAATTTTCAAATAAACACATAATTAGCAATGTAGAAGCCATGAAACTTGTTTTATCACTTGTATAACTTGGTAATTAATATAAGAACATGTCTAAGCATGTTCAACCCGACAATTTTCAGTTTAGGCTCGGTTCGGAACCGAAAGTCGCAAAAGTAGACTTTTGCTTTGACTTTCAGTTCTGACCCAATGTAGCATATTTTAGAAATGCCTTAGAGCTCTATTAAGACCAGGTTATAGGTTAGTGTAACCCTCTGAGGTTATACAACTTGGTTCCTTAGTTATCCGATTCATTTACATGTTTCCGTTATACGCCTAAATGTTGACCATTATGCCCTTTTGACTTTAAAATGAGATTTTTGAAAATGTAAGAGGAAAAAAACCTTTATTACTAATTTATAAACTTGTCCTAAAAATTTGACATCAGTTTGAGGTCTAGATTAGGAGTTATGCTCAATATCGTAATTAAGAAGCTTTTTATTATTAAACGGCGTAATTAGCATAAAGCCTATCTAAACCCAAATTTTGACACCAAAATTTTTACCCACTGATGTAATATAATATTTTGGGATTTTTGAAGATTTTTATTTATTTTTAAGCTGAGCATAACACAGGGTTCTTGTTATAATTCGGTAATTGTCGGTTATACCCTTTTCTTGAATAAAATGAGTTTTACATAATATTTTGACACCAAACTTTTTGCTACTGATTTCATATAATAAATAAAATATTTTGAACTTTATAAACAGATCAAAAACTTAGATTTCCTATTTAAACCTGAAAAATCGCTTAAAACCAACTTTTACGCGTTTTAAGCGCATAGTATGGGTTAAAACCATTTTTAACATATAAGACTTAATACCTACTGATGTTTTAAGTAAATTTTTATAATTAAACAGTAAGCAAAAGTTTTGAACTCAGAATTCTAATTTTGACCTTTAAAGCTTATGTGAAATTACCAAAATGCCCCTACGGTGCATAGTTTGGTTATAAAAGATAAATTTCACATATATGCAATACCCTACTGTTATGACTTATAAAAATAAATATTTTTACTGATTATATCAGACCTGAAACTCAGATTAATATTTAAACTCTTTTATAAGCTTTAAAATGACCAAAATACCCCTACGGGGCATAATTTGAGTTTAAATCCATTTTGGGTATAATGGAAGGTATCCTACTGATATCACAACATATTTAAGGCATATTAACTTAGGAAACTTTTTCATGACTCATTTTGTTACCCGTTATGCATTTATCGCATTCGGTACGGTTTATGTAACTAGTTTGCATAAATTAACCGAAATGGGTCAAACCTTATCATTTTTATCTCAAATTCCAGAATGTGTTTAGTTTACCCATATTACACAAGTATTCAAACTTTCCGGGTCTAAATCACATTCTATTCCGGTCTTCGCTTAATCATGCGTTTCGAACCGTGTATCTTTCTTTAAAACTAACCGGTCTAAAGTAAGACCCGTTAGGAATCTAAGGGGCTGTTTGGTAGCCTCTTAATGACCATTCAGATGCTACCTCTTAATGGTTTAAAACCTCTGAATGAATAAGAGGTAACCTCAAGTCTGAATGGTTAACAGGTAACATCTGAATGGTAAATCATCACATTTCACATTCTTCTACCTTCTCATTAGTAAAATTCTTAATGGTTCCATTAAGAGGTAGCCTCTTAATGACCATTCAGAGGCTACCAAACAGCCCCTAATAGCTTAATTAAAACCTTCATTCCAGATTTAGGAGACCAGTAAAAGATACTTGCACTTGCTGATTTGTACGGCTGGGATAGATTTATATAATTTGCTCAGGTAAATACTTTTAACTTATTTTCCCTTATACGGGCTTGGGGTACGGTATATAAAATACCGCTTGGTCGGGCATTGAATTTTTAATCATATAAAGGTTAATTTATTGAGATGACCCGTTTAAACTGTTTTGTTTGCTTAAAGCCTTTGGGGGGTTAATGACCATGTCCCGGATATCCTTGGCATCATTCATTGAAATGGCCACGACCTAAGCACGAGGTGTAGCAATACACCTGCCAGTGCATATGTGACACCTCGTAAAATCACGTCCAATGATGTATTGACACGTGTAATAAACCCTAATGAAGTCAAACATTGAATTTAAGGGACTAATTTTTTGAAAAATCGAAAACCTTGATTATGAAAGGACTGAAAGTGTTAGTATACCTAAAATAAGTTTCAAAATAACCTCGTACAATAATTATATTCACAAATGGGCCACTTGATGATTGAGTGTAGCCGTTTGCGAAATCAATTGAAAGTTTGCGCAATGAAGGGTTAAAAGCGTCAACATGTTGATTCTTACCTCTGAGTGACCTCTTAATAAACCGGGAGCTTCATGATATTAGATTATACTCTCGGGAATGCCAATTGTTGGCCGTCTAAGGTTTTATGCCTATAAGTAAAGTTACGCTCAACTTTGCAAGTTAGAGGGACTAAAAGTGTCAATATGTTTAATTATACCTCTGAATGACCTTTTAGCGAACCCGAAGCATCGTGATGTTTTATAATACTCCCAATAATGCCCAACATTGATTAGATGAGGCTTCGATGCTATGAAACGATGATATACGCAAGTTTGCGCATTAGAGTGACCTAAAGCGTCAACTTTTGAATCTACGCCTTTTGGTGACCATTTAAGCGATCGAAAGCATATCAATAATTAAACTCATGCTTGGGAATGCCCATTATGGGCCTTGGAAGGCTTGTATATCATTAAACGACATTTCGCGCTACTTTATGCGATTAAAGGACTATTTGCGTCAAACTGCAAAAGTATGTCAATTCGTAGGGTAACGGACTTTCCGGAATATGACCATGAGTTAAACATGCCCTAATTATCCTTTATATAGCTTAGTTATAGGCTTAGAGGTGTTTGGTGCGCAAAAATAAACTTTTAAGTCATGCAGGGACTAAAAGTGTCAAAAAGTACACAAGTTTGCATCTTCGCGCATATCTCACATTCTGAATATATCCGGACATCCAAAAATTTATGTAAGCACTAAAATATTTTATTTTAGGGTTTAGAATGATAAAATCCCATTCGTCGCGTAATTTGTATCATTTTTAGCGTCCGTTCGTGTTTTGTCGTAATTCGTCGAACAACGTGACCATACGGCCAAACAAACCGACATCCGGCATATTTTTGAGCATGTTTCATGTCCCTTATGTTTAGGAATTATTGTAGAGCCTTGAAAATGGCTTAACGGGCCTTATACGCGTCAGAAAAGCCATTAAACATAGTTCAGGGACTGAAACTGCACATTCTGGAAGTTATTTGCTGGGCTGGACTGTTAGGCGGGCCGCGTAAGGCCACACAGACCCCTACGCGGGCCGTGAGACCTGCACTGATGCAGAACAGCTACAGACAGCCTGTTTGTTGCTGGTTTTTGTTCAATCTGGTTTCCTATACTCACACACAAGACTCTAGGGGCTGCCCACTGAATTAAAACATGGTTTTATACCTGTCATGATCTGGTCATAACATCCCGACACTTGTCACGATCCTACGAAGACCCAAAAACTATAAATAGGAGGTGTGTTTCTTTGTTTATGCACACCACTTCCCAAAATATGCTCATTACTCTCAACTAGGTGGAGCCTGAACCTTTGGGAACCATCATTCAATCCATTGGACCCTTGTAAGTGTCCTTAACCTTCCTTAATTCAGTGTTACTTAGTTTATTAGCCTAAAGTCAAACCGTCGTAATTAGAGTTTGACTTCGTGTTTAATTAGAATTTGTCCAGTCAAATCTCAAATTGAAAGTACCTATGAGTTGGTAATTATGTGGGTAATAACCCCTCAAAAGGGCACCCTCTGATTCCCACTCTAACTAGGCCAATTGTCGGGTCAAACTTGATTAGAAAAAGTCAACAGAAAGCAATTTTTCAAATAAATGCATAATTAACAATGTAGAAGCTATGCAACCTGTTTTATCACTAATATAACTTGGTAATTAATGTAGAACATGTCTAAACATGTTCAACCCGACAATTTTCAGTATAGGCTCGGTTCGGAACCGAAAGTCGCATAATTAGACTTTTGCTTTGACTTTCAGTTCTGACCCAATGTGGCATGATTTAGAAATTCCTTAGAACTTTATTAGGACCAGGTTACATGTTAGTATAACCCTCTTTGATTATACAACTTGGTTAATTAGTTATCCGATTCATATGCATGTTTCCGTTATATGCCTAAATGTTGACTATTATGCCCTTTTGACCTTAAAATGAAATTTTTGAAAATGTGAGAGGATAGAAACCTTTATTACTGATTTATAAACTTGCCCTAAAAATTTGACATCAGTTTGAGGTCTAGATTAGGAGTTATGCTCATTAGCGTAATTGAAATAGCTTTTTATTAATTAAACGGCGTAATTAGCATAAAGCCTATCTAAACCCAATTTTTGATACCAAAATTTATACCCACTGATATAATATAATATTTTGGGATTTTTGAAAATTTTTATTTATTTTTAGGCTGAGCATAACATAGGGTTCTAGCTTTGATTCGGTTATTGTCGGTTTTGCCCTTTTGGCCTATAAAAAGAGTTTTACAAATCATTTTGATACCAAACCTTTTTATACTGATCTTATATGATAAATAAAATATTTTAAGCCTTCTGGAATAATAAAATTATAAGCTTTCGTTATAAAACCCGGAAATCGCTTAAAATCGTCTTTTTACGCATTTTAAGCGCATAGTATGTATTAAAAATATTTTAAATATATATAATACTTGATACCTACAGATATTTCAAGTAAGTTATCATACTTTAGCAGTAAGCAAAAGTTTTAAACTCAGATTTCCAGATTTGACCTTTAAACCTTAGGTGAAATTACCAAAATACCCTTCGGTGCATAGTTTGGTTATAAATGATAAATTTCACATATATGTAATACCCTACTGATATAACTTATTTAAAATAAGTATTTTTACTGATTATATCAGACCTGAAACTCAGATTTATATTAAATCTCTTTTATAACCTTTTAAATGACCAAAATACCCCTACGGGGTATAATTTGAGTTAAAATTCGTTTTGGACATAATAGAAGATATCTTACTGATTTCACAACATATTTAGGGCATATTAACTTAGGAAACCTGTATATGGCTCTTATGGTTACCCGTTACTCATTTTTCGCGTGCGGTTCGGTTTATGTAACTAGTTTGCATAAATTAGCCGAAACGGGTCAAACCTTATCATTTTTTTCTCAAAATCCAGAATGTGTTTAGTTTACCCATATTAAAAAAGTATACAAGCTTGTCGGGTCTAAACCACATTCTAATCCGGTCTTCGCTTAATCTTGCGTCTGAACCGTATATCCTCCTTTAAAACTAGCCGGTCTAAGCATAGGCTTATTTAAGACCCGTTAGGAATCTAATAGGTTATTAAAAAACCTTCGTTCCAGATTTAGGAACCCAGTAAAAGCTATCTGCATATGCTAATTGAATACGGTTGAGATAAATTGAATAATTGCTCAGGTAAATACTTTTAACTTATTTTCCCTTTGCTGGGCTGGACTGTTAGGCGGGCCGCGTAAGGCCACACAGACCCCTACGCGGGCCGCGAGACCTGCACAGATGCAGAACAGCTACAGACAGCCTGTTTGTTGCTGGTTTTTGTTCAATCTGGTTTCCTATACTCACACACAAGACTCTAGGGGCTGCCCACTGAATTAAAACATGGTTTTATACCTGTCATGATCTGGTCATAACATCCCGACACTTGTCACGATCCTACGAAGACCCAAAAACTATAAATAGGAAGTGTGTTTCTTTGTTTATGCACACCACTTCCCAAAATCTGCTCATTACTCTCAACTAGGAAGAGCATGAACATTTGGGAACCATCATTCAATCCAGTGGACCCTTGTAAGTGTCCTTAACCTTCCTTAATTCAGTGTTACTTAGTTTATTAGCCTAAAGTCAAACCGTTGTAATTAGAGTTTGACTTAGTGTTTAATTAGAATTTGTCCAGTCAAATCTCAAATTGAAAGTACCTATGAGTTGGTAATTATGTGGGTAATAAACCCTCAAAAGGGCACCCTCTGATTCCCACTCTAACTAGGTCAATTGTCGGGTCAAACTTGATTAGAAAAAGTCAACATAAACCAATTTTTCAAATAAATGCATAATTAACAATGTAGAAGCTATGCAACCTGTTTTATCACTAATATAACTTGGTAATTAATGTAAGAACATGTCTAACCATGTTGAACCCGACAATTTTCAGTATAGGCTCGGTTCGGAACCGAAAGTCGCATAATTAGACTTTTGCTTTGACTTTCAGTTCTGACCCAATGTGGCACAATTTAGAAATGCCTTAGAACTTTATTAGGACCAGGTTACATGTTAGTATAACCCTCTGTGATTATACAACTTGGTTGATTAGTTATCCGATTCATATGCATGTTTCCGTTATATGCCTAAATGTTGACTATTATGCCCTTTTGACCTTAAAACGAAATTTTTGAAAATGTGAGAGGATAGAAACCTTTATTACTGATTTATAAACTTTCCCTAAAAATTTGACATCAGTTTGAGATCTAGATTATGAGTTATGCTCATTAGCGTAAATGAAAAGCTTTTTATTAATTAAACGGCGTAATTAGCATAAAGCCTATCTAAACCCAATTTTTGATACCAAATTTTATACCCACTGATATAATATAATATTTTGGGATTTTTGAAAATTTTTATTTATTTTTAGGCTGAGCATAACATAGGGTTCTAGCTTTGATTCGGTTATTGTCGATTTTGCCCTTTTGACCTATAAAAAGAGTTTTACAAATCATTTTGATACCAAACCTTTTTCTACTGATCTTATATGATAAATAAAATATTTTAAGCCTTCTGGAATAATAAAATTATAAGCTTTCGTTATAAAACCCGGAAATCGCTTAAAATCGTCTTTTTACGCATTTTAAGCGCATAGTATGTATTAAAACTATTTTAAATATATAAGACTTGATACCTACTGATATTTCAAGTAAGTTATCATACTTTAGCAGTAAGCAAAAGTTTTAAACTCAGATTTCCAGATTTGACCTTTAAACCTTAGGTGAAATTACCAAAATGCCCTTCGGTGCATAGTTTGGTTATAAATGATAAATTTCACATATATGTAATACCCTACTGATATAACTTATTTAAAATAAGTATTTTTACTGATTATATCAGACCTGAAACTCAGATTTATATTAAATCTCTTTTATAACCTTTTAAATGATCAAAATACCCCTACGGGGCATAATTTGAGTTAAAATTCGTTTTGGGCATAATAGAAGATATCTTACTGATGTCACAACATATTTAGGGCATACTAACTTAGGAAACCTGTATATGGCTCTTATGGTTACCCGTTACGCATTTTTCGCGCGCGGTTCGGTTTATGTAACTAGTTTGCATAAATTAGCCGAAACGGGTCAAACCTTATCATTTTTATCTCAAAATCCAGAATGTGTTTAGTTTACCCATATTAAACAAGTATACAAGCTTGTCGGGTCTAAACCACATTATAATCCGGTCTTCGCTTAATCTTGCGTCTGAACCGTATATCCTCCTTTAAAACTAGCCGGTCTAAGCATAGGCTTATTTAAGACCCGTTAGGAATCTAATAAGTTATTAAAAAACCTTTGTTCCAGATTTAGGAGCCCAGTAAAAGCTATCTGCATATGCTAATTGAATATGGTTGAGATAAATTGAATAATTGCTCAGGTAAATACTTTTAACTTATTTTCCCTTATACGGGCTTGGGGTACGGTATATAAAATACCACTTGGTCGGGCATTGAATTTTTAATCGTATGAAGGTTACTTTATTGAAATGACCCGTTTGAATTGTTTTGTTTGCTTAAAACCTTTGGGGGGTTAATGACCATGTCCCGGATATCCTTGGCATCATTCATAGAAATGGCCACGACCTAAGCACGGGGTGTAGGCCTACACCCGCCTGTGCGTATATAAATAATAAGGTATAACCGCCGGTTTTGAGAATAACTCGCCGCAGGACTATATCATGTGGTGTGTCTATTAATCTTTAACCCGGTGTCAATCCGGGCTACTGAACGTGTAACGAACATGTAATTCTTTTACAAGTTTATATATAAATAATTATCCCAAGTTATAAAATGTTTTGTGCCTTGTGCATTCAAATCAATTTTTTTAAACCTTTTCAAAATGAGTCAGTTAATTGTATTTACCAGTGTAAACTGACGTATTTTCCCAAAAAGGCTAAGTGCAGGTACTAATCGAAATAGGCTGGCCTCTCCTAGCATCAATAAAGAGTCTTGCAAGCTTAGATGCCTTTAAATCTGTTGAACAAAGTGTCCTCTTTTATTTGATCCGCCTGTGGATCTTTTTCAGCCATTTTGTGATCCTTGATATTACACTTTATTCGGTTGAAAGAAATCTATCTTTTGCTTCCGTTGTGCATTTAAATTGTGTTGTTTGACTATGATGATATCAACTACGTCACGATACTCCCCACCGGGCCCACCGGTAATACGTGGAAATATCGGGATGTGACAGGTTGGTATCAGAGCCAACATTGAGTGAATTAAACACTAGTCTTTTGTGTTTAATCTCAGTGACACGGTAGCGCATTCCTTGACCTTCTGAGTCTAGACTTAACGTAGGAATACTCTCATCTCTGTTCGGAGAATTATTGCTTTCAATTCTATATTTTTTTATATTTGTCGCCAAGCAAAGAAGTCGTAATGGAAATTCTCCCCATTTGAAGCCTAGGAAAGGCCGAGCTTCGTACTGCGACTAGGATTAACGTGCAACCAAGGAGAAAACATTCAGAAATAAAATGAAGAAGAAACTCCTTTTTCTGAAGTTTGTTTCCTTAGTAAACCCTTATAAGGGCATACTTATCTTTGTGTCCCTTCATGGACAACATTATTTCTTTCAAGTCCCGTTTAGGGCAATTCTGTACCTCTTTTGAAATCAATGGAATGTTTTACCTAAAATTCATTTATATCATTATATATGAATATAATATATGAAATAAATTGGAATATCATTCCTTTTTGTAAATGATCTGTCAGTATATATATATTAAAAAGGAATCTTAAAAGGGTATAACCTAGCTTGAATGTCATTAAAGACCTGGCTATGATGGTAAAACTTGTTTAAAAGAGATTCAAATCCTTATTAACATCTCACTTTAGGATTGTTCTGCGTTAAATATTAAAAAGAATCTTAAAAGTAAAACCTAGCCTAGATGTCATTTCAGACATGGCCAGGATGGTAAAACCTATTTAAAAAGATTCCAATCCTTGTTAACATCTGAAAACATGTTAACACTCCTGACAACAGGTGATGCGATAAAATCACACTGGTCATCTTTATATTAGGAACTTCCAAACCCCTTATTTAGCCTGAATGATCAATAGGAATCATGGCTAATAAACGTCGAACATGATGTATACATCAAAACATCCATTTAAGATGTATGCCTATGGGCAAAGATATAATCATGACAAAGATAGTTTTATTTCATAACTTCCTGCCAAAAGGCAATGAACTATGAAATTATCCGACCCAAAGGATCATTGATTATGTTTTAAAATTTCCCTAGTGACAAGGCCTCTGTGCCATCAAAAAGTCCTTTGTAACAAGCCCTTGTGCTATATATAAAATGTCGGTACGACATTGACAGTCGTGACTTATGTCCCCTGTCTAATAAATATGAAGGATTATATTCCGTTTAAACGCCAAAGATGGATTATTTAAAAACCTAGGCAAAACATAATCAAAATAAGTTTTATACTATCTATTGGCCTATATGGTTTATTTGCACCATGGCTATTTAATTATCAAGTTCGACAATTCACTATATAATTAAACAAATTATTACTACTTGGTTTGTAGCCTTCAAAGCCTCACCATGGCTGACTCATCTGAAGCTCACAATCATCCAGTTGATCAGAATAATGATGCAAGACTGAACTTAACGGGCACCGAGTTACAGGCTATGTTAGATACAGCCGTAAACAAAGTCGTGGACCGAGCATTAAAGGATCATAAGCGAAAGTGCGATAATACCCCAAATAAAGGTTACAAAAAGGGTAAGACCGGTTCAAACTATAACCAGTCCAAGCCAAAGGAGGCAAAACCCAAATGTAAAACCTGCGGGAAGAAGCACTTCGGAAAATGTTTCTATGAACAGACCAGGGGATGTGTCATCTGTAAAGAGATGGATCACAAGACCCATGAATGCAAGTACTTGAAGGACGCCACATGCTATGGTTGTGGCGAGAAGGGGCACATAAAGAACTGCTGCCCAAAGAAAGCGACTAAAGGGAAAGGCACTTTAGATTCACAAGCTAAGCCTTGTGGAATTTGTAATAAGGAAGGGCACAAGACTTTGGAGTGCCAAGACATAAAGGACGCAACCTGCTATGGTTGCAATGAAAAAGGGCACATCAAAACTAATTGCCCAAATAAAACCAAGAAGCCTGGGGAGGCTAAGAAGACCAAAGCTGAGGGCTCTCAAATGAATGCTCAAGAGATCATTCAGGAAGACAATGTCACAACAGGTACTTTCATTATCAATGACGTTTATGCTAGAGTATTATTTGATTTAAGTGCAGATAAGTCTTTCGTAGACAATAGATTTTGTAAATTATTAAATATGTCTGTTAAAACTCTAAGCGTTAAGTATGGAGTAGAATTGGCCGATGGTACCTCAGAGAATGCTTCAACAATATTAGATGGATGTTTTATATCCATTAGGAATCATTCTTTTCCGCTGTCCTTGTTTCCGTTAAAGTAAAGGAACTCGATATAGTGATAAGAATGGATTGGTCGTCTTGTAACCAAGCCCATATTGTGTGTGATAAGAAGCCAGTAGTTATCAAGACTCCTTATGGTGAGCCTTTGACAATTCAAGGAGACACATGGTACGGATTGCCTAAGCACTTGTTGAATTTGGTATTTAACACCAAAGCTCCGAGTATGGAAAACTCAGAAGAGACAAACAACAGTCGCGATGCTAGAGATGCGACCAATGTTAATGGTGCACCAAATGTGAACCTCAATGTTGATAGAGTTAATCTCCAAAATGGTAATCAACGCAGCTATTAGAAAGGCTATGAGAAAAGTCATAAAAATGTTCAAGAAGCCGAATGTTGCTTGCTCTAAAACACATGTCGCTGCTCATGAGAAGAGCTTTATCCATACTTCAAATGCGAAGAATAACCCAAACAAAATCATACATGGCAAGGAGCCCCATTCTTTTAGGATGTACTTAAAGGTACTTCGTCTCTTGGAAGTTGATGTGTGTAAAATGCAACATATAAATTACATCAAATGAGGCATAAAACTAACCCTTTTTAAGTACTAATATTGGAAAAAGAGTGTTTTTGTCTTCCTTTTGTATTTTCAGGATTAAATGAGCTCAAAAACACAAAAGAAGCAAAAAGACAGCTAAATCCAACATAAATACAAGAAAAGGAACATAAGTGGACTGCCCGACCCCTCAACGGCATCTTCCCAAGCAAAATAGAGAAGGCAGAAGACTGAACACGCCCCGTGCTCAGCCAGCACGGGGCCGTGCCCAAGAAGCAGCAGAAAAGACAAACCTATAGAAGCTTCTATTGCCCACCACGGGGCCGTGCCCAGTGAACACGGGGGCGTGGCGAAAGTACAGCAGGCGCATTAATTGTAATTGCGAATTACAATTAATGAAGAGAGAGAATGTCAGACAGGCACGGGGGCGTGTCCAGCAGACACGGGGCCGTGCCCAGCCTTCTGTTCAGCCTATAAATAGGAGTGCTTGGTTTCATTTCAACTCATCCCTTGGCACACCACCTCTCTCACACTTCATCCGCCACCCACCACCATCACAACACCATCATCCACCACCATCATCCATTGTCCATCGTAGAGTGTGTGAGTCGTCTCGGGATCCAAGATTGATCGTAAGAGTTCTTGACAATCAATGCTTGCCTAAGTCTCTTACATCACTTGGTGAAGACAAAGTGTCTAGTATAATACTTTTTATTTCTAATCTTTTGCACTTTTTATTTGGTTTTGTATTAATGACTTTAATAACTAGTTACTTATGTTGAAGGTGATTTTTCCTTATCGTTTGTCCGTGGTGTCTTGGCATTATTTTACTGTCTATATAAAATAAAGGATTTTCACCATTCATATCTCCACGGTCTATATGGAGGTATGTTGGCTACCTGGTCGGGGGTTAAGGGAACGGTTTGGTAAAGGTCTTGCCATTGTTCAGCGTTTAGAGGTCCTGCAATGGACCTGGGTCAAATTTAGTAGGACCTCCTTCAATACTTAACGGTATTGGATGGCGGGGGTCCAAACTCTTTGATCCCCTCATAAGTTAACTACTATTAATACTATAACCCGGCTATTTAGGACTGTATCCCTGCTGACTCAGACTGCTTAGTCGAGGGTAACGTCACCGCCAAAAGCGGGGCCTACCATAATATTGCATTAATAACTTAATTCATTATCTTCCAATAATCCACCCTTTTAGGATTGTATCCTTGCTGACTCAAACTACTGGGGTGAGGGTAACGTCACCTTCAAAAGAGGGGCCTACCACAATAACTAAGATAATCTCTTAATTATGTGCAAAAGTGCGGAAATAATCAAAGGTTATACTAGATACGAGTCGGAACCAAGTGATTCATCTTGTCTATCTGTTTTTCTTTTTATTTTATTTTCAGCATTTTAGTTAGTTTTATTTTTTAGTTTAAAACTTTTTTCTAACCTTTTTATTTTGATTAGACGTTGAGGATAAACCGGTACTAAAAGCTCTTGTGTCCTTGGACGACCTCGGTATCTTACCAACGCTATACTACGCTCACGATGGGTGCACTTGCCCATATGTGTGTTTAGTGTTAGTAAAATATCGTGTTTTATAAATTTAAAACTTGGCTAAAAATAAGTGTTAAAAGGGCTTAAAATATACACCTAATATATATAACACTTCACACGCATCAAGTTTTTGGCGCCGTTGCCGGGGACACAAGGATTTTAAGAAAGTTAGAAATCAACGGCCTAATCATTTTTTTTATTTTTTTTAGGATTTTCTTAGTTTTTTCAGCTTCTGCAGAGCTCAGCACGGGCCGTGCCTGGTCAGACACGGGCCGTGCCCAGCATCATCACTGGCAGTTTTTATTTTCTGAGTTACAGAGAGCTGAGCACGGGGCCGTGTCGGTGCAACACGGGGTCGTGTCCAACTCCCAGTAACTGGGATACAGAAAACAATTACTGTACTTCTGACCACGGGCCGTGTTCACTGAGCACGGGGCCGTGGTGAACAATCTGACCAACGTTCTTTTATGTTTTTATTGCAGGACTTGGAACCTAGGCGCCACATTTGAACCTCCTACGTAGTGCATGAGCTCCAGTTCTAGTAGAGACATAAAAGAACCTCTAGAAGAACCCGAACGCTTTCTCAGAAAAAGACTTAAAGCTAAAAATCAAGAGAAAGTTTCGGGGGACCCACTTCCAATGGCGGACCAACGTACCCTCATGGATTACCTACGACCCACCGTAGGCAATCTTGGCGCCGCTATCATTGCACCGAATGTCGAAGCCAACAACTTCGAACTTCGGCCGCATTTGATACAAATGCTCCAAAACTCCGCAACCTTCCATGGGCTTGCGGACGAGGATCCCCATCTACATATTACTAATTTCTTGGAAATATGTGATACTTTTCGGATCAATGGAGCATCAAACGACGCCATTCGCCTTAGGATGTTTCCATTTTCACTAAAAGACCGAGCCAAGGCTTGGCTCAACACCCTCCCAGTTGGCTCGGTAAACACCTGGGATGAACTAGCCCAAAAGTTTCTATATAAGTATTTCCCTCCTGCTAAAACGGCTAAACTAATGACTGAAATTAATACATACTCACAAGAGGATGGGGAATCCTTATATGAAACTTGGGAAAGGTTCAAGGAGCTTCTAAGAAAGTGTCCCCATCACGGTCTAGCGGTATGGCAACAAGTATCCACTTTCTACAACGGATTGTTGCCACACACAAGACAGACACTTGATTCAAGCTCCGGGGGACTTTTAGGTAATCGTCGCCCAAATGAAATATATAATCAAATTGAGGAAATTGCCCAAACCAATTTTCAGTGGCACACTCCCCGAGGTAATAAATCTATTGCCCCGGGCGCCCATGAGGTTAATGAAAGCACCTCTTTACAAGCCCAAATCGAGGCCCTCTCTTCGAAAATAAAAAAACTTGAAATGAAAAAAACGGCCTCGGTTATGGCCTGTGAAGGGTGTGGTGGGTCACATGAAAATTGGAGTTGTATGAAATAATTAGATGAACAAGCAGAAACGATAAACTACATTGATAATAGACCTAGGCCGTCGGGTCCTCCAACGGGTACCTACAACCAAGGATGGCGTAACCACCCAAATCTTGGTTGGAGGGATCCCGGCAATAGTAGTAACCAACAAAACCAACGAACTAATTTTCAACAACCACAAAATTTCTCTCAACAACAAGGTGGAAGAGAAAGGCTTGAAGATACCCTATCTCGCCTCATCTCCGACACCGAAAAGAAAAACTCGGATCGATTTCAACAATTGGAATCGAATTTTAGAAATCAACAAGCTAGCATTCAAAACGTTGAAAAACAATTAAATCAACTAGCTCAAAATTTCTCCGAGAGACCACAAGGCGCGTTACCAAGTAATACCGAAACCAACCCAAAGGCACAAGTACACCTCATCACGTTGAGAAACCGAACCGTGGGTCCCGAGGATGAGCCCTTAGCACCAATTGAAGGAAGTCAACGCCAAAACACTACTTCACCCACACCCACACCTCAACCAGAAAAGACTCCTTCAACAAATCAAGAGGCCACCAAAACTCATCCGATTCCGTACCCCGGTAGGTTAAATCGTCAAAAGACCGATGAGCAATTCGCAAAGTTCGAAAGTTTACTAAAACAATTACAAGTTAATATTCCTTTTATTGAGGTCCTAACCCAAATGCCTAAATATGCAAAATTCATGAGGGATTTCCTCACTCACAAAAGGAAAATTGAATCATTGCAATTAGTTAACTTAGGCGAAGAATGCTCAGCCTTAGTACTCAACAAACTTCCACAAAAGAAAATCGACCCCGGGAGCTTCACAATCCCTTGCTCGATTGGGAAGTCACCCGTCCGTAATGCTTTAGCCGATCTTGGGGCTAGCATCAACCTCATGCCCACGTCAATGTTCAAGCGACTCGGCCTAGGAACGACAAGCTCTACAAAGATGAGCATACAACTCGCCGACAGGTCCGTCAAATTTCCACAAGGTGTCGCTGAAAATCTGCTAGTCAAGGTTGACAATTTCGTCTTTCCAACCGACTTTGTCATCCTAGACATGGAAGAAGACACCGATGTCCCTCTCATCCTCGGGAGGCCATTTCTAGCCACCGCCCAAGCAGTGGTGGATATGAATGACGGAACTCTAACATTGAAGTTTGGAGATGAGGAAGTAAAATTTGAATGTGGAAAGAAAGTAGAGGAAGAAGACCCGGTCAACTACATGAAGGTCATAGACTCAAGCTTGGATGACGCTCTCCGACGGTGTAACATGGGATGCAATACATCCCACTTGGGTAACATATGACGAGGCTTTGGGTCTAGCCAAGGACCCTTATAAACGTGGCGCACCACGGAGGCATTGCGCGGAACTATCCTTAGTTTAATTTAGATTAATTTTTATGTTTTCTAGTTAGTTTTAATTTTCAGGAATAAAACACACTCATGGTGGTAAGGGATGAAAAGGGGAACAAGAAAAATGACCTCATGCACAAGAACAAGGCAACCCGACAACTTTCTCCATTACAGAAGGTTCAACACGGGCCGTGCCCAACCAACACGGCCCCGTGCTGAACCCCCTGCAGAAAAATGCCCAGTTCAGGTAACTGGACACGGGCCGTGTTCACCAGACACGTCCCCGTGTCCAGGCTTCTGTTTCTTTTCTTTAATTTCTGTTACTGGCACCTGAACACGGGGCCGTGTCCGGTCCCCACGGGGCCGTGTCCAGACTACCAGTAACATAAATTTTTGCTTTTAACACCATTTTACACATCTAATCAACCTAAAAAATTATTTTTGGGACACATTGAGGACAATGTGTAATTTAAGTGTGGGGGGGATGCTAAAACCTTGAATTTTGCAAGTCCTAAATACAAGCCTTACACAAAACTCGATTGGAACCGCTAATCGCCCCAAATTTTTTCAAAAATTTCAATTTTTTTACTTGTCTAGGTTTAACTCGGGAAATTCAAGTTCTCAAAAAGGTTATATTTTTCCGAATTTACAACCGATAGCGTAGTGATAAAAAGAACCAACATAAGAAAATTATGAAAAGGCATGGCAAACTTAGTTAAAATTTGATTATATATACTTGATCACATAAAAACCCATTCCCACAAAAGTGAGTTTTGAGCCTTTATTGAGCATACAAATACATATCATTAAACTAAATGCTCATTTTTCGTTTCTTGTGTGAATAGCCGCTTGGTTCTTACAACTCTAGAACTTGCCATGACGATACATTCCCGGTCCTTATCAACTTAAACCCGAGTAAGTAAATGATGGAGGCATTAGGACTAACCCTTTTTATTTCTACACCATTATTTTTCTTTTTCTTTTACCACCTACCCAAAAATCCCCCTAGTTAGCCCCTTTGAGCCTAAACCTTTTCATTTCATCACCCAAACCAAAAACCCTTTTTACCCAACAAAACCTTTTTCATTTTTAACCCTTTGTTTTAGTAACAAGTTCGGTTTTTCGTATGTTTGAAAAAAAAAATATGTGTTGATGATGAAGCAAAAGAAAATAAACAAACAAGTTCATCAAAAATAACTTTGTTTGAATAAAAGCTTCATCAAAATAAAAGTTACAAAAAAATAGAAAGTCCTACGAAAACCGACACTTGTTACGCTTTTCGCCCTTTTTCTACTAACCACTATCCCAACCACCTACCTTTAACCCAAGCCTAACCCTTAACCCACAAAGTCCTCTTGATATTTACAAATGTATAAAAGTTAAAAAGGAGGAGGATTGATTGCTTGGCAAGCTTATGGTAGGAATAAGTTCCATGCCGCTCTCGAGTGATTCACTAAAAATACACCTTCGGCCGAGTGTGAGTGATTTCTCCCGTGAGGTATGTGAACTTGTATATAAATGGAATTTTAAAAAGGCATGTTATGCCCAAATAAGTAATTTCTCCTATGAAACGTTCTAAATAAATCATTACGAATAGGATTGTAAATAGATAAAAATAAAACCCAAAAAGATCTTGGATTCCCAACACTCTACGACAAGCCAAAACCTTCTCTTCTACCCATTCCATTTGGGAGTGTAAGCCACATATTAAAGAGTTTTGCTTGAGGACAAGCAAAAGTTCAAGTGTGGGGGTATTTGATGTGTGTAAAATGCAACATATAAATTACATCAAATGAGGCATAAAACTAACCCTTTTTAAGTACTAATATTGGAAAAAGAGTGTTTTTGTCTTCCTTTTGTGTTTTCAGGATTAAATGAGCTCAAAAACACAAAAGAAGCAAAAAGACAGCTAAATCCAACATAAATACAAGAAAAGGAACTTAAGTGGACTGCCCGACCCCTCAACGGCATCTTCCCAAGCAAAATAGAGAAGGCAGAAGACTGAACACGCCCCGTGCTCAGCCAGCACGGGGCCGTGCCCAAGAAGCAGCAGAAAAGACAAACCTATAGAAGCTTCTATTGCCCACCACGGGGCCGTGCCCAGTGAACACGGGGGCGTGGCGAAAGTACAGCAGGCGCATTAATTGTAATTGCGAATTACAATTAATGAAGAGAGAGAATGTCAGACAGGCACGGGGGCATGTCCAGCGGACACGGGGCCGTGCCCAGCCTTCTGTTCAGCCTATAAATAGGAGTGCTTGGTTTCATTTCAACTCATCCCTTGGCACACCACCTCTCTCACACTTCATCCGCCACCCACCACCATCACAACACCATCATCCACCACCATCATCCATTGTCCATCGTAGAGTGTGTGAGTCGTCTCGGGATCCAAGATTGATCGTAAGAGTTCTTGACAATCAATGCTTGCCTAAGTCTCTTACATCACTTGGTGAAGACAAAGTGTCTAGTATAATACTTTTTATTTCTAATCTTTTGCACTTTTTATTTGGTTTTGTATTAATGACTTTAATAACTAGTTACTTATGTTGAAGGTGATTTTTCCTTATCGTTTGTCCGTGGTGTCTTGGCATTATTTTACTGTCTATATAAAATAAAGGAGTTTCACCATTCATATCTCCACGGTCTATATGGAGGTATGTTGGCTACCTGGTCGGGGGTTAAGGGAACGGTTTGGTAAAGGTCTTGCCATTGTTCAGCGTTTAGAGGTCCTGCAATGGACCTGGGTCAAATTTAGTAGGACCTCCTTCAATACTTAACGGTATTGGATGGCGGGGGTCCAAACTCTTTGATCCCCTCATAAGTTAACTACTATTAATACTATAACCCGGCTATTTAGGACTGTATCCCTGCTGACTCAGACTGCTTAGTCGAGGGTAACGTCACCGCCAAAAGAGGGGCCTACCATAATATTGCATTAATAACTTAATTCATTATCTTCCAATAATCCACCCTTTTAGGATTGTATCCTTGCTGACTCAAACTACTGGGGTGAGGGTAACGTCACCTTCAAAAGAGGGGCCTACTACAATAACTAAGATAATCTCTTAATTATGTGCAAAAGTGCGGAAATAATCAAAGGTTATACTAGATACGAGTCGGAACCAAGTGATTCATCTTGTCTATCTGTTTTTATTTTTATTTTATTTTCAGCATTTTAGTTAGTTTTATTTTTTAGTTTAAAACTTTTTTCTAACCTTTTTATTTTGATTAGACGTTGAGGATAAACCGGTACTAAAAGCTCTTGTGTCCTTGGACGACCTCAGTATCTTACCAACGCTATACTACGCTCACGATGGGTGCACTTGCCCATATGTGTGTTTAGTGTTAGTAAAATATCGTGTTTTATAAATTTAAAACTTGGCTAAAAATAAGTGTTAAAAAGGGCTTAAAATATACACCTAATATATATAACACTTCGCACGCATCAGAAGTCAAGAGACTTCAATAGTAAAAAGGGGCCATCAATTGCAGGAAATTGTTGGATGAAGTAGAAACCATTAGGTGTATCAGCGGTTATGCTGGAAAGGACACGATAAGGTATGCATCACAGTCATTCGATGGCAATACCCTTAATTAGAGAGGACATTAATAGAGTCCACAAGAAAGATCCTTTTATACAATATGGGATGGTCCAAGTTTTAAGGGCCTTATTAGAAAAACCTATTATCCGCTTCATAAAATGGAAAAAGATGGGATAAGAATTTTCTGACTCTCACCATAAAAGTTCTAGACTGTCGACAGTATGTTGCAAATTTTAATTCATTGGCTGAGATAGTACCCTATTCCATTTACCCAAAATCTAAGCTTAATGCAAATAATTATTGGTGGTTAGCATCGGCAATAAGAGGGCACATTAAAGTTTCAAAGCCTGCTCATTATAAATCCATTATGGATCTACCTCAGCTACTCACGTTATATAGATTAAGAAATAACCAGTCAAAGCTGAGACTGCCCAAAAATTTGTCAAAGATTTTACAGCTAAGTTTAAAAGGATTAAGAATGGAGGCGTTTAACCCTCCTGATGAATGATTAGAGGCGGTTCACATTAATAATGACACTAGATAAATCCTTTATTGTGATTTTATTGCTAAGAGTTACGTTTGGTTTCAGGTGCTGCTAAGTCTCTCATAAGACCATAAGCTTAGCAAACTTTTAAAAATTTTCCCGAAAGAACCCAGATATTAAGTGTAAGGTAAAACTTACAGGCGAAATCATAAGAACCCTTTCTTCTGTTCCTGTCTGAAACCTTCAGTCGTAGAATTCTAGAAGTATCCTCTCTCTAGAGGAAGTGCGTCAGCATATATAGTTGATATCTCTTTAATCTCTATCGATTGCGAATACCAGATGGTATGATAAAAGCGCCATATGAGGATTGGTATATCTTAATATGTTCCATAGATTGCTTCCATGCCTGATCAGTATGGAGGTTTAATGCATGGGACCACAAAGATATTCCGATGGTCATATGGTACTAAAGTCAGCTAATGGTATTCCAAGAAGATATCCAGAATGGAAGTTTCCAAGTAAATGTCTCCGATTAAGGAATTCATGGACTTGTAACAAAAATGTGTCACTTATTTGACACAAGCAATGATGGATGAACTGGAGCCTGAGATTTGGAAAATCTCTGTAACCTCCTTGTATCTTGATTTTCTTCTCCTAGGACTACCCTGTTTACCTCCTGAAAGGCAAGCAGAGTTAAGATTTATATCCCATTTAGGGTTGTATTATTATAAAATCTCCAAGACGGCTAGTACCATCATTGGAAGAATCGAAGCCCTGATTAAGTGAGTTTTAAAATAGAGGATTCATATAGCCTAACTCAATATTTTGAGAATTCGGTATAGTTAATTAAGAAAGACGGTTCATTTTGCTTATGCATTGATTACCGCAACCCTAATTAGGCAACAATTAAGAATTGCCATCAGCTGCCCAGGATCGTCGACTTGTTCGACTAACTGTAAGGATTAGCTATTCCTTAAGGTTGGTTTTAAGCAGTAGTTGGAATAACCACCTCACCTTAAATAAGTTTTTCTAAAATAGTCAATATATAAGTATCAAGGTTGCTCCTTTGGAGACCTTGTATAGATGAAATATCAAAATGTCCGTTGATGGACGGGACTTTGGGAAGTCCAATTACCAGGATCTGAAAGTTGCCTTGGAAACAACGAATAAGATCAAACAAACCGTAATCGTCAGAAGGTTGCCAGCGATTGGCAGAAAATCAAGGACTAATGAAAGTCGCGAACCTCTTAAGTCCTTGATAAGGAATAAGGTTCAATTGAAGGTATCACCCCAAGAAGGGTGTGCTGAATTTTTTTTTAAATTTTCGGGCTAATTAAGTTCTGATATATAGAATCATTCGAGGAAATCGAATATGTCAAGGTTGGTAACCTATAAGCTAAAATTTACCTGAGGAACTTGATGAAAATCAATGTGACCCACCTTAGTGATTTAAGGATATGTTTCGCCAATAAGTCGAAAGCATTGTCACCTAATGACATGCAGCTTAATAAAATTTATGGTTTGATGAGAAACCCGTATCAATTAAGGATCGACAGGTTAAGAAACTCCGAAAGAAAGTATGTACCTATTGTATAGGTTAACTGAGATGCCCTTAGAGGCCCAAATATGTTATGGAGGTTAAGTCCGTGATACGTCAGAAAGTACTTCCATTACTTAAACAAATCTCAAGGTCGAGATTTTGTTTAAGGGGGTGAGGATGTAACACCTCGTAAAATCACGTCCAATGATGTATTGACACGTGTAATAAACCCTAATGAAGTCAAACATTGAATTTAAGGGACTAATTTTTTTAAAAATCGAAAACCTTGATTATGAAAGGACTGGAAGTGTTAGTATACCTAAAATAAGTTTTGAAATAACCTCTTACGATAACTATATTCACAAATGGGCCACTTGATGATCGAGTGTAGCCGTTTGCGAAATCAATTGAAAGTTTGCGCAATGAAGGGTTAAAAGCGTCAACATGTTGATTCTTACCTCTGAGTGGCCTCTTAATAAACCGGGAGCTTCATGATATTAGATTATACTCTCTGGAATGCCAATTATTGGCCGTCTAAGGTTTTATGCCTATAAGTAAAGTTACGCGCAACTTTGCAAGTTAGAGGGACTAAAAGTGTCAATATGTTTAATTATACCTCTGAATGACCTTTTAACGAACCCAAAGCATTGTGATGTTTTTTAATACTCCCAAGAATGCCCAACGTTGATTAGATGAGGCTTCGATGCTATTAAACGATGATATACGCAGGTTTGCGCATTAGAGGGACCTAAAGCGTCAACTTTTGAATCTATGCCTTTTGGTGACCATTTAAGCGATCAAAAGCATATCAATAATTAAACTCATGCTTTGGAATGCCCATTATGGGCCTTGGAAGGCTTGGATATCATTAAACGACATTTCGAGCTACTTTGTGCGAATAAAGGACTATTTGCGTCAAACTGCAAAAGTATATCAATTCGTAGGGTAACGGACTTTCCGGAATATGACCATGAGTTAAACATGCCCTAATTATCCTTTATATAGCTTAGTTATAGGCTTAAAGGTGTTTGGTTCACAAAAATAAACTTTTAAGTCCTGCAGGGACTAAAAGTGTCAAAAAGTGCACAAGTTTACATCTTCGAGCATATCTCACATTCTGAATATATCCGGACATCCAAAAATTTATGTAATCACTAAAATATTTTATTTTAGTGTTTAGAATTATAAAATCCCATTCATCGCGTAATTTGGATCGTTTTAGCGTCCGTTCGTGTTTCGTCGTAATTCGTCGAACAACGTGACCATACGGCCAAACGAACCGACATCCGGCATATTTTTGAGCATGTTTCATGTCCCTTATGTTTAGAAATTATTGTAGAGCCTTGAAAATGGCTTAACAGGCCTTATACGCGTCAGAAAAGCCATTAAACATAGTTCAGGGACTGAAACTGCACATTCTGGAAGTTATTTGATGGGCTGGACTGTTAGGCGGGCCGCGTAAGGCCACACAGAACCCTACGCGGGCCGCAAGACCTGCACAGATGCAGAACAGCTACAGACAGCCTGTTTGTTGCTGGTTTTTGTTCAATCTGGTTTCCTATACTCACATACAAGACTCTAGGGGCTGCCCACTGAATTAAAACATGGTTTTATACTTGTCATGATCTAGTCATAATATCCCGACACTTGTCATGATCCTGCGAAGACCCAAAAACTATAAATAGGAGGTGTGTTTCTTTGTTTATGCACACCACTTCCCAAAATCTGCTCATTACTCTCAACTAGGAGGAGCCTGAACCTTTGGAAACCTTCATTCAATCCATTGGACCCTTGTAAGTGTCCTTAACCTTCCTTAATTCAGTGTTACTTAGTTTATTAGCTTAAAGTCAAACCGTCGTAATTAGAGTTTGACTTCGTGTTTAATTAGAATTTGTCCAGTCAAATCTCAAATTGAAAGTACCTATGAGTTGGTAATTATGTGGGTAATAACCCCTCAAAAGGGCACCCTCTGATTCCCACTCTAACTAGGTCAATTGTCGGGTCAAACTTGATTAGAAAAAGTCAACAGAAAGCAATTTTTCAAATAAATGCATAATTAACAATGTAGAAGCTATGCAACCTGTTTTATCACTAATATAACTTGGTAATTAATGTAGAACATGTCTAAACATGTTCAACCCGACAATTTTCAGAATAGGCTCGGTTCGGAACCGAAAGTCGCATAATTAGACTTTTGCTTTGACTTTCAGTTCTGACCCAATGTGGCATGATTTAGAAATTCCTTAGAACTTTATTAGGACCAGGTTACATGTTAGTATAACCCTCTTGGATTCTACAACTTGGTTAATTAGTTATCCGATTCATATGCATGTTTCCGTTATATGCCTAAATGTTGACTATTATGCCCTTTTGACCTTAAAACGAATTTTTTGAAAATGTGAGAGGATAGAAACCTTTATTACTGATTTATAAACTTGCCCTAAAAATTTGACATCAGTTTGAGGTCTAGATTAGGAGTTATGCTCATTAGCGTAATTGAAAAAGCTTTTTTATTAATTAAACGGCGTAATTAGCATAAAGCCTATCTAAACCCAATTTTTGATACCAAAATTTATACCCACTGATATAATATTTTGGGATTTTTGAAAATTTTTATTTATTTTTAGGCTGAGCATAACATAGGGGTCTAGCTTTGATTCGGTTATTGTCGGTTTTGCCCTTTTGATCTATAAAAAGAGTTTTACAAATCATTTTGATACCAAACCTTTTTCTACTGATCTTATATGATAAATAAAATATTTTAAGCCTTCCAGAATAATAAAATTATAAGCTTTCGTTATAAAACCCGGAAATCGCTTAAAATCGTCTTTTTACGCATTTTAAGCGCATAATATGTATTAAAAATATTTTAAATATATATAAGACTTGATACCTACTGATATTTCAAGTAAGTTATCATACTTTAGCAGTAAGCAAAAGTTTTAAACTCAGATTTCCAGATTTGACCTTTAAACCTTAAGTGAAATTACCAAAATACCCTTCGGTGCATAGTTTGGTTATAAATGATAAATTTCACATATATGTAATACCCTACTGATATAACTTATTTAAAATAAGTATTTTTACTGATTATATCAGACCTGAAACTCAGATTTATATTAAATCTCTTTTATAACCTTTTAAATGACCAAAATACCCCTACGGGGCATAATTTGAGTTAAAATTCGTTTTGGGCATAATAGAAGATATCTTACTGATGTCACAACATATTTAGGGCATATTAACTTAGGAAACCTGTATATGGCTCTTATGGTTACCCGTTACGCATTTTTCGCGTGCGGTTCGGTTTATGTAACTAGTTTGCATAAATTAGCCGAAACGGGTCAAACCTTATCATTTTTTTCTCAAAATCCAGAATGTGTTTAGTTTACCCATATTAAACAAGTATACAAGCTTGTCGGGTCTAAAGCACATTCTAATCCGGTCTTCGCTTAATCTTGCGTCCGAACCGTATATCCTCCTTTAAAACTAGCCGGTCTAAGCATAGGCTTATTTAAGACCCGTTAGGAATCTAATAGGTTATTAAAAACCCTTCGTTCCAGATTTAGGAACCCAGTAAAAGCTATCTGCATATGCTAATTGAATACGGTTGAGATAAATTGAATAATTGCTCAGGTAAATACTTTTAACTTATTTTCCCTTATACGGGCTTGGGGTACGGTATATAAAATACCCCTTGGTCGGGCATTGAATTTTTAATCGTATGAAGGTTACTTTATTGAAATGACCCGTTTGAATTGTTTTGTTTGCTTAAAACCTTTGGGGGGTTAATGACCATGTCCCGGATATCCTTGGCATCATTCATAGAAATGGCCACGACCTAAGCACGGGGTGTAGGCCTACACCTGCCTGTGCCTATATAAATAATAAGGTATAACCGCCGGTTTCGAGAATAACTCGCCGCGGGACTATATCATGTTGTGTGTCTATTAATCTTTAACCCGGTGTCAATCTGGGCTACTGAATGTATAACAAACATGTAATTCTTTTACAAGTTTATATATAAATAATTATCCCAAGTTATAAAATGTTTTGTGCCTTGTGCATTCAAATCAATTTTTTTAAACCTTTTCAAAATGAGTCAGTTAATTGTATTTACCAGTGTAAACTGACGTATTTTCCCAAAAAGGCTAAGTGCATGTACTAATCGAAATAGGCTGGCCTCTCATAGCATCAATAAAGAGTCTTGCAAGCTTAGATGCCTTTAATCTGTTGAACAAAGTTTCCTTTTTATTTGATCCGCCTGTGGATCTTTTTCAGCCATTTTGTGATACTTGATATTACACTTTATTCGGTTGAAAGAAATCTATCTTTTGCTTCCGCTGTGCATTTAAATTGTGTGGTTTGACTATGATGATATCAACAACGTCACGATACTCCCCACCGGGCCCACTGGTAATACGTGGAAATATCAGGGTGTGACAGCATATATATATAAAAAGGTATAACCGACGGTTCGAGAATAACTCACCGCGGGATTATATCATGTGGTGTGTCTATTAATATTTAATCCGGTATTCAGCCCGGGTACTGAACGTATAACGAACATGTAATTCTTTTACAAGTTTATATATAAATAATTATCCCAAGTTATAAAAGATTATTTTGTGCCTTGTGCATTCAAATCAATTTTCTTAAACATTTTCAAAATGAGTCGGTTAATTGTATTTACCAGTGTAAACTGACGTATTTTCCAAAAAGGCTAAGTGCAGGTACTAAACGGAATAGGATGGCTACTCCTAGCTTCAATAAAGAGTCTTGCAAGCATAGATGTTATAAATCTGCTGAACAATGTTTCTTTTAACTTTGATCCGCCTGTGGATCCTTTGCAACCGTTTTGTAATAAATGATATTACTTTCATTCGGTTTGTAATGATTTTATCTTTCGACTTCCACTGTGTATATAAACTGTGATAAATTGTCTATGATGATATCAACTACGTCACGACACTCCCCACCGGGCCCACCGGTAATACGTGGAAATATCGGGGTGTGACAGGTTGGTATCAGAGCCAACGTTGAGTGAATTAAACACTAGCCTTTTGTGTTTAATCTCAATGACACAGTTTGCACATTCCTCGACTTTGGAGTCTAGACAAAGAACTTAGGACTAATTCTGACTTATTTTGTTTTGTCCTTTATTGTTTCTGTTGTTTGTTTTGACAGGACCTACAAAAATGCATCCAAGACTCTGAGGAAGAGGAAGAGGCAAGGGGCCATTCATCGCCCCCAACGATCACGAGGCCGGGCCTTCACACCGGCGAACTCCAACAGACACTTTAAGCAAAAGTCCTCAAGAATACTGGAGGACCCATTTAGAACCCGCGAGGCATTCAGTCTCGCTGAGCTCCTCACCTTCCTACCTCAACTCTTTCGGGCCTCAATCGGAGAACGAGCCCCATAACTCACATCACTCTTTTATACCCCTTCAAAGCCCCAACTCACACCATTCCTTCAACGACCCAACACCCTACTTTCAAAGCCAGTTCAACCCGGAAAACCAAATTGATGAACCAATGGGTTATAACCCTTGGGACCGGAGGACCATTTCTCCATGGACATGGAAGAGGATCCGGAACCTGACCAGCCGCCAACCGGGACACCTACTCACCCCATCAAGATTTCGGATGGGTCGTCATATCATGGATCACCTTATCGTGGTCCAGAAAGTTATCAGGAAAGATTTGCCCAATACGACTGGGTGTTTACTCCCAGTTACCACTCATCACAGCAGCAGGATCCCTCGGAAGATTCGCGTTTTGTAGCGGTTACTCCACCGCCACCACCACCAGTGGAGCAACCACCTCCGGAGCCACCGAGGCGTAGGAGATCAACCGCACGGATGTCCGTGCGAGGGGGAGTCCGTATCAGCACCCCTCAGCATTCAAGTAGTAGTCATTACCGCCACTATACGAAGACCCACAAATGGGTGGGCCTTCGAACCCTGTTTCTGAGGTGGAGTCTGCGCCAGTCGCACGGCCACCGGTGGGTTATGATAACCCAATCCCTACATACACCGGTGTAGTGGCGTATGACCCTTTCGAGCAGCCAGCCCATACTAACTACAACTACGCCGAAGTTGACCCACACCTTGCGGCAGCAAACTACAATGCTCTTCATCCCGAGTGGCCCTTTGGAGTCCCATATCAGGCTGGGTATCCACCCTATGGGTATCAATACCCACCACCTCCTCAACCTCCACAGCATCAGTAGCCCCCGCAGCCGCCACTGTTATCGCCACCGCAGCAGCAGGAGATTCTACAAAGGTTGAGCCAGGTGGAACGGGAGGTTCGGGAGGAGCGTAGAAACAACCGGGGATTTCTTAAAGGTTTGGCCAGCTTAATCAAGGGGAAAAGCAAAAAGGATCATTAAATCCTTTATTTATTTCTATTTCTTTAATGTTCAATCAAGTCCCTGTGTGGACATCTATTTCTGTATTCAGTCCCTGCGAGGACTTATATTTCCAGTTTAGCCCCTGCGTGGGCATGTCATTTCTGTTTAGCCCCTGCGTGGGCAGGTTATTTCTGTTAAGTCCCGTTTAGGGCAATATGTACTCTTTTTAAAATTTTAGTGGCATGTTATCATTTAAATTTTATTTTGTCACTAAATGCATAAATGTAATATGTATGAAATAAGTAAATAAATCCAAAATATGTCATTCCTTTTATAAGATCTGCCTTTAAATATTAAATAAGAATCTTAAAGGATATAACCTAGCCTGCATGTCATTATAAGACCTGGCCATGATGGTAAAACCTGTTTAAAAAGATTCAAATCCTTGTTAATATCTGAAAACATGTTAACATTCCTGGCTAATGTGATTCGTAAAATCACACGTGTCATCCTTATATTGGATTATTCCAATTCCTTCCTTATTACTTAAACATCCAATTGTGATGTAATGCCTACGGGCCATAATCATTGTCATATAAGACAAAAGATAGTTGTAGCCTATGACTCCCTGTCAAGAATGGGTAATGAACTATGATTCAAGCCTTAGTACCTCGATCCTATAAGATCTTGACTTAAAATTTGAATGCGTCCATGTGACTTCGCCTTTTGTGCCATTATTATATTTAATTATAACTAAGGGTTATTAATGAAAAAAAATCCTGAATGAAATACTTAACAAATTAACCAATATTGTTCTTTAATACCATGGTTAATAAGTTAATAAGATGACAAATCTATTATAAACCTCTAAGAAATCATTGTCATCATTTTATGTAGCGATCAAGCTACATGGCAGAGTCTGAAGAAGTCAACAGTCATCCAAGGGAGAATCATGATACTACTAGGATCAACGTAACTGGTGCGGAACTTCAAGCATTGATTGATAATGTTGTTACCAAGGCCATAGATTGGCAGTTTAATGAGTCAAGTGGTACTCGAAGCAAGACCTCATCTATACCCCATTCTAAACCTAAGACTCACTCTGAGGCTCATAGTAAGCCACCTCCTAAACATAATGGATCAAGGAGGGATGACGATCATCACTCCTCAAATCAGCATAGTGTTCCGTCGAAGAAGATTGAGCTCAAACAAGAACCACGTGGTAAGTCCTGTACATATAAGTATTTCGTCTCCTGCAAGCCTAGAGACTTCACAGGGGAGAAAGGAGCCATCGATTGTATGACTTGGCTCGATGAAATGGACACTGTGGTTGATATCAGTGGTTGCGCTGATAGGGACGTTGTGAAGTTTGTATCTCAGTCATTTAAAGGAGAAGCGCTAGCTTGGTGGAGGTCTCTGATCCAAGCTACTAGAAAAGTCCATTTGTATGGCATGTCTTGGGAGCAGTTCGTTAATCTCATCAAAGAAAATTACTGCCCTCAACATGAGGTTGAGAAGATCGAAACCGATTTCCTGACATTGGTTATGAAGAATTTGGACAGTCAGGCTTACCTTACGAGTTTTAATACTATGTCTCGATTGGTGCCTTACTTAGTGACGCCGGAACCAAAGCGGATAGCCCGTTTCATTGGGGGTTTAGCCCCGGAGATCAAAGCCAGTGTGAAGGCATCTCGACTGACTACATTTAGATCCGTAGCCGATCTGGCACTATCGCTTACCCTTGATGCGGTTAGGCAGAGATCGCTGAGAAATTCTGATATAGTGAAGTGAAAACGTGAGGATGAAAACTCACACCGTTCAGACAAGAAGCACAAAGGGAACTCTGACCACAGGAAGAGTTCAGGGTTCAAGAAAGATGACCAACAGTCGGGCGAGAAGCCCAAATGCAAAATCTGTAAGAAGCACCATTTGGGGAGGTGCAGATACGAGTCAAAATTCCAATCACAGCCAGGAGCTTGTGGGATTTCTAAGTCAAATGAGCACAAGACAATAGAGTGCAAGAAGATAAAAGATGCAACGTGCTATAACTGTAATGAGAAAGGGCACATCAAGACCAATTGCCCTAAGTATGCCAAAAAGCCTGAAGAAGTCAAAAAGACCAATGCAAGGGTCTTTCGAATGGATGCACGAGAAGCCGTTCAGGACGATAATGTGATAACAGGTACCTTCCTTATAAATGATGTTTATGCAAGGGTGTTATTTGATTCGGGTGCGGATAAGTCATTTGTAGATGATAAGTTTTGTAAGTTGTTGAATTTACCTATTAAAACCCTAAGCGTGAAATATGAAGTAGAGTTGGCCGATGGTACCTTAGAAACTGCCTCAACTGTGCTAGATGGATGTTTTATATCCATTAGGAACCACTCCTTTCCATTATCCTTACTTCCTTTGAAATTAGCTGGTTTCGACATAGTGATAGGCATGGATTGGTTATCTCATAACCAAGCCCAGATTGTTTGTGACAAGAAACAAGTGGTGATCAAGACTCCGTATGGTGAGCCACTTACCATACAAGGAGATACTCAGTATGGGTTGCCTAAGCAAGTGTCTGTGCTTAAGGCATCAAGGTGTATGAAGAAAGGTTGTGTCATTTATATGGCACAAGTGACTATTGATGAGCCAAAACCCAAGATTGAAGACGTCCCTATCATTTCAGAATACCCTGATGTATTTCCTGAAGAACTACCTGGTTTACCCCCAGATAGGCAAGTGGAGTTTAGAATTGACATTATACCTGGAGCAGCACCTGTTGCAAGAGCACCTTACCGGTTAGCCCCAACTGAGATGAAGGAGTTGAGAACTCAGTTGGATGATTTGTTGGCAAAAGGATTTATTAGACCTAGCTCATCTCCCTGGGGAGCACCAATTCTGTTTGTAAAGAAGAAAGATGGATCGATGCGTCTATGCATCGATTATCGTGAGCTTAACAAGGTCACTATCAAGACCAGATATCCATTGCCCAGGATCGACGATCTGTTCGATCAACTGTAGGGGGCAAGTTACTTCTCCAAGATTGACTTAAGGTCAGGATATCATCAGCTGAATGTTAGAGATGAAGATGTGCACAATACTGCATTTAGAACTCGCTATGGTCACTACGAGTTCTTGGTGATGCTTTTTGGGCTCACTAATGCACCAGCAGCGTTCATGGACCTCATGAATCGCGTTTGTAAACCCTACTTGGACAAGTTTGTCATCTTCTTCATTGATGACATCCTCATTTATTCAAAGAATCAAGCTGATCATGAGAAGCATCTTCGTTGTATTCTTAAACTTCTTCAACAAGAAAAGCTTTACGCCAAATTCTCAAAGTGTGAATTTTGGCTTCGTGAAGTCCAATTCCTTGGACATATGGTTAGTGAGTGTGGTATCCAGGTGGATCCCGCTAAGATTGAGGTTATCATGAATTGGCAAGAGCCGAAGACGCCCACAGAGATTCGCAGCTTCTTAGGCCTGGCAGGATACTACAGGCGTTTTATTGAGAATTTCTCAAGGATTGCAGCACCCTTACTTCGTTGACTAGGAAGAACATTAAGTTTGATTGGGGTCCTAAACAACAAGAATCGTTTGATATACTTAAGCAGAAACTGAGCAATGCTCCTGTGCTGACATTGCCTGAAGGGATTGAAGAATTTGTGGTTTACTGCGACGCATCACACACCGGCATGGGATGTGTACTGATGCAGAAAGGCAAGGTGATTGCCTATGCTTCCCGACAATTAAAGGTGCACGAAAATAATTACACCACCCACGACTTGGAATTGGGTGCCGTTGTGTTTGCACTAAAACTTTGGAGGCATTATTTATATGGTACCAAGTGTGTGATCTATTCTGATCATAAAAGCCTTCAACACTTATTCAACCAGAAGGATCTGAACATGAGGCAGCGACGATGGATGGAGACACTGAATGATTATGATTGTGAAATCCGATACCATCCAGGTAAGGCGAATGTGGTCGCCGATACTTATGTAGCCAAATGTTTGACGTGCGTGCAAATTAAAGCTGAACACCCGAAGCCGTCAGGTTTGATACAACAGCCTGAACTTCCCACCTGGAAGTGGGAAATGGTAACTATGGATTTCATTACTAAGTTACCAAAGACAAAGCGAGGAAATGACACTATTTGGGTTATAGTGGATAGATTGACTAAGTCAGCCCACTTCTTACCTATTAAGGAAACACACAGCTCAGATAAGTTAGCTCAGCTGTACGTGGATGAGATTGTATCTCTCCACGGAGTGCCAGTATCTATCATCTCTGATAGGGATACAAGGTATACGTCGCATTTCTGGAAAAGCTTCCAGCAATCCCTAGGCACTCGATTAAACTTCAGCACTGTTTATCATCCTCAGACGGATGGTCAAAGTGAACGTACTATACAGACACTTGAGGATATGCTACGAGCTTGTGTTATTGACTTAGGAGGAAGTTGGGATGATCATCTTCCATTAATTGAATTCTCATACAACAATAGCTATCATTCCAGTATTCAAGCTGCACCTTTTGAAGCTTTGTATGGAAGAAAGTGCAGAACGCCCATTTGTTGGGAAGAAGTCAGAGATGTCCAACTAATAGGACCTGATATAGTCCTGGAGACGACAGATAAGATTGTACAGATACGAGATCGTCTCAAAGCTGCCAGGGATAGGCAGAAGAGCTACGCAGATAAAAGGCGTAAACCTCTAAAGTTTGAGGTTGGTGACAAAGTATTATTGAAGGTATCACCCTGGAAAGGGGTAATGCGATTTGGTAAGAAAGGCAAGTTAAGCCCAAGATACATAGGACCATTCGAGATCATCGAATGTGTCGGAACAGTGGCTTATAAGTTAAACCTGCCTAAAGATCTTAGTGGAATTCATAATGTATTTCACATCTGCAATCTGAAGAAATGTCTAGCTGATGAATCACTAGTCATGCCACATACGGATGTGCATATTGATGAGAGCTTAAAGTTTGTCGAAAAACCTTTGTCGATCGAGGATCGACAGGTTAAGAAGCTTCGAAGGAAGCAGGTACCGATTATAAAGGATAAATGGGATGCCCGTAGAGGTCCCGAGTACACGTGGGAGGTAGAGTCCACAATGAAAGAGAAGTACCCTCATTTATTTTAGTAAATCTCGAGGTCGAGATTTCTTTTAAGGGGGTGAAGATGTAACACCTCGTAAATTCATGTCCAATATAATAAAGACACGTGTCATGGACTTTAAACGTGTAACGAATTGAATATGAGGGACTAAAGTTGACAAACGAAGAAAATATATGTATATAAGGATTCAAAGTGTCAACATTTGACAATTTTGCCTTTTAACAACCTTACACGATGTTTATACCCTTAAACGAATGAATCATGAAGCGTGTGAAACCGTTTGTGGAAGAAAATGAAAGTTTACAAGACGCAAGGGTTAAAAGTGTCAACATGTTTAAGTTATACCTCAGAGTGACCTTTTAGCGAACCCGGAGCGTTGTAACGATTAATTATACTCCCAAGAATAAGTGATAAAAATTTCACAAGGTTTCGATATCGTATGAGGAAGATACGTTAACTTTCATAATTAAGGGTTAAAAGAGTCAACGAGCCAAAACTTGTGTTTTCGGTTATCGTTTAACGAAACCGGACCTAATGATGTTTGGTTATATCTCATGGATCACAAGAATAAAAGTTAAATGGGTTAAAAGTGCTTAAAATGGAAGAAATTACGTTTTAGAAGGTCCAGGGGGTGAAATGTCATTAATTGAAACATACTTATCAGGTTAGCCACATGGTGGCGCTGCGCCACCACCTTCCCCTTCTGCCGTCGCACGACGCGATGGCCTGACCTGGACAGAATCTCTGCACACCTGCGAGTACAGCCAGTTCCACCGCCTTAGAAGCCTTGTATTCGAAATCAGGGACTGTTTCAGTGGTTTTTCATGCATAGGGACACTTGGGACTCATCAAGGATCACCCATAGACCTTGTTGGAATGATCTCATGCATTTTAAGTTGCTATATAAGAGCTTCATGTTGCAACCATTGTCCTTGCTCATTTCAAAGCTACTTCAACTCACTCCAAGGAGTTCTCTGGAGCTTTCTGAACCTCACACAAGATTCCATTAGCTTCTAAATCGTACTAAGTACTTCAGTAAGCTTCCTTAACCTCTCTAATTTCAGTTTTATTAGTTTAATGGCCTAAAGTCAAACCTATCGTAATTAAGGTTTGACTTAGTGATTAATCACTAATGGTCCAGTCAATTCTCGAATTGAAAGTAGCTATGAGTTGGTAATTATATGGGTAATAAACCCTTAAAAGGGCACCCTCTGATTCCCAATCTATCTAGGTCAATTGTCGGGTCAAACTTAATTATAAAAAGTCAACAGAAAGCTAATTTTCAAATAAACACATAATTAGCAATGTAGAAGCCATGAAACCTGTTTTTATCACTTGTATAACTTGGTAATTAATATAAGAACATGTCTAAGCATGTTCAACCCGACAATTTTCAGTTTAGGCTCGGTTCGGAACCGAAAGTCGCAAAAGTAGACTTTTGCTTTGACTTTCAGTTCTGACCCAATGTAGCATATTTTAGAAATGCCTTAGAGCTCTATTAGGACCAGGTTATAGGTTAATGTAACCCTCTGAGGTTATACAACTTGGTTCCATAGTTATCCGATTCATTTGCATGTTTCCGTTATACGCCTAAATGTTGACCATTATGCCCTTTTGACTTTAAAATGAGATTTTTGAAAATGTGAGAGTACAAAAACCTTTATTATTGATTTATAAACTTGTCCTAAAAATTTGACATCAGTTTGAGGTCTAGATTAGGAGTTATGCTCAATATCGTAATTAAGACGCTTTTTATTAATTAAACGGCGTAATTAGCATAAAGCCTATCTAAACCCAAATTTTGACACCAAACTTTTTACCCACTGATGTAATATAATATTTTGGGATTTTTGAAGATTTTTATTTATTTTTAAGCTGAGCATAACATAGTGTTCTTGCTATAATTCGGTAATTGTCGGTTATACCCTTTTCTTGAATAAAATGAGTTTTACATAATATTTTGACACCAAACTTTTTGCTACTGATTTTAAATAATAAATAAAATATTTTGAACTTTACAAACTGATCAAAAACTCAGATTTCCTATTTAAACCTGAAAATCGCTTAAAACCGACTTTTACGCGTTTTAAGCGCATAGTATGGGTTAAAACCATTTTTAACATATAATACTTAATACCTACTGAAGTTTTAAGTAAATTTTTATAATTAAACAGTAAGCAAAAGTTTTGAACTCAGAATTCTAATTTTGACCTTTAAAGCTTATGTAAAATTACCAAAATGCCCATACGGTGCATAGTTTGGTTATAAAAGATAAATTTCACATATATGCAATACCCTACTGTTATGACTTATAAAAGTAAATAATTTTACTGATTATATCAGACCTGAAACTCAGATTAATATTTAAACTCTTTTATAAGCTTTAAAATGACCAAAATACCCCTACGGGGCATAATTTGAGTTTAAATCCATTTTGGGTATAATGGAAGGTATCCTACTGATATCACAACATATTTAAGGCATATTAACTTAGGAAACCTGTTCATGACTCATTTGGTTACCCGTTATGCATTTATCGCATTCGGTACGGTTTATGTAACTAGTTTGCATAAATTAACCGAAACGGGTCAAACCTTATCATTTTTATCTCAAATTCTAGATTGTGTTTAGTTTACCCATATTACACAAGTCTTCAAACTTGTCGGGTCTAAATCACATTCTATTCCGGTCTTCGCTTAATCATGCGTTTCGAACCGTGTATCTTTCTTTAAAACTAATCGGTCTAAAGTAAGACCCGTTAGGAATCTAATAGGTTAATTAAAACCTTCGTTCCAGATTTAGGAGACCAGTAAAAGATACTTGCACTTGCTGATTTGTACGGCTGGGATAGATTTATATAATTTGCTCAGGTAAATACTTTTAACTTATTTTCCCTTATACGGGCTTGGGGTACGGTATATAAAATACCGCTTGGTCGGGCATTGAATTTTTAATCATATAAAGGTTAATTTATTGAGATTACCCGTTTAAACTGTTTTGTTTGCTTAAAGCCATTGGGGGGTTAATGACCATGTCCCGGATATCCTTGGCATCATTCATTGAAATGGCCACGACCTAAGCACGGGGTGTAGGCATACACCTGCCAGTGCATATATATATAAAAAGGTATAACCGACTGTTCGAGAATAACTCGCTGCGGGATTATATCATGTGGTGTGTCTATTAATCTTTAACCCGGTATTCAGCCCGGGCTACTGAACGTATAACGAACATGTAATTCTTTTACAAGTTTATATATAAATAGTTATCCCAAGTTATAAAAGATTATTTTGTGCCTTGTGCATTCAAATCAATTTTCTTAAACATTTTCAAAATGAGTCTCTTAATTGTATTTACCAGTGTAAACTGACGTATTTTCCAAAAATGCTAAGTGCAGGTACTAAACGGAATAGGCTGGCTACTCCTTGCATCAATAAAGAGTCTTTCAAGCTTAGATGTTATAAATCTGCTGAACAACGTTTCTTTTAACTTTGATCGGCCTGTGGATCTTTTGCAACCGTTTTGTAATAAATGATATTACTTTCATTATGTTTGTAATGATTTTATCTTTCGACTTCCGCTATGTATATAAACTGAGATAAATTGTCTGTGATGATATCAACTACGTCACGATACTCCCCACCGGGCCCACCGGTAATACGTGGAAATATCGGGGTGTGACAAGCTTACATCTTGAAACTCATTTTCTTGAAAACAATCTCTTACCATTCTGAAGGACTGGACTAGAGGATTGCAAGAATCCAACATATCTTTAAGACCCTCTATGGTTGTACTATCAAGCTGTTTGTTTCTTGTAGTTTTACATTCTATCTAAGAACTGCCAGAAATATAAAATGTTAAAATTTACATTCATTTCAAATGATAATGAATGTAAATATACTGAAAAGCAAAATATATATTCATAAATGGCACAATTATCATAAAGAAATCACCTTACTGCTTTTTGACGATTTACAACTTCGTTTTGTGAATCATATATGTAAAGCTGGGAGAATTTAGGTTCTTCCCCATCGTCCGGAAGTAGACTACCCATTCGATGATAATTCTGACCTTGTAGTCTAAATACATAAGGACCTTTATCTCTCTGATATTTTGTCAACCTTCCCACCAAGAGATGTCAAGGAAAACATAATGTTATATGCTCGAATATTATCCATGAAATTTCGAGACTGTGAGGTATGACTTTTATATAAATGACTTCGTAATGGAGGAGGTGTAGGCGGTCGTGGTAGCTCAACATCTCCATTTGAACAACAAAGAGAATAGGATGTTTTGTTACGTTTTTTATTTCCCCTAAGCATTTCATCTTCCCATAACATTGCATCACATTTAGAACACACAAAGATGGCATCTCCGTGATCAATATAATCTACAGACTTAGCAAATTTATAAGTCAACATAAATTATCTACATATTGAAAACTTAACAGGAATTTACATTCGTATCTTATACCTTTAGAAATTCCATGAATCTTCTTAACAACAGAATCTGGTAACATCTCATCACTTATTTGTAATTCAATTTTAGATATTCCACCTATATTGAAGCTTGTAAAATAAGATATATATATAACAATTTATAAAACCTAAGATTAAACAAATATGTTGTTTCCAAAAATTTAAAACATACAATTTGTAATATCTGATAATGGAGTCCTCTCAACAAAATTGGATATTTGCTTAGTACTTCCAAAAGGAGTGTGATGGACATTCCTTGATGAGATTTTTCTTGATGAATCTTATAAGACAAAAGTATATATAAAATAAACAAACAAAACTACAATTCATAATTAAATTAGAAAAAAATATCTCCAGTAAGTTTACCTTTTTCATTTGTAGATGAGTGACACACATTACTACTAATATCTGGAATAACATAAGTAGGAAGGTGATACACATTCCTTCTTTCGACATTGTTGGTTGAAGCTTGTAAAATAAAACATATGTAAGGATTCCAAAAACATAACATATACAAACATATTTCTTTTAAATTTTGTTTGCAAAACTATAACACATACCACTTGAAGTATTTGAAAATGGAATCCTTTCAATAGAATCAGATGTTGATGCGGGATGACAACCTCTGTTGTTTCTCTTTTGTTGAAGAACATATTTCTTTTTTTTCCCTTTCTTCAGCACACATTTGACGTTGAATTGCTTGAAGGTCAACTTCATACTTACTTGAAATTGTGTTATCTGTATCCATATTTTAAAATACTTGAATGAAAAAGATTGTTGACCACTCGAGAAAAGAACTTTGAAAGTATTGTGAAAATTATTTGAAATTACCAAAAATATCTGCAGTAAGTATACCTTTTACTTGTGTAGATGATTGAAACAAATTACTACTAATATTTGGAGTAGCATAAGCAGGAAGATGATACACATTCCTTCTTTCAACATTGGTGGTTGAAACTTGTAAAATAGAACATATGTAAGGATTCCAAAAACATAACATATGCATATATATTTCTTTTAAATTTTGTTTGTAAAACTATAACACATACCACTTCAAGTATTTGAAAATGGAATCCTTTCAACAGAATCAGATGTTGATGCAGGATGAAAACCTCTGTTGTTTCTCTTTTGTTGAAGAACATACTTCCTTTTTTCTCTTTCTTCAGCACAGCTTTGACGTTGACTTGCTTGAAGGTCAACTTCATACTTACTTGAAATTGTGTTATCTGTATCCATAATTTAAAATACTTGAATGAAGAAGATTGTTGACCACTCAAGGAAAGAACTTTGAACATATTGTGAAAATTTTTTGAAATTACCAAAAAAATATCTGCAGTAAGTATACCTTTTACTTCTATAGATGAGTGAAACAAATTACTGCTAATATTTGGAGTAGTGTAAGCAGGAAAATGATACACCTTCCTTCTCTCAACATTGGTTGTTGAAACTTGTAAAATACGCAACATGTGTAAGGATTCCCAAAAGATAACATATAAATATATATTTCTTGTAAAATTTTGTTGGCAAACCTATAAGACATACCACTTAGAGTGTTTAATAATGGAATCCTTTTAACAGAATCGGATGTTGATGTACAATGAAAACCACTCCTGTTTCGCTTTTGTTGCAGAACATGCTTCCTTTTTTCCTTGCTTAAGCACAGACTTGACTTTGACTTGGTTGAAAGAACATTTCATACTTACTTGAAATTCTATTATCTGTATCCATAATTTCAAATATCTGAATGAAGAAGATTGTTGAGCACTCAAGAAAAAGACTTTCAAAGTATTTTGAAAATGGTTTGAATTATTTGAAAATGATTTGAATTATTTGAAAAATGAAGCTATATTATTAGGGGGTAAAATGTAAGTTCCTTATCTCAATGGCGGTAAAATGTAATTTATTAATCCAATGGCGGTTTACCTTTTTACATAGAGGCAGATAGAAACATACTTTACCTTTTTAACGACTCTCCAAATCCCCTTTACAAAATTGTTTATCTGATCTCATAAAAAGTGCTTCAAGTTTTAATCACCGATGTCCATTTCAATATTGAATCACTCCACTTGAATACTTCTTACTTTTGACATCATCAACAACTTCGATCAAGGTATAATAATATTTATTAAAATTTGTATATACATTAGTTTCTTATGCACATGATTAACAACTGTTATGAAGACTGTTCTCAATGTATTGCATGTTTTAGATGATATATCAATTTAATTTTACAAGCTTTTTTATTTTTTTATAATGTTTCCTATTTGAAGTTTTGTTTGATATGGTGTTACATTTGGATTCTTGAAAGCAATCGATAACGTATATTTTGTTGTTTTTCTTATTTGATATTAAAGAATATGATTAAATGACAAATCTTTTATTTATAGACTTGCAAAAAAAAAAAGTTATTGACAGTGGTACTCGATTCTACAGTTTTTAGAGGAATCTTTATTTATTGATATACTCTAGATAAATCGATAAATATTAAATGCGTTATCTGAATGACATAGGTATGTTAAACATTGTTGGTTCACATTTGTTATCACAGTCTTTATAAATAATGAAGTATCTGATAAAATACATTGTCTCGTTTTTTCTTTAATTTTTAACCAGAAACATCATATCTTGGAAGATGTCTTTTTATAAATATTTGGATTCTCTTAATTCAAAAATCTTGGTAAGATTATTACATTAAAACCATTTTCTACAGTTTTATTGTTAACAATTAATTCACATATAACACTTGCCAATACTTAAATACTTGAACGCAACAGATAATACCACAAAACTTTGCAAACAATCATTTACTCAAAGAAGTTCCTGGTAACGTTGGCGTTATAGAGTGTGTAAATGGTATGAGATGGGATTACTGATTCTCAAAACACAATGGAACTTTTGCTCTAAAAGAAGGATGGTCCTCAGTTATCTCTGACCTTTCATTGAAAAAAGGATGTCTGTTGGTGTTTAAAAAACTGCACCATATACATATCTGCTGACACCTTTTGAAAAAGTTCATCACTATCCAACAAAACTCCCAATGATTTCTATGTTCACATCAATATCGTTTGAGAGGAAGTTTGGATGTATGGATTCATTCTCCCATAGTTTTACTGATGTTTGTAAGGTTGGTAAGTTTTGGTATTTTAATCCAATACTTAAATGTTACTATAGTAATTAGTGATATAGTTGTTAATTTTACTGTACCTTTGTTGATTTCATAATTTTATATCTTTTTGTTCAGCTAATACCCAAGGAGTTAGTCAACGTCATTATTGGAGTTGGTAAACTTAAAGAGATATTTAAGATCTATGTGAATCAGTGGGACTCTTTTGATGTACTACTTCAACGTGATCCTCTTCGGAATTGTTACTTTATAACTGATGGATAGGAAAAGGTTGTACACTACATGGGTATGCAAATAGGAATTGTACTTGTTTTAAGATACGTAGCGGGTTACATCTTTTTGCTTACTGCCTTTGATTTGAATGGATGTGAGATTGTTGCTCCCAAATACAATGACAGTCCGATAGACGATACTTCCTCACCCAATTTAGAAGTTGCTCCAATTACCGAGGATCTGCATCACCAGTCGGATGTTGAAGAATCCAATGACACAGACTCTGATAGTGATTATGTTGTATCGAATGAATCATCCGATGATATCAACGACGCAGATTTTGATGCTGCTGTCTCAGATTATGAAGCTGATCCTAATGTATCCCCCTACAAATCGTATGGTATTGCAGCAAACATTTTGTAAGTTTATTATGTTAATATATTATTCCTCATTCTTTGGACGTTAAATGTTTGTTACAATTAAGCTGTTTTTTTGTTACTTCACTTAAATACATTATGTATTTCTTATGAATTATTGATATTTATATTTATTTTTAAGCGTCTGAATGTGAAAGTAGCGTCTTTATCAAGGATTCATAGAACAAAAAAGATGACAGTTGAAAATCTGAATGGAGTAGACACTGTAATTGACTTTCGACGGGAGAAGCATGGCAAGGGATTTAGATATGCGGCTTGTCAATTCACCAAGAAGTTCACGAAGCCCAATGGTATCTACATAAATATGAGATGCAAATTTGTCTACTCTGAAGAAAAAGCCAAGCTGATCATAAAGAAAGTCTACGATAGCTGTGGTTGTTGGTATTATCTCATTTGAGATAAATTGTGGGATGGTGATGTATCCAACTTCTATATTTTGAAAACTTACGACTTACAAATATTTAAATTATAATCATCTATGCTTATCTTGTTATTTATATTAACTTAAACCTTTGTTGTACATTCTCCATATATTTTAATTGGCTCTTCATGATACATTACAACTTCAATTATACTCTGTTCAAGCAAAGTCTGTTGTTCCAAACAACCTCTGCTGATAAACACAACCTCTGCTGCTGAATATAAATACAAGCATTATAAAGCTAACATCTGCTGTTACTTAACAGATGATACCATCTTTAAACATTTTGACATCTGCTGTTGAAACAAAGGTCTGCCAAACATAACATTTGTTGATCATTCCACAGTATAGATTGCTAACATCTGTTATGCCTTAACAGATGATGCAGTTCAACAGAGGATTTCAAACATCTGTTTACACACGCACATGATGAACATCTGCTGATAAACACCCAGACCTCCTTCAAGCAAAGGTCTGCCAAAGAGAACCTCTGCTATGGACCAACAGATGATGCAGTTCAACAGAGAATGTTTAACAACAGTGCTTTAACAGACCATGATCAACAGATGATAATATAATAACAATAATATTCAAATGGTAGCAATTACATAACATAACATTAATCGAATCAACATACCATTAATCGAATCAACATGGGGAGATTGTATATACATAAACTCTAGGGTTTGTCTCGAGAAATTGTATATAACTAAACACTGATACACTAAACACTGTTACATAAATACTGGTGTTGAATCCGCTGTAGATGCTGAACAACTGTTGTTACTGAGCAGTGGTTTTCCTTCTGTTGATCAGGCCTTAGGCACATAACAGTCCTTAGCGTGATCAGCTGTTATAAGTGCCTGTCTTTAACAGGGCTTTGTCTTAAACAGTGGATAGGTCTCATCAGTCTTTACGTACATCAGTCTTTATAAGGAGCAGTGGTTAGTTATAACAGTCCTTAACATGATCAGCTATTATAACCACTCCATAACCATTTGAGAAGAAGCAAGTGTCCGTCTATTCAATTGAGAGGAATCATTGCATTACATCTCTGTTGAAAAACAGAATCAATAAATTTAGGGAAAATGGGTTTGAAAGATGATAACCCAACAGTGGAGGATCTCATTCGACAGCTCCAATAAATTCAATGGTATTCTGAAATAATGCTTCCTTGATTTTTGAAGACCGACAAAGACCGACAAATGTCCACAGTGATGCTTCTTTGGACATTTGTCGGTCTTCAAAAATCTAGGAAGCATTATTTCAGAATACCTTTGAATTTATCGAAGCTGTAGAATGAGATACTCAACTGTCGGGTTATCATCTTTCAACCCCATTTTCCCTAAATTGATCAATTCTGTTTTTCAGACCTCCCAAAGCCACCTATCCGCCTCCAAAGAGATCGAGACAGGTTGAAGCATAACATGGACTTGCTGTCATTCCACCAATATACCAACTGAAATAAACAATAATGCAAGCATCTGAATAAACAATAACAAATCAAAGACAAAATCAAAAGCTACAAACATATCAAACAAATTTGATAGAATCATGATTTATTTTAAACACATAAACATCTATTTTTAAACACAAACAGACATTGCCTCTTCATCAATAAAGTTGAGATACATTTTATAACCTTGATTACATTTCGAAGATCGGCCAACGAACTCAAGACTTCCACACCAAATAACAAATCCAGCAAGATCTACCTGAAGAACATTTAGCATACAAACCTTCAGTTTGTGATAAAAAGATGACAATTTGAAGAAACTTCAATCTTGAATAAACAATAACAAATCAAAGACAAAATCAAAAGCTACAAACATATCAAACAAATTTGATAGAATCATGATGTATTTTAAACACATATACATCTATTTTTAAACACAAACAGACATTACCTCTTCATCAATGAAGTTGAGATACATTTTATAACCTTGATTACATTTCGAAGTTCGGCCAACGAACTCAAGACTTCCACACAAAGTAACAAATCCAGCAAGATCTACCTGAAGAAGATTTAGCATACAAACCTTCAGTTTATGATAAAAACAAAAAATCAAAAAACATCTATTTTTAAACTACCGTTGGTCTGCATATTATTCAAATTGATGTTAAACATGATGAACAAATAGACATCACCAGCTTTTCTTATGTCATTGGGATTTCTCCTTTTACAAACATATCAAAATCAATCTACTCGTAATCACATGGTACACCAATGCAAGCATCGGAATAAATAATAACAAATCAAAGACAAAATCAAAAGCTACAAACATATCAAACAAATTTCATAGAATCATGAAAAAAATTAGCTCACGGATTGTTACCAGATTTAAAAAGAGAAGAATCGATGGAAGCATTGGAGAAGATGACGATTTGAAGAAACTTCAATCTTGAAAACATGTAACAAAGCTCAAGAAACCACGAAGAAGAAGAAGAAGAAGAAGAAGAAGAACTGATTACAAAGTGTATTAACAATTACCAAAAAATAACAATTACCTGATCTACATCCTCTTCTCTGTATCTACAGTTTTAGAGATAGAGAGTTGATAGAGAGTAGACAAAGAGATTGAAATGGGTTATTGAAATTATGATCGGGTTTGAATTTGGGTTTGAATTTATATTTGAAAGAGAGAATAATTGAAGCTCTGACGACATTAAATGCAAATTACATATCCCTATAAGTTTTATATTTCAAATTACCCTCCCATTTTAATGAAACAGCAGTGGTTTGAATTTTAAATGAACATCAGTGGTTTCATAATTGAATGTGGGCCAAAGCTTTGAAATTTGAAAGTGGGGCAGTGGTTTAATGGCAGATGTTTGAATTATGATGTCACTATGCTCCCTCTATGGCTAACACCTCATCGTCGATAACATAAGAAAAACATTGTTGGACAGCCTCTCCAGCTGACACATCAGCTTTTCTTATGTCATTGGGATTTCTCCTTTTATAGAAAGTATAGATAGATACTTCACATTTTGCTATTTTAGGGGAGTGGGGGTGGTCACTAGTGATAGAATTCCATCACTCACAAGCATTCAATCAACTCCTGCCATGTCATCAACCACTATTCTATCACTCACAAGCATTTTGTAGTGGCGGTGGTCACTAGTGATAGAATTTCACCACTCACAATTTTTTTAATTTTTATTTTAAAATTAGAAATTAACAATAAAACACTAAATTATAAATTTCATTAAAATTAAAAATTAAATTAAATAGCAAAATAAAAAAACAACTAAACATTGGGAAAAAAACTTAAATTAAACGGGTGGCATCTCCCAACCCCACATTACAATTGACTTAAACGGTTCGTCGAGATGGGCGTGCTTTTCACACAAGATTTTTAAATCATTTTGTCTTTCTACCGTTTTCAAGTGTCCCATGTACGCCTGCTTGCGTTCAACTTTTATGGACATAATTTTTTCTTTTCTTTGTTTGGCCTCGTTGTATTGCGCCATTTTCGCCTCTTCGATTTTAAAGATCGACTCTGCCACCGCTTCCTTTCCTTTGCTTGACGATTCACCACTTTTCTTGCGGCGTGGCCTTGTAGGTGTATCTTCTTCAACGGGGTCGTCAACTAGTTGATCGGGTTCGTCAAGGGGGTCTTCGTTTAAATTCATTTGGGGTAAGTTATCCGACGCGGAAGTCGTGTAGTAGGACCACGCATGTCGACCAAATCAACCGGGACCCACTTCGGGTCATTCCTCGCAACCTCTCATGCCGCCATGTGTGGAAAACCCCTCTTTTTGTAGAGTTCGCAATATTCTTCGGTGGCTTGTCGCATGATTGTCGCCTCGCTCACTCTACTTTGTGGATTACGGTTCTACAAAAAATATAAAAACTTATGTATTTTAAAAAAAAAACTCCTCTTTTAACAAAAGCTGTTTTCTGTTTTTTTTTTAAACTGTTTTTGTTTTTAAAAAATAAAACAGTTTCTGTATTTAAAAAAAAAACTGTTTTCTGTTTTTTTAAAATAAAACTGTTTCTGTTTTTATAAAAAATAAAACAGTTTCTGTTTTTATAAAAAAATAACAGTTTCTGCTTTTTTTTTAAATAACAGTTTTCTGATTTTTTTTAAGAAACTGTTTTCTGTTTTTTAAAAATAAAACAGTTTCTGTTTTTTTTTTAAATAACAGTTTTCTGTTTTTTTTAAATAACAGTTTTCTGATTTTTTTTAAAAATAACAGTTTTTTTTAATAACAGTTTTTTTTTAAAAAGATTTAAACTTTATAAAAAACATACCTTTTGAATGAAACAACCGTTGAACTTATTAATTTTCCCGTTCAAATCCGTCCATTTCGACGTCATTTGGTCCATGTTTCGTACCTTTGCACCGGGAAGTCGGCTAAAATGATTAATGACCCGTCTCCAAAACGTATCCTTTCTTTGCTCGTTGGCATGTTTCTTGTTCTCGGAGATGTGCAAGTACACCTTCACCAAGGCCACCTCCTCCTCGCTCGTCCAATGTTATCGGACGGTTGGGACAATTTCTTGAACGTCATCATTATGTTCTTCTTCCTCTTCTTCTTTTTCTTCTTCTTCTTGTTCTTGAACGTAATCATCATCTTCATCGTCGTCGAGACTTGGTTGTGGTTCACGACACGCATTTGCAAATTGACGGATGAGGGTGTTATCTTCTAGTAGTGGGTCGAGTTGGTGGGGTTGGGTTTGAAAGTGTTGAAACGATTGGGGTTGAAATTGGTGAGGTTGAAACGGTGGAACGAACGGTTGGTTTTGATACGTTTGCGATTGAAAGGGTGGATATTATTGGGTTTGAAAGGGTGGATATTATTGGGTTTGAAAGGGTGGGACTTGCTCGGGTTCGACTTGCAACCTAAAGCGCGTCGGCTCGCCAAGATTCGCTCGAACCTTAGGTCTTACGGTATTTTTCTTCATACCCGAACCTCTTTTTTTCAAACCCCCACCTCTTTTGCTTGAACCTTCAATGTTTGTTGTATATTTTTTTAGTTGAATTGGAGAGTTTTTGAGTTGAATTGGAGAGTTTTTTGATTGAGTGGGGGAATAATTTGGATTTTATATAAAAAAACCCTCAAAAAAACTTAAATCCCAACGGTCAAATATGTGCCAAACGGTCAAAAAAGGAAACGGTAACATTTCTTTTCAACGCGTGATGTTCTCAACTCGTTGATATGTTCACGCATGATTTTTATGATGGCGGCGGTGTGCGGCACAAGTTCAACGCGTGGTGGGTGGCCATCACGGACCACCCCCACTCCCCTTAATAGATATATAAAGGGGCGAGTAGCAATCAAAATAAACAAACAAAGTGAGAAATTATTGGTTTAGTTATAGTTCTTTGATAAAGCCTTTTGTAGTTTACTTACGATCTATTATCATCTAATACTTATATAGACATAATGACGTGGTTTTTTTACATTGCATTACATTTCATACAAATTTTATTCAAATTTGATGAGCAAATAAAGTGCTTCCATATTGCGTTACATTTTAAATTAATGGAATATTTTTTAACATACTTTCTCTCCACGACCTTAATGTGAGTTGAACCTTACTAGAGGTAATTTGTTTTTTTATGTAATATCAACTTTATTTTTTGGGGTTTTATCTTTCGATTTTTATACGAGGAGCTAGAACTGTCTTAACACCAAATGAATCGATGGCGGTTGAATTCCTACCGCCGCGTAGCGCGGGATTATTTCTACTTTATATTATTACCAAATATCTTAAAGACAAAGGTCCACCGACCTTTGTCTTTAACCCATCGACTTTTGGAAAATGTTAAATCTAGCCCTATACTTCTAAATCCTTTTAGTTATTATAAATTGCAATTCTAACCATTAGACTTCTAATTCTTTCACTTCACACCCTCAAACTAAGTATGTTATACATTCATTTCTAACTTTTGGTAATTGACAACTTGACCAAACCACCTTTTCTACTTAGTAACTTGACATCTCATTTTATTTGAATTACTTTTACGACTTTAGACTGCCGCGTGTAACACGTTAATATACTTTTTTTTTATTTAGGCCTAACCATGTTAAGGTCTAAGTTTCTTTTACTACTTTACATGGTTGTCTAAATTACTATTACAACTTTACACCGCAACGATCGAGACATACCATTTTTAATACTATGTCTAGTGACGATTACGAACGTACCGTGTGTAACAAAGTCGAAGACGTGTAATGTCACGTGCAGGCATCACATGTTAATGTCATCATTATACACTGTAACCGCAATGGTTATATAGGTCACATTGAGTTAGATTGAATACATCGAAACACGTGTTTTTATATGGTTAATGCATCACATAACGTGCCGCCAGCTAAGGTTGTTCAGAATTCGTTTCGAATTCGAAAAATTCAAATTTCGATAAAATTCGATTTCATTATCAAGGATTCATTTCGGTTACAAGAGTTCGAATTCGATTCAATTCGAGTCAAGTAAATCGAATATGAATCAAATACAATTTTATAATTTCAAGAATCGAAATTCGAATAACATTTATACATTTTTATTTATTATTTTTATATATGATACATATATAACTTTTATTGGGCTATACTATAAATTATTTTCAAAATTTATTTCAAGTATTTAAAATTACCCATTACCAAACCCACTACTTGGCCTATAACTAAAACCTAAGTAATAAATCTATCAATAGATTTCTAACCCGAAAAATATTAACTTGTAATGTGGAATGATTATTCCTTACTTCTCGTTTTGAATTTTAGACTTATGGTACTATATTTGGAACTTTTTAATGTGATATTGTGTTTTATGGTTGCTTTAAAATTTATGTTTCATTTTGATAGTTGTTTACATGTTTTAAAAGAATCTGAATCAAATCGAATTTATTCGAATTCGATTCGAATTCAAAATTTTGATCGAATACGAATTCGAATCGAATTGGGTAGGTTTTATTCGAATTCAAGGGAAAATAAAAATTATTCGACTAATTCGATTCAAATAATTCGAGAATTCGATATTCGATTCGATGAGCACCCCTACCACCAGTTATAGACAACTAAGGTGTCGTCGTCGAACGCCTCACGTATGGAAGTTTGACGTACCTGTCGATTTAAATTAACGTTCCAATGTAAACGACTCATGTTTTGACATAAGTTATTTTTTAAGAAACGAGAAACGAGTCTGGTCAAATATACTACATTTTTATACTTATTTTGTGTACGTTCGCAAACTGTGCTTGAAAGCGAGTCAGGCCAAATATAATACATTTTCATTCGAAGAAAGCGTAATATTTTTCGGAAACGAGTCGGATCAACTATACGGTATAAATTCGAGTTATTTTAACTTTCGACGTCGCCGCAACGTGCGGCTGGTCAAAATCCTAGTCTTTATTTAAAATTGAATAAATTGCCACTTTAGTAAATAATTTATTTTTGCTATTGTGGTGATCTCCGCGGTTTTCAATTATTGTTTCTTTTTGGTCAATATACATGTTTCTTTTTTTTTTCACTTTCATCAAATCCCCTTTTACATGCAAAAAAAAAAAACATTTAAATTGACCAAAATATCCCTTAGTTGATTGGTTTTTTTAGACGGAGTTAGGGGCAGGACGAAAATAACAAAATATTGAAAACCTCATGGACGAAAAAACATTTTCTGTTTTTGTTTTTTAAAAATAAAACAGTTTCTGTTTTTTTAAAAAAACTGTTTTCCGTTTTTTAAAAATAAAATTGTTTCTGTTTTTATAAAAAATAAAACAGTTTCTGTTTTTATAAAAAATAACAGTTTTCTGATTTTTTTAAGAAACTGTTTTCTGTTTTTTAAAAATAAAACAGTTTATGTTTTTTTTAAATAACAGTTTTCTGATTTTTTTTTAAAATAACAGTTTTTTTTTAAAAACGATTTAAACTTTATAAAAAACATACCTTTTAAATGAAACAACCGTTGAACTTACTAATTTTCCCGTTCAAATCCGTCCGTTTCGACGTCATTTGGTCCATGTTTCGTTCCCTTGCACCGGGAAGTCGGCTAAAATGATTAATGACCCGTCTCCAAAACGTATCCTTTCTTTGCTCGTTGGCATGTTTCTTGTTCTCGGAGATGTGCAAGTACGCCTTCACCAAGGCCACCTCCTCCTCGCTCGTCCCATGTTGTCGGATGGTTGGGATAATTTCTCGAACGTCATCATTATGTTCTTCTTCCTCTTCCTCTTCTTCTTTTTCTTCTTCTTCTTGTTCTTGAACGTAATCATCATCTTCATCGTCGTCGAGACTTGGTTGTGGTTCACGATACGCATTTGCAAATTGACGGATGAGGGTGTTATCTTCTAGTAGTGGGTCGAGTTGGTGGGGTTGGGTTTGAAAGTGTTGAAACGATTGGGGTTGAAATTGGTGAGGTTGAAACGGTGGAACGAACGGTTGGTTTTGATACGTTTGCGAATGAAAGGGTGGATATTGTTGGGTTTGAAAGGGTGGATATTATTGGGTTTGAAAGGGTGGGACTTGCTCGGGTTCGTCTTGCAACCTAAAGCGCGTCGGCTCGCCAAGATTCGCTCGAACCTTGGGTCTTACGGTATTTTTCTTCGTACCCGAACCTCTTTTTTTCGAACCCCACCTCTTTTGCTTGAACCTTCCATGTTTGTTGTATAATTTTTGAGTTGAATTGGAGAGTTTTTGAGTTGAATTGGAGAGTTTTTTGATTGAGTGGGGGAATAATTTGGATTTTATATAAAAAACCCTCAAAAAAATAAATCCCAACGGTCAAATATGTGCCAAACGGTCAAAAAAGGAAACGGTAACATTTCTTTTCAACGCGTGATGTTCTCAACTCGTTGATATGTTCACGCGTGATTTTTATGATGGCGGCGGTGTGCGGCACAAGTTCAACGCGTGGTGGGTGGCCATCACGGACCACCCCCACTCCCCTTAATAGATATATAATGGGGCGAGTAGCAATCAAAATAAACAAACAAAGTGAGAAATTATTGGTTTAGTTATAGTTCTTTGATAAAGCCTTTTGTAGTTTACTTACGATCTATTATCATCTAATACTTATATAGACATAATGACGTGGTTTTTTTTACATTGCATTACATTTCATACAAATTTTATTCAAATTTGATGAGCAAATAAAGTGCTTCCATATTGTGTTACATTTTAAATTAATGGAAGCCAATGATCTCTAGATCAAGTGGTGGAGGGCTTGCATTTCTCTTGAGAGATGCAAGTTCGACTCCCACTTGGTACAGAGTGAGGCACTGGTGGGCAATGATAGGAGACCCAGGGAAATTTGGGTTGGATCCTTGAGCCAAACGGGTTTTACCAGTAATTTCACCGTCGTGCCTACGGGCGGGTGGGTTACCGGGTTTTCCCCGGAATTGGTGGTGGACTCGGGTTACTCTCGGAGTACTCCGTTTGTCCAGTGAGTGCCCCGAGAGTGCTCGGGATTGAGTTTGTTGGCCGTTCAAAAAAATTAATGGAATATTTTTTAACATACTTTCTCTCCACGACCTTAATGTGAGTTGAACCTTACTAGAGGTAATTTGTTTTTTATGTAATATCAACTTTATTTTTTGCGGTTTTATCTTTCGATTTTTATACGAGGAGCTAGAACTGTCTTAACACCAAATGAATCGATGGCGGTTGAATTCCTACCGCCGCGTAGCGCGGGATTCTTTCTACTTTATATTATTACTAAATATCTTAAAGACAAAGGTCCACCGACCTTTGTCTTTAACCCATCGACTTTTGGAAAATGTTAAATCTAGCCCTATACTTCTAAATCCTTTTAGTTATTATAAATTGCAATTCTAACCATTAAACTTCTAATTCTTTCACTTCACACCCTCAAACTAAGTATGTTATACATTCATTTCTAACTTTTGGTAATTGACAACTTGACCCGACAACCTTTTCTACTTAGTAACTTGACATCTCATTTTATTTGAATTACTTTTACGACTTTAGACCGCCGCGTGTCACACGTTAATATACTTTTTTTTATATAGGCCTAACCATGTTAATGTCTAAGTTACTTTTACTACTTTGCATGGTTGTCTAAATTACTATTAGAACTTTACACCGCAACGATCGAGACATACCATTTTTAATACTATGTCTAGTGACGATCACGAACGTACCGTGTGTAACAAAGTCGAAGACGTGTAATGTCACGTGCAGGCATCACATGTTAATGTCATCATTATACACTGTAACCGCAATGCTTATATAGGTCACATTGAGTTAGATTGAATAAATCGAAACACGTGTTTTTATATGGTTAATGCATCACATAACGTGCCGCCAGCTAAGATTGTTCAGAATTCGTTTCGAATTCGAAAATTTCAAATTTCGATAAAATTCGATTTCATTATCAAGGATTCATTTCGGTTATAAGAATTCGAATTCGATTCAATTCGAGTCAAGTCAAGTAAATCGAATATGAATCAAATACAATTTTTTAATTTCAATAATCGAAATTCGAATAACATTTATACATTTTTATTTATTATTTTTATATAAGATACATATATAACTTTTATTGGGCTATACTATAAATTATTTTCAAAATTTATTTCAAGTAATTAAAATTACCCATTACCAAACCCACTACTTGGCCTATAACTAAAACCTAAGTAATAAATCTATCAATAGATTTCTAACCCTAAAAATATTAACTTGTAATGTGGAATGATTATTCCCTACTTTTCGTTTTGAATTTTAGACTTATGGTACTATATTTGGAACTTTTTAATGTGATATTGTGTTTTATGGCTGCTTTAAAATTCATGTTTCATTTTGATAGTTGTTTGCATGTTTTAAAAGAATCTGAATCAAATCGAATTTATTCGAATTCGATTCGAATTCAAAATTTTGATCGAATACGAATTCGAATCGAATTGGGTAGGTTTTAATCGAATTCGAATTCAAGGGAAAATAAAAATTATTCGACTAATTCGATTCAAAAAATTCGAGAATTTGATATTCGATTCGATGAACACCCCTACCGCCAGTTATAGACAACTAAGGTGTCGTCGTCGTAACGCCTCGCGTATGGAAGTTTTGACGTACCTGTCGATTTAAATTAACGTTCCAATGTAAACGACTCATGTTTTGACATAAGTTTTTTTTCAGAAACGAGAAACGAGTCTGGTCAAATATACTACATTTTTATACTTATTTTGTGTACGTTCGCAAACTGTGTTTGAAAGCGAGTCGGGCCAAATATAATACATTTTCATTCGAAGAAAGCGTAATATTTTTCGGAAACGAGTCGGATCAAATATATGGTATAAATTCGAGTTATTTTAACTTTCAACGCCGCCGCAACGTGCGGCTGGTCAAAATCCTAGTCTTTATTTAAAATTGAATAAATTGCCATTTTAGTAAATATTTTTTTTTCTATTGTGGTGATCTCCGTGGTTTTCAATTATTGTTTCTTTTTTGTCAATATACATGTTTTTTTTTTCACTTTCATCAAATCCCCTTTTACAAGCAAAAAAAAACATTTAAATTAACCAAAATATCCCTTAGTTGATTGGTTTTTTTAGACGGAGTTAGGGGCAGGACGAAAATAACAAAATATTGAAAACCTCATGGACGAAAAAACAGTTTCTGTTTTTGTTTTTTAAAAATAAAACAGTTTCTGTTTTTTTTAAAAACTGTTTTCCGTTGTTTAAAAATAAAACTGTTTCTGTTTTTATAAAAAATAAAACAGTTTCTGTTTTTATAAAAAATAACAGTTTCTGTTTTTTTTTTAAATAACAGTATTCTGATTTTTTTAAGAAACTGTTTTCTGTTTTTTTAAAATAAAACAGTTTCTGTTTTTTTTAATTAACAGTTTTCTGATTTTTTTTAAAAAATAACAGTTTTCTTTTTTAAATAACAGTTTTTTTTTAAAAGATTTAAACTTTATAAAAAAAACATACCTTTTGAATGAAACCGTTGAACTTACTAATTTTCCCGTTCAATTCCGTCCATTTCGACGTCATTTGGTCCATGTTTCGTTCCTTTGCACCGGGAAGTCGACTAAAATGATTAATGACCCGTCTCCAAAACGTATCCTTTCTTTGCTCGTTGGCATGTTTCTTGTGTTCGGAGATGTGCAAGTACACCTTCACCAAGGCCACCTCCTCCTCGCTCGTCCAATGTTGTCGGACGGTTGGGACAATTTCTTGAACGTCATCATTATGTTCTTCTTCCTCTTCCTCTTTTTCTTCTTCTTCTTGTTCTTGAACGTATTCATCATCTTCATCGTCGTTGAGACTTGGTTGTGGTTCACGATACGCATTTGCAAATTGACGGATGAGGGTGTTATCTTCTAGTAGTGGGTCGAGTTGGTGGGGTTGGGTTTGAAAGTGTTGAAACGATTGGGGTTGAAATTGGTGAGGTTGAAACGGTGGAACGAACGGTTGGTTTTGATACGTTTGAGATTGAAAGGGTGGATATTGTTGGGTTTGAAAGAGTGGATATTATTGGGTTTGAAAGGGTGGGACTTGCTCGGGTTCGTCTTGCAACCTAAAGCGCGTCGGCTCGCCAAGATCCGCTCGAACCTTGGGTCTTACGGGATTTTTCTTCGTACCCGAACTTCTTTTTTTCGAACCCCCACCTCTCTTGCTTGAACCTTCCATGTTTGTTGTATAATTTTTTAGTTGAATTGGAGAGTTGCGGAGTTGAATTGGAGAGTTTTTTGATTGAGTGGGGGAATAATTTGGATTTTATATAAAAAACCCTCAAAAAATTAAATCCTAACGGTCAAATATGTGCCAAACGGTCAAAAAAGGAAACGGTAACATTTCTTTTCAACGCGTGATGTTCTCAACTCGTTGATATGTTCACGCGTGATTTTTATGATGGCGGCGGTGTGCGGCACAAGTTCAACGCGTGGTGGGTTGCCATCACGGACCACCCCCACTCCCCTTAATAGATATATAAAGGGGCGAGTAGCAATCAAAATAAACAAACAAAGTGAGAAATTATTGGTTTAGTTATAGTTCTTTGATAAAGCCTTTTGTAATTTACTTACGATCTATTATCATCTAATACTTATATAGACATAATGACGTGGTTTTTTTACATTGCATTACATTTCATAAAAATTTCATTCAAATTTGATGAGCAAATAAAGTGCTTCCATATTGCGTTACATTTTAAATTAATGGAATATTTTTTAACATACTTTCTCTCCACGACCTTAATGTGAGTTGAACCTTACTAGAGGTAATTTGTTTTTTTATGTAATATCAACTTTATTTTTTGGGGTTTTATCTTTCGATTTTTATACGAGGAGCTAGAACTGTCTTAATACCAAATGAATCGATGGCGGTTGAATTCCTACCGCCGCGTAGCGCGGGATTCTTTCTACTTTATATTATTACTAAATATCTTAAAGACAAAGGTCCACCGACCTTTATCTTTAACCCATCGACTTTTGGAAAATGTTAAATCTAGCCCTATACTTCTAAATCCTTTTAGTTGTTATAAATTGCAATTATAACCATTAGACTTCTAATTCTTTCACTTCACACCCTCAAACGAAGTATGTTATACATTCATTTCTAACTTTTGGTAATTGACACCTTGACCCGACAACCTTTTCTACTTAGTAACTTGACATCTCATTTTATTTGAATTACTTTTACGACTTTAGACCGCCGCGTGTCACACGTTAATCTACTTTTTTTTTATTTAGGCCTAACCATGTTAATGTCTAAGTTACTTTTACTACTTTACATGGTTGTCTAAATTACTATTACAACTTAACACCACAACGATCGAGACATACCATTTTTAATACTATGTCTAGTGACGATCACGAACGTACCGTGTGTAACAAAGTCGAAGACGTGTAATGTCACGTGCAGGCATCACATGTTAATGTCATTATTATACACTGTAACCGCAATGCTTATATAGGTCACATTGAGTTAGATTGAATACATCGAAACACGTGTTTTTATATGGTTAATGCATCACATAACGTGCCGCCAGCTAAGGTTGTTCAGAATTCGTTTCGAATTCGAAAAACTCAAATTTCGATAAAATTCGATTTCATTATCAAGGATTCATTTCGGTTATAAGAATTCGAATTCGATTCAATTCGAGTCAAGTAAATCGAATATGAATCAAATACAATTTTATAATTTCAAGAATCGAAATTCTAATAACATTTATACATTTTTATTTATTATTTTTATATATGATACATATAACTTTTATTGGGCTATACTATAAATTATTTTCAAAATTTATTTCAAGTAATTAAAATTACCCATTACCAAACCCACTACTTGTGTCACACCCCAACCGATGGCGGAAACATCGGGACATGGCACTGAGCGAAACAGATTGTTCAGAAGTTTCCATAACAACTATATTACCCAATATTTTAAAGTAACACGTCCCATACCATGTCATAAATGATAATATAATTATTACAGAAAGATCTACTCAAATTGTTCTGTTCCGACAACTCAGATTCTTATTACAGACAATTATTTATTTATTGGTTTCTAGGACTCCGGCCCTAGCCTCAATTTCATCACCAGCACACAGAGCACGTAAACATCCTAAGCACCTGTCACATACGTTAAAGAAAAAATCAATACACATAGTGTAAAGGTGAGCATACAATATTGATAATAGCATATAGAGTTCGAAAGCGTTACGCATAACCAGCACGTACACAGTGTAAAATGAGGCATGTAAGTTATCGACATGAACCTATCGATACCAATGACTGCGGGTTGACTGCCCAAGGCAGTTCGCGATACATTCGCACCACTGTGAGCCATGTAGGTAATTGTCCTTAAAACCCCCCGAGTGAACGGGTGCTGAGTCCAAACTAACAGTACTATCATTGCTAAGGCAGGTAGACAACATTCCATGTGTAAACATAACAAACAAGCATTCATTAAGTCACGTATAACATGCGGTAACGGTTAGCGTTTAAAGTATTGCGTAGTGTGTTCGATGTCATTTAGTATAAGTAACGTATGTAACACCCAAAATTGCGCAAAGCAAAAAGGGATCGAGTATACTCACAGCGATTGATGGATTAAAAGGAGCGCTAGAGAGTAGGGTTAGCCTGAACAGATCGATAGCATAACGATAAGTGACGCGCAAAACGATGCAAAGTGCAAGTGGTTCGGACAACCAGTCGTGCGAGTGGGAGTCCGTTCGGACGGTCGTCCGGTAGGATGACTGTTCGAGTGGATTGTTTCTTCCTTTGAGAAGGATGTGTTTGTGTATGATGGCTTGACTTTTGAAGTTTTCGTTGTAGCATTTGAAAACATTGAAGTACCTCTACCTTTCAGGTCGGTCGATCGGACGGCAACCCATTCGGTTGAGCACTTCAGTGAAAACAAGTTCACAGCAGGGTGTCACTCGATCAGATGATTGTTCGATCGGGTGGCATCCTTTGTGCATTGAACATGTTGAAAATTGTTTAAGTGTTGGAGTTTCGAAACATCAGATAGTCGGACGGTCGGTCGATCGAGTGGTAACTCGATCGGACTGCAATCCGTTCGGTGTTCCAAAACTTTTGAAGCTTGATTTGAAAACTAAGGTGGGGCCAAGGTGCAAGCCGTATGGGTGGCCGGTCGTCCGGGTGGCTGTCCGTTCGGACGGCACTCCGTCCTAGTTGACCTGTTCGTCTTACACTTGGTTATTTTGATAGTTTGTCGTTTTATCGAGATGTATTGATATCGTGCTAACCAACAGAACTCCATCCTAAGTTCTAGTGACCCGATCGAACAGGAACCACCCAAGTTCGGTCAGTCCACCGGTTCAGGACGACTGTTCTTAGTTAGTCCGGAATCGATAATCTCGTGGATAGAATACGGATCTTGAACCAACACAACCACACCAATGAGTAGTAAGTCGGCACAAGCTCCGATTCTATCGGTTTTGAGTGCATTGAGTGTAAAAGAGTTGAAAGAAGGTTGGAAAACCATCTTTCACTCCTTTTCATTGTGAATATGTTTAGATCTATAGAAGATCTTTGTTAGTTTATGTGGAAATCGGTTAGATCTAAGTTGTTCTTGGTGGATTGAGGCCAAAACATGAAGTTCTTCAAGAACACATGATGACGTCATCCTAGAACACCTTGAATCTTGATGATTTCACGGTTAAAAGTTAAGATTCAAAATATAGAAAGGTGTAGGAGTGCATGTGGATTAAGAAAGTACAAGATTTAGGGCGAGATCTTACCGGGATTGCGAGAAATCGAAGGAAAAAGCGAGCAAGAGCACGGGTCGGACGTCAATTGCCAAAAGTAGAAGGAATGGAAGTGACAAGGGGTATTTATAGGGTTATCCAAAGTGGAAAGGGGTGGAGAGGGGCTGGTCGCTCGGTTAGGTAGTCCGATCGAACAACTGTCCGAACGGACGGCAGTCCGATCGATCGGCTGGTCGCCTGGTCGATCAGTCACCTTATTCGAGTGTTCGGTGCGACGAGTTTTGCGATGCGATAGAGTTTCCTAGTCAAATTACTTTTAATCCCAACTACTACATCAACATACAAGCATCCTTATTTCGTATTCGTTTAGCGTTTGCGATTCGATTGCGATTGAGTTCGATTGCGATTCGATCGATTACCACACATAACATAATTAAACATGCACAAGTAACACAGAAGGCACACACACACGTATAACAATAACCAAAATGCGTAATTCGAGTTGCGAGTGCGATTGCGATAGCGATAAAGCGATTAAACATGCGATAAATAGTGATTACCATGCGATTATTAATAGATACTCCACATAATACAACTAAAGCGAAAATAAAATAGACTAATTACAAGTCAAAGAAGTCAAAAAAGGATTTGAGCAAGGAAAGACAGATCGCAATTAGCAATCTTTTCTTCCTTTGACTTCAATCTTGACTTTGACTTTGACTTCCGAAACACAGGGTGTTACAGCCTCCCCTAGTTGAGTGAATTTCGTCCCGAAATTAGTCCGAAGCCGTAACAAACAACTGCGGGTACTTCGCCTTCATGTCGCTTTCGAGTTCCCAAGTGAACTATGCGCCTCGTTTGCCTTCCCAACGGACTTTCACAATAGGAATGTGCAAGCGTCTGAGCTGCTTGGTTTGGCGATCCATGATTTCGACAAGCTTTTCCACGAAGTGTAGTGTTTCGTTTACTTGAAGGTCATCGAGAGGTACAATCAAATCATGCTCAGCCAGGCACTTTCGGAGGTTTGACACATGGAAAGTCGGGTGGACGTTACTAAGTTCCTTCGGTAGTTCGAGTCTGTAGGCGACTTTTCCGATCCTTTCCAGAATCTTAAAAGGTCCAACATATCGAGGCGCAAGTTTCCCTTTCTTGCCGAATCTGACCACACCTTTCCAAGGTGATACCTTTAGGAGTACGTAGTCGCCAACGTCAAATTCAAGGGGCTTGCGTCGTCTATCGGCGTAACTTTTCTGTCGACTTCGAGCTTTCAACAAGTTGTCTCGGATTTGGAGGACTTTGTCAGTCGTTTCTTGCAAAAGCTCGGGACCGGTTAATTGCGAGTAACCGATCTCGTTCCACACAATAGGCGATCGACATCTTCTTCCGTATAAAGCCTCGAATGGTGCCATTTGAATGCTAGAATGATAACTGTTGTTGTACGAGAACTCGACTAACGGCAGGTATGCATCCCAATTACCACCGAAATCTATGACACACGAACGGAGCATGTCTTCAAGAGTACGAATCGTTCTTTCAGTTTGACCGTCGGTTTAAGGGTGGAAAGCGGTACTTAGATTAAGCGCAGTACCGAAAGAAGCCTGAAACGTTTCCCATAGTCGCGAGGTAAACCGAGCATCACGGTCAGAGATGATGTCGCGAAGCGTCCCATGTCGACAAATGATCTCATTGGTTTAGATTCGGGCTAATCGTTCTACTTTGTAGTCTTCCCGTATTGGCAAAAAGTGAGCAGATTTGGTCAAACGATCAATAATAACCCAGATGCTGTCGTGACCTGATGACGTGTGCGGAAGCTTTGTTATGAAGTCCATAGCTATACTCTCCCACTTCCATATAGGGATTGGCGGTTGTTCGAGTAAGCCAGAGGGTCTTTGGTGTTCGACCTTGACCTTTGCACAAGTCAGGCACTTCCCAACGTAGAGAGCAATATCCCTTTTCATGCCCGACCACCAGTACTTGTAGCGAAGGTCCTGGTACATTTTGTCAGCACCGGGATGAATAGAATACCGGGATTTGTGGGCTTCGTCCATCAAAATCTTTCGCAAATTGATCCGTTTAGGGATCCAAATTCGGTCCAGATAATGGAATATCCCATTCGGTTTATTCACAAGATGAGCTCCATCGTGGTAAATTCTTTCCTTATCCAAGGTGCACTCGTTAAAACAAGCATGCTGGGCTTCGCGGATGAGAGTTTCGAGATCGTATTGAGTTTGGGTTTTACGAATGCTGAGCAAGTAACTCCGTCTGCTGAGAGCGTCGGCAACGACATTCGCTTTGCCTGGGTGATAACGAATCTCACAGTCGTAATCATTGAGAAGTTCTACCCATCGGCGTTGACGCATGTTAAGTTTCTTCTGGTCAAAGATATGTTGTAGGCTCCTATGATCGGTGAAGATCGTACACTTTGTACCATATAGATAGTGTCGCCAAATCTTTAACGCAAAAACAACCGCGCCTAGCTCGAGATCATGGGTTGTATAATTCTTCTCGTGGATTTTGAGCTGACGAGATGCGTAAGCTATAACCTTGTCCCGTTGCATAAGAACACAACCAAGACCAAGGTTGGAAGCATCACAATAGACAATGAAGTCGTCGTTTCCGTCGGGTAGAGTGAGAACAGGAGCATTGCAAATCATGTGTTTGAGGGTTTGGAAAGCAGACTCTTGTTCAGTTCCCCAAACAAAAGGCTTGTCTATATGCGTGAGAGCGGTAAGCGGCACAACGATCTTTGAGAATCCTTCGATAAATCGTCGATAATAGCCCTCTAGTCCGAGAAAAGAACGGACTTCAGACGGGTTCTTAGGTGTAATTCAACTCTTAACGGCTTCAATCTTTGCGGGATAGACGTGTATACCTTGACTATTAACAATGTGACCGAGGAATTGAACCTCCTCCAGCCAGAATTCGCACTTGGAGAACTTGGAATAGAGTCGATTCCCTTGGAGTAGCTCGAGAACCAAACGTAGATGTTGCGCGTGTTCGGCTTTCGATCTAGAATAGATCAAGACATCGTCGATGAATACGATGACGAAACGGTCGAGATATGGTTTACACACGCGATTCATCAGAACCATGAAAACCGCGGGTGCGTTGGTTAAACCGAAAGGCATAACAACGAATTCATAATGGCCATAATGGGTGCGAAACGCGGTTTTGGGTATATCCTCCTCTTGTATGCGTAGCTGGTGATAGCCTGAACGTAGATCGATCTTCGAGAAACATGTAGCACCTTGTAGTTGATCAGAAAAATCATCAATGCGAGGTAGGGGATAGCGGTTCTTGATAGTTAACTTATTCAATTCCCAATAGTCGATGCACATCCTGAACGACCCATCCTTCTTTTTGATGAAAAGGACTGGCGCGCCCCAAGGAGAGGTGCTCGGGCGAATGAAGCCTTTTTCAAGTAATTCCTGGAGTTTGTTTGAGAGTTCACGCATTTCAGACAGTGCGAGTCGGTAAGGAGCTTTGGCAATAGGGTTGGCTCCAGGAATGAGGTCGATATGGAAGTCGATATCACAACTTGGCGGAAGTCCGGGAAGATCCTCAGGAAAAACGTTAGGAAATTCTCGAACCACTGGGACATCGTTTACACCTGGCCTTCCTTTCTTTTCCTTCTCTGCTACTACAATGTTAGTCAAGAAAGCTCTGTATTCCTTGCGGAGATACTTTCTAGCTTGGACACACGACATAAGCTTGAGACCTTTCGAAGCTGTTTCGCCATAAACACACAATAGATGTAACACCCCGTGTTTTCACGAGTGAAAGTCAAAGTCAAGGTCAAAGTCAACGACCGATTTCGCGCAACTCGACTCGTAGAATTGTTTGTATGATATTTAGATTATGTGGAGTAATTGTCGTACGTTGCAATAATCGAATCATGTTAGCCATATTTCAATCGACCTACGACTGTAAACGATAGGAAGTAACAATGCGATAAAGTTAATCAAGCTATGCTAATCAAATCGACATCAAATCGTAACTCGAACTGTGTATTTTTACTTGCCGTTATACGTGTGTGTGTGCCTTATGTGTTACTTGTGCATGTTTATTTTATATTGTACATGTTGGGATAATCAAGCGAACTCAATCGAACTCGAAGTCTAACCCGAATACAAACGAACCCGAACCCGAAACCCGAGTCGAACCGTATAAGAAGTAGTTGGGACTGAAAGTAATTTGACTAGGAACCCTATCGGATCGCTCGTAAGCCAAAACCGAATCAACATCGCGCCAAATCCACCAAGGGAGGCGGCATCCGCACGGATGGCCAATCCGCACGGATGGCCAATCCGCACGGATTGCCAGTCCGCACGGATGGCCAGTCCGCGTGGATAACCTACCCGGGTGCGTGCCATGCGCACGGCCCATCCTTTCCTCTTTTGGCATCCTATAAATACACGGGTCACTCTCCACTTTTTCCACTTTTGGCAAGTGACGTCCGAACCATACGCATTCTTCACTTTTCCTCAGATTTCTTCCAATCCAGGTAAGATCTTGCACTAATTCTTGTACATCCTTGATCTCTACACACTTCTACACATTTCTATCTTTCGGATCTTCGATTTTAACCATGAAATCACCCGGATATGAGGTATTCTCTAGTGACGTCATCATGGAGTTCATAAGAACTTCAAGCTTGACCTCATTCCACCTAGAATATCTCAGATCTAAACGATTTCTACAAGTTTTTACAATAATCTCACCTAGATCTAAACTTTTCTAAGGATAAAAGAGTTGAAAGAAATAAACCAAAGTTCTTTCCCACTTTTACCCTTGAAACCGGTACAAATCCGATCAGTCCTTGTGTTTTACTCATCAATAGTAATGCCCTAGTTCTAGATCTGGAATTCTACCCATAGACAACTGATTTCGGGGTTAACCGGAAGGACTGTTTTGAGTCGCCGACAGGCCGAGTTAGGGTGGCTCCTGGCCGGTCTAGTCACGCGGGTAGGAACACAACTCCAAGTGGTTGCCACGTAATCAGAACGTCTCGATAAACGACAACAGAAACCAAGTGTAGACGAACGGAACAACCAGACCAGCTATCCGCACGGACTAGCTGTCCGCACGGCCAAGCCATACGCACAGACAGACTATCCGGACGGATTGTCTCTGCCCGCGCGCACAGGCTGTCCGCACGGACTACCATACGCACGGACCGCCGTCCGCGCGGCCGGCTTGAAAGGTAGAAACACTTTGGTGTTTTCAAAATGCTACAACGAAAACTTCAAAGCACAAGCCATCATACACAAACACATCTTAGGAAGAAACAATCCACTTGAAAGATTATCCACACAAGCAACCTAACCATACGGATAAGTCGTCCGCACGTACAACTAGTCCGCACGGGTTGCCACCCGCACGGGCAGTCACACGCACGGACAACTTACCCGGATGGAACACCATCCGCACGTGTCACCATCCGCACGCATCACCATCCGCACGGATAGGTCATGCGCACGGATGACTTCTACGCACGGATGACTGATCCGCACGGTCAGTCATTCAGCCCACTCTCACCTGTACTGTTTTACGCGTCACTTACCGTTACGTTATCGAATCTATTCAGGCTAACCGTACTCGCTTTAAAGCGCTCCCTTCAATCCACTATCGCTGTGAGTATACTCGAACCCTTTTTGCTTTAGCACTTTTGGGTGTTACATACGTTACAACTATTCAAACTACATCTATCACACTACTCAAGCTATTTTAACGCTTAACCATTAATGCATGTTATACGTGGCTTATGAATGCTTGTTTGTTATGTTTACACATGGAATGCTGTCTACCTGCCTTAGCAACGATAGTACTATAGTTTGGACTCAGCACCCGTTCACACGGGGGTTGTTAAGGATCTTTTACTTGCATGGATTACAGTGATAATCGTGTATTGCGAACTGCCTCGGGCAGTCAACCCGCAGTCATTGGTATCGATGGATCTGTGTCGATAACTAACGTGCTTCATTTCACTATGTGTACGTGCTGGTTATGCGTAAACGAATTCGAACTCTATATGCTATTATTAAACTTGTATGCTCACCTTTACATTTTATGTATTGACATTATTTTAACGTATGTGACAGGTGCTTAGGACGCATATGTGGTAGGAAATGGAAGCTAGAATAAAGCTTTAGAGCCCAACAAATAGTTGTCTGTAGATAACTTATTAGGGGTCTCTAGAAGCAGATAAACAATTGCTACTTATTTGAATCTGAGTTGTCGGAACAGAATATTTGTTTTGATGTTGTCTGTAATAGCTTGTTTGACTATTTATGTTACGGTATGGGACGTAATGTTTACTTAAATGGTGATGATAGTTGTTATGGAAACTTCTGGACAATCTGTTTCGCTCAGTGTCGCGCCCCGATGATTCCGCCATCGGTTGGGGTGTGACAATAGATCACCATTCACGAGCGAGAATCGAATCATCTTATCGAAGCACACAACTTTAGCATGGTTTTCGCGAAGAAAGTCCATGCCTACTATGACTTCAAAACTTCCGAGTTGCATTGGAATAAGGTCGATTGGGAAGATGTGATTGTTGAGCTCAAGAGTACAATCACGAAGAACATAATTAACGGCGACTTCAACATCGAACGTCGAGGGGAGATGGGAGCGTTTACGACTAAGGAGCTTCTCGAATTCGAACGACACAAAGCAATTATCGGCTCCAGTATCAAACAAACATGAAGCATAAATACCATTCACAAAGAATGTATCATTGACCACGTTGTTGTCATCCTGGGCTTAGCGCACATTGATGTTGAAAGTTCTCGCGCGTGCGGCTTATTGCTCCTGCTGAGGCTGTTGCTGCTGGTGTTGCTGCTACTGGGGCTCTTGTTTCACAACCCTGTTCGGGCACATGTTCGCAAAGTGGTTGGGATCACCACATGCGAAGCAGACTCGGGCGTTGACCGCGGGTGCCTGAGCCGCTTGCTGGCCTTGCGGGGCTGGGAGTAGAGCTTGATGAGCAGTGGCTTGAGCTGGCGCTTGACGGGGACCAGTACGACAGTTAGCAGTGAAGTGGTCGTACATGTTGCAGTGAGCGTAGAAATGACTGGCGAGACCCACCGGGTGATGATAAGAGCATGTCGGGCAAGCCGGGTGGGGGCCTGTGTATGCACGCTTTGCAGGCGGTGCATAAGTAACTGGTGCTGGACAGTGGTGGGGCTGCTGCTGAGCCGGTACGGCTTGAAGATGAGCAGCAGTGGTGGTGACAGCACAGTTCTTGTTGCTGGAGCTGCTGTTGTTGTTCTTCTTCTTGCGGCGTGAGGACTTTGACCGTTGAGCGGCGGCGGTTTCAGCGGTTGGTGCGGTGGTGACTTGGTGCAGGCTCTTCGAAGTTTTATCCCAAAAACCAGCTTTTACCCGCTTGTCGTTGATTTCAGCGGCAATCAAGTAAGTTTCTTCAATCGTTGCTGTCTTTGCGGCATGCACAAAATCCGCAACACAGTCGGGTAGAGCTCGGATGTACTTCTTGATTGCCATGTCGGGCGTCTTCACTTGATCGGGACAAATGATGCTAAGCTGCTTGAAGCGAGTAGTCAGGGCAGCGTTGTCACCCTCTTTCTGCTTAATATGCCAGAACTCATCCTCCAGCTTTTGGCGCTCATGGGGAGGGCAGAACTCTTCGAGCATGACGTTCTTCAACTCGTCCCATGACAGACCATAGGCTGCATCATTTCCGCGCTTGTTTCTTTCAGCCGTCCACCAGTCTAGAGCGTGGGACTGGAAGACGCCTGTAGCGTTCAACGTGCGGAGATTATCAGGACAACCGCTCTGTCGCAGGGTAACTTCAATTGAATCAAACCATTGAAACAAAGCCGTAGGGCCTTTTTTTCCGGTGAACTCCTTTGGTCCGTATGCCTTGAACTGTTTGAAGCTGAAAGCAGCTTTGGGAGTCTCGGTTCGGGATTCCTCAGATGATTTGCTCATGTTCTCGTACAGTTCGCTGACAACTTGGGGTACAACCTTCGCCATTTGCTTAGTGATCATGGCAGCGATGCGTTTGTCTGCTTGCCTTCGGCCAGCATCTCGGGTAGCGCAAGATCCAGATGACGACATTGTCTGTAACAGACATCGTCGCAGGACTCAACACAACATAATCGAATCTCACCTCACACATCTAATACTACTAAAGCTCAGGAACACAGCGAAACATATATCACATAAACACATAGGCACATAATCACAGATTCACATAATCACAGAAGCACATAATCACGTAAGGCACAGAAACACAGAGAGCACATAAAACACGTATTCACAAGAGTCAGTCAGAATACAGAAACCTATCATTCAAAGTCTGCGAGCGTTCGAAGATAGTGTTCGCGATTAACATATCGGGTAGTATAGTATAAGCGTATAACATAGCATAAGGTCGCCCACAATTTAGCGATTTGTCAGCATTTTGAGATAGAAGTGCAGTGCGAGTTGTGCGTGTCGATCGAAGTGAAAGCAAAATCGAAAATTTTCCAAAATTAAACACCTAAGCAGGTAAACACATACAAACACATAAAATCAGTGAATCATCAGAGTCAGCAGTTGCAGGCTCAGAATCGAAACACATAAAAATCGAGAAATAGATCGTTTGCGGCTATTAGACATTGACTATCCAAAGTGATTCGACTATTCTCAAGGACTTGTTGTACACATTTTGACCTTCGGGGCTGTGCTTTTGCCTCGATTCTTGGGCGTTTGGCACGCATCCCTATAGTCATAACGTGACTTCAGGTCGTTGGAGTCCGTCAAGGCTTTGGTGAGAGTTTTGTAAAACCAAGTAAAGGTCGGAAAAAGTTGTCAAGGTTAGGGTTTCACCCCTGGCTTAACAACTTCGTCCCTGTTTTAATAAAATAAAAGATAATTATGCGTCGAAGTGTGGATTTCACTCCTATTTCAACGCAATTTTCCAGAGTTAATAAAAATGTGGGTTGATCAAGCAATTTAGTCGAGAGTTTGCGGTTCTCACACCTAATCTTGACTTAATCGCTTATTCATAATTGAAATTTCGAGTGCAGTGATAGTGTAGCATAGGCGAGAACAGAGAGAAATAGCAGTAAGCTCATACATAATCCCTACTGGACATGCACGAGTCGGTCTGTTGGTTTCTAACTATAGACTAGGTCTCTAAGACATCGACCCGGACTAGGTCGAGTCTTGCCTAATTCCCTATAGTTATGGCTCTGATACCAATCTGTCACGCCCCAATCGATGGCGGAAACATCGGGGCATGGCACTAAGCGAAACAGATTGTCCAGAAGTTTCCATAACAACTATATTTACCAAATATTTTAAAGTAACACGTCCCATACCATGTCATAAATGATAATATAATTATTACAGAAAGATCTAGTTAAATTGTTCTGTTCCGACAACTCAGATTCTTATTACAGACAATTGTTTATTTATTGGTTTCTAGGACTCCGTCCCTAGCCTCAATTTCATCACCAGCACACAAAGCATGTAAACATCCTAAGCACCTGTCACATACGTTAAAGTAAAAGTCAATACACATAGTGTAAAGGTGAGCATACAAGTTTGATAATAGCATATAGAGTTCGAAAGCGTTACGCATAACCAGCACGTACACAGTGTAAAATGAGGCATGTTAGTTATCGACATGAACCCATCGATACCAATGACTGCGGGTTGACTGCCCAAGGCAGTTCTCGATACATTCTCACCACTGTGAGCCATGTAGGTAATTGTCCTTAACAACCCCCGAGTGAACGGGTGCTGAGTCCAAACTAACAGTACTATCATTGCTAAGGCAGGTAGACAATATTCCATGTGTAAACATAACAAACAAGCATTCATTAAGTCACGTATAACATGCGGTAATGGTTAGCGTTTAAAGTATTGCGTAGTGTGTTCGATGTCATTTAGTATAAGTAACGTATGTAACACCCAAAAGTGCGCAAAGCAAAAAGGGATCGAGTATACTCACAACGATTGATGGATTAAAAGGAGCGCTAGAGAGTAGGGTTAGCCTGAACAGATCGATAGCATAACGATAAGTGACGCGCAAAACGATGCAAAGTGCAAGTGGTTCGGACAGCAGTTCGATCGGATGGTAATCCGATCGGACAGCCAGTCGTGCGAGTGGTAGTCCATTCGGACGGTTGTCCGGTCGGATGACTGTTCGAGTGGATTGTTTCTTCCTTTGAGAAAGATGTGTTTGTGTATGATGGCTTGAATTTTGAAGTTTTCGTTGTAGCATTTGAAAACATTGAAGTACCTCTACCTTTCAGGTCGGTCGATCGGACGGTCGTTCGATCGGACGGCAACCCATTCGGTTGAGCACTTCAGTGAGAACAAGTTCACAGTAGGGTGTCACTCGATCGGACGATTGTTCGACCGGGTGGCATCCTTTGTGCATTGAACATGTTGAAAATTGTTTAAGTGTTGGAGTTTCGAAACATCACATAGTCGGATGGTCGGTCGATCGAGTGGTAACTTGATCGGACTGCAATCCGTTCGATGTACCAAAACTCTTGAAGCTTGATTTGAAAACTAAGGTGGGGCCAAGGTGCAAGCCGTACGGGTGGCCGGTCGTCCGGGTGGCTGTCCGTTCGGACAGCAGTCCGTTCGGACGGCACTCCGTCCTAGTTGACCTGTTCATCTTACACTTGGTTATTTTGATAGTTTGCCGTTTTATCGAGATGTATTGATATCGTGCTAACCAACAGAACTCCATCCTAAGTTCTAGTGACCCGATCGAACAGGAACCACCCAAGTTCGGTCAGTCCATCGGTTCAGGATGATTGTTCTTGGTTAGTCCGGAATTGATAATCTCGTGGATAGAATATGGATCTTGAACTAACACAACCACACCAATGAGTAGTAAGTCTGCACAAGCTCCGATTCTATCGGTTTTGAGTGCATTGAGTGTAAAAGAGTTGAAAGAAGGTTGGAAAACCATCTTTCACTCCTTTTCATTGTGAATATGTTTAGATCTATGGAAGATCTTTGTTAGTTTATGTTGAAATCGGTTAGATCTAAGTTGTTCTTGGTGGATTGAGGCCAAAACATGAAGTTCTTCAAGAACACATGATGACGTCATCCTAGAACACCTTGAATCTTGATGATTTCACGGTTAAAAGTTAAGATTCAAAAGATAGAAATGTGTAGGAGTGCGTGTGGATTAAGAAAGTACAAGATTTAGGGCGAGATCTTACCAGGATTGCGAGAAATCGAAGGAAAAAGCGAGCAAGAGCACGGGTCGGACATCAGTTGCCAAAAGTAGAAGGAATGGAAGTGACAAGGGGTATTTATAGGGTTACCCAAAGTGGAAAGGGGTGGAGAGGGGCTGGTCGCTCGGTTAGGCAGTCCGATCGAACAACTGTCCGAACGGACGGCAGTCCGATCGATCGGCTGGTCGCCTGGTCGATCAGTCACATTGTTCGAGTGTTCGGTGCGACGAGTTTTGCGATGCGATAGAGTTTCCTAGTCAAATTACTTTTAATCCCAACTACTATATCAACATACAAGCATCCTTATTTCGTATTCGTTTAGCGTTTGCGATTCGATTGCGCTTGAGTTCGATTGCGATTCGATCGATTACCACACATAACATAATTAAACATGCACAAGTAACACAGAAGGCACACACACACACGTATAACAATAACCAAAATGCGTAATTCGAGTTGCGAGTGCGATTGCGATAGCGATAAAGCGATTAAACATGCGATAAATAGCGATTACCATGCGATTATTAATAGATACTCCACATAATACAACTAAAGCGAAAATAAAATAGACTAATTACAAGTCAAAGAAGTCAAAACAGGATTTGAGCAAGGAAAGACAGATCGCAATTAGCAATCTTTTCTTCCTTTGACTTCAATCTTGACTTTGACTTTGACTTCCGAAACACGGGGTGTTACAACTTGGCCTATAAATAAAACCTAAGTAATAAATCTATCAATATATTTCTAACCCTAAAAATATTAACTTGTAATGTGGAATGATTATTCCCTACTTCTCGTTTTGAATTTTAGACTTATGGTACTATATTTGAAACTTTTTAATGTGATATTGTGTTTTATGGCTGCTTTAAAATTTATGTTTCATTTTGATAGTTGTTTACATGTTTTAAAAGAATCTGAATAAAATCGAATTTATTCGAATTCGATTCGAATTCAAATTTTTTATTGAATACGAATTCGAATCGAATTGGGTAGGTTTTAATTGAATTCGAATTCAAGGGAAAATAAAAATTATTTGACTAATTCGATTAAAATAATTCGAGAATTCGATATTCGATTCGATGAACACCCCTACCGCCAGTTATAGAAAAATAAGGTGTCGTCGTCGTAACGCCTCGCGTATGGAAGTTTTGACGTACCTGTCGATTTAAATTAACGTTCCAATGTAAACGACTCATGTTTTGACATAAGTTTTTTTTTTCAGAAACGAGAAACGAGTCTGGTCAAATATACTACACTTTTATACTTATTTTGTGTACGTTTGCAAACTGTGTTTGAAAGCGAGTCGAGCCAAATATAATACATTTTCATTCGAAGAAAGCGTAATATTTTTCGGAAACGAGTCGGATCAAATATACGGTATAAATTCGAGTTATTTTAACTTTCGACGCCACCGCAACGTGCGGCAGGTCAAAATCCTAGTCTTTATTTAAAATTGAATAAATTGTCATTTTAGTAAATAATTTTTTTTCTATTGTGGTGATCTCCGCGGTTTTCAATTATTGTTTCTTTTTAGTCAATATACATGTTTTTTTTTTTTTTTTTTTCATTTTCATCAAATCCCCTTTTACATGCAAAAAAAACATTTAAATTGACCAAAATATCCCTTAGTTGATTGGTCTTTTTAGACGGAGTTAGGGGCAGGACAAAAATAACAAAATATTGAAAACCTCATGGACGAAAAAAAAACTATTTTGAATTAGCCACATGAACTAAAAATAACAATTTACTATTTAAAATTAGTTACGTGGCTTTTTGTATTTATGTATTTAAATCTCAAATTAAAATCTATATCATGTTCAAAGCCATAGATTGAAGCGCTAATATAGTAATTTTATGCATGCAATTTTTGATAAAAATCTAGTAGGTTATACATACACAGAAGTCGTAACTTGTTACCTATGAGTTTTGAGGATATAAAAACAATGAAATTCGAGTTCAAGACTTAAGTGAAGGGTGTTTGTATATAAATTTTGAATTATAATCAAATAACCAGATATAATAAATGGAACACGTAAGACACTGTTTTGTTGAATGGTTTGATTCCTAATCGAATAGCCAAGACAATGTTTGAATGTGAATAGTAATCAAATTATTAGTCATACTAATATACTCATCTTATAATTACCATAATTATATAATTTAACAGGAGTCTCCCCCTTAGCTGGTTTAAGGGAAAGCGGGTTTGTAGCAGGACAAGCTATAAGGAGAGCAGAATCAAAAAATGTGGATAAACACGCTAAAGCATGTGCTGATAACCAACATGCATTTGTCCCATTCGCCTTCGACACCTTTGGCTCCCTAGCTCCAGAAGCTATCCGTTTGTTGACTAGGGTCCAAAAGGTTGTCCATAACAGTTGCTCATCAACAGGGGGGCAGGGGTTTGTCTTTAATAGGCTAGGGTTTGCTATTCAGAAAGGGGTAGCGGCGCAGCTTGTTGCTCGCTTACCTGCGATATTGATGTAAAGTGCCCTTATTATTAAAGTACCATGGACATGGGAAAGTTGTGAATAAGTAAATTACCAATCATAGCTCCATGTCTTTATTCTGATTGATTACACAGATCAAACAAGGCATCCAACTACACAACCAAAGCCTAATTACACAACCAAAGCCGGGTCAAACCACCACCATAGAACCATTATTAGATGAGTGCATAGAGTTGTATTTCTCACATGCATTAGGCTAAGGGGTATTGGGGCCATAGTTGGGTCATTATTTGTCACATAGGACCATTATTTATGCACTACCCCCCCCCCCCCCCCCCCCCAATTAAATCATGGTGGTTTGCATGGTTTAAACCATGGTAACCACAACCCTCCCATTTTAAGATTTTAAGACAAAATTAAATTAAAAAAAAGAAAGAGGATAGTGGTTTGGGTCATACCCACATCCTTTGGGGAGTGATTTTGGATAGTGGATTAGAGATGGATGACATGATTGTTATATGGAGGGTCATGACCACACCCTATAGCCTTATAGTAACAAAAATAAGAGTCCATCAGGTATGACGAAAAAGATGCGGTGGTCCTTGATGACATATTACTATTTCAGGCGAACAAAATAAAGTAGGCGTCAGCAGTTTTAACTAACTAGTGTCTAGATTTTAAAAATCATCTTTTATTCTTTTAACAAAAATGTCAAAAAAATAATCTTTCCACAACTTAATAATAACAAGATTATTGTACAATTGGCCTTAACGTACGAGCATATGCAATGAGTATTCCACACGTTATAAAACCTCAAAAACATAAATCCGCATGTTGGAATTTGTCCGAGTTCATGAACCGCATGTTGGAAGTGTCAAAGTTTGTGAAGTCCGCATGTTGGAATCGTCTAGTTTTGTGTAGTCCGCATGGTAAATCTTTCAGGTTTGTGAGTCTTCCGAGTTCGGCTCAAGGGGGAGTGAAATAAAACAAGCGCTTTGGGCCATCACTTCCATAGGGCCTCATATTCTAAAAAAGAACATCTTATATGTAGGTGATCTTGGATTTAAGATTATTGATATTGAGATTTATGATCTATATTTATGTATACACAAAGATGATATATGAATTATAGGATACAATATTTCAAGCCGGCTTTGCGAGTTTGTACGTTAAAATCCGCATGTTATAACCTCAAATCCGCATTTTATATGATCATCGTGTACGCACGTACGTTAAGACCAATTTTACGTTAACTAAACCCGTATAATAATATTATATAACCGTTACTATACAACTTATAATAATCTTCACACATCATACCCTAAAAACAACAAAAAACTTAAAAAAAAAAAATTGGGCGTTCGTAGCGATTCTTCTTCTTCACACAACCGATCAACAACAAACACTCTTCAAATCAGTTAGAAATCAAATCACACATGGAGCTTTCAGTTTCACCGACTTCAAACAATAACTCTTAATTTCTAACACACACTGAAACAGTGAAGAAGAAGAAGCTATGACGGAGGTTATAATGGCTGACGTCACTCCGCCGGTGCGGTCGCCGGAGGAAGAACGGCTGGTTATGCGAGACATTGCCATGGCCGCCGGTGAAGCTCAGGCGAAAGAAGGAGATACATTCTGTTTGATCACTCAAAGGTAATATTGATAATACTATTATTACTGTTTTAAACTTAGATTTATGAAATTTTATGATATTGTTTTGAGTATTAGTGGATTTTGATGATGATTAGGTTTTAGCTGGAGAAAATGAACAGTTTGTAGTCACTGTAGGTTGTAGTGTTGGTTCTTGTGTATAGAATTGTGAGATTGTTTTTGTTTTGAATTTAGAGGTTTTGGAAGATTAGGGTTAACAAGTAGTAACTGTGGTTGATGTGGCATAAGTTGAGGATTTTATGTGGTTTAGTTTGATCATGTTATTCTTGTTCTTGTTCTAAACTTAGTTTTATGGAATCGTTTGAATATTAGTGGATTTTGATGGTGAATAGGTTTTAGTTGGAGAAAAGGAATAATTTGTAGCCCCTGCTGGTTGCAGCTTTGGTTCTTGTGTATGAAATTTTGAGATGATTGAATTTGGAGATTGTTTTTGTTTTGAAACTAGAGGTTTTGGGAGATTAGGGTTAAGAACTAATAACTGTGGTTGATGTGGTTGAGGATTTTATGTGGTTTTGTTTGACCATGTTATTCTCATAGTTATTAAAGGCGCGAGGCGCACCCAGGGCCATTTGTTGGGCCCGGGGCTTTATTTGCGCCTAGGTGCGCCTGGGCGCTTCTAAACTTAGTTTTATGAAAGTGTTTGAATATCGGTGGATTTTGATGATTAATAAGTTTTAGTTTGAGAAAAGGAACACTATGTAATCATAAATCACTATAGGTTGTAGTTTTAGTTCTTATGGAACAGAAGGAGTAGTGTGTGTGTAGATTTTTTGAGGTTATGATTGAATTTGTAGGCCGTTTTTGTTTTGAGTTTAGAGGTTTTGGAAGATTAGGGTTAAGAACTAATAACTATGGTTGATGAGGAAAACGTTGAGGATTTTATATGGTTCAGTTAGATGCACCTTTAGTTTAGGTCATAGTCATTCTGTGTGATTTGGGGTTAATTAGATGAATTCGCTAATGTGGTAGGTGATAGTTGCCTTTGGTCCTTAAAATAGTTGTGAATTTGGTAGAATATGAAGCTAAGCCATTGAAAGGCATGAGTTTAGATAAGGTGAAGCTTTTAACCAGTGAAGTTCTATGGCTTAAATTATAGGCATATACATTTATACAACTGAACGTGACACCAATCCAAATTTTAGAAGTGCAGGGAATAATCAATCGTTTGCTCGTAAGATAGCAATTTTTAGAAACCGCAAACATTAACTTTTGGATTTGATGTAATACTATAAACATCTATTTGAATGGACATTGAACTTTGATTACCAAGTCACTATACGCGAAATAATGTTGTAATGTAGCTGTCATTCTTCATTTGCTGTTTCTGTTTCTGATTTTGATATTGACTTTGTTTTCTGATTACCATTTGATGTTAACTTTGTTTTGTAATTACCACTTGTTTATATTATAGATGAAAAATTATCAATACATTATTTATAATAATTTGATATGAAAACATTTCTTAACAAAATGCAAAAAATATGGATTTGTATTGCATATTTCAATTATTTTGCAACACTTTCTTTATATAAAAAGTAGAATTCAGGACTGGAAGTCTTTGGGAGAAATGATATATTATATTCTTTTGGAGAATATTGAAACCTTAACAATATTATTTGTTTTTAAAATGCCTTTGCACTTCCTCCATCTCATGGAAATGGCAAAAGTTCATTTTAGTCCTAAAATCTGACGTGTGATGCGCGATGTGCACACATCACGTATGTGAAGCGTTATTGAAAAAATACTAAAAAAGTAGTTATACATAACAAGTTTTATATTGTAAATACTTGAACAATACACTAAAATACATAGTTAGTCTTAAGCATAAAAACAAATTTATAAGTTATAACACAGTTAAAAGTTAATCATACTTTAAGACACTTGGAAAACATACTTAGTCTTTAACTGAGAAAAAACACTTATAAAACATACTTAGTCTTAAACATAAAAACACACTTTAAGTTATACAACACTTAAAAAGTCCGCCAAAGTGTATGTTGCGCACATCAAACCGCATCATGCGGTTTCATCACATCACCCTCCACTTGATGCAATCTCATCACCGCATCGCGTATTAGGAGATCCTGATGCACACATTTTAAAACCAAGGATTTGAGACACTCCATATCATTTAGAACAAGTTCATTACAAGCTAATCTTCTTTATTTTCCGTAGTCATCGCCACAAAGTATGTACAACACCAAATTTAGTTGACCTTATATTTTAATATGCATTTTAGGTAACAAACGTCATTAGTTTCAAATTAGAATTGACATATAGGTTTTTTTCTTTTGGAAGCTTTTCTTATCCTGGTATATTGTTATAGTTTAGCGTAATAGTAATGTTTGAATAACTCTGTTTTTAATATTTTTAGTTATGAAATAATTAAATTTGTCGGGTGGGAGCTTGCGGGCATTCACAACAATCTTTTGTGAAGGAAAATTTTGTTCTCAACAAAAAACACACTCACATTCATACCCATAGATGGCTAAATCTATGGGAGTCTTACATCTAGAGTTATCTATTTGCCTTAGTGTTATAATTGTAAAGTGCATAAAGTGTGTAATTTAGTTCATAATACTTTGAGTTGGAAACCTGTGTCATGTTAGAATACCTTCTTTGTTTTGTTATGCTCAAGGTGACATTGCACCACCTTAAGTCTGTAGTAACTAAGCAGTTGATGCGGTAAAATATGGGATATCGGTCAAGGACCGATATTGAGATATAGGTTATCGTGGTGGGATATCGGTAATTTTAATATCATGTAGAATTTTTATATATATATATAGGGTAGGGTTCATGCGAGAACCACCTTTATTGTGAGAACCGCGAGAACCAATGTGAACACAACAAAATAAACCCACTACACCACCAAAAACCTAACCCCCCCCCCCCCCCCCCCCCCCCCCCCTCAAGCTAAATGCTAAAAACTAAACCATAAAGCTAAACCCCCAAAAAACCTAAAAAAAAATCTAAAACACACACAATTTTTTTTTTTAAATATTTCTTTTATAAAAATCGTTACTTTTAGTATCCAAATTTTTTTTAATAACGAAAAGTAGCGATTTTTATAAAAAAAAATATTTAATTTTTTTTTGTGTGTGTTTTTTAGATTTTTTTAGGTATTTTTTGTTGTGTTCACACTGGTTCTCGCAACAAAGGGTGGTTCCTAACGGATCCTTCTCACTAACATTTAACATTAACAATTAAGCTTAAAACAATAATAGCAGCAATAAGAAGAAAAACAGATGGTAGAACCAAGAAGAAAGGTGGGAATATCAGTGATATATCGGTCAATATCACCGATAATATCGGTACCGATATTCTTACCAATATTTGACACCACCGATATTTTACATGGGGACCGATAACCAATATATCAGTGATATATCACCGAATTAACTGCATAGGATCAAAGTGGCGTTCCACCACCTTATATTCGTTGTAGTTATCAATCATGAGTTTGTTATGAGCGTTAGTAGTAGGCTTCTAATAACTTCCCACCTTGGTTTTGGTTGTTGGGAAGTTTTTGGGCTAGTTTTAAGCTATGTTTAGTACCCTCTTTCCTTCATTTAGTATTTTAGTCAATATCAAGGTAACATTGCACCCTGTATCTGATGAATTAACGATAAGTTGATTACGAGGCATGGGTAGTACGCTACCAATCAATTCTGCCCATGGTTATCTTGATTTGGGCATGGGCCGTTACACAAGATATATGAACTTAGGTATATGGGTTTGGGCCCATATGCACCGTGCATTGGGCTTGTACACTGGAAGGGAAGAGTATCTTAGATATTATTATGGCCAAACACATTTACTAATGTGGCTTAAAAGCAAATGTGGGCTTTTTTAGAGAGTAATTAATTAGTGTTTACAAAGGATATGATTATACAAATTTGTGCCACCACTTTAGCGTTTTTACAAAGCTATACATCCTTTTGAGAGGCATCCTCAACATTGGCTAAAAATCTTGTGTGATATTTAGGCATGTCAGGGAGTGAAGGTGTGAGCGAGAATTCAACCGAAAATGGTAGTGTTACAGGGCCGTCACCAGATCAAGAAAGACAAGTGATTCTGAGCATTACTCAAGACGATGAACCGCACGTCAAAGAAGGCGATACGTATTATTTAATCTCTTTTAGGTAATCGAAGTTCGAAATACATATATATCTATAGTGAATTCTATGTTTTTTGTTACATGGTAGACTTTTTGAGATGGGAATTGAATTTGTTGATCCTTTTTCGGTAGTTTTAAAAAATTAGGGTTTTAGTATAATCAAGTGGATCCTGTATTTTTGACTATACAGTATTACTTCTTTTAGATGCTTGTGAGTTTCTTTATCTGTTTGAACTTTGCATGTAGTGGTTCTAACAAATTAGGGTTTTGGTATTCGTTAAAATGTGAGATGTCTTTGTTCCGTAATCCATGTACGATTGGGGTTTCATTAGATGAGCTCCAAAATTTGTAGTTGTTGTTGGGAGATGTAGGCATCAGAAACAACAGTGCACAGAATAGCTCAGTGCACATATTTAATGCAGTGCACAGAGTTAGCGCATTTGATGAACAATAGTGCAAGATGGATAGCTTTTTAGACATGGATTTTACATCTTTTATTACATTTCAACCATCAAATATGTATGCGGTTGTGAATTTCTATGGTATAAAATCTAATGTTATGTAGATTTATAAGATTTGATATATCCATATTCAATGTTAACTTCTAAGATAGCAATTTAGTGGAATCGGTGACCGCAAATATTTGATAGACATTGTTAAAGTGTAATTATTATTTGGATTTTGATTATATAGTGACTAGCAGTGGTTATACGTCTTTTGATTGGCATATTTTTTATATATTTTTATTAGAAGTTGCAAGTCATTATCGTATTTTTACTGTTTTCCGACAGATGGTGGCGAACATGGTCTGCATTTGTTAATCAGAGCCCTACACCTAGTAGCAGCTCAGGTATTTTGCAGAGGCCACCAAGCATCGACAATTCTGATTTAATCTGCGAATCGTCACCTGAAGATTCAACTATTGATATTCACGATACGTTAGTTGAGGGCACTGATTACATATTGGTCACCGAAAGAATTTGGAATCAGTTTTATGCATGGTTAGTTACTTAGTTTGAACTTTCTTAAATGAATTGTCCTCAACACATGTTATTTTAGCTTTTTGCCATTAGTGTTATTCAAATTTAAAAGTAATGGTTGTGTGATTCTTTGAGTGCAGGTATGGTGGGGGCCCCACATTGGCTAGGAAAGTTATAATGCGTGGCTCATCACAGACAGAATTAACTGTAGAAGTTCATCCTCTACGCCTTCAATTGCACTTGATGCCAAGGGTTGACCATTGTTACCTAAGAATGAGCAGAAGGGTACGTCAGTGTTTTATATATGATAACGAACTTTTGCAATTTTTAATAATAAACAATTCGTCTTGTCTCCTTTTGTACAAAGATGTAGCAATTCTGGTTTTCACGAGACGTTGAATGCTTCTGTGCAGGAAACAGTTGGAGAACTACACAGGAAGGCTTGTGAGATCTTTGGACTTAATTCAGATCAAGTAATGATGGCTTAAGTGAATCTTTCTCCTAGGGTTGGTTATATGGGCGGGTTGGGTAATGGGTCGAATGGGTAAATTTTTTACAGGTCAGGTTGACGACTTGACTCGAATCTTCTTTTGTCCAAAATTTTAAAAATAATATGTAATAAATAATTTATAGAGTAAAATGCTCTGAGGTTTGGCCAGTTTGCGACTTTCGTCCAAAGGGTTGTTTTTCCGCATCTGGATCCAAAAGGTTTGAAATCTTGCCATTTTCATCCGGCTCGTTAACTCCATTTTCTCCATTAAGCCAGGGGTATTTCTGTCTTTTTTGTTAGCTTAAAGGGCAATTCGGTCTTTTTCACTTTATGGAAAAAGACCAAATACCCTTGAAAAAGACTGAATTGCCCTTTAAGTTAACAATAAAGACGGAAATACCCCTGACTTAACAGGAAAAATGGATGGAGTTAACAAGCCGGATGAAAATGGCAAGATTTCAAACCTTTTGGATCCAGATGCGGAAAAACAAACCTTTAGACGAAAGTTGCAAAACTGGCCAAACCTCAGGGAGAAAATGGCATTTTACTCTAATTTATATTATTACAACAATAATCATTTTATTTAGTTTTTGATAATATGATTTAGCGAGTTTATTCATATAGAGTACACTTCGTGTGACTTTTGTCCCATTTGACCTACTTTCTTTTCGTGCTATATTTTTTTTCCATATAACATAACCCGAATCAACCTGTTCACAAGTAAATGGGTCGGAGTTATCTCTACTTTCACCTTTTGATTATCTTTCTCGATAACTAACACCCTTATTTATGATGTTTTTTTTCTTTACTCTGTTAGGTAAACATTTGGGATTACCATGGCCGTCGAAAACATGCTTTGTTGAATGACCTAGATAAAACACTCGATAATGTCAATATAGAAATGGATCAGGATGTGAGTTACTTTATCCTGTCTCACTTGAATTCACTTCACAATAATATTTTAGGTTGATATTTGTTTCACATTTTCTGTTTCATCACTTGATGTGTTAATTTCTTACTCAATACATATGCGATCCTTTAGATTGTAAGGTGGTAAAATTTGTTGGAATTATTTTAAAAATTGTAGATGATATTGAGTAGCCTTTATTACACACACACACATCTAGGATAGAGATCAAGAGAAAATCACCCCGGGTTGTGAGAAAAACTTAGAGAACTCCAACTCCCCGTGCGAGTTTTGCCACCATTTTTTGGATAAACGTAGATGATCATGTTATAAACACACCTGTAAAAAAAATTTGAGTGGTGTTTTAAGCTTTTTTACACCACTGTAAAAAGCTGCTGACATCAGCATTTACAGCCACTGTAAGGGTTTTTTCGGTGGTGTAAATCAACAAAAACTATTTTTTTTTGAAAAAATTGATTTTTAAGGATTTTTGGTAAATTTGTTTTTGAAAAAGCCTTCGTTTTGGCTGAGTTCTCTAAGTTCTCACAACTCATAGGAGTATTCATTTTACCCTAACCCATATATATTATATATTACACACACCTAATTTTTCATGAACATGGTGAATACAGATTCTAGTGGAAGTCGTTGATAACAGTGGCAGCTACACAACTGCTGTTAAAGCTAATGGTTCTTTGGGGAACGGTCATTTCACAGTTCCAGAACCTTCTAGAACAAACCATTCGGTTGCAGGAGGTTCCTCTACAAGCAATGGTTTCTCTAGAAGCTATAATTCAGAGATTTCACAATTGCAGAGCACGCCTCTTGCAACTGAAAAGGGACCCACTTCTTTCGGTGTTACTACGAGAGGTTCTTGCATTGGTCAAATCGGGTTGTTGAATTTTGGGAATACATGTTTTATGAACAGTGCAATTCAATGCCTTGTTCACACACCCGAGTTCGCTAGATTTTTCATCGGAGATTTTCATCAAGAAATTAACTGGCAAAATCCTCTAGGCATGGAGGTAACTAACTCTCTACCATAACCCTTAAACTAGGGTTGCAAACGAACCGAACGTTTAGCGAACAGTTTGTGAACCGTTCGGTGGGAAGTTCTTTTGTTTAATAAGTGAAAGAACATGAACAGAGGCCGCGTTCGTTCATTTATGTTCGTGAACGCTCGTTAATGTGTTCGTTTTGTGTTTGATAATTCATTAGTATTTTTCGTTTATATATTTTACTTAGATGCTTCAAAATTCCAACAAATAAAGTATTTAATAAGTATCAGTGTATTATATATTATGTTCATGAACGCTTGTTTGTGTTCCTTTGTTTCCATTTTTTGTTCATTGACATTAGTTTGTGTTCATGAACGTTCGTTTGCGTTCGTTGCCTAAAATTAACAAACGAACACGAACATGTTCATTTCCTTAACAAACAAACTTAAACATAAAATCTCGTCCGGTAAGTGCTCATGAACAGTTCGCGAACACATATATTTCCTTGACCTTAACTAACGAACAGGAACAAGGTCTTGTTCGTGTTCGTTCAGTTCATTTGCAGCCCCACCAAAAACGTAATTACAAATGTATTATTACAAAATATTTTTTCTTAACGACATGTAGGGGGAGCTGGCTATGGCATTCGGTGAATTGCTTAGGAGGTTGTGGGCCCCAGGACGGACCGCATTTGCTCCACGGGCATTCAAAACAAAGCTAGCCCGTTTTGCACCACAATTTGGTGGACACAATCAACATGATTCTCAGGAACTTCTTGCTTTTTTGCTTGATGGACTTCATGAAGATCTGAATCGTGTGAAAGAGAAACCGTATATTAAGTCTAGAGATGCGGATGACCGTCCAGATGAACAAGTTGCTGATGAATATTGGGCTAACCACATCTCTCGGAATGATTCAATAATTGTCGATGTCTGCCAAGTGAGTATGAGTTTTAATATATTTTTCAAGAGTATCGGTGTCAATGTTAAATTCTTGGAATTATATGGTTAAATCATGATTTTAGATATAGTGTTTTGTATAGGTGGCAAGATTGGTGGGTTGGGTAATGGGTCGAAACAGGCTGGGTCATGTTTGCCCAAAACAGTTTTGTCCAAATTTTTAAAGGTTAAATTGCATTTTACGTTTTTTTAAGTGTGAACAAAGTTGCAGGCGCTGTCCTTTAACTAACAAAATTATACTGGATGTAGGGCCGTGCAACGGTTCAGAACTGAACCAAACTGAACCGGAACCGTTTAATGTTAAATATAAGAACCGGAGCCGAACTGTATTTTAACGGTTCCGGTTCGGAACCGGATTAAACGGTTCTCGCCGGAACCGGTTGTCAATTAAATGCTAAAATTCGATTGGATGTTTTTATCATGTATTCAATAAAAAAATAAACAAAATAAAGATTGCATGTTTTATCATGTTTACTATAAGTTAATGCAGATGTCTTTGGTAGTTTAGTGCATATCATTCATCTATTCAAATCGATAATAACGTGTATACTAAGTTATTCCTGCTTCTTAATTTGATTAAAAAATGAATGTAATGAATTTATATTATCAAAGTCGATACTTTATTTTTCTAATAATTACAAAGATAATATAGTAAAACAATATAAGAAAAATTACATATAAGGTTTTATACATGAATTACAACCATGCATTCGATGCATCTTATGAAGTAAGATGAGCAATAAAAAAAATAAAACTAGATAAAACATTTTCGCATTTTGAAATCGTTTGATTCTACAACTAAAAGAAAAAAAATGGAAATATCAAGTCAAAGTATACCAACATAATTGCAACTATATAAAATACAACTAATAAAAGATCACCGGCTATAGTACAATATGATTAAAAAGAAAGCACTAAACATTAAAGCATCATTGGGTAATAATAAGAGATCACCAGCAAAACATGAAAACCATCGAGAGTTATCATTTTTTTTCTGTGAAAGCTTTTTTTACATTAAAAATAATTAAATAGGTTTTTAAATATTTATAATCCTAACCGGTTCTAGCGGTTCTTCAAACGGAACCATCGGTTTTAACCGGAACTGAACCGGGAACCATTTTCACCCTAAATTTAAGAACCGGAACCGGGAACCGTAAACTGCTCAGCCCTAACTGGATGTCCTTTATGTTACACTTTCTCATCATGCGGTGTCCTTTAGCCCTAACTCAATTATTTCTGTTAACTCTTAACACATGCCACTTACATGAGGGCATAATGGTCACTTTCACTTGATAACTAAAACAGAACATAAAAATTACCCATGAAACTTCAAGTGGAAGATATATTTTAAGTGAAAATGACCATTATACCCTCATGTGGGTGCAAATGTTAAGCATTAACATAAAAATTTAACTGGGTTAGGGCAAAAGGACACCACATGATGAGAAACTGTAACATAAAGGACATCCAGTGTAATTTTGTTAGTTAAAGGACAACGCCTGCAATTTTATTCAAACTTGAAGGATGCAAAATGCAATTTAATATATTTTCTTTTATCTGTATAAAGGTTAATAAATCAGAATTTTTCTCTTTTCAATTTGACAGGGGCAGTACAAATCAACTTTAGTTTGTCCTGTATGTGATAAAATCTCAGTTACATTTGACCCGTTCATGTATCTCTCCTTGCCACTTCAGTCAGCCACACCTCGTACAATGACGGTGACAGTTTTTAGCTGTGACGGCAGTGTGATTCCCGCTACGTGCACAGTAACTGTACCAAAATTTGGTCGTTCCCGGGACTTGATACAAGCACTTAGCAATGCGTGCTCACTAAAAAAATATGAGAAAATTTTGCTGGCTGAGGTATATAATATTCTAAATTATTTTTTTGTTATCGATTGTGAGAACATGTGCATGATAGAGGTTGGCAAAATGGGCGTATGGGGTGGCAGTTTTTCTGATTATGTTAAGTATTTGTGTTATTTTATTCAGATTGAAAATCATGCTATTCGTCGGTTCTTTGAAGACCCACACATGTCATTATCTTCCATTAAGGATGATGTATGCCTTAGTGCCTACATAATCCCTAAATCAATGATGAACAGCAGATACCTTCTGTTTGTCAACCGCCGTCAAGACCCGTAAGTTTATGTTTATCTTGGTTTTTAAGTTTTCGACCAAATAGGCATATTATTATAGTATTGAATGTTCTCAATATTTCTTTTGGTTTATTGTAGGGAAGGAATGTGGAAGCCTTACGGAACACCGCTTGTTTTTCCCATCTCTAATGATGCAACGATTACAAGAGGTGATATACAGTTAATAGCTCACACAATGCTCTCTCCCATACTAAAACCCGAGAACGTTGCTCCCATTACATCATCGGGCCCTACCAAAAAAGAATACTCACCTTGTAAGGAAAACAGTGACTCGTTAGTCAAACTTCCATTAAAGTTGGTCAATGGAACCGATGACCTGATTGATATCTCAATTGGAGAAGAGAAAACCATTAACTTGTCATCATCTTCAACGTCGGTGGTGCTTTATATTGATTGGTCTCCAGAACTTGTGAAGAAATTTGAGATACGTTATTTGGAAAACTTGCCGGAAGTTTCTAGAAACGGGCATGTGGCAAAGAAAGCACGTGTTGAACCTTTGTCTCTGTACACATGCATAGAAGCTTTCTTGCGTGAGGAACCCTTAGTACCTGAAGACATGTGGTTAGCTTTTCTCTTTCAAATCCTTTGATTGCTGTCTTCTGATACGGGTTGATTTTATCTCCAACCGGTCAATTGAATAAAGTTTCAAAACTTATCTAAAAGAGTAAAGTACACGGATGGTTCCCTGTGATCAACCAAAATTTTGGATTTAGTCCCTAGCTTTCCAAAAGTACGTGGATGGTCCCTGTGGTTTGTACTTTGTAACGCATTTAGTCCCCAACTTTTGCCAAAAGTACACGGATGGTACTTGTGGTTTGCACTTTGTAACGCATTTAGTCCCCAACGTTTAGCGACTAAATGCGTTACAAAGTGCATACCATAGGGACCATCCATGTACTTTGAAAAAGCTAGGGACTAAATCCAAATTGTTGGTTAACCACAGGGACTATCCATGTACCTTACTCAAAATGAAACTAAGCAAAAGTCGCCCAAAGTGTTTTTAAAAGCTTCTAAATTGCTCAAATGGTAAATTTAGATAACTATTTTAACAATATAGTTTTTTATTTATAACAATTATAAAAAATGGACAATAGAATGTTGACTTGTCCAGTTGACCGGCCTGACACTAGAAAAAGCTTCCCCTTGTATCTGTTATCCAACCCGTATGACTGACCCGCATTCTTTGAAATGTTGCTATTATCTTTTGTTTTCAGTTTTTATTTATTTTATTAATGTTGTCTCTTTATTCTTTAAAGGTTTTGCCCCCAATGTAAAGAGCAAAGGCAAGCGAGTAAAAAGTTGGATCTTTGGAGGCTTCCTGAGGTGCTTGTGATCCATTTGAAAAGATTCGCATATAGCAGAACCATGAAAAGTAAACTAGAAACATTGGTCAACTTTCCTATTCATGACTTTGACCTGACCAAATATGTTGCAAACAAAAACAATAATCGTCCTCAAATATATGAACTTTATGCCTTGGCTAATCACTATGGCAACTTGGGAAGTGGCCACTATACTGCACATATCAAGGTTTGCTCGTTACTTTCGTTAAATTCACTATGTTACGGTTTTCATTGTTGACACATTTACTTATAAATGGGTCAACTTAGGTTTTTATTACTTTTAAGTTTTAACTGATCATACAGGTAAAGGAAATGGGTTAAAAGTTGGTCCAATTATACTTAACACATCTTAAATCATTTTATACAAAATTCTATATTACTACTTAGATACTATAGTTTTCATAACAACTGAATATATCTTGAATCTTAGAATAAAGTACACGGACGGTCCCTATGGTTTACCAAAATTTTGGTTTTGGTCCCCAACTTATCAAAAGTACACTTATGGTCCCTGTGGTTTGCACTTTGTAACACATTTAGTCCTCAGCTTTTTCCAAGAGTACATGGATGGTCCCTATGGTTTGCACTTTATCGCATTTAGTCCCTAACTTGGACATGCTAAAACCATTAGATTTGTTGGTCGGGGACTAAATGTGTTACAAAGTGCAAACCACAGTTACAAAGCGCATACCACAGGGACCATCCGTGTACTTCTAGAAAGCTAGGGACAGGGCTGGCTCAACCTTGGTTTAAAAAAGCGTGAGGCGCTCCGAAGCGTTTTGGTTCCAAAAGCTTTAAGCGAAGCTTCAAGCGTGAAGCCAGAGCTTCACGTATACGAAGCGCTCAAAATAAAATAAAAATATATATTGTACACATCAACATGACCTATTCTACTTGTTAATCGATAATAAACACAAAAACATGATTAAAAAACACACTTAACACATAAAAACATAGTTAAAACATAAATTAAAGTCGAAACACACTTGAAACATAAACATAAAATAGTCTTTAATCAATAATCATCATAATCAAGTACGTATTCATCTCAGGAGAAGAGGAAGGGAGTGGCTAAATATGTTAAAAGATAGCTAACGTTCTTTTTTTAGGGTAAAAAAGTAGCGGCCTCATTTAAACCCTATTTAAAGACTATTGGGCCTAAATAAATTACCCAAATGTGACCTAATTGGGCTGAAGTGTCGCCTCAAACCAAGGTCGCTTCGCGCTTAAAGCTCGCCTCAAAACGCTTCACGTGTTGTGACGCTTAGAGCAAAAAAAGCGACATTCCCAGCGCTTCAGCGCCTCACGCTTTAAGCTCGCTTAAAGCGCGCTTTTTTAAACCAAGGGCTCAACCCTTATAGAGGCCTAAAGCGAATTCAAGAATTGGGGCCTTTTTGTAAAAGAATAATAACCTAAAGTCAGTTGGCTAACGGAAAGTGTGGCCAAAAGAATTGATTTATCATTTAGGAATGCATGCGAGATAACACGTTTGGATTACTGCATATATAATTAAAGAATTGATTTATTATTGGAGGCCCTTTGGAAAGTGTGGCCCAAAGCCACCGCCTCAATTGGATTACCTTTCAGCCGGGCCTGGCTAGGACCAAATCCAAAATTTTGGTAAACCACAGGGACCATCTGTGTACTTTACTCTAAATTTTAACAATCTTCTGAGATGGGATTAAGAGTTTCTCAGTTTAGGTGATTGCATTTTACAATTGAATATTCATGTTTAAAAGTTCCTCGTATTTCTAAAACCACTTAACTAGCATGTGTTGGATATTAGTCTTTTAATTTAATTATCATTATTTTTTGCGTGCAGCTTATTAATGAGAACAAATGGTACAACTTTGATGATAACCATGTTTCAGCGATTAGTGAAGATGATGTGAAGTCAAATGCTGCTTATGTGTTATTCTACAGGAGGGCAAAAACTGACGGTGCTTCAGCAAGCAGTGGAGCTCATTCTTCGTCAGCTCAAAACTTTTCCTTTTCCAAGTGACATCGTAAGCGTATTTCACAACAGTTTCTAGTTTGAGATGAGACCAGATTGTGTTCTCGAGAATTTACCCAAAAATTAATATGGCTTTACAGGTTTGATAGAGAGTCTAAAATATTTTAAGTAAGTGGATGTTTTTATAACTGATTATGCTTGGCTGCTTGCTAGGATTTTTTTTTGACTTCCTGCAGGTTTCATCGTCTTTTTTTTATAGTTGTGTGGGTGAGAAATAGTTTTTGCTATGAGTGAGATTATACTTTTTTTTTGAACGGCAAATTTGGATCACTGACGGACCACTAGGGTATCGAACCCAACTGATTATGCTTGGCTGCTTGCTAGGATTTTTTGTGACTTCCTGCAGGTTTCATCGTCTTTTTTTTATAGTTGTGTGGGTGAGAAATAGTTTTTGCTATGAGTGAGATTATACTTTTTTTTGAACGGCAAATTTGCATCACTGACGAACCACTAGGGTATCGAACCCAGGACCTAATGGTCCCTAAGCCTGATGCCATCCCAAGATGCCACTAGATTATAATGCTATGAACCGAGTGAGATTATGCTAGGTATACATTTGTTTGTTTGTTTGTGTGGGTGAGAAATTGGTAGCATTGATTTAGAGGTGGCAAAGTGGGGAATTTCTTAATACGGATCAAACCAAGCTATGTTTATTTGTTTGTTTCTTATTCTTTTTTTTCAATCTTATTTATAATTAGTGTATTAAATATTTATATAGTTAAAATAATAATCTTTTTAAAAAGGTATATTAATAAACTTTGGATGATTTTTGGCTTATGTTACGTTATTTTTAACTCATTTGAATGTTACGCTTTTTAACTCACTTGATTCATTATAGATGAAAATAGGTCAAAATTGTCACCTCTAGTCAAAGTGATTTGTTGTTAAAATAAATTACACTTTTTGTTATGTTTGCACCAGATTGTAAAATATAGCCTTTAACTTCAATAATTACAGTCACAATCCTTTATTTGGAAAACTTGTTACATCTTTCATCATTTAACACTAACAAGGTTAAAATTTTAAGTCATGTGCCTTGTACATGAGGGTAAATTGTTAATTTCACTTTTTATATATAAAACCCTATCTTTTCTCCCAGCCATCTCTTTCTCCCTCTTTCTCTTAAACCAACCTCCACAACCACCACCACCATATTCCAGCCGCTGCCACCACCATCGTATCCAGCAAACACTTCTCCCTCTTTATAATAAATCCCCCACTTCCTTCCCCTCTCTCTCTCACCCTCAGCAAACACCACCGCTAGCAGCCCCTCCGAGCATCGTAAGAGATCATAAGCCCTAACTCTAAAACAGTTACAACCAGGGTATTGCCAAGATCAACGAGAAACGCAGCGGATGGAACCAGTGCGATGACTAGGGTTAGGGTTTGGGTTTGGTTCGGTAATGTAGCCGTTGTTGAAGGTGATGGGGAAGGTGGGGGCGCTCATGGATGGAGAACTGTACGGATGGTAGGAGCGAGATTGGAGCTCTGGCGGTAGCATGGTCGCAGGTGGTGGTTTGATCAGAAAATGGGATCTGAGTGAGTGCAGTTAGTTGAGTCGGAAAGTGGAAAGTGAAAAAGGGGGTTGGTTTGATCTAAGAGGGTCCAATGACGTGTTTGCGAGATTCACCATCGTTGGTGGTGGTGGTGGGTGTTAGTGCAAAGGCAGTGATTTGTAGAGAGATGGAGCTGAGGGAGGGGGACTGAGTTTCTAGAAAGAGAGATAGAGAGTGATGAGATTATGATTATTGTATATATTTTATAAGTTTTTAATTTTGTTTTATTTATAAAATATTTTAATTAGACTGGTAAAAAGACCAAGACGCCCTTATATAAATAGACTTAACTGAAATTTTTAACATGGTTAGTGGTAAAGGACGAAAGATGTAATAAGTTTTCCAAATAAAGGATTGTGACTGTAACTATTGAAGTTAAATGCTATCCATTGCAATCCGGTACAAACATAAAGGACGAAAAATATAATTTACCCTAAAATCTATTGAGAATGATATTATGATTCTTGGACAATTTTGGGTACGAAATGATACGTATTTAATTCCCGCTAAATTTTATAGGTTTCTTGCCTTATGACCACCGTCTCATGGTGATGTCGGTATCTGCTTTCTAGATTTTGTTAATCCATAGCTTCTATACATTTATTTGGAAACACTGGATTGAAGTTATATAATGTCATAATTATAATAAAGTGTGTAAAATAGAATAAGTTAATGATAAAATAAAATGGTTCAAATGGTCGAAAGTTGCTTGGTATTCAAGTGATTCGACACATTATATTATCCATATCTATATAAAATAACGAAAAAAACAGAAAAAATGGTCATTTTTAAAAATGATTTTAACCATATAACGACCTTAAGTTTTACACTGAGACCGTCTCATAAAACTTTTTTTTTCTTCCCAAAATACGACCTTCATTGGAGAGCTACATAATTAACTTTGAGTGATGAACAGTGAGAATCAAATAACTAGTTTTATATAGTGTTTAACAAATGTATAGAAAGAGACTGCAATTTGCGGTTACGTAACCGTATTCATCACAACAAAAGATGTAGTTTATACGATTCCCGTACGTTTTTGCCTCATTTTGGTTATGTTCTAAATGCAACCCTTATGGTTGGGGCAAGTGTCATATCTAGTAAATTTGAGTGCAAATGTGAGCCACGTACTTGCCACATAAGTAGGAGAGCCAATCACTTTTAGGGGCTTTTTTTTTACCTTTTAATGAGACTTTTAATGGTTCACACATCTTACTGGTTCAACATTTAATGGTTCAGACTGTTTGTTTACGAGCAGATGTCTGAATGGTTCAGACATTTGCCTCTAAATGGTTAAGCATTATACAGGGTCTGAATGGTTAAGACCACTAATCTAAATTAGTCAGATATTTGCCTCTGAACGGTTAAGCATTATACAAGCTCTTAATGGTTCAGACCTCTTACTGGTTCAGCACTTAATGGTTCAGACCTCTTACTGGTTCAGCACTTAATGGTTCAGACCTCTTACTGGTTAAGTACTGATTCAGTAAGAGGTCTGAACCATTAAGTGTTGAACCAGTAAGAGGTTTGAACCACTAAGAGCCAGTATAATGCTTAACCGTTCAAAGGCAAATGTCTGACCAATTCAGATTAGATGATTTAACCATTCAGACTCTGTATAATACTTAACCATTCAGAGGCAAATGTCTGAACCATTCAGACAGTGGCGGAACTAGACGGAAAATTCAGGGGTATCCAAATTTTTTTACTGTCCATTCATACAATGTTAATAATATGAGTTTGGGCTTTTAAAATTTTAACTAAATGTGTGTGTGTTTTTTTAATTAAATTTGAGTTTTTAATTAATATGAATTTTGTGCTAAATGTGGGACCAGGGGCGGGGTCGTCTCCTTGAATTCGAGGGCCGACAAGGGCCATGTGCGAGTAGAAAAAATTAGCTCCTCAGTTAGGACTGTCTTTAAGATTTCGAATGTCATGCGACTAGTAAAAATGAGCACTTGAAATGGAAACTTGTTTATTTAAACAAAATTCATTATATTAAATTATAACAATAATAACATTTTTTAGTTATATATATCTATATTTCTAACCAAAATTTTAATATTCACAGGTTAAATCAAGTGTTATGACACGAAAAATCAATCCAATCGTTATTTGATAAGCTTCTAGTAATCTAGTATATCTCAAGTTTTTGGGTGAAATAGAAAAAAAGGTTAAAAACAATATTAAAGTAAAGGGCAAATACCACAAAAAACCAATATACTTTCTGTTTTTTCTCACAAAAGTCCCTCAACTTATATTTTGCATATAAAAGTCCCTTAACTTGTTAAATTTAAACATTATTGTGATTATATAAAAAAAAAAAAGAGAATTGGTAAGCGGTTGTCCCGGTAGTTTTTGTTACATGGAAAAAATCCTCGTAGCATGATACTCATTTTTTAATCAATTTCTTGTTGTTTTATCTTATGTGATATGAAATTGTTTTTTGAAGCCACCATGAAAGTGGATGATGACATCAAATCACCGTTTAATATTTTCCTCATAATTGTTGAGTTTCTTAAGTTCGTATCCATTAGTTTGCTTACTCACTATAATATTTATTAGTTTTTCTCAGTAGATATCATCCACATAAATATTACTTATAGCCTATTTGACATTAGTGAATTTTTTTTATTATGGATTATATATGCATGTTTTTGTAGGATGGAGTCATACTTAAAATAGCCGAACCAATATTTTGATTGCAATTGATGTTTTTTTTCATTTGTTTGCAAAAATATATTTTTATGAAAGGACTAAAAACGGAGAAAAAAACCAACAATAATCACATAATAAAGAGAAAAAAACAAAATGTCTAAATAATTTGCTTTTGTGTTTTTTTGAAACGTAGATTGTCCATGTCAGCATTGTATATTTTACTTATATGTCACATTAGCAATAAATAGGCTATATTATAAGTCATTTCACAATAATGTTCAAATTTAACAAGTTAAGGGACTTTTATACGCAAAAAATAAGTTGAGGGACTTTTGTGAGAAAATACAGAAAGTATATTGGTTTTTTGTGGCATTTGCCCTAAAGTAAATAAATAGTAAGAGTTAATGAGTTGTCACTCTGACCCATCACTTTTACAGACCCTATATTTCACCTACACATAAATAATATATTAATATTTATATTTAAAAAAGCAGATACCGATCTTCTCCCTCCCCATGTTCATCTTCAACACAAAACTACACAGGTTGCTGGCAGTTCATCGGGAAAGATCTGAATAAGCTATTTTAACTCTTTTTCTCAGGGGTATCCTAATATTTGCTTAAGGATGTCCAATACATAAAAAAGGAAAAAAAGAAAAAAAAATACACTTCTTCAAGAAAGTTGAGGGGTATCCCGGGCTACCCCTGCCTCTCAAATAGATCCGCCCCTGCATTCAGACATCTGCTCTCGAAACAAACAGTCTGAATCATTAAGTGCTGAACCAGTAAGATGTCTGAACCATTAAGAACCTCATTAAGAGGTAAACAAACAACCCCTTAGTCTTGCTAACCATGCGTTAGAGTGTGAGAGTGAGTGATTTTTCTTTTAAATATTTTAATAGAATTATTTTTAAACAATTACTTATTAAAAATAGTTAAATGCCATTTTAGGTCATGTGGTTTAGGCCATTTTGACAGTTTAGTCCAAATGTTTTATTTTTCTCATGTGGGTCTAAAAAGGTTTCACCGTTGCCATTTTAGTCAACTGGATTAATTTCATCCGTTTTTTCTGTTAACCAGAAGGGCAATTCGGTCATTTTATATGTAATTCTATTAACTAGAAAGGCAATTCGGCCATATAAAATGACCGAATCGCCCTTCTCGTTAATAGAAATAATGGATGAAGCCAATGGATAAAAATGGCAACAGTGAAACCTTTTTGGGCTCACGTGCGAAAAAACGAAACCTTTGGACTAAATGGGCAAAATGGCCCAAACCATAGGGATGCATTTAACTCTATTAAAAAAATAAAACACAAACAAAAGATTAATGTTCAACCAAAATTGGGAAAACCATTTACGAGACCAAAATAACTATATTGTAATGTTAGAAAAAAAAAAAAAAAAAAAAGAGACCAAAATAACTATATTGTAATGTTAGAACAAAAAAAAGCAAATCTATGTATTTTGTTTTTTAAAAGCATATAAGTTATTTGAGAAAAATCAAATTAAATATTAGGTGAAGTTTTATAGTAAAAACAACAAATGCATAGATGTGTTAATTTCATTGGTTGAAAAAAACTATTGCTTCTTGCCTCATGTCTGTGACATTGGTCACGCTTTCACGGCTCACGGCTCATAACTCATCCTAACACCATGTCGTGGTGTTTTAGTGAGTGTGAGTCCTACACGGCGACCCCCATCCCCCCTCATGCTCACGGTGTATAACACATGCCCCTATGGTTAAAACTAAAACCTAATTTATACATAGTTAATTATGGTTTAAGATGATCATATATTTATTTACATAAATAATAGAAAAAAATATATAAAATTTATGTTTACCATGATTATAATACGGCTGGGACGGTTTACAAATTTGATTCCATGCTTTACTTGCCGTCTATAGTTACAACATATATAAAAGACAAGTCTTAATCTTGAAATGGTGTTATTCACTGTTTTTAGATATCATTTACGTATAAAATTAATTAATGATCCGTGATATGGTACACCTGATTAATCACATTGTACAACCTATTAATGCATTATGAACAATTGTTTTTGGCTCTTGTTGTTGATGATATTCAATCTCTTTTGACATGATGCATTCAAATATGTAGCCGTCCTCCCTCTTCCAGTCTTCCTACATAGGGATGAGTAAACGGTATCATGTACAGTTACCGGTACCGAATTTACCCAACTGGGTACATTCTTGGTACGGATTCTGTAACACCCCGAAAACGGGTTTGGTAATTAACCCACGTTAATACTAAAAGACGGGTAAAGTGTCGCTAGTAGTAAAAATAACCCGGTAAATATTTGGGAATTAATAAGAAATCCTAATATTAGATACAAGCGAAACAAAGTTTTGATGAATTGAGTTTATAAGAGCCCGAGTTAACGGGACTTAAAATAAAACGGGTTATAACTCCCGGAACCCACTAAATAACTAGGAATATCAACCTAGTTAGTCTAGTGTCTTAAAAATAATGAGGAACTTGATGTAGTAACCTTTATAAACTTGGATAAAGTTGAGGGACTAAAATGGTTAAAGTGGGAAAATGGGTTTTATTAATTAAAATCTAAAAACACCAAAACACACACCATTGTGTGTGTTCTGGTCGTACAAAACACAGAGCCAAGAAGAGCTCTTAAGCTCAAACCCTAAAACACAGAAATTCATCAAATTGAAGGAGCAAATCAAGTCCAAATCAAAATCCGAGTATGAATTAGTGATCTCCATTGAAAAAGGAGTCACGAGGTATGTAAATTTCTTGGTAAATCTCTAGTTGAAATTCTGAGCAAACCTAGAGAATTCGAATCTAAGCTTGCATGTATGTTGTTTGGATGAAATTAGGGATGAAACTATGTCTAGTAGTAAACCCTAGCCATGTAATTGTTGAATTGATGTTCATTGTTGTGAATTCATAATCATACACTCATAAGTCAAGTGGGTTTTGATTATGTAGAAAAGATGATAATATAGTTGTGTTAGAAATCATCATAAGTGATAGTAGATGCAAGATATTTGAACAAATTTCAAGTTTGAGTATTTGATCATACATGATAATGGTTGAATCTTGATGTTAATCTTGGTAAAAATGACTAATTGTGAACTAGTTAGCAAACGTGTAGAATCATGCCCATTAGGTGTTTGTTATAATGCCTAAATGAGAACTAAGTGTTGATAATGTGCCTAATTGAGTCTTGTGAACTTGATAGTGCAATCATATGTGTTAATTGGTGATTTGACTTTTAAATAGTCAAACCGATCATTAATAAGATCGAATGGTATTTGTGATAGAAAATATGTAAGATGGAATGGTCATAATTAATGATGACTAATATAACCGTCTTATGAATTATAATGATAGTTTGACGCTTGACAAGCTAGGTGGAGGCTTGGATAGGAGGCGGGTCAAACGAAGCAAGAATGGCGGAAAAGCATAATTCGGATGCAAGGTAAGTATAGCTTACACTAGTCTTAAATTGTGGAATGTTTTCTTATCATATAAATATTGAATGAGGTATCTAAACGATTGAAATATGATGTTCCGTCGTGTAGTCGAACGGAACAAGCAAATCAAAGATGATAGAAACCACAATAATGGTTAAAAAGAAGTAAATCGATAAATTGGTCATATTATGTCGAAAGAAATACACGGTTTATAATTAAAATTCCCGTATGGTGTTAAACGGGAAGAGTCATGTAGAGGAGATGATAATAAATATCATTTCGCAAAGTTAAATGGTCTTTTCGGCCAAACGGGTCAAAAGGTGCAGACAACACCTTTTGACTATATAGACTAATGATTCTTTTGTCGAGTCATATGCTTACAGGAATAGATATCCAATGGATATTCGCATCGTTCTTAATTAGCGAATATAAAGCAAGGTAATAAAATCAGGTCTATTTGTTGATCCGAGCCAGGTACGTTATTTATGATGTATGTAAAAGCGCTAATTTGGTCGAATAATCGGTGATAACCCTTCATTGTAAAAGAAGGACCAAAATCGACCAAAACGCCCTTGTAGGCTAAATTGAACAAACAACCCTTAGAGGTTGTTTGGAAAGGAGTCTTATGATTAAACAAAAGTTTAGAACGAGTATAGGTAGTGAAAGATGTAATTCTTGGGCTAAAAGACTCCATATGAGTCTTTGCCGTAAAATGATATTTCAAGGGAAATAAATCCGGAACACATAGATATCTACTTTAAATCCAACATACATTTAGTTGTGATGGGAGAGTACTAGATAAGAAATATAGGTTACAACGCTAGATTTGAATAAAAGTGAAATTTGAGTTTAAAAGTGCTTAAATTATCCTTAACGGGTCATAATAAGCATACGAGCGAAAACGGGTTTAAATTGTGTAATAAACCTATGATTAGAACTTAAAATGGTAGGTAACATTAAATTAAAGAGATGTAGGTGATATAGAAGTCAAACAAATACGTTTGTTTGATAAAATGCGTAAACGGGTCAAATTTTTGGTAAAAGACTAATAAGCCGAAGACTTAAAGGTCTTAATTTTTATCAAGCCGGATGTCGGATTTTAACTCCATATGATGGAGAATCAAATTACAAACATGTAGGAAGAAACAGTAGGTTAAACGGATAAGCGGTTTGAAAGATACGAAAGATTTCGTGTCAAATTACGACGAAATAGAGAATCAGGATGCAGAGTCCACCGTAATTTACGGTCCCACCGTAAATTACGGTGGAGTTAAATTGTTTACGGTGTAACTGGTCTGATTTACGGCAGAAGAATGGAAACCCAGGGGCCACCGTACCGTAAATTACGGTGGATATAATTTTCTTATATTTTGTTTTTCATTTGGAAATCAAATGTTTCCCGGACATTGTTTGGACTTGATTTAAACTTTGTAAGACTAAAGCATTTCATGTTTATGAAATGTAGGTACGCCTTGGATGCCGGAAGACGATCAAGCTCAGCGAAGAACCGAACACAATAAAGACACACGCTTCCGCACTTTGCCACGTTGTAAAATTTAAACAACAAATTTGATCATGTTACCTAGAATAACTTATGAATTGTAAAAGTTTAAATAAACCCGTATTTTTATAGTATGTGTAGCCTTAACTACACATCTAATTGTTGGTATTCACACGATAAACGTTAAATAGAAACTAGGGTGTTACAAGTTGGTATCAGAGCCTTGGTTTAAGAGATTCGAGTATGGTTGGGAGGAACCATGCTTGGACTTAAACCTTATGCTCTTGACAAAGAATAGTGTTCGGTTCGAAGCTTGATCGCAAATCCGGTAAGTACAAGTACGTTATTAGTTAGTATGCTTAAGTGTTGTAAACAACACATAGAGCTATCGTGTGGTATACGTTACCCCAATTTAAATGATTGTTAGAGTTGACGAAAATACGCGCGTTGACGTGTATAGTAGAAAATGCCTTGTATTATAATACGGGCGATTATTGAAGTTGACTTTACTAACTTTTGTGAATGTTTTAAATGAAGGACACTCGCGTTTGAAGACGACGAGAGTCAAACAAATTATGGATATGATGATGGAACGGTCCGGGGTACGACAGAAAGAGCATACTCATTAAGGACCAAAATCGCGTAACGGTCGCGAACAAGACTAATGACAAGAGAAGCCCGTTAGGGCAAGCATCACCAGGTGCACACTTTTAAATTTAATCGCACGAGTCGTTATATGCAACAAACACGTAAGTAATAACGGTTGCATACACATATGACAGAACTTGGAAAACCTGATTTCCAAGAGAAATTTAATAGGAAATGTGTTATTCACAATGATGAATAACAAATGAATAACAAGACTTGTTTATATAGAAACTTGGACGAGAGTGATCATCCAAGCAAGTATTCTCAATACAAATCCTATTGAGAAAAATTTATGATCACATCAATGAATGCGAATAAATGTTCATAAAAAGGGACATTGTACATGTTCAAGGATAAACGATTAAAACTAATAATTGTTGACTAACAATTAAATAGAGTTTTACCAAATGAAACCATAAACATGGAGACAATTTGAGGAGTTACTTACATGGGACGTGATGTGGTAATTATAATAAGGTCACGCGTACCACGTGTTGATCGCTTACTCTGGCCAAGTAAGTAGTGAACACATGATAGCATGAGCTTCTTATAATGAGCGCCGTTATGTCCGATGTGGTAATGGCGGGGTGAATGGGACTAATTAAAAAGTACCCAAATGAAGCAGATAAGCAAGATATTTGAAAATAATGTAGACGCACAACCGAGTGACGGGAGCGTGTTACATTAGGATAATGAGCCCGAGTGAAGGGACAAACAACCATGTAAAATGATTTAGACAAGTATTGGGAGGGAGTGTACTTACACTCGAACCCATAAAACGCAAGCATGTAAAATGATTTAGACAAGTATTGGGAGGGAGTGTACTTACACTCGAACCCATAAAACGCAAGCATGTAAAGTGATTTAGACAAGTATTGGGAGGGAGTGTACTTGCACTCGAACCCAGAAAATGCAAACATGAAAAATGATTTAGACAAGCGATGGGAGGGAGTGTACTTACACTCGAACCCGGAAAATGCAAATATGTCCCTTAACGGGTCATTTTTTTTGCATTTGTAAAACGTCGAACTTAAAGACAAAGTCAGAATATAAAAATGAAGCAAGGTCTTAATGCATACCGGGAGGATTGCAATAATAACGACCTTGGTAAAACACCCGGTTGATGGGTAAGAATTAAACACATGCGTAAACCGAGAAACGAAAACACGAATTTAAAGTCAAGGGACTCGGATCATGAGTTACGACTAAAAGACCATAAAATTTCGTAAACAGAAATTCTGATAATTATATTCAACTATTTTGAGATTGAACGGGTTGAATAAAGTATAATGCTTGAAGGCGTAAGTAAGCGCAAGCCGGATAACGATAAGCTTGAGACAAATGAATTTCAAACGTAAAAAGAGTGCTTTGACACCAAATATATATTTTAATAAGACACGAGCAAAAAGAATGATCTACGGGATCCACATAACCTTTAGGATTATAAACAACGAGAGAAATATGGACTAAAACGACCCACGGGTCATGATTAGAAAGAAGTTATAAGGACTTCGCCTTAAAGAGGTGAATGTCTAATCAAAAAATAGCCCATAAGGCTAAGTGATAAAACCTACGGGTTAGATGGAATAAAGCGAGGAAATCAGTTAAAAATCCCCGCATACAAAAACTAAGACTGTAAAGGATTAAATTACGGACTGTCAATATCCCAGTATGGATGATTGACACGAGTTAAAGAAAAGATCCAAAAACTAAAACTTCGGTTTTAGTAAGAAGTAATGTTTTTACAAACATAAATTCTGATAGGAATTTAAATAGTAAGCATGAAAGATACAAGTCTTGACACTGATAGGCGCAAGATGATATATTCGAAAAGTGATATTCTCAAAAATGAAAGGTTGATACAAATTAAACATGATGTGACACGATCACGGTTAGGAAATGTAATGTGAAGTAAAATCACATTATAACCAAGCGAGTGATAAAAGTAACTGAACTAATAAGACTAGTTAATGAGACCGGTTAAGGTCATCAATTCAAATCAAGAAATTTGGTTTGCTTGTAAGCGGTAGATTCGGTATAGCTGAACCGAATAGATAAATTGAAAACAAAAGAATTTGTTGCTAAAAGTGAAAGATTTCACTAAAGATCTTAAACGGATCAAATTAACGGATTCATAAGGAATTCGAGGGTATATGAAAGCGATGGATATCGCTAAGTTAACTGAACTAGTGGAAATAACGAGACTACGTTATGTCGAAGTTACATTATGTCATATGACATACGTAGAGGTCCGGTAACCAAAAAGACATTACCATAATTTTCTGGTAATGATAACAATTGGTTAAAGTAGGAGTAATGCTTAAGAGATTATTCAAGTCAAACGCATTGGGTTTAGAAACTCAATGAACTAGATGAGCAAGGTTTCGAGGACGAAACCTCTTTAAGGGGGGTAGACTTGTAACACCCCGAAAACGGGTTTGGTAATTAACCCACGTTAATACTAAAAGACGGGTAAAGTGTCGCTAGTAGTAAAAATAACCCGGTAAATATTTGGGAATTAATAAGAAATCCTAATATTAGATACAAGCGAAACAAAGTTTTGATGAATTGAGTTTATAAGAGCCCGAGTTAACGGGACTTAAAATAAAACGGGTTATAACTCCCGGAACCCACTAAATAACTAGGAATATCAACCTAGTTAGTCTAGTGTCTTAAAAATAATGAGGAACTTGATGTAGTAACCTTTATAAACTTGGATAAAGTTGAGGGACTAAAATGGTTAAAGTGGGAAAATGGGTTTCATTAATTAAAATCTAAAAACACCAAAACACACACCATTGTGTGTGTTCTGGTCGTACAAAACACAGAGCCAAGAAGAGCTCTTAAGCTCAAACCCTAAAACACAGAAATTCATCAAATTGAAGGAGCAAATCAAGTCCAAATCAAAATCCGAGTATGAATTAGTGATCTCCATTGAAAAAGGAGTCACGAGGTATGTAAATTTCTTGGTAAATCTCTAGTTGAAATTCTGAGCAAACCTAGAGAATTCGAATCTAAGCTTGCATGTATGTTGTTTGGATGAAATTAGGGATGAAACTATGTCTAGTAGTAAACCCTAGCCATGTAATTGTTGAATTGATGTTCATTGTTGTGAATTCATAATCATACACTCATAAGTCAAGTGGGTTTTGATTATGTAGAAAAGATGATAATATAGTTGTGTTAGAAATCATCATAAGTGATAGTAGATGCAAGATATTTGAACAAATTTCAAGTTTGAGTATTTGATCATACATGATAATGGTTGAATCTTGATGTTAATCTTGGTAAAAATGACTAATTGTGAACTAGTTAGCAAACGTGTAGAATCATGCCCATTAGGTGTTTGTTATAATGCCTAAATGAGAACTAAGTGTTGATAATGTGCCTAATTGAGTCTTGTGAACTTGATAGTGCAATCATATGTGTTAATTGGTGATTTGACTTTTAAATAGTCAAACCGATCATTAATAAGATCGAATGGTATTTGTGATAGAAAATATGTAAGATGGAATGGTCATAATTAATGATGACTAATATAACCGTCTTATGAATTATAATGATAGTTTGACGCTTGACAAGCTAGGTGGAGGCTTGGATAGGAGGCGGGTCAAACGAAGCAAGAATGGCGGAAAAGCATAATTCGGATGCAAGGTAAGTATAGCTTACACTAGTCTTAAATTGTGGAATGTTTTCTTATCATATAAATATTGAATGAGGTATCTAAACGATTGAAATATGATGTTCCGTCGTGTAGTCGAACGGAACAAGCAAATCAAAGATGATAGAAACCACAATAATGGTTAAAAAGAAGTAAATCGATAAATTGGTCATATTATGTCGAAAGAAATACACGGTTTATAATTAAAATTCCCGTATGGTGTTAAACGGGAAGAGTCATGTAGAGGAGATGATAATAAATATCATTTCGCAAAGTTAAATGGTCTTTTCGGCCAAACGGGTCAAAAGGTGCAGACAACACCTTTTGACTATATAGACTAATGATTCTTTTGTCGAGTCATATGCTTACAGGAATAGATATCCAATGGATATTCGCATCGTTCTTAATTAGCGAATATAAAGCAAGGTAATAAAATCAGGTCTATTTGTTGATCCGAGCCAGGTACGTTATTTATGATGTATGTAAAAGCGCTAATTTGGTCGAATAATCGGTGATAACCCTTCATTGTAAAAGAAGGACCAAAATCGACCAAAACGCCCTTGTAGGCTAAATTGAACAAACAACCCTTAGAGGTTGTTTGGAAAGGAGTCTTATGATTAAACAAAAGTTTAGAACGAGTATAGGTAGTGAAAGATGTAATTCTTGGGCTAAAAGACTCCATATGAGTCTTTGCCGTAAAATGATATTTCAAGGGAAATAAATCCGGAACACATAGATATCTACTTTAAATCCAACATACATTTAGTTGTGATGGGAGAGTACTAGATAAGAAATATAGGTTACAACGCTAGATTTGAATAAAAGTGAAATTTGAGTTTAAAAGTGCTTAAATTATCCTTAACGGGTCATAATAAGCATACGAGCGAAAACGGGTTTAAATTGTGTAATAAACCTATGATTAGAACTTAAAATGGTAGGTAACATTAAATTAAAGAGATGTAGGTGATATAGAAGTCAAACAAATACGTTTGTTTGATAAAATGCGTAAACGGGTCAAATTTTTGGTAAAAGACTAATAAGCCGAAGACTTAAAGGTCTTAATTTTTATCAAGCCGGATGTCGGATTTTAACTCCATATGATGGAGAATCAAATTACAAACATGTAGGAAGAAACAGTAGGTTAAACGGATAAGCGGTTTGAAAGATACGAAAGATTTCGTGTCAAATTACGACGAAATAGAGAATCAGGATGCAGAGTCCACCGTAATTTACGGTCCCACCGTAAATTACGGTGGAGTTAAATTGTTTACGGTGTAACTGGTCTGATTTACGGCAGAAGAATGGAAACCCAGGGGCCACCGTACCGTAAATTACGGTGGATATAATTTTCTTATATTTTGTTTTTCATTTGGAAATCAAATGTTTCCCGGACATTGTTTGGACTTGATTTAAACTTTGTAAGACTAAAGCATTTCATGTTTATGAAATGTAGGTACGCCTTGGATGCCGGAAGACGATCAAGCTCAGCGAAGAACCGAACACAATAAAGACACACGCTTCCGCACTTTGCCACGTTGTAAAATTTAAACAACAAATTTGATCATGTTACCTAGAATAACTTATGAATTGTAAAAGTTTAAATAAACCCGTATTTTTATAGTATGTGTAGCCTTAACTACACATCTAATTGTTGGTATTCACACGATAAACGTTAAATAGAAACTAGGGTGTTACAGATTCGGTACCGGATTTTGACAATTTCAGTATCGGTATTTATCGGTTTTTACCCTCAAATACCCATACCGTACCGATACGGATAACGAACCATACATGGTATATTTGATACCAGTACCTACTTTTGAGGATTTTCGGTATCGGTATTTTTGGTACCGTTTGATACCGAACTCATCCCTACTACTACATAGAATTGGAGTATGTATAATGAAGTATACCTTCAAAGATACACTTCAATAAGGTTAATTAATTTCTCAACATTATACTTTTATATTATCTTTCAAAGCTAGATTATATTAATAAGAGCATATGTGATATATTGTCCTCATAGCATTTGGTTCTAAATATCACTAACAACTAATGTACTTTTTTTAAAACAAAGCATATAATTAATATATGATAATAAAGATAGTAAATGAACAGTGATAAGTAGTTGAAGGCTATTTTTGTAAATTTTATGCTTCAAAAACCAGCCAGAAAATACGGTAGTCAGCTTTAGAACCCGGTTGAGAGAATCAGACAGAGAGCGCTGAGAGACAGAGAGCGATGACGAACCCTTTCGCCGGCGTCAATAACACTTGACGACGACGTTTTCATCATTGTGGTGGCGGCGAACATGGTTTTTACCGGAGAGCGACAAGGTATGTTCGATCAGTTGCTGCCATAACTCTGACAATGACGGCGGTCAAGCGGTTAGGGTTTCGATCAAATTCCGGTAAGCCCTTTTCTATTGCATGTTCACTATTTTTTTAGATCGGTTGTCACTGAACCTTAATCCGGCGTCTAATGTTGATCTGATGAGTAAGTAACGTCTGCTGAGGTTCCGGTGAACGGCCAGGAGAAGATTTCAGTGAACGGGTAAGCACACAACCCTAATTATGCGTATTGCTTCAGTGTGACGTTGATGATGTTGTGACGGTGTGGCTGTTAGGGTTTGTTTGCCCTAATAAGTTGTTCTCGAACCCTAGCTGGAGATTAGAACTGATGGTGGACCAATGAAGATTGATAAGGTAATTTTAACTGTTTATGATTGTTTGATGATGACTTTAATATTTGAATTGTGAATTAAGTGTTTGATTTGTTGTTTTTATGTTAATTGGATTGTACTAATTAGGGTTTGTTTGAATGGTTTAAAAGGAAGTACAGGGGAGTGGGATCGGATGGGTCGCATTCGAGATAATATCTCCCTTGCAGAAGAGGCAACAAGCTGAATGGGAAGTTGCATGTTCTATGTATATGGCATTGATTTGATCTTTGAATCAATGATGATTTGCAGTTGTTCTCTCTTTTTTATTGTTGAAAAGGAATTTTACATTCTACTTTTGATATGTTTGTAGCCACCAGGAACAATATATGCTTTGAAGATTCTGAGCTTCAACAGCTAATGCAGGAATGAACATGTATGTACTGCTTTAATGTTTTTTTAGTTCTCAACTTTGTTAGAGGTGAAGTGGAATTTATAAGACGCAAGTGGTGCCTGTTCGAGGACGACACCCCACTTTTTTACTTCTTTTTGTTTTTTCTACTTCCCTGATACACGACAGAGAAAGATAAGGATATCAAGATCAGTTTTGGGGCTAGCTTTCTTCACCGGAGATGTTCTTCACTCTTCAGAGATGAAAAATTCATTTTGATCATCAGAAGGATGTCAGAGATGAACAATTGGACCATCATATTCAGATATGGTGCGAGAAAACGACAAAGACTATTTAAAGGTTTATTCATGAATCTCAACTTATTGTTGTATCTATGTTCTGTTTCATTGACCTAAAGACTATACATTTTAATTAAAGGGTAATCATCTTGCTTTTTTTTTTCCATCCTACCATTTCAGTCCACAAATTATCCATATATCCTAAACCCCAAAATTTGTGTTCTTGATCTTAGGTTAATTTTCACCCAGTCGAACCCCTGTATGAATTTCTGTTCTTAATTTAGGGTTTATGCTAAGTCCCTTTAAAATTAGCATTGTCTTTGGCACAGAGTATTGCGAGAGATATGCAAAGCTAGAGGACGTTGAGGCTGGTTTTCCACATAAGTTACGGTGATTTTGCTTCACTGCTTTCTGTTGTCTGCCTTCTTTCAATACTAGAAAAGCCCCAAACTACTCTATATATTTGTTGCCTTTTTCCGAGTTATTGATTTTGCTTATTAATTACAGGATATCGCCCATACCGATCCGCTACATTTGGTTTTCGCCAGCATTTTAGGTAGGTTTTTATTTCTGGCAATTGTGGGACACATGTTTTAGGGTATATATTCCTCTTCTAAACTTGCCACATATATTCAACCTATGTGCTAGCTACCATTGTTCATGTAATAACGCCGATAATTTGGACAAGAAAGGGGGTTACGGACAGAGGAGAAAAGGTGAAAAGAAGAGTAAGAGCGATTGAGGAAGTTGAACACAAATGTTTTTTCGCCTCTCAAGCACCTGTAGGTATTTGTTTTGTTTTTACCTTTGCAGTTTTTATGAGTTGGGAGCTGAATTAATTATAGGAAGTGTTTTCTTCGTGCTGGATATGTGCTACATGAGTTTGTAATGATTTCCAAGAGGCATGATCTTTTTAATTGAATTTCCAAGTCAGAGTTTGTCCAAGTCATATTTTGGTTTATTATATGCTTGGTTTTAAAAAGCGAGAGGCGCACAAAAGCGACGAGGTCTAAAATTGAGGCGCGAAGCGCAAAGCGCAAAAGCGGTGGGCTTTTCGTACCCGAAGCGCAAGGTGTTTATATAATTTTTTATATATATCCCATACACATCCCATAGGTTTTTAGCTTCCTTTAACCAAAATAGCTTCCTTTAACCAAAATATAGCTATAAATAAGGCTTTTATACCATTTTACTTACATGTACAAGTCAAAAAATCCAAGGTACAACATTTTTATGCAGGAAAAACGCCTCAGGTACAGGAGGCGCGCGCCTCAGGCCTAAAAGCCCCATGACCTGCGCCTCAGTGCGCCTCGCGCCTAGGCGCGCCTCAGGCGCGCTTTTTTAAACCAAGATTATATGTTTGGAGGCTCTTTACCCGGTCAAAACTAGATGTTTCCTTAAATCTTGACCAAATGGTGGGGGAAAACCAAGTGAAGCCTATAAATAATCACTGTAAGTATTTTAGAGGTGTTTATGATTTTTGAGTCCTGGCTCTGTTGTAAATAGTTTAGTTCAGTGTGCTTTTTTTAAGCTTATGAAGTTTTTTTGAAGCATATAAAATGGTGTTACATGTCTATATTCATAATCATTGTAAAAGCTTATAGTAAGTTACATAAATAGTCCAAATGAAATAATGTTATTATCTTCTATTAATATATTTGCTCCTAAAACATTGCTTAAAATTGTTGTTTTGTTAACCCAAGTACCCAGAGTAACAAATAAATAAGTCAGCTTAACTACGTTTGGTTGACTTGAAATTTTTGCTGATGGTCTCACTTTTCTTAGAAATTAGCTTCATAGAATCTAAATATTATAATCGCATGAGTAGTTTCAGTCTCTTTTCTTTTTAACTATTTCCTACTTTTGCTGGTTTGAAATGTTAGGAAGCCTAAAGTCTACATTTAACTTCAAGTTCACCATAGTTAAAGGCCTTTTGGGTTTTAAGTTAAAAGACAATAATTTGGCTATTTTGTTCTACTGAATATTGTTATATTTTAAAGGCGAACAGTTTAAACTTAAAATCAAATGGTTAAGTTTGTAGATGGACCATGGTCAAGTTACATTAAGGGTAGAATAGTGGAGTTTGAGGTCTTTGAATGACTTGGTCAATGACATGTAGTATGAACTCATATAAATTAGTTTCAACACTTCGTTTATTTGGGTTGATGTTGTTCTTGATTAATTGATTGTTTCAATTCTCTATGCTTGAAGGCACACAAATTTTAACATCTTATTTACAAAATATTTTAATAAACCACATTATTAAATGCAGGTCCTGAAACTATGGTGTTGAAGAAAGGACCACGTGATGACACAACTAACTAAAGCACCGACAACGCTGTCGAAGAAAGGAAGCTGCATCCAAGATCCGCTTATTGTTTAATGTAAAAGACTTGATATGTAAACACCAAAACTACTTAACTGGACCATGGGCAAAGTCCTTTTGATAACAAGTTTCTAACGTTCCGCTGCTGTACGGAAAACATAAACGTCTCTCGCGCAACGCGCGACATCGAAAACACTAGTAAAATTTAAAAGTTAAACCTCAATATGTTTAAAACACATCAACTTATTTTATTTAGTTTGGGCCTATACAAACAAATAAATCCAATTCTCATTAAACCCAATAATGTTTTAAAATTAAAACCCATTTTAAAAACACAATTGTTGAAAGTCCGAAAACTAAAGGGCAATTCTCATTAAACCCAATAATGTTTTAATATTAAAACCCATTTTAAAAACACAATTGTTGAAAGTCTGAAAACTAAAGGGGCGGTAAATTGACGAAGGGACGAATATTGCCCAAGGGCGCACTTTTTCTACTCGCCCAGTGATCCTGAACTCTTTGGGATTCTCAGGGACGGTCCAGGTCTAATATTATATTAACTTTGGTTAACTATAACATTTAATTTGATTTTAACTTAATGATAATACTTTAATAAGTAATATACAACAAATATCTATGATATCATTATTGTGACAATTTATATATCAAAACCTTCAAAAACAGAAAGTCATATTTCGGTTTCTTCTCAAAATAAATGTACTACATTTGTACTCTTATATAATAGTCACTAGTACAGAATTAACAACGATAGTTTTGATATATAAATTATTTTATTGACATTTAATATACATTATGGAATAACGGTTGGTTAAATATATATATCCATCATATAAAACAAGTAATAAAACCAAGTCAACTCCAACCTATCCCCAATTATATATCACATAAAATACATGTATTCAAACATGTTCTAGTTTAATCACCCACCCACTACTTTGCCCTTCATCGTAATCATCATCTCCATCATAATAATAATAATAATAATATTACATCTACACACAAAAAAAAATTGATCAAGAGATGATCAAAGTCATACCCAAGATGAAATTACTCACAAATCTTCCATTTTTGCTACTTTTAGCATGTTCATTGCATATGATACATGCACAAACAACTCAAGACTCATGTAGTTCCAACACAAATCTTGCGAATTTCAACGGTAGAATCTCTTTCGACGTATCTTCTCTCAATTGCTTTTCGGTGTGGACATCTGAAGATTTCATCCTTAGAGTAAGCTTCTTAATCCATAAATTTTGTGTATATGTGTGTGTTTGTGTTTAGGTGCAATATAACTCATCAACCATTGACTATTTGATCTTATTGTTTCATTGAATAGTATTCACAAGCGGGTCCAAGTTTGTGGAGCTTTGTGTTGTCCACACCAAACACGAATTCGTATATTGGAATGGGGTTTTCGCCCAACGGGGGTATGGTTGGGTCTAGTGCCGTCGTGGGTTGGGCGGGTCGAGATGGAACAACTAGCATGAGAAGGTATTTCCTTGGTGGTCAAACCCCAAGTCAAGTGTTGGTGGATCAAGGAGACCTACAAATAGTAGGAAACACATCAACGATCTTTGTAGATTCGTCTCGGATTTACATGGCGTTTCAGTTGGTTACCGACCAACCTAGACAACGACTCGTGTATTCGGTAGGGGATAGCAACAATCTACCTCCAAGTACACCAAGTTATCGCTTGACTAAACATAGAAGTCAAATCGCGATTAGAATCAACTACGCAACGGGTTAGTATATCTAAATCGACTCATTTTGTGGTAAGGCCGTCTCCGAGAATCCCCAAAAATTTGGGGACCTAGTACGAGTAGAAAAATGGGCTCCTATAATATAACTACTTTTTTTAAATGTATAAAAAAACTTAAAATATATTTTAAAAAAATCATAAGTATATATAACTTTTTCATTTAAAAAATGGCCCCCCCGGGGAGGACAGGCCTGGACGGTCACCCACCTTGCCCCCTCCCAGACGACCATGTTTTAGGGGCAAATGAGAGCATGGCATGATCTACGATTAAAGATTTTGTTCGTCTAACTTTTTAATTTTAAAATTTTGATATTGTTGTAAATGTTTGTTGTGTGATAGGTCAAAGTAGCGAGACTAAGGCCCCTTACTCGAATTTGAAGAGAGCTCATGGAATCTTGAACATGGTGGCATGGGGAATATTGATCCCTATTGGCGCAATGGTTGCGCGCTATTTGAAGCATTTGGACCCGTTGTGGTTTTATGTGCACTCAAGCGTTCAATCATTAGGGTTTATTCTTGGATTAGCAGGCGTGATTGCGGGATTTGTGTTAGATGATCGTCTTGATGCTAGAGTTGGAAAGCACAAAGGATTTGGAATATCCATTCTTGTACTCGGTTGTCTTCAGGTTACCATGTTATTTGATCTTGGTTTAGTTGGTCCCAAAGGCGGATACATACTTTGATTTGAGTTTATATAACGATGGATCTTGTTTTGTTACAGGTTCTAGCTTTATTGGTTCGTCCTTCTATAGATGCAAAAACGCGACAATACTGGAACTGGTATCATCATAGTGTAGGAAGGCTTATGATATTGTTTTCGATTGTGAATATATTCTATGGAATCCATTTAGCTAAGGCGGGAACCTCATGGAATGTTGGCTATGGTGTTGTTCTTGGGATATATGCTATAACCATTGTGATTTTAGAAGTTAAGATGTTACGGAAAAAATAGACGTTTTTCATTAATTTATTATTAAGTTAGGTTTCATACTTTCATGTATGGAGGTGAAATACCATTTATTATTGTCTTTTTTTTTTCTGTTATATTTATATGTTAAATTGTTATACTTTATAACCTAAGACATATGTGTGAGAAACATATCCTTCTTTAACTACTTTTATTGATATATGAATTTTAGTTTTCTTATATGATTATGTTGACGTGTTTATCGTTCATTATTTATTTGGGTTTTCATAAAAAAAACATGTTAGATTCCATTTTATAAGATAAACACCATCCATAATGATTAACGTCTTCTAAGAGGAATTTTCTGTCACATCAGCATCATAAAGCCCCTTTAAAGAATGTGTAATGATAAACGTCTCTTGCCCTTTCAATTATTACTTTCCGTTTTGTCTTCTCTCCATTGGGCATTATACTAGAAACACTATCCCTCTCCATGCCCTTGTAACGCCCAAAAAGAGAGTGTTGAGGCGCTATCAAACCCTTCACGTGACTATAATTTCTCGTTACACATAACCTAATAGTTTTTATAATAGCAAGTTTCAATTCATTTATCCTTATTTAATTATAAAGATATTTGTATTTTTGTAAATTTTCATTTGAGAGAGATACTTCTTTCTTAAGCCATTAAAATACTATCAAGCACGGCACGCACAATTGACATATCACAATAAGCATAAGCTGTCATTTCAACATCTAAGGCGACATGACATATCATTTGTATCATCACATCATTATAAACGAACACGTGTCATGTAATGTATATTTTGTTAACGGCAAATTTCATTAACCAAACGACTAGCAAGAAGCTAGCAAAACACAACAAGGGAAGCTAAAAAACAAAATTACACCAGCTTTTCCAAGACAAATTCTTTAGCGAAGACCTATTCTTGACCCAAAGAAAACTTAAGGACTTGATATCATCCATCGTTTTCGCCGCATTAGCTGTTTTGCTAGAGAACACTGCTTCGTTCCTTGCTTTCCAGATGCACCAACAAGTAGTGATCATAATCCCATGAAACACTTTTTTGATCCGTCGTTCCATATGTAACTCTTTGTGAACCTTCAGCAAGTCTCGAGTAGAAAAGGCATAGATAGGTGGCACTCTACACCACTGTGCCACTGCTTGCCAAATAACTGAGGCGAAGATGCAAGAAGTCAAAAGATGCTCGCTAGTTTCCTCATCATAGCCACACAACTTACACACCGACTGCCCAACATGTATATTTCTGGCCCGTAACGCATCGTAGGTAGGCAACCTATTCATCTCAGCCTTCCATACGAAGATGTTAGCTTTTAACGGGACCCAACTATTCCAATCCATGAAAAACGGGGCTGCAACATTATTAGCCTCAAACAAGGCCTTTTTCATGGACGCTACTGAATAAATACCATCTTTATCAGCAAGCCATCTCCACCTATCCGAATTCTGAGATAAACTAACCTGTTGGAGCATTCCAGAAAGCATATCCAACTCGCCTCTCTCTTCTTGGTTCAGATTCGCTTATTCCACCTCCACTTCCAAACCACATTAGCATCTACCCTCTCGTATCTATCTCGGATCAGGCATACCTTATCTTGTTCCAGGAGAAAAAGGTTAGGAAAAGAGATCCTAAATGGTTCTGAAGTGACCCAAGGGTTAAGCCAGAATCGAATGTTATCCCCTTTACCCACCTCACCTATAATCAAGCTATTTAGGTTCAGATTCGAGTGAGCAAGTTGATTACCCAGTTTAGCGATGGTGCTCTAAGTACCCGCTTGACTTTTAGAGTGCGGTAGAATAGGCCACGACCTATTGTTTGAGTGCATGGACCCGACCACCTTCCTCCAAAGCACTTCGGGTTGCGTCTTGAAACGCCACCACCACTTTGTGAGAAGCGTGATGTTAGCGTCTCTAAAAGGAGTGATTCCCAAGCCACCTGCATCTTTAGGCATGCAAACTCTATCCCATTTGACCCAATTAAGCTTGTGTTTTTCTTCATTCCCTCCCCAAAAGAAGTTTCGCCTTTTTTGCTTCAAGTTTAGCTATTATAGACATGGGAGCCTTAAAGAGTGAAAAGTAATAAGTAGGAAGAGTCTCCATTACTGCCTTCACCAAAGTAAGCCTGCCCCCAATCGACAAAACCGAGGCTTTCTATAAGGTGATCCGTAGTGGGGCGCTATGCCCGGAGATGGCGCCGGAAAACGCCCAAGAACACCGAAACGCAGGGCGCTATGGCCAAAAATTTTTGAATGGCGCGATGATAATAGCGGCGTTATTCTGGTTCCTTTCAAACTTTTGACCAATCACAAACAAGCAAGCTTTTTTATATTAATTAATAAAATTGAAAATTATTAAATAGGTAATGATGGGTAGGGGCTTTATGACTACGGGCTCTAGTGATATAACGCCCCATAAAGCCCCCGTGTGACGTGGCACGACACGTGTCGCATAACGCCCCACAAGGGGCTTTATGACTACGGATGACCTAAAGATAATCTTTTATCAAAAGCTTGTAACACCGGATTCCAACTTACCAAGCGGTTCATATTAGCGTCAATAGTTAACCCCAAATAAATGCACGGTAAGGAGCCCGATTTGCACCACTTGCCATATGATCCACTTCTTGCTTCTCTACCCCAACCCCAATGAGAATAGATTTTGCATAATTTATTTTCAGCCCCGATACTACGAAGAAGCTCCTCAAAATACGTGCCATATTCAACGCGTTGTCAACATTCCACTCTCCTACAATTAAAGCATCATCAGCAAAGAAGAAATACGACAAGAACTACACCAGCATTAGGGACGAGTTTAGCTTGCTCGTGATGTTAAAAGTCTTCATCTTATTATATAAAACTTATTACAATCACTAATGAACAATAAAATATTTCAGATGCAAAATTACATAAAACTAGTATATCTTTGTTATGAATCTTAATGACCAACATTTTTTTATAACCATCACTACATTATAAACCCGTGTATTACATGAATTTTAAAATAGAAATCATGTAATGTCGGTACAAATTTACACAAGTGAATTATTTTTACACATACACCAATTTACGTAACTTAGGTATTCTTTTTCCTTGTTGGGAAGCAATGAAAGTAGGCAATCATTTACTTTCCGTACAACTTCGGTTTAGCAAGTATGGCTTTGTTATGAAAATATTTCGATTTTTGTAAATATTGAAGAATAATAGCGATGATATGGTATTTTATGGTATATTAATAGAAAAGGTAGACCACTATGCTTTTAGTAAAGTTAAAATTGTTATCAACGATGATGTTTATAGATTGTCATTTAGATGAACATGGATAACTTGAGATTAACCGTTAATAGAAAAGGTAAACCGCTATGCTTTGGTAAAGGTAAAATTGCTATCAACGGTGATGTTATAGATTGCCATTTAGATGAATATGGATAGCTTGAGATTAACTGTTTTTTGAATTTTGAAATCCTAATATGCGTTTTGATAATAGATATGGAAATTAGAGTCCTAAATGCAAAGGTAGAGATGTTCTTCGATTGATCAAACCCGGAAATGACCAAAATTAAGACACAAGAACCTACTTATTATCTTTACATCATATAAATATTAAAGTTGGTTCTGGAAGAAAACCAAACATCGTTGGTGAGCATCCTATACGCACTGGTCTCCTGTTTTGCTGCTGCCAATAACACTGGTGCGAGCCAATGATTCCGAGGAAAAAAGAAAGAGTTCGAAACATAAACGGGTTCAAGATAAATCAAATGGGTTCGAGATAAAGATGGTGGACCAATTTATTTATGGTTTATTTAGTTATGTTCATCGATTTGTTTCGATAGTTATTTGGGTTTATTATTTACTAGTGGAATTCCCCCGCGCTATGCGGCGGAAATTCGGTCAGTATCGGTTTGGTTCGTTATACTATCGGCCCTCGCTATAGCAATTGAAAAAAGAAAACAATATAAGGGTCTTGATATGCGCAAAAGAACTTTGACAAGTGTTTTACATCGATTGAAAACCATAAAAACAATTATCGGTATCGCTTATGATTATTTCAATATCGATGTCGGTACTCATGCTGTTCGCGTGGAATCAGCGCGGTTCATCACGGTACACTACGATACCTACTTTGTATAGCTTACAATACAAAAAAAGAAAAGAAACTTTATTTTGAACACAAATTTTGATTGAAAACCATAAAAACAATTACGGGTACCAGTTTCGATCATTTTGAGTACCGATACTGGTTCCGATGTTGTTCGATTGAAATCGGCTCAGTTCATCACGGTACCATACAATACCTGGACGTGTATAGTTTACGATGCAACAAAAACACTCTATTTTGAATACAAAACTATATTGAAATAGCGAGAAAAAAAAAGTAAACAAAAGATCGTATTCAGTTAAAAAAAGTTAACAAATGTATATTATTAGAGAAAAATCAAATTAAATAGAAATTAAATCGGATAAAGCGTATATAACTGATACATATACCGGTTTGAATAATATCAATAACGGTGCCAATGTTAGCCACGATACCGGTACAATATCAATACGCATTATAAGTTATGACAAAAAAAAAAACACTCTACGCTTATTTACTTTTATGCTATTAGTTCGTTTAAATAAATCTCATTACGACAAATATGTATATTTTAATTAAATACATCAGACATTAAACAATTTCATGGTACTAATAGAAACAACAATAATTAATATTATTTTAAAATAATCAAATACTATAAAAAAATAAATTTAAGTGAGTTCACTATTCATCGTAGCTTTAAAATCATATGTATATAACTAGGGTATATGCCCGCCGCGTTGCGGCGTTATGTTACCATAGGTATTCGACTGATATCGGTTCGACTCGATACAGTACCCATATGATACATGCACTCGGTATAACAATCCACACCTGTTTTACATCAACTGAAACCATAAAAACAGTTGTTTGGATGGTATTGGTTTGGTTAATTATGGTATCGGTGTAGATAACAGATTTCTTTTCGCAGAAGAAGTTATATAAATATTATCAAAACCGGAAACAAAAAAATATGAGTTTGATTTTATTTTAAATAGAAGAACTAAATATTTAGAAACCATTTTACGTTAATTATCTTATAAATATTGTATTGATGGTAAATCTCATATATCTTTTTACGTTTGAAAGGTTCTATTTTTTAAATAAATAGTGTTTGACCAAAGCGGTCCAACCCTATAATGATTTCATAAAGACTTATTTACAATATAATGGTTTCATAAAGACTTATTCATAATTTAATTTTTTTTAACAGCCAACAAATCAAATCCTGAGCACTCTCGGGGTACCCACTGGACAAACGGAGTACTCCGAGAGTAACCCGAGTCGTCCACCACCAATTACGGGGAAAACCCGGTAATCTACCCGCCGTAGGCACGATGGTGAATTACCGGTAAAACCCGTTTGGCTCAAGGATCGAGCCCATGTTTCCCTGGGTCTCCTATCACTACCCACCAATGCCTCACTCTTTTTTTGCACCAAGTGGGAATTGAACTTGAGTTTTCAAAGAAGAACTCAAATACTCCTACCACTTGAGCTAGAGGTCATTAGCTATTTATAATTTAATTAAACTCAAATTTGAAGGGTAACCCACACGCCCGTAGACACGATGGTGAATTACCGGTAAAACCCGTTTGGCTCAAGGAGCGAACCCAGTTTTCTCAGGGTCTCCTATCACTGCCCACCAATGCCTCACTCTTTTTTTACACAAAGTGAAAATTAAACTTGAGTCTTAAAAAAAGAACTCATATACTCCTGCCAATTAAGTTAGAAGCCATTGACTATTTAAAATTATAATTTAATTAAAATCAAATTTCCACCACTGTTCTAATTTATTATTATTACATTTTATTAGTATAATCAATAACTATTATACGGGGCAAAATCGTAATTTTGAGCCGATGGCAAAATTAGAATTTTTAGCCGAGAGCAAAAGCGTAAATTTATTTTTAAGCGTGGGCAAAAGCATAAGTTTGACCTGATGGCAAAATCGTAATTTGAAGGGAAAAAAACTAATGGCAAAACTGTAAATTGAAACGGGTAAAAATCGTAATTTTTAACCGGAGGCAAAATTGAAATATTTAGCTAGGAGCAAAAGCGTAAATTTATTTTTGAGCGGAGGTGAAAACATAAATTTGAGCTGATGGCAAAATCGTAATTTTAAAGGGGGATAAAATCGTAAATTTGTTGGTCCAACAAATTTACGATTTTTGCCCAATTGAATTGATGTACTGTTACCGGCTGATGTCAGCCACTTGTGATAATATTAATTTTGTTTATATATTATATTAATATTGTTACTGTTCATGACCAATTTCCTTTAATATGTATAATTTGTATGTGTTATGTATCTCTCTATATATAAATATAGAAATATACAATATATGTAAATCCTTACAATGATCAAAATACCCTTCTAATTAACATACAATATAGATGGAGTTAGAGCTGTGGAGCAATGTGGCGACAAAATCGAAACATCAAGGAGGAAAATGACACATTTTAAACTATTAGAGCAAAACCGTTAAAATGACCAAACCACAGGGAGCAAAACGGAAGTTAACTCCATTTTTTTATCTCTTCAGAATCCAATCTCAGTTTCACTACAATTTAGAAAGATACCTGGGCTAAGGCTGAAGGGTGTGGGGGGCATGGGTTGGGTCATCAATCGCCACGTAGGACCATTAATGAATTGCTACACCATCCCTTTGCCTCATCCACCATGGTTCGCATGGATTAAACCATGACAACTATAGTGTAAGGACCTGCAAAAATGTCCCAAATTGACCCGTAAGTGAAAACTCGGACCCCTGAAACCCAAATGTGCATGAAAAATCAAGAAATCAAGAAAATTGGATTTCACGCGGGTCGCGTAAGCCATAAGGTAAGGCTACGCAGGCCGGGACAACTTGAAAGTCTCCGGATAAGCTTAAGGGACACATGTCGTCCACGTGTCAAGACCACCGATGACTCAGCAAACCCTACTGCCGCCCTTATGGCCCTCGTAGGCCGCGTAAGATCTTATTAAGGTTTACGCGGGCCGCGTAAAACCTAAAATGTTGCTATAAGTAGCCTGTGCATGGGACTTGCTTCTGTGTTCGAAATCTCAGTCTCAAAACGTCCATATTCTGCTAAAAACAAGTTTTTCGGTGTCAAGACGCTGCTACGAATCCACGGTATTAACTCGATCACTGCTACGTTTCAAACTGCTCAATTCCTTTCTTTCCTTCAGCTTTTATTATAGCAAATAGTAGCTCGAGATTATACCTTCTAAATCCCAAAACTCTGCCCGTATTAGGGTAATAACTCTAATCACTGGCACGATACTTTATTCGATCGTTTAAAACGATCCAATGGATGTTTAAGTGCTGCCAATATCTGGCTATACTTTGCCATTCGTTGTGAGGGTTTCGATCTCGTGATTATCGTTAAAGTTGAATTGAGTTAATACACTAATACGAGTTCCGTTGTGTCTAGAAATTAGAACTCGTAACCAAGGAGCTGTTAAACTAGAATACTTGGCAATTAAGTAAACTTAATAGTTAAGTAAACTTACTAATTACGTACACTTAGTTGTTAAGGAAACTTAGCAGTTAAGCTAGTTGAGTAGATTAATTAATCTGCTAATTAAGCTAAGTAAGATTAATTAACCAGTTAAGTATGATTAATTAAGTTAAGTATGATTAATTAATCATTTAAGCAAGATTAATTAAGCTAAGCGAGATTAATTAAGCTAAGCGAGATTAATTAAGCTAAGCGAGATTAATTAAGCTAAGTAAGATTAATTAAGTAAGTAAATTAAACACCTAAATAGATATACATGAAAATAAATATATATGAGATAGATAATATCAAAGGAAGGTGCAAGGAAGGTATAAGAAGATATATATATATATATATAGGGAGAAGATCATGCGAGAACCACCTCTTATTGTGAGAACCGCGAGAACCAATGTGAACACACCAAAAATGCCTAAAAATAGCTAAAAATCACACAAAAAATTTTTTTTTGATTTTTTTTAGGTTAAAATCGCTACTTTTCGAACGCAAAAAAAATTTTTTTTTTTGGCTTCGAAAAGTAGCGATTTTAACCTAAAAAATATTAAAAAAATCAAAAAAAAATTTTTGGATTTTTTTTGGATTTTTTTTTTATTTTTTTAGATTTTTTTTAGGTTTTTTGGGGGTTTAGTTTTTAGCATTTTAGCTTGGGGGGGGGGGGGGGTGGGGGGGGGGGGGTTTAGATTTTTGGGGGGTGGGGGAGGGGGGTTTAGGTTTTTTGGGGGGGGGGGGGTGGGGTTAGGTTTTTTTTTAGCTTGGGGGGGGGGGGTTAGGTTTTTTTTTTTGGGGGGGGGGGGGGTGGGGGGTTTAGGTTTTTTGGGGGGGGGGGTGGGGGTTAGGTTTTTTTAGGTTTTTTTAGCTATTTTAGGTTGTGTTCACATTGGTTCTCGCGGTTCTCACAATAAGGGTGGTTCTCGCATGAGCCCCTCCCTATATATATATATATATGGGTAGGAAGCTTCCTAGAAAATGTATAGGTAACTTCCTAGAAAAGCTATATGAAATTTCCTAGAAATACAAAGGATACTTCCTAGAAATTTCATATTTCCTACCTATAAATAGGAAGCTTAGGATTCATTTTTCTTTGCTCATTCCTTCTATTCTTCTCTCTATACGTTGGTGTTCTAACCAATAATCACCAAAGCGATGTTCTGTCCGATCGATTCGGGAACCAACTAACGAATGCCAAAGTACTGTACTTTGTGAATTTAGTTAAACAGATGCCAAAGTGATGTCTTAACAAGACTATACTTTGTGAATTTCGTTAAGGTTCTGATCTCGTGACCATCGTTAGGTTTGATGTGGTTTTACACTAATACGTATTCCACTCTGTTAAACTAAATGTTTAACTACCCGAAACTCTACACCATACTCTTACAATCAAAATGGATGCTTAATCATCAGAAGATTCAGAACCATAAAGTAGATGCTTAGAATCAAGATGCTTGTTTAAACAAGACTATATGCTAACAAGGTGAGTCATTCTCTTTTTATCAATAATGTTTACAATGCTCCAATCATTTTCAAAAGTTATAATTACAGGGATTAAGTCGTGGTTATCTTGAATCACTGGCTAGTGGGGTATTATGCACATTACTAATTTCTCACGGTTAGGTTCATTAACCTAACAGTGATAATCATCACTACTTGGGTGAAATGACCCAATAGTGGTATGACCATCGTCACCAGGAGGTGACACGGCGCCAGATAAAAATAAGATAGTAGCCATTGTAATCGCTCTTATGCTGTAATTTATAACAATGTGTCTTTTTTTGTACAAACTGAATGAACTCACCAGTATTTCCTGCTGACCAAATATTTTTAAAAAACGTGTTTCAGGTGATTACAGTAGATCGGAATAAGAGTTGGATACGGCACCAAAAGGCTTACAGAAGTGGCTTAATTTATCAATTAAATTAAATTCAGAAATGTTGTTTTATGTATTCGGGTTTATCCCATATTAAAGCTACATTTCAAAACATGGTTTTATCCCATCTATTTAATAAATAAAATCCGGTGTTTTCTAAACTCTGATATTTTTCCTAACTCACGGTCCTGATGAAATTTCCGCTGCACTACTTTTCTAAATAACCACCGGTACCACTAAACTGGTTCGCGGCTCCCGGTTCCGTCCAGGGTGGGGTCGGGGGACGTGACAGAAGTGGTATCAGAGCCACTTGTTTAAGCAATTAGGTGTTGTAATAAAATACCTAAGTTTAAACAAAGAGTTAGGAACTTGATATTTTCTGGTAGCACTCAGGATAGTATTTAGACTTGAACTTAAGAAAGATGCCTTAATATGAGCTTCAAGATAAGCTAATTACTTGTATTAATATAATGTGGTAGATATTGGTATGCCGTAAGAATAATGATTAGAACATTGCAAAGTACGATAAATAAGCAATAACACTTAATTGTTGTTAATTCTTGTTTATTGATACTACTTGGTCTAGAATAAGATATGTTATGGGAATACAAATTTCCTTGATTTGGCATGAAAGCCTTAAAAAAAAGGCACCTTTAAAATCTTGAAAAAAAATACTATTTATGGGAAATACAAATTTCATCTCCGGCAAGACTGGGTATGGTGTAGCAGACTCTCCAGCTTGTCCGGATATAATGGGGTTACCTCTCCGGCGAGAACCGGATAAGACAGGGTATATAATATGTCAAACAAGTGACAAAATTTCCCTAAATAGTATCATGACCTGATGTCTGACTTGTTTTTGGAAAAATCAATATGTTAAATTCATTGACCTGATGAATGGTATGTATGATTATATAGATATGTATATCTATAAGAAATTCCAAAAGCCATAACGATTGACAATTTAAAATAAATCACGAACATAAGTGTCAATAATAATTCTAGATTTCTTTATCAGGAATCTCTTGCATATATCTATAATTCCGATATCAAACATTATTATGTTTGATCATCTACCTCGTAACTCGTGCGACAATATAAACAACGGAAACCCTTTAAGTTGGGACGCCATCAAAAGTATAAGAATTTCCAATGCGTTACCATAGACTATCAACGCAAGTAAGAAGCATGTAAAGTTGTGATAGTGCACAAGAAAACACATGAAACTTAAATTATACGTCCACAGACGTCAAAGTATATCACACACGACTTTCAAGGCAAGACCTTTGGAAAATATAATTGGGTATGACGACACCAATACGAATCCCGTCAGTGGAAGAACTACTAATAAAAAAGCAGCACTTGGCCACGTGATCCTACAAACGAGATGAAGCTTGATGAGGTACGATAGAACAAGATTTCACAACAATCGGTGCATAGTCTAATCCAATTCTTGACGCTGCAAAAGAAGTCACATACCTTTACAATCCCCCTATTTCATTTTATTCGACATTCCCTGGTAATGTCACTTAACAATGGTTATCACACAAAATTTCAGATAAAATTCTTAAATTCCTTTTGTTAAAATTCAGACCTCTGCACATAGTAAATAGACTTTTGCATTTCTACTCTCCTAATGGTCATCATGAGGATTTCTTTCATAATCGCGAATATTTATTTGGTTGTTTCCTTTCTTGGTAAATCCACACGTTACACATGCACTGTTTGTTCCGCATGTGAATTATGAAGACCATGGGAGGGCTTCATTCCAATTTGTTAAAACTCAAATATCGTTCCGCTATACTTGATCCTTGCATTGTAAATCGTGTTTTTTGCAAAATGATGACTCTTTGATATCGAATCGATGAATTTCTTGAAAAACTCGATTTTCTTTTGAATGGTATACATGGTTTTTGTTGTGACCATGTCAGAACTTTCTTATTGACACATGAATTCGTTAAACCAAGCTCCATTGTTTGAACTTGCTCGCAATACGTATTTAATTCAAGGTTCCGTATGATAGATTAAGGTCATCATATTCGAATTAATCCCAACAAGCCCTTCAATTACTTTGAACCCTAACAGGCTTGTTTGGTCTTCGACTTCATTTAATCGTTTCTTTGATCACGATCACCTTGTGGTGACGTTTTCACAAAATTGAAGCATGCGCTAATCTCGTTTGCACACATCATATACGGATTTAATTATTTATATTGAATCCGCTTTGTTGGTTTATCCTATAAAAGCAATCTTAACACAATCATGTGCTAAGATAATGATACACAAATTCATGTCATATTTCAGTTTATCTCTTAATGGTTCTTACGGCATCAATCGAGCCTTTCATGATATTTATTGCTTTATCATCTTCAATCGAAAAATATTATTCAATTGTTTCAATTTCAATCGAAAATCCTACTAGATTTGTTTGAAACAAACATTCGGACTTACTTCATTTGATTTAAAACACGGTGTCAGTCACCGCTATTATTATTTTGATCACTACGAAACCTTGTGGCGTCGGTATAGACTTGTAGCTTGAGCTAATCTATATATACCTTTCTATTGACTCATCCTTGAAAGTGGTCTGAATACAACTATGTGTTAAGACAATGATACACTAAACTCTATTGTATATCGGTGTATCCTTGTAATTCGATAATGTCAATGATGGATGTCAAGTGTTATATATATTACGTGTATATTTTAAGCCCCTTTAACACTTTTTTTAGTCAAGTTTTAAATTTATAAAACACGATATTTACTAACACTAGACACTCATATGGGCAAGTGCACCCATCGTGAGCGTAGTATAGTGTTGGTAAGATACCGATGTCGTCCAAGGACACAAGAGCTTTTAGTACCGGTTTATCCTCAACGTCTAATCAAATCAAAAGGTTAGAAAAATGTTTTAAGCTAAGAAAAATAAAAACTAACTAAAATGCTGAAAAAATAAAAATAAAAGAAAAACAGATAGACAAGATGAATCACTTGGTTCCGACTCGTGTATAGTGTAACCTTTGATTATTTCCGCACTTTTGCACTTATTTAAGAGATTATCTTAGTTATTGTAGTAGGCCCCTCTTTTGAAGGTGACGTTACCCTCAACCCAGTAGTTTGAGTCAGCAAGGATACAATCCTAAAGGGTCGGATTATTGAAAGATAATTAATTAAGTTATTAATGCAAATTATGGTAGGCCCCTCTTTTGGAGGTGACGTTACCCTCGACAAAGTAGTCTGAGTCAGCAAGGATACAGTCCTAGATAGCCGTGTTATAGTATTAATAGTAGTTAACTTATGAGGGGATCAAAGAGTTTGGACCCCCACCATCCAATACCGTTAAGTATTGAAGGAGGTCCTACTAAATTTGACCCAGGTCCATTGCAGGACCTCTAAACGCTGAACAATGGCAAGACCTTTACCAAACCGTTCCCTTAACCCCCGACCAGGTAGCCAACATACCTCCATATAGACCGTGGAGATATGAATGGTGAAAATCTTTTATTTTATATAGACAGTAAAATAATGTCAAGACACCACGGACAAACGGCAAGGAAAGATCACCTTCAACATAAGAAACTAGTTATTAAAGTCATTAATACAAAACCAAATAAAAAGTGCGAAAAGATTAGAAATAAAAAGTATTACACTAGACACTTGTCTTCACCAAGTGATGTAAGAGACTTAGGCAAACATGGCCTTGATTGTCAAGAACTCTTACGATCAATCTTGGATCCCGAGACGACTCACACACTCTACGATGGACAATGGATGATGGTGGTGGATGATGGTGTTATGGTGGTGGTGGGTGGTGGGTGAAGTGTGAGAGAGGTGGTGTGCCAAGGGATGGTTTGAGCTTGAGCCAAGCACTCCTATTTATAGGCTGAACAGAAGCTCGGGCACGGCCCCGTGTCCAGTGGGCACGGCCCCGTGTCCACATCCTCTCTTTCTTCATTTAATGCAGCTTTGTCTTTTTAGTTGACCACGCCCCCGTCTCCGCTGAGCACGACCCCGTGTGCAGAAGAATCTTTGTACTATGAAGATTTGCCTGGATTGTGCGAATCTTATAGTTGACCATGGCCCCGTGTCCGCTGAGCACGGCCCCGTGGTGGGCAATAGAAGCATCTACCACTTTGTCTTTTCTGCTGACACTTGGGCACGCCCCCGTGCTGGCTGAGCACGGAGCGTGTTCAGTCTTCTGTTAACTTGTTTTGCTTGGGAAGATGCTGTCGTGGGGTCGGGCATGTCACGTCTTGTTCCTTTTCTTGTATTTATGTTAGGTTTTGATGTCTTTTTGCTTCTTTTGTTAATTTGAGCTCATTTAATCCTGAAAATACAAAAGGAAGACAAAAGCACACTTTTTCTAACATTAGTACTAAAAAAAGGGTTAGTTTTATGCCACAATTGATGTAATTTATATGTTGCATTTTGCACACATCAGTCAACCCATTGATTTTTCTCATATCATAATTCAATAGTTGACAAATCATTTTCGTACACCTATTTCATTCGAGGTTGTTGATTCTGAGACTTCCTTAGTTGACAATCAAAGTAAGTTTTCTGTTGACAGTGAATTCTATTGTTTCTAAAAATCATTCACAACTTGTAAACATTCACATCTATTGATCATATATCTTTTTGACTTAAACCTAATCACCTTGGAAACTATATCATTTCATCTCATTCATTTGACATCAACTTTTTGAACTAATTCAATTGAACCAATGCAAGATTAGTTCTGGTCAGGGTGAAATAGGACTTAAAGCGTGGACAAGAATATACTTGGGTATCGAAAATAAGACGGAAGTATCCTTACTTGTTTCAGAAAATCTCGAGGACGAGATTTTAATTAAGGTGGGGAGGATGTAAGGACCTGCAAAAATGTCCCAAATTGACCCGTAAGTGAAAACTCGGACCCCTGAAACCCTAATGTGCATGAAAAATCAAGAAATCAAGAAAATTGGATTTCACGCGGACCGCGTAAGCCATAAGGTAAGGCTACGCGGGCTGCGACAACTTGAAAGTCTCCGGATAAGCTTAAGGGACACGTGTCGTCCACGTGTCAAGACCACCGATGACTCAGCAAACCCTACTGCCGCCTTTATGGCCCTCGCGGGCCGCGTAAGATCTTATTAAGGTTTACGCGGGCCGCGTAAAACCTAAAATGTTGCTATAAGTAGCCTGTGCATGGGACTTGCTTCTGTGTTCGAAATCTCAGTCTCAAAACGTCCATATTCTGCTGCAAACAAGTTTTTCGGTGTCAAGACGCTGCTACGAATCCAGGGTATTAACTCGATCACTGCTACGTTTCAAACTGTTCAATTCCTTTCTTCCCTTCAACTTTTATTATAGCAAATAGTAGCTCGAGATTATACCTTCTAAATCCCGAAACTCTTCCCGTATTAGGGTAATAACTCTAATCACTGGTACGATACTTTATCCGATCGATTAAAACAATCCAATCGATGTTTAAGTGATGCCAATATCTGGCTATACTTTGTCATTCGTTGTGAGGGTTTCGATCTCGTGATTATCGTTAAAGTTGAATTGAGTTAATACACTAATAAGAGTTCCGTTGTGTCTAGAAATTAGAACTCGTAACCAAGGAGCTGTTAAACTAGAATACTTAGCAATTAAGTAAACTTAATAGTTAAGTAAACTTACTAATTACGTACACTTAGTTGTTAAGGAAACTTAGCAGTTAAGCTAGTTGAGTAGATTAATTAATCTGCTAATTAAGCTAAGTAAGATTAATTAATCAGTTAAGTATGATTAATTAAGTATGATTAATTAATCAGTTAAGCGAGATTAATTAAGCTAAGCGAGATTAATTAAGCTAAGTAAGATTAATTAAGTAAGTAAATTAAACACCTAAATAGATATACATGAAAATAAATATATATGAGATAGATAATATCAAAGGAAGGTGCAAGGAAGGTATAAGAAGATATATATATATATATATATGGGTAGGAAGCTTCCTAGAAAATGTATAGGTAACTTCCTAGAAAAGCTATATGAAATTTCCTAGAAATACAAAGGAAACTTCCTAGAAATTTCATATTTCCTACCTATAAATAGGAAGCTTAGGATTCATTTTTCTTTGCTCATTCCTTCTATTCTTCTCTCTATACATTGGTGTTCTAACCAATAATCACCAAAGCGATGTTATGTCCGATCGATTCGGGAACCAACTAACGAATGCCAAAGTACTGTACTTTGTGAATTTCGTTAAACGGATGCCAAAGTGCTGTCTAAACAAGACTATACTTTGTGAATTTCGTTAAGGTTCTGATCTCGTGACCATCGTTAGGTTTGATGTGGTTTTACACTAATACGTATTCCACTCTGTTAAACTAAATGTTTAACTACCCGAAACTCTACACCATACTCTTACAATCAAAATAGATGCTTAATCATCAGAAGATTCAGAACCATAAAGTAGATGCTTAGAATCAAGATGCTTGTTTAAACAAGACTATATGCTAACAAGGTGAGTCATTCTCTTTTTATCAATAATGTTTACAATGCTCCAATCATTTTCAAAAGTTATAATTACAGGGATTAAGTCGTGGTTATCTTGAATCACTGGCTAGTGGGGTATTGTGCACATTACTAATTTCTCACGGTTAGGTTCATTAACCTAACAGTGATAATCATCACTACTTGGGTGAAATGACCCGATAGTGGTATGACTATCGTCACCAGGAGGTGACAGGGCGCCAGATAAAAATAAGATAGTAGCCATTGTAATCGCTCTTATGCTGTAATTTATAACAATGTGTCTTTTTTTTTGTACAAACTGAATGAACTCACCAGTATTTCCTGCTGACCAAATATTTTTTAAAAACGTGTTTCAGGTGATTACAGCAGATCGGAATAAGAGTTGGATACGACACCAAAAGGCTTACAGAAGTGGCTTAATTTATCAATTAAATTAAGAAATGTTGTTTTATGTATTCGGGTTTATCCCATATTAAAGCTACCTTTCAAAACATGGTTTTATCCCATCTATTTAATAAATAAAATCCGGTGTTTTCTAAACTCTGATATTTTTCCTAACTCACAGTCCTGATGAAATTTCCGCTGCACTACTTTTCTAAATAACCACCGGTTCCACTGAACTGGTTCGCGGCTCCCGATTCCGTCCAGGGTGGGGTCAGGGGACGTGACATATAGGCCTCCTTTCCTTTTTCAATATTTTTCTTTCCTTTACACAAAAATAAATTAAAATAATAGAATAGTGGTTTGTGTCATGACCACACCCATAGGTTAGTGATTTTGGATGATGGATTAGAAGTGAGTGACATGATGCTGATGTAGAGAGTCATTGTGACCATTAGGCTGGAGGGTATGGTACAAAGCCCCTAGGGGCTTTATCACGCCACGTCTGATCCACATAAGCGCCATGTCATATGGGGGGCTTTAAAGTTTATCCCTTTAACTTGCATGCAATGGTTTAAAGCCCCCCCTATTAAACAAAATTTACAAAAAAAAAAGATTTTATTGGTTGAAAAGAAGTTGGCCTCACCTGTACACCCTTTTTTGCTCGTTAGCACGGCGACAGACAACCTATAGCTCCCCCCCCTTTCTTTAAACTCGATGGTGTTGTCCATAGCGCCCCAGGGCGCTAAAGTCGCTTATGTGGCGAGGTGGCGTTAAGACACACCCTCTGGTCTTAGGGTCATGACCACACTCTATAGCCTAACGAATGGCTTAAGGACATGTAGGGAGACAAAGTGAATTTAAATGTTGTGTCTGATGAATAATGCTGTTGTCAACGGTGGGAAATCTTTCAACTAGAACAAACACTTTAAAAAAATAATAGACAATAAGATTAGTGGGTATGGAGAGCCTCATCCCCAAGGGGATGGGCCGTCACATCATCGCCACGTAGGAGTGGTTTGAAGAGGATGGACCTAGGGGGGTGGGGGATGAACCCCTTTATATGTATATATATATGTATGTATGTATAGCTGTGTGTGTGTGAGGAGAGAGGAGAGAGGCCCGTCGTGAACGGCTGGTGGGAGCCGAAGTTGCCGAGCCGGAGGAGTGGGGGGCGGTGTGGGGGACCGGCGCCGGGCCAAGCCGGCCCCCATACCCACTAGTCTAAGATATAGATCCTTTCTTAGGTGCCTGTAACCTTTGTTCTCCTTGGAGAGCTAGTCTAATATTATGGTAATTCTACTAGTTAACTATAACATTTTATAAATAAATATATTAATGACAATGTTGTATTAATATACGAGTATCTAAAATAGTGTGCAATTTTTTATGTCAAAAGTCAGAACCTATAAAAAGGGAAAGTTATGTTTAAATTATTTTACTGCCATTTAATAGGTATATTAGAATGATGGGTGGTTAAATATATACATCTATCATATAAAACAAATAATTTAACCAATTCAACCCTACGTATTCCCAATTATATATATCATATAAAATTCATGCACGAATGGGGTGGTGGTCCATTAGCAAAGACAAAACCTTTAAAACACATAGGTTGGGAAGGAGAAGATCTTGGGTTTAAGTCCCACAGACGACAGGGATTAAAAAAATTAACCGTTCAAAAAAAATATAAAATTCATGCATTCAAACATGATTTTTTCGTTCATCACCCACCAATTACTTCGCTCTTCATCATACCATCCCTCATCCTATGATGAGATTATTCCCAAATCTTTCATTTTTGCGGATTTTAGCATGTTCATTGCATAGGATCCACATACTATATTTGACCCAGCTCATTTTCGAACAAAGCTTATGTCAAGACATAGACCAACCGAAAACGTACGTAAATATGAGCAAGAAACGTATTATATTTGATCCACATACATAAAAATATGCATGTAAAACTCGAGGAGGTTAAAATGACATTTTATAAAATTTTTGGAAATGTAAGAGGCTATTTGGTAGCCTCTGAATGGTCATAAGAGGCTACCTCTTAATGAAATCATTAAGAATTTTACCAATGAGAAGCTATGTAGGATCAAGAATCGATCTAAACGAGTCTATCATAAGAGTTCTAATCCATATCAAAGGCGGAATTCAATGATACAGACTTGATTACAGCTTGATTCACTCTTTAATTGTCTTGTTTATTGATTTGAAAGCGTTACAGGTCAAACGACACTTCAGCAGCACTTCGGCTCTGGAATCCGGAACTGTTACAAATGAAATGAAATGGCACATATATATAGGCAGTGCCATTCCGCACGAAACGACTCAAGCGAAATGGTTAGTTCCATTTCGTACGAAATGGACCAGTTCCATTTCATGCGAAATGGTCACCTCATACTTGTTTCTCGTTTTTCGTGCCCTGATCTATCATTCTATTTACAAGACTCGATACAAGACGAAGTCGACAGACATATGCACCAATAAGGTAGAAGAATGTGACATGTGATGATTTACCATTCATAGGTTACCTCTTAACCATTCAGACTTGAGGTTACCTCTTATTCATTCAGAGGTTTTAAACCATTAAGAGGTAGTATCTGAATGGTCATTAAGAGGCTATCAAACAGCCCCTAAGTAAAAATACTAAAAGTTCACGGTTAAGATACATAAAAGGAAAAAAACAAAAGACAAAAACAGGAGGAACCTTATGTTGTATACTAGGTGTTGCCCCGCCCGCGTTGCGGGGCGATGGCTGAATAATGAGCGAGTGTTAGTTAGTTCATTGACACGAAAAACAATTAAATCGAGTAAACCAATTAAAACAAAACACTTTTATAGTTTTGATAAAAAAAACTAAAACAATGGCAATATTGTAATTTTTCACTGAGGGAATGTTGTATTTTTTGACTGGGGTAAAATCGTAATTTGTCAAAAGCTAAAGTAATGTCAGTAATGTAAATTTGACCCAGGGGCAAAATTGTTGTTAGTGCAGTAATGTCTATCGCCTTCGTCAATCTGAGCCGTAGCGAGAAACTGAAGATAACGAGTCTTTATAGTGTTATATCTAGTCAAAAGGCAAGGTGGCAATCTTGTAATTAATGAGAAGTTTCATTAAAAGCCTTGACCTATAAATAGGGAGTTATAGTGTTAGGTTTAAGACTTTTGCTCATTTGGGGAATTAAGGAGCTAAGCTTAGAGAGAGAAAGTCTAGAGAGAGAAAGTTCTCTCACGTGATTCTCGGCATGTGTTAGTGTGGTATTTCGCTTGAAAGAGGCAAGGTACATGTTCAAGCGAAATCAACTTATGTGATTTCGCTTGAAACCAGTTCATGACATCCTCAAGCGAAATCCACTAGCCTATATATAAATGATGTGTGTTGTCATTTGAAGCGGAACCTGATCTTATGTGTGAGTCGAGGTGCTGCCAAAATTGTGTCAGAATCATTATAAAAGGCTCGGATAAGCAATAATAGAAAGAAAGTTAAAAGGAACAAGCTGTGTGACGTTGTTTACTTTGATTCCGCCTTAGTAAATGATGATGAACTGCCTTTACTGACTGTTTAGGGTCACGGAACCGATCCTACAAGTGGTATCAGAGCAAGAGCTCAATTTCACTGATCAAACACATAGATTCGTACAGGATTTCATCGATTTCAGATCCGAATTTCATCTATTTCTTCATCTTCTACATTTTCTTCACGTTTTTCACTGAAAATCGTCAAATTGAACGGGTTTTTACGGTCGAAAATTCATGATTTTTTAATATGTTGTGCGAAAACACCTGATCTATAATCCTACCAAGTTTCAGATCCTAATTCCTAGCCGTTTAGAAGAAATCTGAGTTTTTAGGTCCGATTTCGTGTAAACAGCCTGATTCCGCTTGAAAAATCACTAATTCCGCTTGAATCTTCCTTGTTATTTCAAGCGAAATCAGAAAAAAAAAACTTGTTATTCCGCTTGAAAGTGCCTTATTTCGCTTGAAATACACCTTATTCCGCTTGAAAAGTCCTAATTTTGCTTCAAATCAGAGCTATTTCGCTTGAAAAAACATATTCCGCTTGAACTGGCTCGTGTAATTTCAAGCGAAATCAGCTAGAAATCTTATTCCGCTTGAACATTATTGCCTGATTTCGCTTGAGCTGTATTCCGTTTGAAAGCTATCACCGTGTGAACATATTGATTCCTATTAAGTAGCCCAATTACATTTTTACATCACGAGAACACATTAATTGAATTGACAGACTCTATGTTGCTTCGATTGAATACAAAATAGCGGTCCTATTAAATTGAAGATATAATTGATGGTGTCGGTTTAAGTGCTGCATGTTATAATATTCATCGGACAAAGTAAAATCAGTCATTTAATGTGTGCATGTGTTTCTACATCAAATAAAAAGAAACGTGATGTTGTCGAGTAACAGTCAGTCAATGTGTTCGGTCCAATCAATTTTGTTGAACACTTGATGTATTCACGAGATTTCAATCATGTGTGCATGTGATTATTAATTGTTGTCAGATAAAGTGTTAAATCAAAATTGATTTGTTCAAAGTGTTAAAGGCCATCTGTCCATTAATTTGAACAGCCCACTCATAATTTGAAAACTGGATTGATTGTCGGCCAAGTATTGGTGTCTGTCTATTATCTCAAGAGGTCCAATCAGATTAGTGGTGGTTGTGGTCGAATTGCATTTTAGATATTCAAACAATTCATGAGAATTCATATGACTTCGGTACTGTTCTAGGCGGCCCAATCAAATTCATGTACTGACCTAGTCCCCGTATAATACTTTCCGCATGCTTGAAATATAGCGCAGCCCTCAGCATATATGATAAGACAATAAAATTGCCAATCAATGCTGTTGTAAAAAAGATCCTCTAAAGGGGACACACCCAAGTCGAACCGTCATCTCTATGCTGAACGGTAGTTCTGACCTAAGCTCTCACAGTTTCGTACGTTTCTTAATTTATTCCCTTACAAATATCATCTGTGGTATACTCACCTGTAAGACTGAATATTGGGATCTGGATACGGGAGTATATTCAAGAGGTGGGACACACGTATAAGTTTAAGTCTCTAAAACACTTAATCCGTATCCTGGACAGATTGAAATGTGTGTGAGAATTTAAGTGGATCAGTATATCGACAATCTAAGCGAATTGTTTAATTCTGAGTATGAAATTATAGCTTAACGGTACTTGTGACTTGTCGAATAGCTGATATGATTCCCTAACACGCTCACCAAAAATATGTTTGTAGATAGTTTACATTTACTGCATTTTATTTCTGTAATTCATTTTCTAGTTTAGAAGTTTTATTCAAAATCCAAAAAGATTTTTCATTTCTGCTTTATTTTCCGACAAACCAAAGTGGAGAGTTGATCTTCAGATTCACAATTTGAAGCTGATGCAGGAAGTTTCTGGAGCTGGAGGATGAGTTTGGAGCTAAACATGATAAGTTTGTGAAAGTTGAAAAGTTGAAACAAGTTCATTAATTTGAAACTTGTAAATTTTCAGAATAAGTTGAACAAAATGTCAGTGTGAATTGTCTCTGATCAACCAAGGTCATTAAATTGAACTTGGTAGATTATTTGAGTAATCAGGGTCATTAACTTGGACCTGAATACTTAAGTGGATTTCTAACACTGAAGGTTAAATGGTAAGTTTGGATTGAAACTGTTATTGTCATATATCTTATATTTAGGTAGAGATTGTGCAGGTAACATGAATCCCCATGGCAATGAAAATGTCAAAGTTTGAACCAGAATTAAAGCCCTAGCTTATCGAGAGGTGGAGTCTGCGAAAGGGGGAGTCAGAATTCTGGATCAACAATCAAAGGGGAGATTGAAGATTAAAGTTTGAAGATAAAGATTGAAGAGAGCTTTTACAATGACAAAACAATTTGGAAAGAGACTAAGACCGAAGACTCGACGCCGAAGACTTCGTAAACATCCAAGGGGGAGTCTGTTGGTGCACCTAGTGTCTGTTAACTTCGTCTTAATCGAGTCTTATGTCTAGATAGGATGATTGAACACACAACAGGATAGAAATTAGGGTTTGTACATGTGTTAGTGTGGTATTTCGCTTGAAAGAGGCAAGGTACATGTTCAAGCGAAATCAACTTATGTGATTTCGCTTAAAACCAGTTCATGACATCCTCAAGCGAAATCCACTAGCCTATATATAAATGATGTGTGTTGTCATTTGAAGCGGAACCTGATCTTATGTGTGAGTCGAGGTGCTGCCAAAATTGTGTTAGAATCATTGTAAAAGGCTCGGATAAGCAGTAATAGAAAGAAAGTTAAAAGGAACAAGCTGTGTGACGTTGTTTACTTTGATTCCGCCTTAGTAAATGATGATGAACTGCCTTTACTGACTGTTTAGGGTCACGGAACCGATCCAACAATTGTAGATTTTCACAGGGGCAACTTCGTAATTTTGAACTTGGGGTAACAACATAATATAAATTTGAACTAAGGGCACAGACGTAATTTTAAGCTGGAGTCAAAAGCACAATTTTATTTTGAATCGAGGGCAAAATCGTAATTTTGAATTGGGGGCAAAAACATAATTTTATTTTGAACTGGGAAAAAACGTAATTTTGAAATGAGGGCGTAATCACAATTTTTTAAACGGGGAAAAAATCACATTTTTTAACAGAGGGCAAAATCATAATTTTTAGCTGTGGGCAAAAACAAAATTTTATTTTGAACTGTGGGCGAAAAGGTAATTCTGAGCTAAGGACAAAACCACAATTTTATTTTGAATGGAGGGAAAAATCGTAATTTTGAGCTGGGGATAAAAGCGTAATTTTATTTTGAGCTGGGGACAAAACCGTAATTTTAAAGAGGGACAAAAACGTGATTTTAGAATAATTATATAAAATAATAAACTGTTTGGTCCAATGGGAGAGTGCCAGGCAAAGTCGTAATTTTGAATTGAGGGCAAGGTCGTAATTTTTAGATGGGGACAAAAAGCATAATTTTATTTTGAGCTGGGGGCTAAAACGTAATTTTAAAATGCATATAAAACAATAAACGTGTTGGTCCAATGGGGGAGTGCCAGGCAGCTGCCTGGCACTATTCCCCCCAACTTACAAATGTATATGTAGTATAATATAATATAATGCAGTAACAAAAGGAAATGACAAATGACAGTCAAACTAAGTTTGAAGATTACTGTTCCTAAAAATAATATATATATATATATATATATATAGGGTAGGGTTCTAGAGTGAACAAGGAGTAACTTGTGAACAGAGTGAACAGATCTTGACCACTCATTTGTTAGATTTGTTAGATGATGAGATTTAATTTAGTAATTATTTGATTAAAAAATAATAAAGAGAAATAATCAATAAGGGTAATAATGTAAAAGTACACCTGTTTATTTTTGGGAAACTGGTAACGTAATTGTAATTGTCTCTTTAGATTATAATCAAATATTTTCTTCTATAATAATTGCTCTTGTTGATTTGGTATCAAAATATCCCTGGTAATAAGAACATCTTCCATATCACTCACCTTCACACGGGACCAGCGATACGAAGTAGGACAATCGGAGTGGCATTCCGCGAGGGAAATCAACGGAAGTTTACAAAACGGTAAGTTTATACTCAGTACATAGATTCCGGGTGTCTATGATCATTAATCCTTCTAAATTACTGAAACAAAAAAAAGTTAGGGTTTAGTCCAATCGGTCTGTATGAGATCGTTTTGAAGTTTTACTAGTTGTTTAATCAAAAGTTTATGGTACGAGTTTTTGTTTTGATTGGTATGAATTCGATTACATGAGTAGTTGGTTTGTTGGTTTGAGGTTTGTGATTAAGAGGTTTGTCGGTGCTCTGTTTTTTCCGGCATTGTAATCGGAACGATGGGTTGCAGACCCTTGGGTCTGGGATAGTTGGTGTAATGTTATTGTTGTACACTTGTGTATTTATGATGTATATGATTTTTTTTTTTTTGCAAAATGTATAAACATATGTATGGTGTGTACAATAGTTGTAACCTATGATTTGAAATCTGTGCCAATAATACACATATGTATATATGTGCTGTAAATGTGTATACGTATGTTCTGTGTGTACAACAGTTATAATCATGTTATGTACACTGTTTATACACATGTGTATATCTTTGTTGTAAAATTATTCACATATGTACATTAGTGTTGTATATGGGTTTTTGGGAGAAAAAATTGTATGTAATGTGTGTTGAAAGGAAAAAATGTTTGTAAGATAAAGGGGTTAAGTATGTTATATACTAGTATAAGGATTGTATGCCTTATTTTTTGTGTATTAAGTTTTTATAATTGGAAACAGGTGTTCAGATGGTGAATGGTAAAACATATGAGAAAGAATATGGTGCTGATGGAGCGAATGTTTGTGTTGATCAGGAACTTGAAGAGAAACCAATTACAGACGTAAATACACATGTGTATATCTGGACATCTGGTGCTGATGTTGCTGTAAATGTATATACATATGTGTACATGCAATGGCTGTCTTTACGAAAAAACGTGTTGTAAATACATATGTGTATATCTGTGTTGTAAATGTATATACATATGTGTACATGCAACTGTTATCTTAATAAAAAAAATCATTTACTTCAGTATATCTGGAAAAAAATATATATCATACTGGGAATAAACAACTGATTAGGAATTCTATTAAAACTGCACCCAAAAACAATTATTTCTCAACATATAATCAAAGTCCGCATAATGCTTCAATCTCATATTAAAATCAGCAATCAGATGAACTAAAAAGCATATTTACGAAATCGTTTACGCTTGCGGCACAAAAAATAAAAAAACAGTTGGACCTGGACGAGACATATGAGATGAACTAAAATGATATCACAGAAACAAAACCTGGACGATTCATGATTGTGTAAAAAACGGGATTGAATTCTGTTAAATAAACAAATGATCTGGCAAATACTGGGCGATTTTCTTCGTATGTTAAACAAAGATGATTTCGAGAATACTGGGCGATTTTCTTTGTATGTTAAACAAAGAGATGATTTCGAAAAATATTGGATAGAGATGTAATCAAAGGAAATCTCCTAAAATTCCAAAAATAACGAACATGTAACTGATAGAATTATTGAAAACGAATTTAAACAAAAAAGATTAATTGTAGAATTACAATCCTAACCTTTTCATCAACTAATCAAATGAATGGTTGAGATTGGTTCACTTTGTTCACAAACAAGGATGTTGTTCACTCATGATCCTAACCCTATATATATATATATATATATATATAGGGAAAGGTTAAAATGAGAACCACCTCGAGTTGTAAGAACCACGAGAACCACCCCCGCGGGGCGCCGTCGGCGACGAAATTTTTTTTACACCTAGATCCGTATATTTTATCGGGGGGTTTAAATTTTCGGTTCAAACGGCGCGCCCGAGGGGGTAGTTTTTTACGCCCAAAGTTTGGTAAAAAAAAAAAGAAAAATTAAAAAAATTAAAAAAACCCAAACTTTTTCAAACTTTGGGCGTAAAAAACTACCCCCTCGGGCGCGCCGTTTGAACCGAAAATTTAAACCCCCCGATAAAATATACGGATCTAGGTGTAAAAAAAATTTCGTCGCCGACGGCCCCCCGCGGGGGTGGTTCTCGTGGTTCTTACAACTCGAGGTGGTTCTCATTTTAACCTTCCCCTATATATATATATATATATATATATATATATATAGGATTGAGTTAAAATAAGAACCACTCTCAGTTGTAAGAACTATGAGAACCATTTCAACCAATCAGAACATGCCAACAAAAGGGTAATTTGGTCATTTACCCCATATGTCATATCTATCCTCTCACCTCTATCCTCTCTCCTCTCTCCTCTCTCCTCTCTTTAACTATTTAAAGTTGCAGAGTTTTATTAGAGCATTCACATTTTATTTTTCATCTTCAAAAACCACCGACCACCACCACCACCACCGTCTGGTGGCGGTGCTACGATTGAATACATCAGTGAGACGAGGAGAAAGAGGAGGCCAGACACCCCCTTTTGGTGTCTACGATGAAGGGCTTTGTGTTTTGTTGTTTGAAGGCGGTGGTGGGGGCGGCGGAAGGCGGTGGTGGGGGCGGTGGTTTGGTGGGAGTTGTGCAGAGGCGGAGGCGGTGGTGGTTTTTAGTTGGTTCAAGGCTGAAATCCACCGGCTACCACCGCGGTGAGCGGCGACGACGGCACCGGTAACCCTTCGCCGGCTTATCTCTCTCGATTTTGGGTTTTTCACCGTCGTGCGCCACCACCAAAGGGTGATGGCCGGCTGATTATGTTCGTCGGAGATGGTGGTTTCGAGTAATCGGCCTGATTATGTTCGTCGGAGGTGATGGCCGGCTGATTATGTTCGTCCGATGATGTGGTATGTCTTTGAATCTGATGTGTTCTTTTGTAATTCTGTTTTCTTGACTTTGGGGGTTTCGAGTAATCTGGGTTTGATTCTGAGTGGTGGGGTTGCAGGTATCATCATGGGGTGAATCTGGGTTTGATTTTGAATTCTTGATCCGTTTTGTGATGGGTTTGAATCTGGGTTTGATTTTGAGTCGTGGGTTTTGAATCTGGGTTTGATTCTGAGTGGTGGGTTTGAATCTGGGTGGTGGGTTTGAATCCGGGTTTGATTTTGAATTCTTGATCTGTTTCGTGACAACTGCACTTGTTTGAATGTTTTTTGAACGGATACAGGGTTGTTTGAATGTTTTTTGAACGGATACAGGGGGCGATGATGAAAAAAAAAACGTTTATTTTGATGACGATGGCGCGGCAAGGACGGCGGAGGGTAGGTTTTTTGAACCTGCAACCCCATTTTGCAGCCTTTTTGATTATCGGAAAATCTGAGCCAAACCCCGTTTTTTTTAGATACGCTTTTGTTTTGATGTTTGTTGGGTTTTTATATTTTTTTTTGAGGCGTCGATGATGATAAATCTATCTGAGACACTTACCGAGTAGCGATTTTCTGGATGCGTTCGTTTTGTGTAAAAAACTTTCAGATAAAACGTAAAACGTAAAACTTTTTAACGTAGACCGTAAAAACTTTTTAACGTAAAATTAAAAAAAAAAAAATTAAACCGTAAACTTTTTTAACGTAAACCGTAAACTTTTTTAACATAAAACGTAAAAAACGTGAAGCGTAAAAAGTTTTACGTAAAAACGTAAAACGTTTTATGTAAAACGTAAACAGTTTTAACGTAAAAAGTTTGAACGCAAAACATAAAACGTAAAAAGTAAAAAGTTCTACGTAAAACGTAAAAATTAACCGTAAAAACTTATACCGCAAAACGTAAAAAGTTTTACGTAAAACGTAAAATTTTTTTAGTAAAACGTAAAAAGTTTTACGTAAAACGTAAAAAACTGGCGCGAAAAAAAGTAAAAAACGTTAACGAAAAAAAACCGGCGCGTAAAACGTAAAAAAAAAACGTTAACGTAAAAAACCGGGCCGTAAAACGTAAAAAACCGGTGCGTAAATCGTAAATAACGTTAACGTAAAAAACCGGCGCGTAAAAACGTAAAAAACGTTAACGTAAAAAACCGGGGCGTAAAACGTAAAAAATCGGCGCGTAAAAACGTAAAAAACGTTAACGTAAAAAAACCGGCGCGTAAAACGTAAAAAAAAAACGTTAACGTAAAAAACCGGGCCGTAAAACGTAAAAAACCGGTGCGTAAATCGTAAATAACGTTAACGTAAAAAACCGGCGCGTAAAAACGTAAAAAACGTTAACGTAAAAAACCGGGGCGTAAAACGTAAAAAATCGGCGCGTAAAAACGTAAAAAACGTTAACGTAAAAAATCGGCGCGTAAAAACGTAAAAAACGTTAACGTAAAAAAACCGGCGCGTAAAACGTAAAAAAAAAACGTTAAGGTAAAAAACCGGGCCGTAAAACACAAAAAACCGGCGCGTAAAACGTAAATAACGTTAACGTAAAAAACCGGCGCGTAAAACGTAAAAAAACGTTAACCTAAAAAACCGGGGCGTAAAACGTAAAAAACCGGCGCGTAAAAAACGGCCGGTAAAAAACGGCGTTAAAAAATGGCGCGTAAAAAACGACGCGTAAAAAACGGCGTTAAAAAACGGCGCGTTAAAAAAACGACGCTTGAAAAAACCCGGCGTAAAAACGGCGCGTCAAAAATACGTAAAACGTAAAAAGTTTAACGTAAAACTGAAATTGTAAAAAGTATAAAAAATGTTTAAAAAATAAAAGGTAATATAATAAAACAATAAAGTAATAAAAAAACAATAAAGTAAAAAAGACAAAATAGAGTGTTTTTACCTAAATACCCTTTTTGATTATAATACTAAAAACATAATAAGACAAAAAATACTTAATATTATTTTTTAATACTTTTAATCTCATCCATCCATCAAGTTGATCTAATGGTCAAATAGTGGTTCTCATGGTTCTTACAACTGGAGGTGGTTCTCATTTTAGCCATCCCCTATATATATATATATATATATATATATATATATATATATATAACTAGTTGGATGTCCCGCCCGCGTTGCTGGGCACTAAGTCGAACATTTGTTAGTTTCATAACATGTGCACTCATGTATTTTAGTTATTTGTACATACGACTCAACAAAAAATACATCGAGTCAACCAATTAAACTAAAACACTCCCATAGTTTTGCTAAAAAAAAACTAAAACAATGGCAAGCCTGTAACTTTGAGCTGGGGGCAAAATAGTAATTTGTCAGAAACAATGAGCGAGTGTTAGACACCTGCTTGACACAAAAGTTAAATTGAGTCAACCAAGTAAAATAAAAACTACTATAGTTTTGAAAAAAAAAGAAAAACTAAAACGATGGCAAGAATACAACTTTTAACTGGGGGCAAAATCGTAATTTTTTATATGAGGGCAAATTCATAATTTTAAACTGATGGCAAATTCGTAATTCTAAGCTGGGGGCAAAACCATAATTTTGTTTTGAACTGGGACAAAATCATAGTTTTGAACTAAGGGCAGAATCGTAATTTTTAGTTGTGGGCAAAACCATAATTTTATTTTGAACTGAGGGCAAAAGCGTAATTTTGAACTCGAGGCGAAATAGTAATTTTTGAAAAGGGGGCAAAATCATATTTTTGAACTGAGGGCAAAATCGTAATTTTGAGCTAGGGAAAAAACCTAAAACGATGGCAAGACTATAAATTTTAACTGGGGCAAAATTGTAATTTTTTAAATGAGGGCAAACTCATAATTTTAAACTGAGGGTAAATTCATAATTTTAAGCTGGGGGCAAAACCATATTTTATTTTGAACGGGGGAAAAATCATAGTTTTGAACTAAGGGCAAAATCGTAATTTTGAGCCGGGAGCAAAAGTATAATATTATTTTGAACTGAGGGCAAAATCGTAATTTTGAACTCAGGGCGAAATCGTAATTTTTGAAAAGGGGGCAAAATCATATTTTTGAACTGAGGGCAAATCATAATTTTGAGCTTGGGGGAAAGCATCATTTTATTTTGAACTGGGGGCAAGACCGTAATTTTAAACTGGGGATAAAATCGTAAATTGGTTGGACCAATGGGGTTGTCTATTGAATTTGTTTGGGCAGATACATACATCAAAACCACTCAACTACGTGTACTATTGATAATGCTCAATTATAATTATACTAAACTTAAAATGCAAAAAAAGAAAAAAAGGAAAAAAGGGAAAAAAAAAAAGAAAGAAAGATGGGGGCAGCCGCCCTTTTCCACCAATGGGATGGCGGAACTATTGCCGCCCATCTTCTTTGTACATGTAGGTAAATAACACAACAAAATTGTATCATCAAAACATAATTTTAGTCGGGGGATCACTTCTCGGTTAAGGCGATGCACAAGTATATGGTTCCCGGGTCTTCTCCGAGTAACAGGTTCGTCATGGATTGGTGTAGGTGGGTTCCCATCAAATGTAACATCTTTGCTTGGCGGTGCAAGATGGAAAAGATCCCGACGAGGGTTGCCCTTAAAAATAGGAACATTTGCATTGATAACGTGTCATGCCCTCTGTGTAATTTCGGTGATGAAATGGTCGAGCACCTGTTCACTAACTGCTGGGTAGCCTCGGCCGTCTGGCAACATATGTCATTATGGTGTAAAATTCCTAGCATCATTGCCTTCTCGTTCCAAGACCCGAAACCAGAACAAATTTAGACGTAACTTCCATAGGAGATTCTTCCGAGACCCGATGATGTCTAATCATCAATATAATTTACGAAACAAAACACCACCACAGAAATAGAAATTTTCATGTGACCATCCGAAAAATAAGTTTGTGCTTCCTAATAGAAAACAAGTACGTACGAGAGAGAGTTAAAAGAGATTGAATAACCTAATTTACATGAGGTCACTAATATTTATACTAGGTATTGTTACCTGTCATTGTCAAGATGGTTAGGTCCATTTAGAGTCATAACCAATTAATGTGGACATCTCTATTCTGATCGATGGTCACATAATTATGCATCTCATAAAAACCCATTACGTCAACAGAGTTTCACACTGCTCCTCAGTCCTCACACAATCTGTATCCTTAGATCCGGAGAGTCAGTAAGTTACAATCGACCTGGATATAACATGTTTGATATCATATCTCTTCAGCATACATACAACAAAATGCTAAAAATGTTAGAATAAAATCAAAAATAAGAATTCAATGATCGCAGTAGACTTGTTCTTTTTTTTTTTTTTTTTTTTTTTTAAATTTGTATCTCGAAAATACAAAAAAAAAAAAAAAAAAAAAAAAAAAACTTCAAAAAACTAAAGTGGCAGAATGTAAATAGTTGAAGGGTTAAGTGGCAGAATGTAAATAGTTGAAGGGTTAATCCATATAAACAACTTACGAATCAAACAAAACGGGTCAACCCGCTCCAGTAACCCATTTCTTCCTTCAAACCCTCATTTAACAAAATCACAAAACACAGATTGCAGCAATGGCGAACGGAGAAGAAGATAAGAAAACTTCAACACGATCTTCCATAAAATCTCATAATTCCTTCAATAATTATCCAAGATGGAAAGACAAGGTTTCAATTGATCTCTGTTCACGAAATATATTGCAACATAGTGTCTGATTTCTCAATTTACTGTATTATAATTAATTTTAGGTTTCTGAATATTTATTTCGTTAGTTAACTCTTGTGTTATGCTTGAACTAATAAATTGTAGTTGATTAATTGCTAAATTATACAGACGGTAGTTAATTAGTCACAAATTGATATATTAGTTTGTAGCTGATTCGTCACTACATTGGAGCCTCTGTAACAGAGAAAGTTTTATAGAAAACTAAAGTAACCCTCGATATATTATTGTGAGTGTATAAAATCGAGAAAGATAAGTTTTTGTGAGTAAGAAAGATAGAGATAGAGATGGAGGGTCGTATGTGAGATGTTTTAAAAAAAATAGACAAAGTTTAGAGAAAATGGTGTTTTTTAGTTAAATTGTATAGATGGAGATAGAGATTCGGATGAGGAAGCTCTAAGCCTCTAAGGGGCTGTTTGGCAACTTCTGAATGGTTAAGTGCTGAACGAGTAAGAGGTCTGAACCATTAAGTGCTGAACCAGTAATAGGTCTGAACCATTAAGAGCCAGTATAATGCTTAACCGTTCAGAGGCAAATGTCTGACCAATTCAGATTAGAGGTCTTAACCATTCAGACGGTATAATGCTTAATCATTCAGAGGCAAATGTCTGAACCATTCAGACATCTGCTCGCGAAACAAACAGTTTGAACCATTAAGTGGTGAACCAGTAAGAGGTCTGAACCATTAAGAGCCTCATTAAGAGGTAAACAAGCCCCTAAGTCAGTAGCCTATCATTGATGTATGCTAATGATACAAGACAATTTTTTTTCCCTGTAACTAGGTTGCTGAAGTATATATGCTTGTGTTGTAGCTAAGAGAAAACTGTTACAATAGACTTCGAGCTGACAGGAGTCGGCTTTTGTGGAAAATGAGGTCATCTGTTTCGACGGACCATTCTCCTAGGCACGAGGTTTGTCTTCTCACTTTTGTATTTGTAGTTTTCTTTTCTTCATGTACTGAATTGTGGTTTCATATTGCTGTTATAAATAAAGCTGTTCCTTATGGGCTTTTATGTCTGCCTTAATTGAATAACTTTGCATACCATATATTTTTAAAGGGGTCTTTGGATTTGCATTTTTTAAGTGACTGTTGTTTTGAATAATCAGAATGAGATAATCAGTTGCAATGAAACAGACTGTAAGAGATAGTGTTTAGCTAAATGGTTAATGTGGTAAAAAATCGGTAACATTTAACACTAACAATTAACAATTAAGACTTAAAACACTAATAGCAGCAATAAGAAGAAAGACGAACAGTAGAACTAAGAAGAAAGGTACTTATTTCGGGAAAATCGGTGATATATCTGTCAAATATCAGTCCAATGTCGGTCAAATATCGGACAATATCGCCTTATCGACTATATTTTGCACCGATATCTCACCAGGGGACCGATAACCGATATATCGGCGATATTAACTACATAGATTTTTAGATGTGATTGCCCTTTTTGAATGTTTGGCAGTTGTGAGTATTTTTGTAGTTAATTCATACTATAGTCTTTGTTATACTGTAGATACTAAATCACAATGCCATATATCATGTACAGCAACTACTAGATGTGGACATAAGCCTATACTCGCGATATATATAAACATTGTTGCTTGAAGTTGCCTATACTCGCGATATACATAAACATTGTTGCTTGAAGTTCCTACATCAACTTTTATCTTTTCATTGCAGGAGTTAATTAAATCAACGTTCCAAGACATCGTATCCGACGAACTTAGAAAAATAAAAGAGACTCCACTGAAAAGCTGTTCAGAAACTAGTGATGATATGTTATGGGAATACGACGGTCTTCATGCAGCATACCAAGGTGACTGTGAAGAAATTTTGTTAGAAATGCAAAAGATTTTTTACGAGGATCTTAAAAATGAACAAGATGGAAAAGGTAAACACTTTTTTTCTGTTGGCATAAATGAGATTATGTTGTTATATTAGTTGGCTGTTACAGTTATGCGTTCTTTTCTCCTATTTGCAGAATTTATCAAAGTATGGGATGATGAGGAAGATGAATACCTAGCTCGTGCTGTTTTTGAGAATATGCATCTGAATGATGAAAAGGTAGCCGTAAATCCTGCACCTTTGCATCTTCAAGGCGTTCTTTGATCCAAAATTGTAAGCATAACTATAACTAAGTATGTGTTTTTATTTTGGAAATAGGTGGGAAAAGAGGTCTGGTGTCCCATATGCAAGCAAGGAGTGTTGCAGCAGAACCGACATCGTATCTTTTGTTCACTTTGTCAACTTGAACTCAACAGAGGCGATGAGGTCCTAACAACTTTATATCTTTACATCCACGTTTAGTAGCTTATCATATATAAGGATGGCCAAATGGTTGACTTGGGTAACGGGTCAAATTTGGTTTGGCTAACTTTTTAAGTTTTTAGTATGCGTCAAAGCGGTCCGTCGGGTTGACCACCTAAAATTTTTCTTCTTTAGGATGAAATTTTGCATCTTTAATGTTTCGGGATTTTCTTAGGTTTTGGTTCATTTGACCATCTAAAATTCTATTTTTACATTTGTTTCATTTTCTTTATTGATCCTTAATATCCATTGTGACTCGTGATTAGGTGACTCTGGAGATTCTACGGGACCGATTAGCTGAAGCTCATGGACAACATTTTGACACGGGGTGCAGGTTGACGCCAAAGTTCTGTATCCAGTCTAAGTTTGATATTGCTGCCTTGTACATGGAGTGTCAAGATTGCAAAACTTTTGAGATTGTAATTTAGCATCTTTTATTTTTGTTTACTATTGGCAAATATGGTCTAGTAAAAACTAACCGGACTTCAATTATCAGTCGCTGGTTTTGTATATTTTATCTCAAATTGATTGAGTTTGCTAGTTTTGTAGCATGATGTTGAACTTTCATATTATGGTACATAAATTTCAAAAGTTTTGTTGTGATGCATAAGCTTTCAAAGCATGCTTCATAATGGTACAAATGGTGATGGACCATGTGGTTCATGTTTCCATAGAAGGTTCTTCGAGGTAAAATCCTATTGTTGAAATGTTGGTATGGTTGTCGAGTTATGTGACATGAGCAAATCGACGTTGGCTATGTACTATGCAGTCTGTAACGGTGCTATAGCAATTAGCGGACGCATGATCACATAGCGGTCCAAATAGCGGTGCTAAATGCCACTATTTGACCGCAATTTTGAATCCTATAGCGTCATAGCACTGCTTTACAAGGTTTTTTTAATTTTGAGGGCAAAAGTTGGTGTAAAGCCTACATAAATCAATTTTTTGTTTGAAATGCCCAAATGTAAAGGCCGACTCTAATTAAATCTACTTCAATCCTAAATCTATCCTAATTCCGGAATTTTGATATTACTATTAATATTTGCAAATATATATAAATACTTAAATATATAAATTACGATATACCACCGCTATAACCTATATACCATATAGCGGACCTTAACCGCCATTTGATTTTGGACCGCTATAATTGCATATTGTCACGATCCGCCTAAATACAAATCTTTTTTTCGCGATTTCCGGAAGTTTTCGAAGCACTATAGAAGCATCAAGGGTTGCCTGGAAGTCTTTGGAACAACCTATACTTTTCTAGGCAACTTTGGCACCTTCAAGAACAGCCAAGAAATCACTTGGAACGTTGCTGGAAATTCTGGACATAACTAGCAGCCCAGAACTTCCAGAATTGCCTTGAAAGTGTTGGAAAAATACAGGTAAAAATCAAAAGTCTGCAAGGATCATCTAGGCCTTCTAGGCATATAAATCTCTAAAAACCCAATAAAATCAGCCTAAAAGTATCTAGATATTATGTATGGAATTATCTAGATAAAGAATTCTATAGAACTAGTATGGACTAATATAAATAGGTAGTAAGGGTCTTATTTTGAGATCACCATCCAAATTCTATTATTACGTTTGATTCATCTTTTAGTATAGACTAGTATGGACTAAGTTTGATATTGATGCCTTGTATATGGAGTGTCAAGATTGCATAACTTTTGAGATCGTGATTTAGCATCTTTTATTTTTGTATACTATTGGCAAATATAGTCTTGTAGTTTTGTAACATTATTAAAAATTGATAAACACACACATGGTTAAGTTATCCTATTTTCAATGTTCTGTCCAAAAAAGGTACATGTAACTATTTAAAAACCATGTTGGTAACCATCATTAACTGATACCAGTGATCTTTCAAATTATGGTACATAAATTTCAAAATTTTGGTTGTGATACTTAAGCTTTTAAAGCATGTTTCATTATCCTACATATACATTTTGGAGTTGAGGGAATAGTGCCAGGTAGCTTGCCTGACACTTCCCTATTGGACCACACATTTTTAATTTAATATTATTTCCAGCCTAAAATTACGGTTTCGTCCTTTGTTTAAAATTACGTTTTCTCCCCTAATTCAAAATAAAATTATATTTTTGCACTGGCTCAAAATTTACGCTTTTGCCCTCAGTTCAAAAACTCATTTCTAATTCTACTCCTAGTTTAAATTTACGGTTTCGCCCTCCGTTTAAAGTTACGCTTTTGCCCCCCTTCAAAATAAAAATATGTTTTTACCCCTAGCTCAAAATTATGATTTTGCCCCCAATTCAAATTTACGTTTTTGCCCACAGTTCAAAATAAAATTATGTTATTCCCCATAGTCAAAAATTATGATTTTGCCCTCAGTTCAAAATATTTTTACGATTTTGCCCTCTGTTCAAAATTATGATTTTGCTCCCATTTCAAAAATTACGATTTCTCCCCCAGTTAAAAATTATGATCTTTCCATCGTTTTACTTTTTTTTTGCAAATCTATAGTACTGTTTTATTTTGCTTGGTTGACTCAATGTAACTTTTATTGTGTCAAGCAGTTGTCTAACACTCACTCATTGGTTCTGACAAATTAGTATTTTACTCCCACCTCAAAATTACAGACCTGTTATTGTTTTAATTTTTTTAGCAAAACTATGGTAGTGTTTTCGTTTAATTGGTTGTCTCGATGTATTTTTTTAGATCGTGTTATAAGTAGTATTTACAAGTAACCTAAATACATGCATACATGTTATACAACTAAGAGATATTTGATTTAACGCCCCGCAACGCGGGCCGGCATAGGTGTAATTTTTATTCGTCCAGGCATGCCTGGTACATGCTTATTTGTCCTGAAAAATTACAATTTTGCTCACAGTTTAAAATTATAGTTTTTCCATCGTTTTAGTTTTTTTTAGTAAAACTATGGTAGTGTTATTGTTTTAATTGGTTTACTCGATATAATTTTTTTTTGAGATCGTGTTATGAGTAGTATGTACAAGTAACCGAAACACAGACATACATGTTATGAGAGAGAAATATTCGGCTTATTGCCCCCAACGCGGGCGGGGCAAAAACTAGTTATGGTACATATGGTGATGGACCGTGTGGGTCATGTTTCCATAGAAGGTTCTTCGAGGTAATCCTATTGTTAAAACGTTGGTATGGTGCTCGAATTTTGACGTGAGAAAATGGGTGACGGCTATGAATAAAAGTGGTGCAAGCACTTAGTCCGATTATTTATCATTATGTTGATCGTATGAATTGAAGATGTAGGATCGTGAACGGACCTGAAATGAGTCGATCAAAGGCGTTCTACACAATATGAAAGGCGGAAACAGACATATTGTGTGTGATTCAGCAAGATATACACTTTAACTGTTTTGTTTATTGATCTGATAACAATTTACACCACGAAAACACTTCGACAGCGCTTCGCCATCGGAAAACACCTTCTCTAATTCCGTTTCAAATGAAACGAGATCACTCCTATATATAGACATTCTAATTCCGCTTGAACATGACTCAAGCGGAATCACATTACAAACGAAATTAAACATTAAAGCGGAATTAACATCTTCATACGGAATTACATTGTAATTCCGTGCGGAATTACTCGAAGACTTCTTCAAACGAAATTAGTCATCTCAAGCGGAATTAGCATTTGACTTGGTTTCTCGATCTTCATGCCCTGAATAATGCAAGACTCGATACAAGACGAAGTCGACAGACGCATGCACCAACAGACTCCCCCTCGAATGTTGACGAGTCTTAAGTGTCGAGTCTTCAACGTCTTCAGTCTTTATCAGTCTGATCGCTCTCTCTGAAGTATCTGGACACGATAAAACTTTCTTCAATCTTATGTTTACTCTTTCCTCAGCATCAACAGACTCCCCCTCTCGACATGCTTTTACAGGATTAGGATCATGACCTGGCTCTATTCTCAGTTTCAGAATCCATCTATCCTGCATATCCTCTACCTCACAATAAATTTCACAAATTTAACATTTAACAAATTTATTCTCTGCTTATCAATTGTCTACACAAATCAATAAATGATTTTACAATGTTAATCTTTGATGAATCACTTGTATGAAAAACATTTTTTCTATTAAAACCTTTTCTTGTTTCAAACAAACTCCCTCTCACAAATTGTCATCATGTTTAGCACTCGGAATTTTGAAAATCAGCTTTTCAATATCAGTTGTCGAAAATCTTTTTGAATTTTTCAAAAATTTATGCTAAAACACACTGAAAATCTTTTTGGAATTTTGAATTTAGAAAGAAATGCAGTAAAGAAATATTTACAGACAATATTTTTGTGAGTTTGTGTAAGAGGATCATATCAGTTTTTGAGACAAATCACTGTTCTGGTCAAAAATTACCGAAGCAATTTAGTGATCAAATTAGTTAAGTGAGGTAGTGTGCTAAAAAGTGTGTCGAAAATATGTTGGTTAAGTTGTTTGGAAAAACAGTATTCAGGATACGGCTCAGGATATTGAGCTTTATCTACGATCAAACAATGAGCAAAAAGTAAAGGGGGTGACACAAGATATACGAGGAAAGCCCTTGATCAATCTAGATCGCCGGCATAAAACCTCGGGAGCTGACAATCGCAGCTGCCTTGTTCTTCTTATTGCTTTGAACTTCAGGATACAGTGCAGGATATTGACCAGATCGCTAAGTGTTACAATGCTTTTTTGCGAAAGTGAAAATTGCTAGAGAACGAGTGTAAGAGTGTAGTGAGTGTTGATGTGATGTCCAATTCGATCTGATATACCCACCTATTTATAGTAACGAATTACAAACGAAAATTCCTATAAATATGGGATGCTCCGAATATTCCATTGTAAACGTTGTAGACCGAGTAATGCGGCTTCAACGTCTTTATTTGAACGACTTGGACCGAGTCTTCCGCGGAATGAGTCCTTGTGAACGTTACTAGCTTCTAACCCACGTACCTGCACATAATCCGTTAGTGATCCTGAGGATACCATTCAGGATGTTACCAATATCCTGAATTAGCATCCCGGATGTGAACAAATATCATATAACCAAGATATAACCCAAGATATTTCTCAGGATATGGGCTCTGATGCTTGTGAAGTGTTATATATATTAGGTGTATATTTTAAGCCCCTTTAACACTTATTTTTAGCCAAGTTTTAAATTTATAAAACACGATATTGTACTAACACTAAACACACATATGGGCAAGTGCACCCATCGTGTGCGTAGTATAGTGTTGGTAAGATACCGAGGTCGTCCAAGGACACAAGAGCTTTTAGTACCGGTTTATCCTCAACGTCTAATCAAAATAAAAAGTTTAGAAAAATGTTTTAACTAAGAAAAATAAAAACTAACTAAAATGCTGAAAATAAAAATAAAAATAAATAAAAATAAAAACAGATAGACAAGATGAATCACTTGGTTCCGACTCGTATCTAGTGTAACCTTTGATTATTTCCGCACTTTTGCACATAATTAAGAGATTATCTTAGTTATTGTAGTAGGCCCCTCTTTTGAAGGTGACGTTACCCTCACCCCAGTAGTTTGAGTCAGCAAGGATACAATCCTAAAATGGTGGATTATTGGAAGATAATTAATTAAGTTATTAATGCAATATTATGGTAGGCCCCTCTTTTGGAGGTGACGTTACCCTCGACTAAGTAGTCTGAGTCAGCAGGGATACAGTCCTAAATAGCCGGGTTATAGTATTAATAGTAGTTAACTTATGAGGGGATCAAAGAGTTTGGACCCCCGCCATCCAATACCGTTAAGTATTGAAGGAGGTCCTACTAAATTTGACCCAGGTCCATTGCAGGACCTCTAAACGCTGAACAATGGCAAGACCTTTACCAAACCGTTCCCTTAACCCCCGACCAGGTAGCCAACATACCTCCATATAGACCGTGAAGATATGAATGGTGAAAATCTTTTATTTTATATAGACAGTAAAATAATTTCAAGACACCACGGACAAACGATAAAGAAAGATCACCTTCAACATAAGCAACTAGTTATTAAAGTCATTAATACAAAACCAAATAAAAAGTGCAAAAGATTAGAAATAAAAAGTATTACACTAGACACTTTGTCTTCACCAAGTGATGTAAGAGACTTAGGCAAACATGGCCTTGATTGTCAAGAACTCTTACGATCAATCTTGGATCCCGAGACGACTCACACACTCTACGATGGACAATGGATGATGGTGGTGGATGATGGTGTTATGGTGGTGGTGGGTGGTGGGTAAAGTGTGAGAGAGGTGGTGTGCCAAGGGATGGTTTGAGCTTGAGCCAAGCACTTCTATTTATAGGCTGAACAGAAGCTCGGGCACGGCCTCGTGTCCACATCTTCTCTTTCTTCATTTAATGCAGCTTTGTCTTATTAGTTGACCACGCCCCCGTGTCCGCTGAGCACGACCCCGTGTGCAGAAGAATCTTTGTACTATGAAGATTTGCCTGGATTGTGCGAATCTTATAGTTGACCACGGCCCCGTGTCCGCTGAGCACGGCCCCGTGGTGGGCAATAGAAGCTTCTACCACTTTGTCTTTTCTGCTGTCACTTGGGCACGCCCCCGTGCTGGCTGAGCACGGGGCGTGTTCAGGCCTCTGATATCTTGTTTTGCTTGGGAAGATGCTGTCGTGGGGTCGGGAATGTCATGTCTTGTCCCTTTTCTTGTATTTATGTTAGATTTTGATGTCTTTTTGCTTCTTTTGTTAATTTGAGCTCATTTAATCCTGAAAATACAAAAGGAAGACAAAAGCACACTTTTTCCAACATTAGTACTAAAAAAGGGTTAGTTTTATGCCTCATTTGATGAAATTTATATGTTACATTTAGAACACATCAAATACCCCCACACTTGAATCTTTGCTTGTCCTCAAGCAAAACTCTTTAATATGTGGCTATTACACTCCCAAATGGAATGGGTAGAGAAGAAGGTTTTTGGGTTTGTCGTAGAGTGTCGGGATTTCCAAGATTCTTTATTTAATTTAATTTTTATTTATTTACAATCCTATTCGTCATGATTTATTTAAAACTTTTCATAAGAGAAATTACTTATTAGGGCATAACATGCCTTTGTAAAATTCTATTTATATACAAGTTCACATACCTCACGGGGATCACTCAACACTCGGCCGAAAATGTATTTTTGTGGATCACTCGAGAGCGGCATGGAACTTACTTCTACCATAGGCTTGCCAAGCAATCAATCCTCCTCCTTTTTAACTTATATACCTTTGTAAATATCAAGAGGACTTTGTGGGTAAAGGGTTAGGCTTGGGTTAATGGTAGGTGGTTGGGTTGGTGGTTAGTAAAAAAAAAGCGAAAAGCGTAACAAGTGTCGGTTTTCGTAAGACTTTCTATTTTTCGTAACTTTTATTTTGATGAAGCTATTTATTCAAACAAAGTTATTTTTGATGAACTTGTTTGTTTATTTTCTTTTGCTTCATCATCAACACAAATATATATATATATATATATATATATATATATATATTGAAGTCATACGAAAAAATCGAACTCGTTACTAAAACAAAAGGGTTAAAATGAAAAAGGTTTTGGTGGGTAAAATGGTGTTTGGTTTGGTTTATGAAATGAAAAGGTTTAGGCTCAAAGGGGCTAACTAGGGGGACTTTGGGTAGGTGGTAAAAAAAAAAAAGAAAAATAATGGTGTAGAAAATAAAAAAGGGTTAGTCCTAATGCCTCCATCATTTACTTACTCGGGTTTAAGTTGGTAAGGACCGGGATTGTATCGTCATGGCAAGTTCTAGAGTCGTAAGAACCAAGCGGCTATTCACACAAGAAACGAAAAATGAGCAATTAGTTCTAATGATATGTAATTGTATGCTCAATAAAGGCTCAAAACTCACTTTTGTGGGAATGGGTTTTTATGTGATCAAGTATATATAATCAAATTTTAACTAAGCTTGTCATGCCTTTTCATAATTTTCTTATGTTGGTTCTTTTTATCACGACGCTATCGGTTGTAAATTCGTAAAAATATAACCTTTTTGAGAACTTGAATTTCCCGAGTTAAACCTAGACAAGAAAAAAAATTGAAAATTTTTTTTTGAAAAAAATTTGGGGTGATTAGCGATTCCAATAGAGTTTTGTGTAAGGCTTGTATTTAGGACTTGCAAGATTCAAGGTTTTAGCATCCCCCCACACTTAAATTACACATTGTCCTCAATGTGTCCCAAAAATAAGTTTTTAGGTTGATTGAATGCGTAAAAAGGTGTAAAAAGCAAAAATTTTGTGTTACTGGTTTCCTGGGCACGCCCCGTGTTGAGTGAACACGACCCCGTGTCTGTCAAGGTCTGCAGAATTAAAACAAACAACAGGTTCAGGGGAATGGGCACGGGGGCGTGTCGGCTGGGCACGGCCCCGTGTGGACAGTCTGCAAAGTTGAAAAATAGGTTTCTTTCTTCGGTTCTCCTGCTTCGGCTTTAGTAGTACTAATGCTTAGTACTTTAAGCCTCGTTTGTACCTGTTTAATCAATAAACATCCCACCATACCATAGCAAACATTCTACTTTTACCAATATTCAACATCCATGTCATAGTTAAAAGAAAAATAAATTCAGAAAATAAAAGAAGTTAGGAAAAGTAAATTGTTCAACACTTTGGCACGCTGGCCATCAATTGTTCAAGAGTGAAAAAGGGTTAACCTGGGAAGTCATCAACCAACCGCTTCTCCTCCGCTCCTCTCGCCTACTCCATAGCATCGTCATCATCATCATCGTCATCATCCCCTCCATGGCGTGCAATGTGGTCTCGTATGTATCCAACATCGTCTTGGATGTCGGATATGTTTCTTTTGATAGCTCCGACCCGGTGGTAGGTGTTGCTCGCCATGTTGTAAGTGTTCCTGGTGCACATAAGGTTTTCCTGCAATAAGTCATGCAAACTCTGAAAGTTAGGAAAACCGCCTCCCGAGGAGGATGATTGGCCCGGATCACCATGGGGTTGGTACTGATGATGTTGCGGAGCTTGGAGGACAAGCGCTTCTTGCGGGTTCCATGCATGACCTTGCATCCTTTGAAAGCTCACCGTCCCATCTTCCGCCTCATAAATCAGGTTCATTGAGCGGCATATGTGTATATCCACCATACCCGACCATGGGCTCCTTTCAAATGCCCTAGGTATATGGGCGAAGTGCCTGAAGAGACGGTACACCCATCCTCCAAAGAAGATAGGAGTTGGTGCACTAGCAAGGCGGTTGTGATGCATGTTTCGGAGCATGAGGAACGGAACATCGAGCGGTCTGCGGTTGTGGATGCAATGGAGGACAACCAAATCTCTTAACCCAACTACGCCACTACTGTCATGCCTTTGGCTAAGAGAGTAGCCGAGGAGCCTATGGATGTATCTGTAGAGCGGATCCCTCAACTTTGTACTCTTAGTGCTGCTCGGATTGTAGTACCCTTCTCCAATCTGAGCCCAAATGGCTTGGCGTTCGTTCTCACCTATCTCTCTCATTCCTCCAGTATTTTCTTCGTTTCCTG